>OZ021698.1:8448634-9068118 GCA_963978495.1 Athalia circularis
TCTACCGATGTTGTAAATCACGTAGAAGAAAAATTAAGGTCGAGACCACCGAGTATAACGAGTCCCCAAGAAGTTTACAACAATGGTACAGCAACAATAACAAGATATATACACATTAAGCATGCAGATTCTCCGGTGAAAATTTTTCGAGAAACAACCGTCTGATATTATTACATAGATACATTATAGATATAGTAAGTATATATGTATAATCTGATACCGCAGATACATAATTATTTATAATTATCTTAAGAGCTATGAAACGAAAACAAAAAAAAAAACCAAAGAGAAAAAAAATAAAAACAAGCAAGTAGTTGATTTTCATGCAGATTAGGTATGTATGTGTGTAATGTAATGTGTGTAGCATAAGTATATGGCCCTGCAGATGAATTACACGGCTAAAAAAAAAGAAAATTAAGTGTCGAAAATTATTCCGAGTTATGTAATATCGATGTTCCTATACGATGGTATGATATGTACTTATATACAATTTGTATTTACGTGTTTCAAGAAAAAGAATTTTTTTTTCCAATGAAAGACACTTCCTACGAAATACGACATAATTGATGATCAAATTCAACAATATTTTGACGAGCGCTGATCTAGTCATGAAATTTCTAATCCGAAATATAATACTGAAACGAAGTTTTCTCTTTATAGAAAAAAACAACTTTCAACGTTTCGCATCTTGGCAGTTAAAACATATAACGAATACTTGTTTCGAAGCTTTGTTTTTGTAAAATGTTGTATAATATTTCGATTCAATTAAAAATTCAAACGTTTTTCACAATCTAGATTTTTGCATCCAATCAATAATTTTCATTGCATCGATAATCTTTTTTTTATAATTTATTACCCAAATATTTTAACATCAATTTTAATCATCTTAAATTAATTTCAGTTTCTAAATGTTCATTAATTATCATCTATTAGGAATAATAATACTAATAACAGCAACAATAATAATAATAATGATTATGTAATATTCATCTTAAAAATACTTGAACCATTCCACGTTAATAATAATAATGATAATGATGATAATATGTTTCATTGTATTTCAAAAACGCCATACTTAGAGATTCAGTGATAATTTCAAATGAATTTAGGTATTAAAAGCGGATTCAAAAAGTTGAAAAAAAAATCAATTTTAGATAATAATAATAAGAGAATAAACTAAAAGAATTTCGTGAATAAATAAACAAATGTGTTAGATGATTGATTCTAATTAATTACGTATAAAAATAGGTATAACAAATCATTGTTAGTTTGTATAAGAATTACGTAAAACAGATTGTCAAACCACCATTCCCATCCATAGCCATTATTTCGTCATGTATGATATTTATAATTTATGAAAAAGAAAAACTAATGAAAAGCGAGTAGCAAAAGAGTTGAAGAAGAAAAAGATGTAATTAGAATATGATTATACGTAGAACGTAATGAAATCTAGATGTTATGAATTGAAATTATAATTTAGAACCAATTATATTATGTTATTTAATAAATGAACATTGATGTAATATATCTCTATGATCATTTTCAAATTTATTTTACGTACTTAAATCTTTTCTATTTATGTCGTCATTGTTCACTATCTATTGGGTATTAGAAAAAAAAATTGACTCTACTAAAGCTCTAAAAAAATTAAAACACGTACATTTCCGTTGGCTGAAGAATTCTTCAGTCTACGGTATAACTTTTGTAATATTAAGAAATACTGAAAAAAAAACATGAAACTTATTATGCAAATTGATGACGAATGAAAATAATTTTTTGTGACATAAGCACAATTTTCGCGTTTTTTTTACCTATTAAGCGGGCCTGAAGTGATCCTTTACAGACCAGCGGGCGATAAAAACTGAAAAACGCCTGCTACTCTGCAGCAGAGTCTGCAGATTAATTAACGGGCGATTTTCAATTTTTATCGCCCGCTAAAAAATTGTAGAAAATTTTCAGAAAAATCATCAATAATTATTACAAAACATGTTAAAATTATTTAAATTCGAACGTCGAAAATAGATTGTAATTTCTTAGACTGTAAAATCATTTGACTAGAGATTGATAATAAAATGATAGCATATGCGCACTAAAACAAATAAGAAAAAAATGGATGGTGGCGCGCTCTCTCGCAATAGCATGTTCTACTAGTCCTTATTCTGTAATAGCATGCACCACTCAACATCGAATTAGCCATCTATCAAACAACCGAAACGTCAGTCATTCGAATCTGTAATTCGTACAAAACCATTCATACCCGCTTCATATACTAACCCATATTTCCACATAAATTGTCTATAAAAGTATACTTGTTGTGGATAGAAGTTGCTAATTCTTAATATGAGTGAATCCAGTAGTGATGACGAAGAAATTTCTACTACATCACCCGAAATCCGCAAACAGGCAGAAATCGCAACACTCAACCTGTTGCCATCGAAATCAAAAGCATTATATGAAGCTTCCTATAAATCTTACACTGACTGGAGAAAAATATCAAAAACAACGTCATCCTCAGAAAGAGTATTAATGGCTTATTTTAACAAATTAACAAAACAGTATAAACCGTCAACCCTATGGTCTCACTATTCAATGTTAAAGACCACTTTGAAAATATATGAACAAATAGATATAAAGAAATATCACGCATTATCTGCTTTTTTGAAAAAGCAATCAAAAGGTTATACATCTAAAAAATCTAAAGTCTTTTCAACTGAAGAAATACAAAAATTCATAACAGAGGCACCTGATGAAACATATCTTCTAACAAAAGTAAACAATGCAATTAAATATATCTACATTACCGAACTGCTAAAATCTATAAAAAACAAAAACATATGTGTTATAGGTAGTTCTTATATTTGGGATAAGTGGAGCATGTCGCACAAACGAACTCACCAAAATAACTTTGCAAGACATAGAAACTCATGGAGAACTAATTCTTGTCAAGATTCCAGAAACAAAGACAAGAAAATCCCGATTATTTACAATTTCTAATGAGTTCCACACAAAAATCAAGAAATATCAAGACTTGCGCCCAAAGACTGCTACCACAAACAGATTCTTTGTAAATTATAAAAATAATAAATGCACGGTACAAGTGGTTGGCAAAAACAAATTTGGTAACATGCCAAGAGATATTGCCCAATATTTACAGTTATCCGATCCTCACTCATATACAGGGCATTGTTTCCGTCGCACATTTGCAACTGTACTAGCAAATTCAGGTGCAAATATGACCACGCTAAAAAGACACGGAGGTTGGAAATCGAGGACTGTTGCGGAAGGGTATATAGAGGAATCTATCAAGAGCGAATCCAAAATTGGTTGCATGATAGCATCAGCAATCACTACAACTTCATCAAGTTCAGCTGATGAAAACTCGAATCAATCAAAAGAACCTCCGTCGAAAAAAATAGGATTAGATGATGCTGCTGATCAAACTGAAACATCGAAAATGGATACTTTACATGAAATGAAATGTTTCAATTTTTATAATTGTTCAACTATAACTATTAACTACAAAGACACCTCAAATTGAATAAATATACTTATTGTTAGTTATGTTACAATAAATCTAGTTTCTATAGGTGGGGGAATTCAGCTGAACTCTACCAACCTCCAGACCTTCACCTCTCGGATTCGACTGAAACTTTTTTTCTCTGTTCGCCCATATCCAAATGAAGACAAAAATTTTTTTTTGTTTTTTTCGTGCATCCCCACTGATGTTATTAATTTTCGAAAATCTACGATCTTGAAAACCGGTAAATTTTCTATTCCGGATAACTCAGAGAGCAAAAATCGTATCTACAAAAATAGGGTGTGTTTTAGATTCGTCTTGGATCGAACTTTTCGAAAAAAAATAGTTACGAATTTTCAGAATTATTTTTGAATGCCAAAATTCGGTATAAAGGCGGAAAATCGGTGTTTCGATAATTTGGGCATAATTGATTTCGTGGAGCTTTTTTTGTAAAATTCTGTATCAAAAACCAAGATTTTTGAGACCTTACCAAAGATGGAGTCTCTAACGGTTCAAAAGTTATAAATTTTTTTGTGAAAAAAAATTAAAATAAAAAAAGAATTAAAAAAAAATTAAAAAGAAATAAAAAAAAAAAATAACTGCATGGATCATCGATTCCTTTGGCTTGGAAATAATTTTTCCATAGTGATTTACTTTTCAAGCTGTAGTGACAAAGAAAATCAAAAATTTTCGACTCTGCCATTTTGAATCGAGGCCATTTTTTATTTTTCGACCAGAAGAGCATAACATTTTTTGATCGAAAAAATCTTGAAATTTAGGGTTTAGCATAACGAAGAATCCCTGACATTTACAGGAGGCTGTTCGGCTTCGTTTTTTTTTTATTCATGTTTTTTGTTCTTAAAAAAATCGATTTTATAAGAAAATTCACTCTTCCAGTCGAAATTGCTGCTTTTTAACCCGAAGGGCAGCATGAGTTCAGATGAAAACGCATCAAAAATAAGATTTGAGCGTACCTAAGAACCCCTGAAATTTTCATACGGGTGCCCAACTTTAATTTACTTTCAATCGAGTTCGTCCAAAATTGGTCCTCATGAATTTGCAAACAATATCTAAAAAAAAAAACAGAAAGAAGGGACTTCGTTCAAAAAATTCTAGGGGTTCTGGAGTTTACCGAACTCTATACTCTTTGATAATTTTTTCATGTCAAAATATGATGCCCTTCAGGTTGAAAAACAGCAATTTCGACTGGAGGAGTAGATTTTCACATAAAATCGATTTTTTTATGAACAAAAAACATGAATAACAAAAAAAAAACGAAGCCGAACAGCCTCCTGTAAATGTCAGGGATTCTTCGTTATGCTAAACCCTAAATTTCAAGATTTTTTCGATCAAAAAATGTTATGCTCTTCTGGTCGAAAAATAAAAAATGGCCTCGATTCAAAATGGCAGAGTCGAAAATTTTTGATTTTCTTTGTCACTACAGCTTGAAAAGTAAATCACTATGGAAAAATTATTTCCAAGCCAAAGGAATCGATGATCCATGCAGTTATTTTTTTTTTTTATTTCTTTTTAATTTTTTTTTAATTCTTTTTTTATTTTAATTTTTTTTCACAAAAAAATTTATAACTTTTGAACCGTTAGAGACTCCATCTTTGGTAAGGTCTCAAAAATCTTGGTTTTTGATACAGAATTTTACAAAAAAAGCTCCACGAAATCAATTATGCCCAAATTATCGAAACACCGATTTTCCGCCTTTATACCGAATTTTGGCATTCAAAAATAATTCTGAAAATTCGTAACTATTTCTTTTCGAAAAGTTCGATCCAAGACGAATCTAAAACACACCCTATTTTTGTAGATACGATTTTTGCTCTCTGAGTTATCCGGAATGGAAAATTTACCGGTTTTCAAGATCGTAGATTTTCGAAAATTAATAACATCAGAGGGGATGCACGAAAAAAACAAAAAAAAAATTTTATCTTCATTTGGATATGGGCGAACACAGAAAAAAAGTTTCAGTCGAATCCGAGAGGTGAAGGTCTGGAGGTTGGTCGAGTTGAGCTGGATACCTGTATACCTATTACATGAGAAGATGCTTTATGTTGACGTTATTTTAATAAAAATCAAATACCCATATGTATAAGTTATATTTAGATAAAATGTATTTCTTTAAGTTACATAGAAACATCCGTTATTTATTTAGAAAAAATGCATTACTTCAACTTACATAAAAAATTCTTTTTGTAACACAAGGACGATTTTCGCATTTTTTTACCTATTAAGTGGGCCTAAAGTGACCGTTTATAGACCGGTATAGACAGCAAAAAAAAAACGCGAAAAAGAGTACACGCGTTAATTACTACCCAGATATCTTTAAAAAAATACATTAATACTTAATAAGAAAAAAAGGATCCAAATCAATTATCGTGCCAAGTACATGCATGTAACCTTGCATCATGTAAGAATATACAATTGGAAAGTCAATCAATGAAAATCAATTCAAAGAACTAAAAAAATAAATTGGAGGTAGTGGGCGGGCTTTTTCAGAAAAAAAAAATCCAGAATTCTTGTATAGCAATATAACATTAGCTTGCCAAGAACCACATACTCCAATTTTTTTTTCTTTTGATTTTTTTTTCAATTTCCCTCAATTTATTTTTTTTATTTTTTTGATTCTTTGAATTGATTCTCATTGATTTACTTTTCAATTTTATATTCTGAAAGGATCCTTTTTTAATTGAATTTTGTTTTTGTTTTGTTTTCATTAAAAATATGTGGGTAGTATAGTTATTCCTAAATATTTAATGTACTTGGCGAACTTTTTTGCACCGTAGGTGCCTTTTAGGGGGATACTAATATAATCATAATAAAAACTAATAGTAAACAAATACCGACACAATCTTTTTTTGTATTGTAGCAAAATATTAACTTAATGAAAATTGAAAATACTCCACTTAAGCGCGTAGTTGCCGTCTCTAAAAACGGTCACATTAACCCCGCTTTATATATATACAAAAAAAAAGTGAAAGAGTACGTGCGTTACAAAAAAAAAATTATGTGTACCGCAGGCTAAATTGGCTTTTTGACCTCGTGTGATTGCAGTGAGATTGACTCCACACTTGGTCTCAAAAAGCCCACTTTATGCCCTTGGTACGCAATATACTATTTAATCTATTCTCACCTAATTTTAAGTAAAATCCGTAAATATATATGTGTGTATGAATAGTTATATGCATAACGTATGCGTAACGTTCCATGTGAAAGCAGCTTGACCAAATTGCCACAAACCCAAATCGGTTTGAGCTTTTTGAAATATTCTTATTAGGTCATGTTTATTTGAAGAAATTGTTTCGATTGATGTCAATGAAATACCCTCAACTTCTTCAACAATAAATTCAGCTGGAAATCCGTGGCTTTTAAATCGAATCGAAAGCCACAATTGAAGTTTACAAATCTACCCGCAAATCTATTTTCAACTGTAGAGAAAAATCCTTACCAAAATTTGAACCAATTTCCAGCGGGTCAAGACTGGTCAAGTCGATTTCAACAGGAGTCCTCCTCATATTGTACAGCAGCACGTACGTTAGGTACACATACTTAGATACATATTCGAAATTAGAATAGATCAGTTACTAGACGAAAATAAAATAGAAACTATAAGTATTGTATTGTTTATTCATAACTCCTATTGACAATGCGCACGCACCGGATATCAGTTTTATTTGTCTTTTGAATTTTTGGTTCTTCTAAACTGTTTTTTTTTTTTTTGATTTATTTTTCTCGAATTAAAGTTACTCTGTGATTCGAGGCCACGAAAAAGCCCTTTTCGAATTTTCAGGAATTAAAAACAAGAATCCCCTTAAAATACAAGAAAACATGATTGTTAAAGTCGAGTAATTTTTGCTATTCTACTATGTCTACAGTCATGTTTTATATATTATTAATGCATGCGTGACACGACTATCCTGTTGAAACAGCGATGAAATATTTAAATTACACAATTTCATGCATGCGCCGCGTAATTTTCATACGTAATTTTGTTATTCCCTTATTATATTCATTTCGTAATCATACCTGTTCGAGGACGAAAAAAATGGCTCGAACTTTTCGCGTGGAAAGTTTAAAGAATGACGAGATAAAATTAAAGCCGTATTATGTGAATGAAATCATACCGTATGTCGTAGAACGAAATCGGAACAATCCGAAAGATATTGGCCGCCTCGGCGCTTCCCCGACACATCTAGGAATGGACAAAATTCGGGCTAAAACATCATTAGCCAAATACACTGTAGATTTTTTTAACAAGGCAACTGTGCATGGATTAAATCACCTCGTTGCACCCCACAGACACTTCTTTGAAAGGTAAAAATTTTGTGACTCTTCATTCATGAACTGAAATTGTAACTGTCTTATGTTAGAATTTTGACGGTTTTATTCATCACTGCTGCCCTTGGTTGTTTGGTTGCAACTTCGCTCTACTCTTGGTACCAATACCAAAATAATCCTACAGCAATGGTTCTAGAGTTTGATTATCAAAATTTCAACATCACAAAACCAGCGATCACCATATGCCTTGACGAAACGGTTTCCTTGGAAAAGTTTCCCGAAGTCTTCAAAAAGTATGTAGCATGATAACATCGAAAAAGTGAACAAAAAAATGGAAAATAACAGGTATAAAACTCAATGCAGACATGGAGTTAGGGACACCCCTCAGGCACAGGCCTTTTTCCTCTTCATTTCGAATCCAAATTACTTGACGCTGAATCAAACCCCAATGTACACTGAAACACCATCCAATAAATGGATGGAGATAGTTCGGGACTTGTACTTTGACCTGGAGCCAAACAAATGCAACTTACCGGAATGCCAAGATACTTATTTAACGGATGTTGTAACTGAAAGGGGTATGTGCACGACATTGTTTGGGGCATACAGTAATTATTCATCTCTAGAGTAAGTATCCATGCTACTTTGGAGGAAAAAATTTGAGATGTTATCTCAGATTTGCTTACAGTTATTGGCTATCCGATAACTGGACGATCTTTCCTGAAAGAACCGTGCCGGTTTATGAATATGCTCATCGAAATGACAGGATTAACTTGAAGCAAATTCCAAGGCCGTATAAAGAAAGTATAACATACAAAGTAACTAATTTTTTTCATTTTTGAAGGTAACTCTTGAGACACTCAGTCTTATCCAGAACCCAGAAATGGAATGACAATCTAAATATTAATTTTATTAATTATTGCACATGGTAAATAGACCGAAACAAGATAAGCGAATATCGAGATTTTGATTAACAGATGAGCCTTCACCACCCCAGAACATTGCCAACATTTCAGAGCTGGTGGGGCCAGTTCACAGAGATAGAGATGATAGATATGAAAATAAGTGTGGAAGAAATCGAGAGTTCTGATAAACTAAGAGAACTCACTTTGAGGCAACGACCGTGTTTTTTTCCAGAGGATGCCAGCCTTCGTATGTGGCCACTGTATACGAGAAACATGTGCATTTTGGAATGCAGGTATAATTTTATCAAAAATAAATGTGGGTGTTATCCACATTTTGCTAGACCGATGCGTGAGTATCATTTTTTAGCTGTGCTGAAAGAATTGAGCTTATGAACTTGGTTTTAGTTGACTTTGGAATATTGCGCAATTTTATACTACTTTTTAGCAGGGATTCCAACTTGTAATGTGACGCAATTACACTGCATTGGAAATAATTCCCAGTGGATAATTTCGTTGAAAATCAATGGAGTTAATCTTTGCTCATGCCCAGGGGACTGTAACACGTCCAATTACGCGAAAGTTTACTCTAACGAAGTCAACCTGTAATTACAATTTGTAGTTATATTAAAATATCACACTGCTTCTTCTTTTTCTTCAGCCATACCCTATGGCTCTAGTGAAGTATTGATCAAAATGGCCTCAATAGTATTCTATATTGAAGGGGTCAAGCAAGCAGAACGTTGTCAGACAGACCGGTGAACATTGATGTGGTGTTTCCCTTTGTCAAACTACGATACGAAATCTTTTTTGGGTTCAACGACTTTTTAGGTAAGATTCTCAATGATTTCTGGTAGATTCGCTGAACTACAGCCGTTTTTGATTAGTTTCAGTTGGGGGAGCAGCTGGGCTATTTCTTGGCGCCAGTATAATATCCTTCGTCGAACTTCTCTACCACATTACACTGCGGCTTTTCTGTTACAGCACTAATATTCGTAAATACAGAACAGAGTAATTCACTCTTTAATTTATTTTAATTAGAAAGATCAAATTCTTTTTACAAAGTATGGACTTGGAATTCAATCAGTTCAGACTATCTATGTAGGTTGTAAAATAAAATTTATTATTTTTTTTTTCCTTTCCATGACGCAGTAGGTGTCAATAAATATAAGTTATATACATATAAATATGAAAGGAATAATATTTCTAGTAACATTCAGCATAAAATTGCATACTGTACAGTGAAACGAACCAATATAATATTTATTTAAATATTCATTTCTAACTTCCTTGTTGTACGTCACGTCGAGGTAGAAATTCTGGCGATCAACACCAGCTACGCTACAAAGATGCTAAAATATCACTGAAAGGTGTACCCGGTTCTTTTGCCGCTATTTCAAAAGTCTCAATGAATGCCTTCTTCTGATTCGCGTCCGTCAGCTGTAATAAATATATCAAAGATATAACAAAAATTAGTCATTGAACTACAAGTGTTGTTGAAACAAGACTATGGTCTCACGTACCTTTTGATAAAAATCTGCAGCCGATATACAGAGGATTTTTTTATCCTCGTACTCGTACTTTCCAATTCTTGACTGGACATGTGGAAAGCTGTTATCATAATCAGAGTGTGAAGGAATATCCTTAGAACATTTTGACCTATTTACACATCACTATGCACATGCAAAGACTCATTTTTGTAATGAAATCTAACGGCTTTCAAACTTTTCAGCATTAAAAGGATACAATGCTCTCAACCAGGGATTTGTAGTCGCGCTAATGAAAAAACACGACAAACACCACGTCGACATGACGATCGGTAAACTCTGTATGAAATTTGGTAAGCTAAAAACCACCCAATCCTGGAGTAAGCCAAGTTGAGCACTGTTACAAGCTCGTTCGCAAACCTAAAAAATAACAATCATTGATTAACTTAACACTTGCAAATCAACCATACCGAAGCATTTTCATACGCAGGAAAGCTCACCTGGAAGACAACTGCAGATAATAATCTGGGGTGAGGTTGCTGTGGTGACAGAAATTCCCCAATTACTTTGGTAAGAATTTCAGAAGGTGGAAAAAAGTCACTGAGAACACCAGGTAAAACTCCGCATAGTACTTCAACCTCCATAGGATGACCCTTTTTTATTCTATCAAAGATTGCTGACGTTCGTTCGATTGACTGGACCAATACTTCGGGCTCTTCATCTGGAAGTGGTTCCTCGATCTCGGGTTGGTTCAATTTTTCAGCTGCTCCAGTATACATGCAAGTAAGCAAGAGCTGTAAAGCTGGCAGGGCCAATACCGGACTTGCCTGTTTTAATCTATCAACGGCAACTTTCACAATTTGTTCAGCAACTTTTCCCACAACACTCTTCGTAGCAACTAATCTTTCCAAGCCCTGGAATAAATCGATTTCGCAAAATTTGTATTTAAGATTAAACTTCGTAGCATGGTAATCTAATTTAAAAAAAAAAAAATTAACATTGATTACCTGCAAGAGAGTTTGGTGAAGCGATGTAGAAATATTCTGAATATTGACTAGAGTAAGCGCTAGGTCCAGTACCGCGGGAGCTTCCGCATCTGGCGGTGTATCTTCCGTGTGTTCCAACAGAAAGAAGACTAGAGCCCACATAACACCTTGGTGCTCTTCACTTTGACTCAAGACACTAAAATGGCATAAATCAATTATTTGAGTGAAATAGCTGATGCCGAATTTATTGCTTATCGATAATCAAGAATAATTTACTGCGGATTGAAAGCAGCATTATAATAGAACACATACCCATTTGAGTCCTGAGTATCGATGTGTTTCTGAATGTACTCTATGGCTAAGGGGTGAATGAGGTTCAACGTCTCTTCGCAGCTGGCAAATACAGCACTTTGCAAAAGGTACAAGGTTCCATGTAAGGCAAAAACCCTAGCAGGCAAGAATCCAGACTTCAAACTGGCTTCAACCAAGCGTTTCACTTTTTCTAGAGTTTCTCCAGTCTGCGAAAAATTTACAAAATATACAGAACTTGACCTGATACAATATGGTTCAAATCGACAAATATACATGGCCATGTGAACTCACCAATGGCGATAGGACTGCTGCTGCTTTGCATGCTGCGATGACGAGGTACTGATGTAAGATTTCATTTTCAATCGGATGGACTTTCGACAAATCTAAGCAAGTATCAAGCATCCATTGGTACTGCGATCTCTCTGTAAAGAGTTCGGAGATTGCAAGAATGGATTTAATCACTTCGTTCAATAACCTTAAGGGAGTATTCGCTCGTGGTGAAGTCCAAGATGAATAGAGCTCCAGCAAAAAGCGAAGACAAGAATTCAAATCCAAGGACAAAGATGACAGGACATTGTTTCGATAGCTCTTCAACTCCAAAACGTTACTACTCAATTTATCCTCGTGCAGAGAACACGAAGCCCATAAATAGGGTACGGATAATTGACTGTAACTGTATTTATGCCTGTTCCAAACCCGTTCGATATTTCCTCTATGGAAAATGTGATCCAGCGTCAACCCATGCGTTATTTTGGGATCTCCGACGTTTTCAAACTTTGATAGGAGGGTTTCTTGTATGGAGAAGAGTTTCTGAGAGCTAATCTTGTGTAAGGCGAGCTGTGGGTCTCTTGGCTGATGAATTAAATTACTATTCTCTGGGTTTCCAGGACAAGGCAGAAGCAAAGTTTGCATCAACAGACTTGTTATTGCCTGCACTGCTAAGCTCGTGGCTTGAATGGATACGGCGAGTTCTTCCAATGGCATACCTTCATTTTGACTGATATTTAAAACACTTAGTAATGCCATCCATATTTCCTCAAATTGTAGCCTTGACGTCCATCCTATCGAAGTAACCCTGTAGATGAACTGTTCCAGAATATCAACTTCGTGTAGAAGATTTGATTCCGAGGATAACAGAGGAACGTGGCACATTGTTGGTCCCGAGCCAACGACATGCCAGCCTTGTTTCCAGACCAGCGGCGGAACAAGAACAAAGGAATTGACTAATGACTGTCTGCTCACAGTCACAACAAGACTTTTAATAGGGTTAAATAAAAACGCAGGAATATTATCTGGGCAATTCTCCGATTGTCTTTTTTCAAGCCAAGCAATTAGCGTTGCCATTTGTATGCAAGCTTCTGCGTATGGTTTTGTTTCATCTTTTTCCATTGCTGGTCCTAATCCACAGCCGTTTACAGTGGGAAGACGTTGGTTAGTTGTCAATAAATGTTCGACAATTCTAGTCAACGCTGCAGCTGCGGTACAAACCCAATTAGGACTGTTGCCGAACACCTTATGTAAATTTTGGTTTTTTAAAATTGCCTCTGCACACCTCAACACCGCCTCCAGTTCTTGGGGTTTCAATTTTCTAGTACCGTTCTCGCACTCCTTTATTATCCAGTTCGTCACCTCAAAGCACAACAAGCAAAATTTTGCTAATTCGTATTCGAACTTTGATTCGACTTCAGATAGGCCATATTTTATTAACGCTGGCAGTGTATCAATGTATACAATCACGGATGGAATAATTGTAAATACCGTGTCCCAATAAACAATATCACTTATTAGCTCTGAAATTCTCGCTCCATATTTAGCTTCTTTGGCAGTCGAATGTCGTCGAATGGGACTGAAAATCTCACGTTGTTTTGGCACGAGCTTATTAATGTTTTGAACACGTTGAAGTAAACATTGCTTGGCTGCTTTATACAGCGAATTTTCCTCAAAGAGTATATCAGTTTCTATAACGTCTCTCCTAAACTCGAGCTCTTGGCATTTTTGAAATGTCTTTCTTAATCCCAATTTTATACATTCCTTTAGGATTTTAGCATTGAACTCGTTGGAGGTCATAAGTTCTGCACAATCTTCAAAACTAAGATTCTCGAGAAGTTCCGCTGATTCTAACAAGCTGTACTTACCGTTAGGATGACAGCAGCGTAGTTTTGTTTGAAGATAAAACCAGCTCTGATCTAATTGTATGTTTCTAATAGTCGCGGGATTGAACGGCCGACGATGCTCTAGTTCAAGGGGTGATAAATCGTAATGTTGCGTACCTAACTTATTCAACAGACCAATCAGTGCCCCATGTTTCTTTGCCAATTTCGTTGAAAATAAAGTATTCATCATCTCAATGAAATCTTCTCTTGGTAGCTGCATTTTAATGTCTTCCGGGGTCATCATGAGCAACATTTCGGCCCTTCGGCTTGCTATCTTAGCAGCAAGCCTGCTCAAAGCCAAATGTTTGGAAGCGAGTAATCTCGGTACCATTGCGAGAATAAGGGCTCCACTTTGAGAATAATGTGTGCCTTCTAAGCATTGTAGCAATCTTTTCACAAAACTTGGTTCTGACAGATCTAAACATCTTGCAGCTATGGCTTGAACCAATAGACCGCTGGCAGCTGGATTTCTGTGGACAGCTGCAGCGAGTAATTCTTTGACCGGAGGTTCCCTAGCCAACATGATCGTCTCTTCGATGTGATTGATCAATAGCCAAGTCAGAGGTTCGGCATCGTTGATGTTTTCACATACGTAGTCGCAGAACAAAATGATTCCACCTTTCCTCACAATTTCTCCATTGATGCTGCATAGATCCTCACTTGGATCTGGCTTTTCTAAAGTGGTGGCACTCGTGCTGTACCTGCTGAGTCCCAAGCGTGGAGTATTGTTTGAAATTTGGGTAGCCAATATTTTTTCCCAAAAGGTCAGTTCACTGAAGCCCAAAAGTGTCATCAAATAAGCCCACTGACAGGTTATTATCGGACATTTGCTCGCGAGTTGAAGCATTAAGAAATTGAGTTCTGCCACTGGTAGTTTATCTTCTTCGATTACATTACGTCTTTGTATCATCTGCATTGTAGCATTGGCCACTTTACAGTGACTTCCTGATTCGAACATGTGAATACATAGTTGTAGGAAGAAAGTGAATTGATGTATAAGGTAGTCGTCGTTTCCTGCACAATTTGCAGCACCGAGGTAACAGTTATTGCGGTTAAAATCGATCAAGCCCGCAAGATCGTAAACCTTAGATGTTATCAACCGAATAACTTTGAACAAAAATCTTGCTAGGACTTTCTCTGGCGCAATGTCGAACATGCTTGCATTGGTCACATTCAATGGATCAGACATGGTTTCTGTCGAGTGATAAACAGAACCTGGATGAAAGTTGGCGTTGTACAAACTCAAATCGGAGAGCCTGGCCAGCATGGCTTCCTCTTTAGCGTATGATATGAGAGATAGCAATACGACATTCACCGTCCCTAGCCAACGTTCCAATGTTACGATAGAATCTTGCAATGTTGGAGTCTGGATGAACAATACTTTCAGCAATGGATCGACTGGTCTAAAAACCGTCGGAGAAACGGCTGAAAACAGCTTGACTAGCGCTATGTGGGCTTCCTTTGATTCCAGTCTTATCTTTCCTGCAGCTAAGACAGGTAGTACGGAATCTAACGTCAGCCTTGACCATCTCCGCCACTTTTCTTCGCCGTTTCCATCACTGCTGTATCTTGATTCGGTCAGACAGGCTGCCAGCAGTTGGATGACTTGATGATATTCAACGAGCCTTAGGAGCATGGAGACCAAAACATCTCGTGTTGTTTCTAACTCCTTTTGTTCCGACGTCGTAGAGTTTGAACTCCGAGTAAGAAAAATGTCCGTGACCAAAGGTATCAGCGCAGGAATGCAGTGAGTTAGAGGTGGCTGCCCGCTGGCCATGAGACCGTCGCAAAGTTGAATAATTTTTGGGATGCCAATTATCACCTTAGAGTGATACTTTTCATAGGAAAGATGAACGAGAAAATTGAATATCTTTGGTATGAGTTTCTCAGTTTCTTGAATGTGGCCTTCTTCGATGAATTCAAATTGCTTTATCACAAAGCCTATGAATATTTGATCCTGGTCCAGAAGACAGTAATTTACACGTAATTGAACCAGCTGGCTCAGCAACAATAAAACCCTGCATTGTAGCGGTATGGAACTGGTAACTGTATATTGTTTTAAAGATTTAATCACCATTGGCTCAAAAAGTCGAATAAAGGACGCTACTGATGCTTTCTGATCGGAATATCGCGACAAACTTTTAAACATCGAACTCAGTTTACGATCTCCTTTCCGCTGTATCAAACTAAACCAACTGAAAATGTAAACAAAAATACTTAGCCTTGGATATGTTTCCCATCAAATTTTCCGAAACTGTACTGAGAACAAAACTTACCCAGTGTTCGTTTCGTCCCCGCTCCGACAATTATTCCCAATAGTTTTAATCATGTCCGTCATTTGCCTTGCCGGCGTTTGAAAACACTGGTTATGAAACCCTTTGGTGTCTTCTTTAAAAAGATTTCTTTTTTCAAAACTCATCTGATAATCCGAATTAGTCCATTTGATGCTCAAATTACTACCAAATAAACATTTCAGTAGCTGCTGTACACATTGGACCGTTGTAGTCGGTGACAAGACCACGGTAGTCTGGAGATAATGCAGAATTTCTTCAGCTATTCTGCCTGCTTCTTGGATGGTGGCTATTTCTAGGATCTGAGAAAGGACTTGAAGTGAGGCGTTAAGAAGTGAAAGATACATTTCACTGGCTTCCCATTCTAGCGTAGTTTTGTAATTAGAATTAGCAGCCTTCAGAATATCGTAGAGTTTCATATAGTGAGGAAAACTTGAGAACGAGCCCATTTGTTCCTTACCAATCTTTAAACTGGACAATTTCTCATCTTTTTCTTTAGACTTTTGATCGGGAATCAATTTTCTCCTCGGTGATAATGATTGGCCAGACGGTAGAGGTGGAAGAGCAGACTTTGTGTTTGGTTGTTGCAACTGTATCTCATCAATGACGTGTACAAAAGTATTTAGAACCCTGATGATGTGGGTTAATAGTTCTTCGAGGTGTTGATGCATCTGTTTGTCCTTGAATAAGCCCCATAACTTACCCGCGTCTGTGTCAGCTTTATTGACGGGATCATCTGGGTGCAAATTACAAAGAGCCATACCTGACGCCAAATTTCCCGCCAACAGCATCAAATGCCTATGAGTCGATAAATCCAGACTCAATGGAGAAGATGATAATAAAGACGTTGCCAATGATATCAAACTATTCCGCAATGGAGTAGATGTATCGCCTGTAACTGGCGCTTCGTTGATTGTATCCCCTCGATTATTAGACCGTTTGTATGATTTCTTAATAACTGCTTTTGGGATGAAACAATCCCAAGCGCTCGGATAAGCTGTAGTCAAGAATGTTTCACTGAGTAGGCTAAGAGCTTCGCAACAGCCATAGTTTAAATACTTGGAAGATCCTATGACGAGTTTCTGCGTGAGTAAACTCACTATTCGAGACAACGCAGATTCAATTGTCTCATTGTGTTCTTCTCCGTTTTGTTGGTACAACGAGTCAAACGGCTTTGGTAGACTGTCGACTAAAGAATTGTAACTCATTTGATGAGAAGTATTTTCTGTTGGCGTCAATATTGTCTCTGACAAATACCTTGCCGTCAATTTTGACGCCTTTCTTGTCACTGCGGACTCATTTGGATGTTGGTAATACAGCAATGGAACGATCCTAGAAAGTCGCAGAAAAAAAAAAAAACTGTTCAACCGCTCAAAGGCTGATGAAAAATTACGTCCAAAAAGTAAACGCTTACTTAACAATGGCTGTGGCTGTAGCGTGGCGTACTCGTTGATCTTGGTCTCCGAGTAATTCGATCATGACGGAGATAACACTTTCTTGAATCTGAGATGCCCCAGTTATGTATGCAATCGTGGTATAGGGTAACTCGCTGAGTACCTCGACTAATTTGACTTTGACAAGAAAATATGGGTTCTTGACAAGCAATGGAAGCGCTTTTAGAATGGGTATTGCATACTTGGTATCCGCTGACTCTATCATTTCTGTCAGACATATATTCAGTGCTGAAAGTGTTTGTCTGCATGTTGTCGCCGACTCATCTTCCAGCCCCTATAAATGAATAAAATCTTACAGCTTTTATATAAAATGGATTATAACTATGCGTCAAAAATGAAGTGTTCCTAATTTCACCCAAAAGGACTACAAACGGTGTTTTGCGTTAATTTCTTAACTTTACTGAAAAGACAGTGAGATTAATAGGAACACTCACCTGCAACAGTAGCATCGTAAGATTTTCAAGTGATAAAAATTCGCCCTTTATTTTATCGGGTGTCGTTGATTTTAAAAAAATGTCCATATTTCTATATTTACTACTAGATTGAAGAAAAACAGCTTTCAGAAAAGATCCGATAACCGTCGCCACGTTACCTCGTATCTGAGGATCGGGGTGATCAGCGAAAAGTAAAATGTCACTTATGTACTGTTGGTCCCCGTCGTCAGTTTGATTTTTATCAAGTGTTGATAAAAACAAGTTTGGATATAGTCGTATTATGTGAGCGACACAAGTCAATGCAAGAGATTTGACGCTGACGCGAAATATTTGGTCGGGTATTAACTGACCAGAACTTCCAGTCAGCAAAAACGAGGACACCAAGTATCGACAACAATATTTTAACGGAACATCCGCATCTGTAAAGCTTCCGATGTCAGTCTCCTTGAATAAAACCCCAGAGGATGTCCTCTGGGGTGACAAAATAGATGATATCTTTTCCTGATGCTCATCTTCCTTAGATTGTACGCTCGGCAAACTGATATTATTCAAACAGTCAGTTTTCTCCATTTCACTTCCAGCATCGCTTCCTTCTTCCACTCCTTCATCTTGTAACGATATTATGATAATTTACACGACGTTACAAAATTATAATGTACGAGTGTATAAATCCGAATACAACTCACTATCAAGAGGGCCAATAATCAGGCCACTGTAAGTTTCCAAGGACTTTTCTGTCGTATCAGTAAGTTCATTACTAGTCTGCTTGATGGGAGGTCTTTGAATGACTGGTAAGAGATTTTCTGACTCCACGATCCACTTTTCAATGGTCGGTCTGATTTCAGGAATATCCGGATCGAAAAGATTCAATGTTGAATCAGAATGTTTCCCAGAAATAGTCGTGGTTGAGATGCTCATTGTTCCCAAAGAAAGCCTTACCGAATTCTCACTCAATGTTATTCTGCTACGTCTTATTCCTTCACAGGACACCAAAACTGGGAGTAATTCTTTAGAAGGAAATTGCAGTATTTGAGCTAGCGTCTCGAGAGCCGCATTAACAACATTGTGATCTGAGTGCCATTTGGCAAAGTGTAAACACAACTCATACACCTGTATTAGACTATGAAGGGCCACATCTGGTTGCTCCACAGTCGAAGTTTCATTGATATGAGGCATTATCACCCTCAAGCAGCCAAATACACCAATGACAGTAGCTAAATGCTCCTCGTCTTCAGTTATTGGTACAAGCGTATCTGTTTGAAAGTGATTAAAAGTATTTTGGTAATAAATATTGTAAAATATCAATCCAATTGCGCACGAATCAACTTATCCTATACCAAACTAATTCAGACACAGCCAAATTAAGTAATTCCATGTTCTTTTTACCTATGAGATGTTGTAAAACATAAGCTAAGAACGCTTGAGGTTTTCGAGAATTCAAACATGTTGTCAGAATCATAGTGGCTGCTGTTCTCCGAAATACAGCTTGTGTTGAAGATATATTCTGATAGAATGCCTTCAAAAGTGTCTGGAATTAAAGTTTGTATTTCATCAAACAAATTTATGTAATCCGATCCACAAAATAATTTGACTGGAAAATATTTACCTTAATGTTGCTATCGGTAGTGAAATGCCCGAGAGTTTTTAGAATTAATGGCAGCGCATTGGCCAGTGTCTCGATAACAGATTCTTCAGGACGTTCGGAAATGGCTACAATGCAGGGAATCAAGTTTGCAACGAAAGCCTTTCCTTTAATCGGACGAATCATATGTCCTAGCTGCGCAAATCTCCATAATGCTGTTCTCAAAGTTCGTGCTGCTCCATTGTTTTTAATTTCATGATACAATACTATTTGTACTTTAACTATATTACCATCCGTCATAGCCTGATAATAAATATAATTAACGTCAATCACATTATTTTAGTACCTGTAAAGTCAACTTTCATGTGCTGACCTTTGATCACATCCCGGAGAGATTTCTCCCAAATTAAATATTATTATGCACTTGTAGATTGATTATGATTAAAAGGACAAGGGTAAGCCACTGGCATAATACTCACCCTTATTATTTTGTTCAAACACTCGTCAGCTACCATCCTGACATCAGATTCAGAATCATCACATAACGAGAGTAACGTCTCTACAGATACAGTGAGAACTTGTGAAAACTTAGGTGTTAGTCTTGCTGTGGAAGAGCAGATGCCATCAGCTATCGTCATACAATGTGCTATCTTTTCTTTTTTCCTGCAAATGATCGCAGAGCTCCTATATCATTGTACTAAATCTCTTAAAATGGCAATGATTCATTGACAAAATAACGTTTCATGCCATTTTTTTTCTAGTCATTATTTTCGACCAAAGATAAGTGGAATTTGATAGAATCCAGGCATAGCATATAACCTTAACGGAAGTATCTAAAATCCTAATGTCATTACTGACGTGGGAGAGGAAAATCCTTGTACAAGAGATAAAATATTTATTTTTGGAACTTTCAATCTGTGAATATTGCAAGTACGCTACCATATATGTTTGACTAAATATTATTATTTTGCATAATCGGTCTATACCTTGACGCATAATCGTGGGATGTAGGATCTTGAAGCTTCAAAATATCCACAGCTTTGAGTATTCCGTTAATAGTTGCCATGACTATTTAATGTATGGTTCGAACATTTATCTATCCAGCGTAATCACCGTTTATCAATAACATATTGAAAACAATTCACCCTACAAACAATTTAACATTGACACCGATTTGACAGGTGGTGCCATGAGTGCTACAATTGGTATGACCGACCGATGAACAAACGGCTCAGCAATGCGTTGAGCAATGTTCGTATATTTTCAAACTTGCGCTTTTCGCAAACCCCCCGCCGAGGCAGTGGAAACCTAACCATTATTTGTGACTAGAGCCAAAGATCTTTATGTGTATATATTAAAAATCTTTGACTAGAGCACGGATTTAATCCCTATGTAACGAAACAAAAGTAAACGGAATAAAAATAGGAATTATAGAATTTTATTCTCAGCTCTAGACGCGGTATTTTCTGATAATTAGTGTTAACTAATGAGTCGTTGTGAAGAAAAGTGGTACGAATCAGTTGGCGGAAGCTATTTTTTGAATTTATTATAAAATTTTTCACAGTTTTAGCTTGATTTTTCGCTGAAAAAAAGCTGTTTGAGAGTTATAACCATATCAATCATTTGCGTTTCCGCTATTAAATATTTTTTAAATTAAATTATAAATTGAACCTGTACAATTTGGCTCAATAGAAAGTTGGATGAATTGATGATTGGTTAAATAGCTTCAGATTTTTTAATTAATCCAACGACTGTATGAATAACAATTTTCTATGTAATTCAACGTTCTTCAATAACGATGCGTTATTATGGCGAAGATCTTGATCTCACACGATCAGATCTTCCGCAGTTATTTATAAGACTACAAGATTAATAAAATTTACCTATTTGTGCATAAAAAGCTACGTTCTTTACTTTACTCCTTTACGGTAATTGACTTGACATTTTTTTACTCGATTTTTCATCCTTTCATTTCATTTTAAAATCAATCATACGCGTAATTAGTAATTTATTAAAACATTTCGGCAATTCATTGCTGGTATAATTTTCAAATCTAGCCTGTTGATTATTTGCATGCAAACTTGGCCGATTTAAATCGATATGCCTGGTCTACACACGCACTTTAAGATCAAGTATATTTAAGAAATCTGTGAATGGATTGGTCATTTCTGTTGTAAAAATCCAGTGATTGGCTGAAATCTTAAATATACTTGATCTTAAAGTGCGTGTGTAGACCAGGCATTACCACTGATCTCTATGTGTGTATTAATAGAGATCAGTGGGCATTACGGGCTTGAAAAATTTCCACTGGGACAGACAGCCAGCCATTGGAAAAATTGAGGCATAGATTTTTTCCTACAAAAATTAAAAATGGCATCCCTGAAACGATGTAGTGACTGATCGTTAATTTATTATTCAGGCATTATTTAAACATCTGACATTTTTGCGAACTCTTGTTGCACGATTTTGAGGAGAGATAATAGAAAAATCCTTTATCAATTAACAAGAATCGAGTAATAATAAGTCGTATCAACAGCCGTACAATAAATACCTCGATAAATACAGTATATATCATAATTCAGTATTCATTTGAACTATGGGTTTGTTTTTATATCGTTCAAAAATCCTAAGAGTCTGAAAAACCGTCGAACGAATATATATGATGACAAGCGGCAAGCTCAAACAAAACTCTGCTATTGTGCCTCTACGCGGCTCCTGATTGGCCCGGCAGGGGCGATTTAAATCTGCCTACTTCATCTCCGTGCAACTTGTTGTAAATTTACCTATACCTAATAACATCGAATTCTAAGACTTGTGATAATCAACTGGAGAATCTTACCTCATCTATGAATGGTAATACGACGTATCAAAGTTAGTGGAAGTCGCTCGGTCTAACGCGCTGCTAAGCGGCCCCTGATACGCTCGGCCGTTGAGAGTGGGATGAACTTTTCTAACTTAACTATACGTAACTTGAGGATCTTCGCAGTTAATTTCAAGGAGTGCATGTGAACATCTGAAAGTATTTGTACTGGACCTTCCTGCTGCGTAAAATGGTGAATTTTGATTTTATTAATTTTATTAATTTTTTAAAATCTTTCCATTACGGGGCGGCCGGTTGTCTTCGGCTCGACTCGTGACGATTCGTTAATACGTTCAAACCGATCGTAAGAGATCAGTGGTTCAAACTGTTTCGCAACAAAATAATTACCGCGTTTAATATTTCGATTTGGGATTGATATTCTTTTGTTTCTAACCGTTGGTTTTCGTATTTGTTGGCGTCTGTGGTGCAATTGTTTTCGCTTATTCGAAGTTTACTGAGTACAGGTGAAAATATTATTTTTTGCTCAGTTGCTTAGCAATTAGAGAACTAAGCTGTGATTTTTATCGTAAATACGACCGCGGTATATGTGATTTTTCTTCTATTTTCAATTTGACTTAGAACCGCGATATTTAAATGTGTTTTATTATGTATTACAGAGCTCAGAGCTTGCAGCACTACAATTACATAGAGCTAAGAAAGATCCAGAAGCTTTTTGAACTGGATCTCTGTTCTTCAGACTTCGGGGGGGGGGGGGGGGGGGGGAGGAGATGGTGAGTTTGAAATTCAAGTCTTTTCGGGCTCATTCTTTCCGAATTTCTTGATTCGAGTCGCTTGTGTATATGAAATCCATTATAGCAACAGCTTTGATATTCTGTATCAGAAAAAAATGTTCTTGCTGCATACAATAAAGTCTCCTCGTATATGGCTGATCGTCGACCATCGCACCTGCACTTTGTAGCGCACCTGCACTTTGTAGAGTCACAGATATAGAACTCTCTGAGCAAATCGTTCAGTCAATCAATCTATTAGTTAGTCAGTTATAGTCAGTTAACGAATAGTTTATAAATTATGAACTATTCAAATAAAACCATCATCGATCAACCTTGTAAACAAAAGTGTGCAGCTCATAGGCAACGGTAAAGACCATCGTTTGACCGGCCCACGCGTTTTTTTGATTTTTTATTCATTTTTAGCGATCGATCTCGTTTGCGTCGATCACTTATCGGTAAAAAAAATGTAGTCGTTCGAATGGTGGTTCTTTACCATAGTTTCACTTTCTGAATCAGAATCAGGTATAGGGGAAGTCCGGGCAAAGTGGAACGTTTGAAGGCCTGCAGAAAAAAAACCAATTGATGTAAAAATAAAACAATGACTGAGTTTGAACAGGTATTTATTTAAGTTTTCATTGAAATCAAAAAAAATAATGTAACATTAATACTTCATTTTAAATAATTAATAATGTACAATTGTTACCGCTATCCATTTTGCCCGGGGGGTCAGGCAAAGTGGATACATGGTTATTTGAAGTATAATTACCGAATAAAATAAATAAAAACATAAATTAACGAAAATTCAATTAAGTAGAACTATAAAACAAAGTAAACACAGGTAATTAAGATATAACTACCGAATAAAATAGGTAAAAATGTAAATAAAAAAAAATTAAACTGATGAGAAATAAAAAAAATCAGTTATTAGTGCAATGGTCGCAAAGAAATACATTTCCACTTTCATAAGCCGTACATTTTTCGTGACTCCACTGTTCACAGGAAGTGCAGAGGATCCAATCATCAACTGGGTGTCCATTAATTTCAATGTAATCTTTTTGTCGAAGTTTGAATACCGGTTTCATCAAAATTCTAGATTTTGCTACCGTTAACACTATGGTTTTGTACTTGGCTACTCAATAACTCGTAAAATCTTTCCACTTGAGAACGATTAAAACCTTTAACTCTAGCAATCGACGTGGCTTCTGGCACTCTTAGGGTGATTTTTGGATTTCTACTTATGATAAGGATGATAAGGAAGGAACCCGGTGAGGCGCGGCGAGCACTCTCAGACGTACCATTTTTGAATGGTGAGGAGTATTCGCTTTCCCGGGCTATCCATTTTGCCCGGACTTCCTACCAATCATCAGTCAACGCTTCCTATGTTCAGCAAATCAATCCAATTAAAAAATTCTTAATTCATTTTTTGAGAATAAAAAAAATTATCAATCTAGTTATTTTCACTTCTCCTTCTTTCAAATTAATCTGCAACTTTAACTTATGGGTTGTGACGTGGCATTTTGTAATATCGCGGGCAGCGGAAAACACCACGCCGAACAGCAGAATCACGTCCCTAACTAAAAACCCTGGGAAAAAGATAGTGACACACTGTAGGCAGGTAGAATTAGTCTTAATTCGCTTCATATTTTCTTTTGTATACATCTGTTAATACGGCACACGAGGAACACGTCTCGCACCTTGAGCTGACATCACGACAACAACAGCACGACGCATCAACATCAACACCTCACGCCGAACTCTGTACCATATCTTCGCTTACCGCATTACCAATGACGCATTACCAATATGACCTACCGCTTTACTGAGGTGCCGTCCTGACGAATTCCACTGCAGGGAACTCCGAGGGTAGCATCACTGCAATTATGCGAGGGAGATGAGCCATAGAGGAAAAGTCAACCGCCGTGCTAGGATCTGTTCAGGACCTACCACTATTGACATTCGCCTATACCGCAAGTCGACCATATCCCGCTGCAACGAAGTTAAAGGGCCTATTGCCGAGTGCAACAAAGCCCCGTTTCAAGGAAACAGCTGAGGGGAGACATACTTTTCTCCCTGAAGCCCATCGACGAACTATCTATCATTCTCGCTGGTTATTATCGACGCCGTATTGGCCCAAGAAAGGCTTGCGGCAGTATCGTTGCCCGAAAGGAAAGACCGCCGTGAGAGTGGGTGAGTATAGCACCCCGCGACGCTCAAGAAGAGGAACAGGCTGTAAGAAGTGCATCCTCCGACCTCTCAGAGTCCCAGCCGATTGAAGATTTCTGGTGAATCTACAGCTGTGAAGTTTTTCCCAGACCGCTAACTAGCAGAGATGATCCCGCACTAGGGAAACCTCACATACCGCTCCTAATGCCGTCATGTAAACAAAGCCTTCCCCTCACGCCATCAACAGTACAGAGAGTTCGAGAGATCCTCCCGCCATATCTCCTTCGACGCCCAGCGTCGCGACGGCTGACGAGACATCGCGACAAAGGGATTGCCGAAGATCACACGTGACGAATAACCAATCATGTCACCTAATGGATCCCTCTTCCAAGAGGACGATATCGAGAAAAATCGCCGAAACTAAGGACGACCACCGGCTCCTTCTTCTACGTTCAACTACGAAACCGTCGAGACGTGATTCCCGCTTTACGCCGTACCAGTAATTCTCGCTAGATCTACCGCTAAGTCCTTACCGCCATAGTTATCGCACTTACAATTAGTATTGTGCATCAGAATATTATCGCTGAGGTTCGAGTCTTACAACCTAGAATAAGGTAAGGTCTGCTGTTCTGTGTCGAAAATATATGAGGAAGTCTCTCTGAAGAAATTATCTTTGATTATTTTGTGTGCGGTGCGGCCATAGTGCTGCACCATTAATTTGTTCGATTCCGAAGAGTGACTTCATGACTGTCTATCTCACGTAGCTTTTCTACGATTACCTCTGCTTACCTGACTTTTTCGCTTATTCGGCTAAAATTGCATGCCGCTTATTTAGAGCTAGAATCTTGGTTTGATGTATTATTTTTCCTATGGTAATCTATCTGGTATTATCGCTTATTTGACATTATCGCTGTAAATCTGCTTTATTGGTTAAATCTGTTATTTAGCATATTATTTGTGTGTCGCTATCCCGACCCCAGGGGTTTATAATTGAGTTGAACGTAGTTGCACTAGTTTAAGTTAGAATTAAGTATTATTTCGTTTCCCTGTATTATATAATGCGTTGCATATGAATTCTGTCTCACGATCTCAATAGCATTCTTACCGCTACTATCGCTAACCGCCTATAATATTGTATAGCTGATTTTTGTTAGTAACGACCATACTGGTCGCACATGACTTATAATACACGGGGTTAACCCACTGAAGGAAATCTCTGGTGTTCTGTCAATCATTTGGTGTACTTTCTCTCTATCCCAGATGGATCCAGCCACTCTACTTTATCTCGTTTATCTGAGCTAATCGGATTTTAATGCCGTCATTCCGCCAATTTGTTTGATTTTTGTGTTAATTAGAATTTATCTTTGAAACGACGCATCCGCGTCTGGCGCCCAACGCATTGTTTTTTTTAAGTTTGAATAACACCCCAGGAACGCCGTAGGGTAACCGACAGGCCTCGAAGATAGTGGGTTGCGGGAGGTTTGTCGTTACAGAGTATAGAAATACATTTCTTAGCATGTTTTTTCTCCCTGATTCTCTGTTAACTTTAACTCCATTCTTCAGTCAACGACTTTAAATATCTATATGCTCTAAGAAATATCCGAATAAGCTTCAAGAAACTACCGCGGACATCATATAAGTAGATTAAGAATAAAAATAAGATTACAATTACAAGACTACGATTAAGTCGAATAGATAAATTACGATTAAGTCTAATAAATAAATTACGATTAGGTCTAATAGATAAATTAAGATTTGCAAATTTTAACTAAAATGAATATTCTTCAGCAACGTTTTCTCTTCTAAAATTTGTATAAATCGCAAAAATTTTGTTGAGTTACAATTATCATTGGGTTCGAATCCCGATCAAAGAAAATTATTATTTCACTACCTATTGTATTTTTTGATACCATTGAGAAAAAAAAAAATAGTCATAAGGAACCCCATCCCAAAACATAAATACCTATACATACATTTTTAGCCCTTCATGATATGAATTAAATTCATTATTTTACTTACAATATTTTCCAGTAGGATTCCCAATAAGATTACCAAAAGATCATTGAATTTCAATTAAAAAGAATTACGTTACTTAAATCGTTTCAAGATTTTCGAAGTTTAATAAATTTCGGTAGATAAAAACACACACATTTCAAAATTTATTAATCACGGCTTCGGCCGGGGCCTGGGCAGCCTATATTCGTTGACTGAAGATTAGGCTATATTATATACACAGAACATACGTAGTTAAGAAAAATAGAAATCGACTTAAAAATTATTGTTAAGTTTTAACTGCTAAGTCTGCGCTTAGTATATTAAAAAACTAATTGTAGATTAACGAGATCTAATAGGATGTTTGATCACATAAGAATTTTTCTTCCCTTACACAAATCTTTCAGCCCTTAACTTTTTTGTTGCTAATTACGAGTGGATATGAGATGAATTGAATTCATTCTTTTTATTTTCATTAATTTCATTTTTCAAAGATTCTAATGCAATTATATCAAAATATTAAAAAATTTGTATTATTAAAAATCAAGTTACTAAAATCATTCGAAGATTAGGTATCAATGTTGAATAAATTTCGGCTTACAAAAACACACACCTTTTCAAAATTTACTAAATTATGGCTTCGGCCGGGGCATGGGCAGCCCTTATTGTATTTCTACACACAGCAGGTATGGTGAGTCTTTGAACGAGATACCACGGCAATGAATGTGATATGAGAGTGAAATGGAATGTTTTGGTTGAGATATATAAACACGTAGGAAATTTTCCCCCCTTACACGCATAGCCCTTAATTTTTTCATGGTGAAAAAACCAAATTATTCGAATCATTAAAATTATTTGAATTATTTCGGCCGATTTCAGCCTATAAAAACACACACATTATCAAAATTACGGCTTTGGCCAAGGCGTGGGCTGCTTAAACACATTTACACTCTAATTTTTTTTTTTTTTTAAATATAATTTTTTTGTGTATATTTTTTTTGCAGAGTCAGTTGTCAAAAGTTTGACAAAACGAATGTGAACCAAATGCCGGCGATGAATTGGGGTTTTCGTCAGTAAAATCTTTTCTTGGATGAATACAGGCAAAAGGCTGCAGGTATGGGTAAAATCATGCATCGCGAAGGTTTTTTATCTCGAATGTTTGTGAAGTACGTATGCGAGTGTATAATTCATAGTTTTAAGCGTTGGGTGGGATGTGGACTGAACAAGATCAGGGTAGGCAAGAAATCGGAAGTGTAATTTTTCTTTTCACAGCAATTCCAAGTGATCAATTGAGCATGAGAATTTATCAAATTTTATTATTTAATTTTCTACGATATTTTGCTAGATTTTTCTTATCCAATAATTCTCTTGATCTGGTCCCTTAGATCTTTTTTCTGACAATAAGATCTAACCGATCCTTTTGATTTCGATAATTCACAAACCCAAACTATGCCCAAACTATACGAATTCAATTAAATTTTTTTGCTTTTCCGTAATATTTTTATGGTCACTTGGAATGGGAAAAAAACGTCCGCCTTGCTCTCCGTACCAGCCGTTGTGCATGGAAGTGAGGTGGACGTTGAACATCGAAAAGGATCGCTGAACGCCACGCCACAAATTTCCTTTCCCTGCGCTAATTGGAATAGTAAAATGTGATTGAAAATTGCATTACTTCGATTTCCATTAGCACAAATATTCTAAGTCGGACGCTGCTCGCGCGGGCATAACGCGAGGACGAGGAATCACATGATCTGTCTTTGCTAGATTTTCGTTTGTGATGTTTTTATGGGTCCTAAGAAATTTTTGGAAGGAATGACTAGCGTGACTTGCCATATTAAAGGGCGCTTTAAAAATTTGACTGATTTTGGTAGTGGGCATATTAAAACAATATGCGTTTTGAACCCATGACATGAAGAATTGTAAGGGATCAGGTACTATCGCGATTTTCTGTGCGAAACTAATCCAAACTTATGACCTTTCAGATTGTGAGGTCCCTAGTGTTAATACTAATAGAAATTTCTTACAAATGTTAGGTTGTAGTTTTTAGTTTCAATACTAATTAGATGATGTTCACAGGCTGTCTCTGAATACTAATGCACTTTGCTTTCTGAACTCAGGAATCCAAAATCCCAAAAAAGTTTTCGTATTCTCTCAGATTTTCAGTTTCAATACTAATCAAATGTTGTTCACAGTCTGTCTCCGGGTTCTAATGCAGTTTGCTTTCTGATTCTTTCAATTTAAACTCCCAAAGAAGTTTTCGAAGTCTTTCAGATATTAAGTTTTGATACCAATCAGATGTTGTTCACAGGCTGTCTCTGGTTACTAATGCAAGTTGTTTTCAGACTTCAGGAATCCAAAATCTCGAAGAAGTTTTCGTATTTTTTCAGATTTTCAATTCCAATACTAATCACATGTTTTTTACAGGCTGTCTCTGGTTACTAACGCAGTTTGCTTCCTGATTTAAGGATTCTGATTTTTTTAAGGACTTTTTTGAGTCAAATAAATTGAAATTGATAAAAACGTTTCTTAGTCAAAAAAATACATTCCAAATGCTTAATCATCACACGACATTCACTGACCAAAAATCAACCGTTTTACCTGTACTCTCGAAATTCTTAGTTTTAATATTTTCCAGATGTTGTTCACAGGCTATCTCTGAATACTTATCCGAAAGATAATCTCATTAGACATTTTGCATGCGCCTTCATCTAGGAACTGTTTCAAGATGTGCACATCTGACCTACCAATAGTCTGAAGTAGATCAACTTGCTTATCAGCGAGCAATTCTTTGCTTTTAACTCCTCGAGTATCGACTTCAATATCGCAATTCTTTTGCCTCATCGTTGGTTCCGTTTTTCAAGTACTTGTATTTGCTTTCCCGATAATTCTTTCTCACGATAGTAAGCTTTGTGCAGAATTCTTTTTTCTGGAGAATTCCATAATCGATCAGGAGAATCACAAGTTGCATTGTCACGTTGTTGAAGAGTTGCCTTGTCATGTTGTTGAGGAGTTGTTGCCGATATACTTGGCAAGTTGTCTTCTTCGGGAGTTTCTATACATATATTCATACGTCCATGCGATGTTGTCTCATTTCATCAATCATTTTCTCAACGCAAGAATAATTGAATAGAAGAGGAGAAACACGAATTACGTTCCATTATTGTATAGTATGTATATCCACTGATCTGATGTTCGAATATCTGTATTGCTATCATGAAAAATGCCCTGTTGTGCGGCAAAAGATTCCTTGAGTCGTACCTCTACCAAAAACAAAGCTCAGGGAGAAATTGAAATAGTCACTAAAATCACATTTCACCGGTAAGTTCAGATAGTCGTATATCCCTGTCACTTGTGACCTCTTACCGATATTATTTGTATCATTATTTGGCTTGTATTCAGATTCCCGGAAGCAGAGGATCAAAAAGTGCAGTGGGCAAAATGCATGGAATTAGAGTTGACATCTCGACCCAAGATTGTCTACCTTTGTTCTTTACACTTTTCTGAGGACAATTTTGACCGTACACCGTATGTAGAACTATTTTTTCTAGTTCTACTATAATGAATTTATCCTTAAGAATCCTATAATACTTTAGGTATCGGCACCCCTAACGGGTTTTGCCGCATGGTATGAATACGGTATAACGACGGTGTATACATATATCGTAGCAGTATAAACGCGGTATATTTGCAGTCTATATACCATATTCATACCGTATTTATCGGGTATAAACGGTTACTGCGTCATACCGTGTATAGCGCGTATTTACTCCGTATATACAGTATATATACCACGTATATACGGTAGGTATACGAGGTATATACGGTGTATATACCATGGTTGGACAGAAAATTCATACGGTATGAATACGGTATACATACGGTATTATACGGTATGATACGGTATGACTTTTCGGTATAAACACCGTATGACGCAGTAACCGTTTATACCTTCGACATACCGTGTGATACCGAGTATAAGCATTGAGAATAGATATCTATTCTCAATGGTATAAGTAGGATATAATATACCAGATTCATACCGTATCATACCGTTTATGTACGGTATGAATAGTCCAGTCATATTAGAAATCAGCTTTGCTTCGGCCGAACATAGGTTCAGCGATTTTTTCACAAGCTCATTCCACCCCTACGAATAAACCCCTAAGTTGTCTTTTGAAGTTAGGTCCGGGTTTGGCGGCAAAAAATTGTTAAACATTTGAAAATCCACTTTGAGCCATATATCTTTTGTGAAATGAGTTTTACAACAAAATGCTGCAGATAAAAGTTGTTCGTCTCGTTACCCTCTAAAAAGTAAGTCCTCGTAACAATTTATGTATTTTCATTAATTTTGTCGCAAAATGAAAAAAACCGCGAGTTTTTTTTTTCGTTTTTTGCAAGTTACTCTCCGAATTTTCAACTTACGGTTTCAAGATTCAATCCACATCTTACATGAACTTTCCCCCAAGAGGACCCGTAAACTCGACTGGGGTAGGTATAATACTTTTGCAAAATTGCAGTAATAACCGTTCTCCGAAAATCCGTAGATTCGCCACAACATTAAGGAATACAGGCTCAAATGGTGCAAAAAAATCAGATTAGGAATCTATATAAGTATTTCATTTTGTAGAATGCGTGAAATTGCATACCATGCTAAACTCGTCATTTGGACGCTTCAGCAAAAATCAAATCACTAACAACATATTTGGGTATAATTCTACTTATTTTGAAAAGTTGTTAGTTTCTTAAAAATGAAGAGCGTTTGACTTGAAATTTCGAACAAAAAATTGATTGAACAAATTAAACTATTAATTACAAGAGCAATGAAACATAAAAACGTTGCACAACGCTATCTTCGGTTCTAATCAACATATCTTAATTTTTTTGGCCGGAAAATGCGTGTTTCAAAAAGACGAATAAGAATCCGTCAGAATATTTCATTAATATACAAAATTGTTAAAGTTAGTTCCATTTGTTTATAAGCAAAAATTTCATTTGCCCGAAATAAGTACTATTTTAAGGAAAAACAAATATTTTTTCATCGAATATGGAAAGGGGGTATGAAGAACTATGGCTCTGATTTTTTTGCACCATTTGAGCCTGTATTCCTTAATGTTGTGGCGAATCTCCGGATTTTCGGAGAACGGGTATTACTGCAAAAGTATTTTACCTACCCCAGTAGAGTTTACGGGTCCTCTTGGGGGAAAGTTCATGCGCAAGATGTAGATTGAATCTTGAAACCGTAAGTTGAAAATTCGGAGAGTGACTTGCAAAAAACGAAAAAAAAAACTCGCGGTTTTTTTCATTTTGCGACAAAATTAATGAAAATACATAAATTGTTACGAGGACTTACTTTTTAGAGGGTAACGAGACGAACAACTTTTATCTGCAGCATTTTGTTGTAAAACTCATTTCACAAAAGATATATGGCTCAAAGTGGATTTTCAAATGTTTAACAATTTTTTGCCGCCAAACCCGGACCTAACTTCAAAAGACAACTTAGGGGTGTATTCGTGGGGGTGAAATGAGCTTGTGAGAAAATCGCTCAACCTATGTTCGGCCGACGCAAAGCTGATTTCTAATATGACTGGACTATTCATACCGTACATAAACGGTATGATACGGTATGAATCCGGTATGTCGAAGGTATAAACGGTTACTGCGTCATACGGTGTTTATACCGAAAAGTCATACCGTATGACACCGTATGTATACCGAATGCATACCGTATGAAATTTCTGTCAAACCAAGGTATATACACCGTATATACCTCGTATACCTACCGTATATACGCGGTATATTTACTGTATGTACGGAGTATATATACGGAGTATATGTATACGCCCTATACACGGTATGACGTAGTAACCGTTTATACCCGATAAATACGGTATGAATATGGTATATAGACTGCAAATATACCGCGTTTATACTGCTACGATATATGTATACACCGTCGTTATACCGTATTCATACCATGCGGCAAAACCCGTTAGGGGTGCCGATACCTAAAGTATTATAGGATTTTTAAGGATGAATTCATGACAGTAGAACTAGAAAAAATAGTTCTACATACGGTGTACGGTCAAAATTGTCCTCAGAAAAGTGTAAAGAACAAAGGTAGACAATCTTGGGTCGAGATGTCAACTCTAATTCCATGCATTTTGCCCACTGCACTTTTTGATCCTCTGCTTCCGGGAATCTGAATACAAGCCAAATAATGATACAAATAATATCGGTAAGAGGTCACAAGTGACAGGGATATACGACTATCTGAACTTACCGGTGAAATGTGATTTTAGTGACTATTTCAATTTCTCCCTGAGCTTTGTTTTTGGTAGAGGTACGACTCAAGGAATCTTTTGCCGCACAACAGGGCATTTTTCATGATAGCAATACAGATATTCGAACATCAGATCAGTGGATATACATACTATACAATAATGGAACGTAATTCGTGTTTCTCCTCTTCTATTCAATTATTCTTGCGTTGAGAAAATGATTGACGAAATGACACAACATCGCATGGACGTATGAATCGTTGACTGATGATTAGGTCAACCATGGAGGAATAGTATGAATAGACTACAGCCGGCATTTAATTTACGCCGCGTAAATGACAATACTTGAATGGGTCATTCTGTGTGTGCAGTTGTCGACCAACCTGTAGGTGGCACTACCCATTTGGCCTGATACGCATTCAACGTAATCAGCTGTGAGGACGGAGCAGTGTCGTCGAGTGTGAACTGACCTCTCCCAGGCCCTCAATAATTTGGTCTCTCAATTTCCAAGTTTGCTTTGCGGACCCATGGACTTTGCCCCTTGGCATAAATACTTGTCATCATTGATTGTCGATCGTTGAGGTTGATAAATAAAATCGGTGAATCTGCCGAACAAGCGTCAAGGAAGAAAACACTCAGAACAGACCTTTGGAATTTGCTCGATCAGGGTCCGAAATTCCATTCAGATATCAACAAATTTAGGTCTGCGTTAATCGTTAGGAGCCACGTCAAATTCGAAAGTTTATACCATTTGATCAAAAATTTAAGAGCTCATCAAAAATGATTAACACCGGGTAAGCACTATGCATCGTCTGAACACTAAACATGTTGATAATCAGAAATTTTAAATGTTGCTTTAAACCTATGCAGAATTTAAGAGACTCTAAACGTTTATTGATACGAAATATACTTTTAAACTCATATTTCAATTCTACTGACAGATTGTTGTTCTCTTATCATTGATATGACTTATCAACAATTCTTGTTCTCTTATAACTGATATGACTGATCAACAATTTATTAACAGTCATCTCTTTCTTCCTTAGGAAACTTGCTGGGCGAACAATTTTTATCACAGGGGCTTCTCGGGGCATCGGTAAACAAATAGCCTTGAAGGCAGCAAATGATGGCGCAAACATTGTCATAGCTGCAAAAACTGCAGAACCTCATCCAAAACTGCCTGGGACCATTTACACTGCTGCCAAAGAAAGTAAATATACAAAAAAAAAAAACACTCCTGAGAAGTAAACCTAGTAGAATTCACAAAAATTCTTCAAAATCTTCTGAGGAGTATTTGTAGGGTGAGCAAAATAATCAAACCATATGATTTTCTAGTTGAAGCTGCTGGTGGCAAGGCATTGCCGTGTATTGTAGATGTTAGAGACGAGGCACAGGTTCTTTCAGCGGTTGAAAATGCAGTGAAACATTTTGGTGGCATCGACGCTCTGATAAATAATGCTAGTGCGATTTCTTTGACCAAGACTGTTGACACTGAAATGAAGAGATTTGATTTGATGCACCAAATAAACACCAGAGGAACTTTTCTCGTGTAAGATGTGATCATTAATATAATATTCCATGACAAACGAGCGGCAACATCTTAGTAACTATTTTCCACATGCCAGACAATGCAAGTAGAGCTCTCATTTTTTAGGTCTAAGGCATGCATTCCGCATTTATTGAAAAGTTCGAATCCGCACATTGTTAATATAAGCCCGCCGTTGAACCTGGCACCCCATTGGTTTGCTCCACATGTCGCTTATACAATGGCTAAGTACGGTATGTCCATGTGCGTCCTTGGCATGGCTCAGGAGTTCAAAGATGATGGTATTGCTGTCAATGCGGTGTGGCCAAAAACTGGTAAGTTCAAATAAGAGCTTCAAGTATCCAAGAGGATATGGAAACATATGAATCGATTTGTCTATTCCAGCCATCCAGACAGCTGCTATGGAAATGCTGGCTGGACCAGATGCCAACGATTATAATCGAAAACCGGAAATCGTTGCTGACACCGTTTATAGTCTACTGTGCAAAGATTCAAGATCTATAACTGGACAATTCCTTGTGGACGAAGATTATCTCAGAGGCGAGGGGATCACAGACTTTGCTCAATACGCGTGTAACCCAAGTAATTACATATTCTCAACGTCAGTAAGCAAAATGGAGATAGCTATTAGAAATAGAATCTATGGTGGAAAAAATATCGCCGCTATTTGGTTGGCATTGGTCACTTCATTATTTCATTGCTCTTTGCATTAAGGTTTGATATTAAATGGTGAAATCAATTTTGTAGAATGCCAAGATAATTTGATGCCGGACTTTTTCCTGGATGTCGATCCGGAGACTATTTTGAGGAGTTTTGCAAAAGGCGGTGTGACTAAAGAATTGGCAAAGGATGCTGCGGCCAAACAATCCAAATCGTCTGATGCTGGAAGTGGTAAAGTAGCAGGAATATTCACAGCTATTCAAGCCAACCTTAGCAGCGATCTAGTAAACAAGACTGGCGCAATATTTCAATTCAACGTCAAAGGTGATGATGATAAGAGGATTGTAGCTTTTCTATTGCTGTATCCCATTTGCTGAACAAGAGTCTGAGTCATAAATTTTACTATAAATGTATGCAGGAGATGAAGCTAGCACATGGTTCATTGATCTAAAAAATGGGAAAGGTTCAGCCGGCAAGGGCGAACCTGGACAGCCAGCTGATACAACATTGACGATGGACTCCGAAAACTTTTTTGCTATGTTTAGTGGTAAGAAGAAGAGCTGAAATTTAAATAGCGAATAGTTTACGTGTCGAAATTTTTGCTTACACACTGTGAGTTTTGTTTCATTTTAGGTAAACTAAAGCCTACAGCAGCTTTCATGACAGGCAAGCTGAAGATTACTGGTAACCTCCAGAAAGCAATGAAGTTAGAAAACTTGATGATCAGTTTGAAGTCGAAACTTTAAGTGTAAGTTGACGTGTTTTTACCAATATTGAAACAAAGTTTAATCGCAAGATGAATGCACCGTTCGGTTGCATACAACTTGTGACATGGTTCCGTGTAGAACCTGGCTGAGAATCACTCACATTTTTAAACAAAGAGTAGATTAAAAATCCAGGGAAATCAGCTACTTTGGTACCAAAGCACAGCCCAATTTACGAAATCTGAGAAATGTCAGAGAAAACAATGAAATTTAATAGAGTTATATGATTGAAGATGTATTATACTGTATCTATACTTGAAAACCTATTTTTTGTATGTACATTATGTGCAACTGAAACTATATTTTTACAGAAGAATGAAAACTGTTGTATGTTTTTCCTTCTTCCTTATGTACACCTCATAACACTGATCGATTTAGTTTTTTTCTATCCAAATAGACTAGCATGAATCTCTACTATAAATTCCTGTGTATAAAGCTACATCCACACTCGATTATTTCGATGTACTGATATTCTGAAAACTCTGTGTCATAAGTATTGTCGATTCAGATTCAGTCGTCGTCAGAAGAAATTTATCAGTAATCACTTTTGCTTTTTCATATATTCCGAAGAATATAAATCCACCGAGCGTAATCCACAGTACACGCGGTACAAACCCAGCAAAGAGCCTGAAAAGTTTCAGCGAACAATCGGTGATTCGACATCAATGGGTTGGAGTGGAAAAAATGACTTTGTGCCCTTATTATTTACCCTCTCACTCCATTTTCTCTGTATATCGTTTCAAGCATCCGAGATATTTTTAAATCGGAACGACCAACTTCTACTCTAGAAAGCATTATTCTAGTCTTCGCTACATCTAGTGGTGTTGTTGCTGCTGCTGCGATTCCACCTATGAAAATATCATTGATACATAGAAGATGCAAATTATGGCAATGTCTAATGCACACCTGAAATGGCACCACACACTGCTCCTTCCCACGGTTTTAATTCCCTGCCACATTTGCGCTTCCAAATTTGTTTAAAGTATTCCCACAGTGGAAATTGCATTAGACTAAAAGGTAGATCCCTTAAAACTGTGCTCCAGTAACCGCGGTACAATAATCGAATACTGAACCTTTCTTTCTTGGGCAAAGAAGCTTGACGTCTTTGTTTCACCACTTCAACTGGCACTCTTATTAGACAAGCCACCTGTGATATCGAAAATTTAGATTATACCAGTCAGTCTAATGTCAAGTAGTCAAGTAGTAGTACCTACCATTTCACCAAAAGCAGCAGCACCCATGTATATAGCGACATGATGCTTTTCATCTAGTCGTGGTTTCAAAAAAGCTTTGGTACTGTCATAAGTCACAAAGAACAATGCAGCTGAAATGATTAAATCTTCATGACCGCCTGTATTTTATTATTTAAGTATAGTTCTGATTCATATTCACCACGAGCCAAGTCAAACCTTGTAATTTTACATTAACTTCATATTAAACTTCTAGTGTACCTGTTGGTGCCGAGCCAACTATTACAGGTTTAATTCCCCTATATAATCCATTGAAGCCACCGGATTGCAGAAATCCATTCTGACTCTGCAATCGAGTTTTGAGAGTGTCCAGTGGAAATAATGCCACGTCAACTAATGTTCCTGCTGCACCACCGGACTAAAAAGAAATTCACAGAAAAAATCAACTTGATGCCTACGAAGTGATGAGAGTTATCTTAAAAATCTGTGTGCTCTTCTACGGTAGGATGAAGTCTATGAATTTAGTAGTCAATGCAACATTGAGAAAACTGACATGCTCTAGTACTATGTTAAAAAGTGTCAATGACTTAAATATACTCACTATAAGGGATGTGAGAAACACATTCTTGGGATTGGAGACGGTCATATTGTGATGCAATCAAATACAGTATATTATTGGAGATAACTCGGATGTTATTTCGTATATTGTGTCATCTGGACCCAGCATCCCAAGAGTATCCGGATTCGCCGCAATATGATAGAAATTTATGCTGCGTTATAGAACTACAGAATAAGTAGATCCTAGGTAAATCCTTAACGAATCGAGGTTAGACTTCACTGGATTTTTAGAAACACCCTGCTCGATAACGACAGCCCAGATTAATAATTGAATAAATAATTTTTATATTATGCTCCGAAGCTGACACTAGCACCGGAATATTTGAATTCGTTATGTCGCATTGCAATTACTACAGAAACTGAGCACACACCTAACCCAACTCAAACCTGTGAACTGATCAATAATCAATTCTGTCGCGACATTATATACTTTTGACGATGTTGCCGACTTATAAATAATCATGTGGAAAATATTTTACCTCGAAATTTGATAACGTGTTTCTAGTTTTTATTGAATTCAGAACAAACGGCGGCCTTTCAAACGGTTTTAAACCTTTACCGCCGACAAATCGGTGAATATCAAAAAGAAACGGAAATGCTCGAGTAAATTTTTATCAGTTTGAAAAACGGAAGTTTTGATGGTTGCAAAAAGATGGCATAATTTTTTTTTCGCGTAGACGCGTAGACGGACGATATGGCGCTGAACAAGAGTATTCTTCAATTTTATAACGTGATGGGAAGTTACCGGAATATCTTGTCATCAAGGTATTTTGTTGTTTTTACAAATATCATAATTTGCCGAATCCAATTTATTGTATCAGCTTATAATTCAAGCAACACAACCTCTACAGAACAGATATAACACGTTAACTAAGGTTAAGTTATATCGGTCTGACCTGCTATTTATTTGTAGCGATTATCACTGAATGATACGTCGCTAAAACCATAGACTGACTTGAATAACCATCTCTTAAAAAGTGTAAAAATGCCTTTCAAAGACGTATTTTTGATACCAGATGCGCATATTTATTATGCTAAACAAAAACTTTCTTTGTCACATTCTACAGACAATTGTTAGCTTTTGTTATTGATGTGTTCTCTAAAATGTCTAAAAAAGAAAATAACAATAGAAAGGTAAAGTTTCCAGTTTTAAAGAAAAATTTAACCCATGTGTAGAATTTCCAATCAATGCTCTGACCATCCAGTAAAAAGGTTTAGTGGGAGAAAAGGTTTTCACCTGAAGTCAGCGATACTAGTAGCTCTCAAAACTTTTGAATCTTATCGAATGGCACTCAATAAAGCCTCTTTTTTTTCTATTGCACAGACTTATCTTTCCCAACCATCAGTCGTTGGCAACAATGGCAAAGAAAAGCATCGAAGAATTAGCTGGAATGCCGCCTAAACCAAAAAAACCATTAGTACCATTCATTAAATGGGCTAATTCAGTTCGACCTTCGATAAAGCAGAGTCATCCTAGTGCACAACGAACAGAGTTGTACGAAATAATCAAAGATCAATGGCAAAAGATGGACACGATAGTAAAAAATCAAATTTTAGAAGAGTGGAAAACGTCTCTCCAGCAATATCAGGATTCCAAGTCTAAATATGAAGGATCTATGACACCGGAACAAAAAGTGAACCTGAAAAGATTACAGATGGAGTTAAAGCTCAGAAAAGATGAAAAAAAATTAAATCGGGTACGACCTTATTCCTGAATTTAACCGTAATTGACTTGACTTGCATTGGTGTACTTTTGAGGCAGATGAATTACCAGAGTAACTTTCGATTTAATCATTAATATGATAACGACTCTTTTAAGGCACTTGCGAGTTAATAGATTTATTACATCCGTTTTACTTTTTAGGGCTCAGAAATTTTGAAGAAACCCAAAAAACCACTGACTCCTTTCAAATATTTTCTCCTTGCAGAATCTGAAAACAGAGGATCCCTCAAGCTCAGTGTAAGATTTCAACATATTATAATGACTTGTTAATTACTCAACCTAAAATAGATAATTCCATACAGAGCATAGCCGAATCTGTTTTTAATTTTTTTCAGGAATGGCATAACTTATTGTTGAAAAAGTGGGAGGCACTATCTCCGGAAAAAAGAGCCGAATTCGAAAAGTTGTCTGAAATAGACTTGACAAATTATGAGCTCAAGATGCGAAAGTGGGAGAAGGTAGAAGAGAATGATATGTATAAAACTAAGTCCAGAGAGAAACCCGACGCGGTAAAAAAGTCCTCAGAATAGGATAACGCGTGTTCCGCCCAGCCAGGCGACATTATAAAAAATGTCGACTCCATATTTCCTGGGCAACTATCGGACATAACAACTCAGGGCTGGGACACAAGACTTGTAAATGGTATTGATTCGAGAATGAACTCGAACAATTATTCACCTATTAAAAGTGAGGAATTAGTCAAGAATATCACAAATGAAAGTGTTAGGAATGATGCTGTTGAGGGTAAAGAACTTTCATTTTCAAAACAAACCCATATCAAAGCAGAAGAATTGCCGCTAAGTCAGAACATTCTAGAGAATCCAGAGAACTGTAAAGATTACGCTGAAATTGTGCCAACGGAGTCAATCAAACAGGACGAAAGCATGTCGAGACTACCGAGTTGGCTCAACAAACTTCAACCCGACGACAACCTAAAATCGAAAAGCGGTGATACAGAAGCAGAAGCATCCAGTACAGACGATCTGCCGCATAATACTACAGCTACAGAAGCGACTCGCAGTTTGACTCAATTAAGTGTCACTGGCATTTTTCATGTTCTTAAGTCTAAGCTGATAGCTTTGATGAACAAAATGACGAGTAAGTTACACCGGGAGTACGTTTACTTTGGCACATTTTCTGTGTTCATATCTATCATTTGTTTATATAATCTTATGTATTCACCTTAGTTAGCTTTTATCTCTTTCGTTGAAAATGCTTGTACCTTTGTATTTTTGTAATCACACATTCTCGTCCGTTTCGAATTTACCTTTTTACGTACAGTAGTAACAGAGACTACCTCATAAAAACACATGTACAAAACAGTTGAGCTCAATGTCCCACAGTATTTTTAAGTCATTGTACTAGATTCTATTTAAAGTGACCTAATTATGTTTCTTTGAAATTCGAATCTCTAACCACGTAGTAATCTAACTATTCGATGTACAGATGATCATTTTTCCCGAATCACTTAATTTTTTGTCTGGAATACATTTTACACTGCCAAGTAAAGGATGTGAAATATTAGCACACTGCCTCATACGTGTTACTTTAGTCCACACTCGACTGTATACTTTGCGGGCTCAGTTTTCGCACATGTACACAATTCTTTACGCATGATGCTGAGAAATTTATTTTCAATCTGATTTATGAAAGAACTTTTTAATACACTGCATGATATTATTTTAATAATTATTAACATATTTTATTACCAATTCATTGTTTCATTGTTTGTAGGGACACATTAAACTGGGCGAAACTAATATTTCACTACAATCATCCGAAGTGAATCCCTTGGGCGGATCATTATTACTAATTTTCATCATAATTATTTTAATTAAAATTGTTGCTGTTCTTTCGACAAGTCTTTGTAACCCGGTTTTTCGAATCGAGTAGAAAAAAAATATAAATGGTCAGACAATTAGATCATACTGTTCAAATTTGGTTCCTATTTCACACAGAATTCCATCAAATGATTAACATAAAGGATCGGCTTTTAAAAATAGCGCATTTATTATATTCATTTACAATTATACAAAAAAGATGCTTCCGTGTTGCGGCGAGAAATAATTAAGAGGCAAAAGATTTATTTTTATGTGGATTATTGTAATTGTACATTATCTGCTGAATCAACAGTCGAAATTGTAACGTCAATGTCGATCCAATATGAACAAGCCATGTTGTGGAGTATGACGAAGCTAAATATGTAGATCGAAGAATCCTCTGTAATCTTCTTGAATATTTTTATCACTCGTCTAAGATTATGAATCAGCTCAGGTTTTATACTGCACAAAATTAATGCTGCAAATACCATATTTCCACCTTGTGATCCTGATTTATCATCAGCCAAATTCAGCCGTATCAACATTAGAGCAAGGAATGGTGCAAGGATAGTCTGTAAAACAAAAGGTATCTTTGTAAAGTGATAGATTCAAAAAATTTTGAAGATTTGCAAAAATTTTTTTCCAATTCCCCTGACTCTAAGATCTGTCATTCTTGAAAATATTAATTTTATCAGTAGATTTTGGATGGTAGTTCAAAACGGACGATGTAAAGGAAGTAAGCCCCAGATTTATGAAACAAATATTTTCCAGCCATTGAGATGCATTAGAGATAAATTAGGTAAGCATTCAAAGATCGATTGTGTGAAATGAAGACAAGATTTGGGATCTACACAGTTAGATTAACAATAAATACTGGGATCTTACCTTGCCAGATAAATGTTGAAGTTGTAAAAGGTACAATATATTTACAAAAGCTGCGAGGAGCACAAGGATCAATTTACTATCAAATACACTACAGAATAAGGATGGCTCGGCAGATATTTTTCCAATAGATTCATGCGTATCGACATCATCGTCAGGCTCGTTAGTTGCTTCATTTACACTACTCGTATGCCTCTCATTGATGGGAGAAAACCTTTCATTCCTTGCTGAGTGATTTGTTAAATCAAGACTGTCGTCGATAGATAATCCCTCCCCGTTAACATTTCGCTTACGTATATTGTTAGACAATAATGTCTGAATCAAAAAATCTTGATCTCCTGAATATAATTTATCAAAAAGGTCATTCTTGGGTTGTGTGAGGGCAGGGTGACCATCTGAAATAGAAATATTTTCACGTCAAGTACCAATTATGGGGATTAAATGCTAGGAATTGAGAAATAATTGCAATCTCTATGATTCTGGACAGTCGCATCCAACATACAGACCCCATTCAAAGATTCTAATCGACGACGTTAATATTCTGCGACAAATACATTAATGCCTCGACAGATTTTGAGTTATGACTATATCAATTTGACAATCAATATTTGCATACTTGTATCCGGTACGAATTCTCTATCCTGTTCAGTATTGTGTTGTGGATTCGTTGGTGTATAGGAATTGTGATTCGATTTCTCTGCAACGAGAATACACAAAAAATCATTTGTAGGTTAGTACTTGTAATGTATGTAAACATATACCATAATAATTTTTGTACGTGCAGGGTAAAATCCTAAGAAATACACCACACCTATCCCCTTACCTTCTCGGATGTTGCATTTAGTTCCTGTAATTCTTTGAAGACGATTTTCCGAATTTTCTAAAATTCTTTTTCGCCGAGCTTCACGTCTCGCAGCCGCATCTGCCATGATTACTTGCCAACGAATGAGCGTGGGTTTCCTAAACTTTTTTTTTCCCCTCTGATCTGATAGACCTGTTTTTTTTTTTCAAGTAGTTTTCCCGTTCAAAAAGTAACTGTCCGTAAACTGAAAAATTTTATTTCATTTTATATCTGCCGGGGTTGAACTAATTTATGTTGCGTATCTAGATCTATTAAAGATTAATTAAAATAGCATAATTAATTGGCCCACGCACAACGTTTTGCAACGTCGTGTGGTCGCGAAAAAGCAAGTCACATCCTCGAATTTTGATTATTTGTATAACCTGACTAATTGTAAAATTTGAAAGTGTATAATCTGTTTCCCTGCGCCTTTCACGCGTTTCGATTAATCCAGAAATAAAAGAAAAATAAAATAGTCGAGGATTCATTTCATAATCACAGAATTATAATAAATCAAATGGAAATTTTCGGATTAGGTAGTTAACTATTCGCGAAATTCCATAATAGTCCAGTCATTATAGACATTTCAAAATGCAAAACAACCGAGAAGGCAGATTCTTGAATATGATGCGGCGGGGGGGGGGGGGGGGGGGGGCTTAGAAAAGCTTAACTTGAAATTTTCGACCAAGATTTCCTATGAGCTTTCTCCGCCATCCTGAAAAAGGGGTAAATTTTGTTTTTTTGCGATAACTCGGCTTTCCTGCATGACGTTGGAGTGTAGATAGGCATGGGAATCGGAGACGAAATGTCAGCAATTATCCCAGGCAGCAGATTTTCAAAATTCGTCCTCATTTTTGTCTGAATCAAGGATATTTTTAGATGGATGCATTCGGAATTTTGTCTGCTACAGCGCTCTTTTCTTGCTTTTTGGATAAGTGATGCGTGGAGTTTGATACGAGTCGAAATAAGCCCACAGTTTGCGATGTTAAAAAAATTGAATTTTTCTCGAATTACGTGAATTTTGTCGCGCTAAATTGTATCTATTTCTCCTAAATCATCGAATGCTATACGAATAATTGCGGTTGGGACTCGCTGTTTCGGTTTTCTTTTTTTAATTTATTCGCATGGTAAAAATCGACCATAGCATTCCCTTAAATCTGGAGCTTCATGTCATTACGAGTTAACGAGAGGTGGGAAAATTGGGAAATTTCAGAATTTGACAGTTGGAGATTGAACACCACTGACGTGGCTAGTGGTCGTAGTGTGACTTGACCATTGTACATTGATTAATCAGTTAGCAACAGGTTTCACATTCAATTTTAAGCAAAATACTTCTCTCTACAAAGCCAGCGATATAGAGGATGGCATGATTAGCACATGAATTGATATATTCTAGTGAGATATCATCAACATGCACAGGTGTAATGTCATCGACACACACATTATCATTCACAATTGTACTGTCAGGATTATGCCGCTTTGATGAAACAGTCAAAATACTTGTGTCATCATACAAGCAATTAGCCTCTGCTGAGAATTTTACCTCATTTCTATTGAGTGGTTTTTGGAAGCAGCTTTAAAATGACTCCAGTTAGGATTGTCATTGATCTGATGGACGAAAAAAAATTTTCTAAATGGTTTTGAGAAAACTTGTATGCTAGAATGTACTTCAAAGCATTATTACATACATAATCAGTATACAATTTTTGCATGCTTTCCATGTCAGTGATGAGCCCAATGAATCCAGTCTTACATTTCGTTGCAAGGATTGATTTTCCGTTTAAAGTTGATTTTAAATTCTCGAAATAATCGTTTGCTTCAAAGAATAATTTGAAAATGTTGCCAGCAGTCGATGGGCTAATCGGTTTTTTAAAGCCATATGACAATAAACTTCTTGAGTTCAGGCAGTCAAAGACGTTATTTGTCATTCTGATAAATTTAATTGTTGCAGAACAACCTTTGAAGTCTGGATGATCGTCTTCTTAGAGTTGTTCAAATGCTACTGCTACGTTTTCACTCAATGTTTGTGTTACAAATTTTACATTCATCTTATTTTTATCCCATGGCACATGTTTTTTAGTTAGTTTGATTCCCAAGTGCAGAGTGTTTCGAATAAGCTTAAGCATGTGTGCAGCATCTAAAATCACTAGTACGTCATATTCACTAATAGGATGTTGAACATATGGTTTTCTATTATAAATGTCAGCTCCCAAATATGAAAATACTGAAAGATTTGTTGGACATTCAGTACCTTTGGAGTGTTAGCCCAGTGGTAAAAAAATATGCCACTGGGATTTTCCACTGTTCATTAACTCCGTTCACTAAGTAAACTAATGCTTCTCTTGCCAATCGCAAATTATCAGGATCGGGGATTACGGTTCCATAATCGACGTAGCCTACATATCGTTTCAATGTGTGACTCCACTCTTCTTGCTTTCTGATGCTCATTTCGTCGGTCATGAGGCATCCAAATATTTTTTTGTCTTGTGCAGTACATTTATTTTTCAATATTTTAATAGCGTCTCTGTTGAAACTAGGTGAGCCGTCAGTATTACTATACTATGTCCTTATGGTGGATGGTGATGGTAATGCATTTTTAAATCTCTCTAAGATGAAATTTGGCTCGTCGTCTGAAACTGTCTATATATTCATTCACAAATAATGGTGTGTTCATTGTAGAGTTATAGCATTGATCATAGTTCATTTACTCAACTCATTAACAATTTGAATATTGTGAACAGGCCCAGGGTTTACAGAGAACAAGCCCCTTATTTGTATTTACAATTTGTATGATAGGACCAATGATTGATAACTACAATTTGAATACTTTCATTCGGTGAAATTAAGGTATTTCCCTTCAACTCTAGCAATAAATCTTTCAACGATTCTATTTTTTTTGTTTTTGTCGACTTGCTTGAGTTCTTAAGCGCTTGATTATGTTTTTCTTTTGTTCACATGATGATCTTAGAATAGTCACTATCTTTCTCATTGTCCGAGGTGTCATTTGATTGATTTTTCCTTCTGTTACATGACTGGGATATCGCACAAGAGTTATAGATCCTGACCAAGTTCCCGGTACATTTGGTTTGGATGTGGATGCGCCGTGTTCGATTGGATGCTCAGATTCGTCATTGTCAGAATTATTGATTTCCGTGTTTGAGGATTCTTCAATGAATTCTGATGGCTTTCTTGTGCTCTGTGAAAGTTCTTCTTTTGATGTTGAGTTCTCAGCACGATCTGCTACGGCAAGTTCGCTGGATGATTTTGGAAATACAAATGGGTCTGCATCAGGTTTTAAACGTTTATTCGCAAGTCCTCTTTGTATGAAGCTGTTTGGTAAGAAGTGTGCAGCACAGATTCTCCCACTTGGTGTAAACGGATCACTTCGTTTGTTAAAATTTAATAGTACTTCTGCCCATTCGTTTTTGATATTTTCGTTTTTCGGTATTCTGAAATCATTATGCGACGGAAAATATTAGTACAGAAAAAAAGAGTATCACTTCAGAGAAATTTGAGGTTAAACGTTAACTTACTTGAGGAAAGATATGGGAGATCTATCTTTTCAGTTTTTCAATTAGTATGTTTTACCAGATTTTACTGTTGCATCCGTTGACGATGCAATAGGACGGCATTTTGTAGAACAAGAAAAAAAATATATACTTATGCTTGCGAGGCGCAAAATAACCTTTTTGTATGGTTGCGTATTCAGTAAACGCATTTGTAAACGATGATGTAAATAAACAACTCTACTAGTTCTTGACTTGACCGTTGACTGCCTGTAGCGCGACATCCGGATAACACACTTGAAGTTAGCGTTAGCAGTCGCAGTCCATGGTTATGTTTGTGGTTATGTCCAGAAAGAGAATAAAGTTGCGTCTGCTCTTCTCTGACGGAACCTATAATCTATGAAGGACCGTTCTAAAGACTGATCTATGGAGGGCTAGAGAAGACTGATCGTATTTATTCAAATATTTAGGCATCTTATTGATTATTCATACAGATCATAACCATTCTAAATACAACTGGGCTATAGCCATCAACGGAAGAAGAAGAAGAAGAAGAAAAAAAAGAAGAAAAAGAAAAAGAAGAATAAGAATAAGAAGACGAAGAAGATAACTACACAGTCTACTTGTCTAGAAAAAAAGGTACTTCATATCATTCATGTGAATGATTCCTTGGTAAATACCTATGTACTGCACCACTTATCCCCGTAAGCACGTATCTCACTTACGGAGAAAATAAAAATGTCCATATGGATCTGCGACCCTTGATTATGAGAATGTAGCCCCTTGCAATGTATTTGTATGTTACGGTAATGCACCTCAATCAGCAATTCTCTTCTGTCTCCATTGTGTACATCATTGACGAATTTTTCCAAAAGTACGATTAATTAATCCACATAGGTTGATAATGACATCGGTGGGACGAGGCAGAGGATGGGCTACTGCAAAAAATCGCGAGGCTGCATTACGAAGACCAGGTCTTGTAACAACCCAGGACAATCGTCATTATCTTACGCTGATGAAACAAATTGATGGTTTACATATCTACAGTTCTATTCCAGAGTCTGAGATTATGGTAATCAAAGATATGATAAAGGTTGCCAGTCTTGATGCGAATCTTTGGTAAGCAAAATGTTTACATTATCGATTTCAATCGACGTATGACGATGATATTGGTCATTTACAGGGCAGTTTTCAACTTTCTTCATGAACAGGCTTTGTTGGATAGACAATTTGGCATCAAGCTTGCTATGCTCGCTGCCTTCAACATAATAACGGATATGGTTGATGAAGAGGGTACCAACCTGAAATCTGTTATAATAACAACTATTCAAATAGACTACGAAAGTTCGTACTGAATAATAAATGACACAGCTTTTCAAATTTGTAAAACATTTTAAACCGCTCAGTTACTATTATTGATTTTTTTCTTAATAGATATGGAGGAATTAAAGGCTAAGTCTATGTTGCATTTGCGAAATGCAATGTCTTTTTTGGGAGAAGTATACCATCAACTACGATTGAGGTCCGGGACTCCCATGAAATTTATACCGGTGCCTTTACTCAATTATATGAAGACTATACTTCAGTCCGCTTCGGAAGAAGACATTGAAGTTGTTGTAACTCAGGTAAAGAGAGAACGACCAATTCTGTAGCTGCGTCTCAGAACTCAATGTTCTCTATAACTCAACGATTTCTATACCTATGTTATAAAAATGTTGTTTTCTTGCAGCTTTCGTTGAATGGACAGAAGGTCTATGATACCCAGCCGGAAGAATTGGAGCAACTTTTGATATACGTAAGAACGGTTCTGGTAAATCGGAATCTCAGTTCCCAATCACGAGCAATGCTACTGCTTGCCATTGATTTATCCCGTGAATGGTCCCAACCCTTGTCAGGAGACTTGCATGCCTTTTATTTGGCCCAGCTAGGGGAAGAAACTCTAAATCAGATTCAGCGTTGCTCGAAAATTGCAGGTATGAGTAAAACAAGGGGCCATGTAAATGGTAAAACATTTACATTATGTTTGTATAACATTCATTGGTAGAGACTTATACGTTATATGGCCCTTTAATGATGAATACTATCTTTCAGATACTTCCAGTATCACCGAGTATGATGTTGATCAGAAAGAGATACTGGATTCAGAGAACGGCGGTGTTGGAAAAGGAGTAAGCCCATTGAATACAAAGAAATCCATGAAAAATAAAGTTTCTCCAAAATCGAACCAGCAGAATTTATCTAGAACAGTAAACACCCCTTCTTTGAACACGTCGCACGGCGCTCAGACATCTCTGCCGAGAGCGATTCGAGGACTAGGTATAAGAGAGCTCTGCAAAGAAGGGCCAGGCGATAGAAAGCCTAGAAGTAAAAAAGACAAACTGACTGACGAACAGGTCTGGAATACTCAGCAAAATAACTCCAGCAAAAAATGGAGTTTTCAGAGGAATTACGAACAAGACAATCCCGGTGTTTGTTCAGAGCCCAGTGACGTTGAAAATTCTCGATCCCCAGAATAAATAGTTACATCTCCTGATATGCTTGTTCTATCATTGCCTCTTACTTCAGATTACAGTCCGTCGAGATATGGAGCGTATGATACATTTAACAAGCGGGTGGCTAGCATAAAAAAAGGAGTACGTTTCTCAGATGATTAACAATGATAAGAAGTTGTCGGAAAAATATTTTTTTTACATCTTTTTAGGCTACGTCGATATTTATCTTTTTTTGCACAAAGTGGTGTTTGTATTTTATGTCGAAGATTCAAATTTTGTCTGCAATAAATGGGAATCGCATGTCGTATACTATTTTTATCAGATTAAATTCGTTTCTAAATATTTTTGTGAGTTGGAACCTCATAGATGGTATAACTTAATAGTTGTCCATTGGTTCTTCTCAATCTCAACCCTTCAAATCTGTTTGGCGCCAAGCTGGAGATTGCTGATAATCATTGAAATATACAGGCCCTGTTACCATGTATTGAATGTTAATAAAATATACTCACCACTACTTTATTTGTGGAAAATCTAGCAAATTGGAAGATACATCCGTTAAATTGTATCGTGTAATTCATGTAGAACGCTTTGAATAAATGATCGCGGCATTTCGACGCCTTTTGCGTTTTCTTGCAGAAAAATCAGAAGAGTTGGATATTTTCGATAGAGAATGAGCATGATTGAAAAAGAGAGTTGTGCAACAATTCACCGCAGAGTGTAGATTCTATTCACATATTTGCACATACAACAGTGGAGCACTATTCGATTCAGTATAATAGTATGCAATCAATACATTATAATATCGCTATGTTCTAGAAATAACAGGCAATTAGTAGATGCCACACTGAAGGTGCTTAGTCGAAGAACAGCGTCCTGGCACCGTATTTAGCCTTCGGATAATCACCCGGTGGTAAGCGTTCTGGAATATCGGGGTAAACTGCTTTAGGCTGGGGCGGTGGCTTAGGTCGGGGTGAGTCGTGGACCTTGACTTCGCAGAAGTAACCAAATGATGGACGCTCCAAATTGAGATTATCCAAAACACATTTATCATAGATTGACTGCGTCATTCGGCAGCTGGAATAATTTATGGAAAAAGTTTAACAAAGATGTTTCAGAATCTGCTGGGTGTGTATCAAGAGTACAACATTCAATGAATTACCGATCAAAAAACAACTCTCCGCTACTCTTTTCAAGACAATTAGTATATTGAGTGAATTCGTCATAGCAGGTTTTTTTTAGTTTTCGAAAGAATTCAAGTGCGCACGCAGTCACCAATTTGCCCTCTTCTAAACAAGGTCTTGGATCATCCAATTCTTGACGACATAGCATGAATTCCTGTAAGATTTTTTGGTTATCGTCACTTTGCAACATTATCTGAAAGCTGTGTTATGGCATCAAATCAGTTGCTTCAATTCTTGAAAATTACATAATATCTAATCAAGTGGAAAAAAACACATGATGGAATAGTTCTACTTTTCTTTCATAACAGAACCTCATCGCACGATGAAATGTTGGGAAATTGTAAGCCGTTGAATAGCTGAAGGCTGATGAGCTTAAAAATCAAATTACGTTATTTTGGTACTCGCAATATTTGCCCAAATGAAAGGCCGCAGCGCGAAGAGCTGGTGTACCAATGTTAACCTCTTGGACGGTCAGTTCATTGTCATCAGGGATGGCTGTCGAATCAGTAATAACCATTTCGACTGCGTCGTCGGCACTGCAATAAACCGTAATTATGAGACACGTACGGGTTTTTAATGCAAGTGTAAATGGCACGGATAGATTACTACAAATATATACCAGTATAAAAATGAATATAGGATCTTCAAATCAACGGTCTCCAGACCCTGTGCCCCAGCCTATCGATAACTCTATCGGTGATGAATATCGAGAAACAGTCCTCGCGGGATATATCGTGAGCAACGAATTCCAGACCTACAATTCGTTGATCGTGAACGTGACTGGTGTGAGTGTTGAGAACACTCAATTCTGGATATACCCAAACGGTAACCTCGTGGCCAGTCTTACCATATCTGAAGACGGTGACTGAAAATCTTCAGTCACCGCTGAAGAGACCGAGAACAATCCTAAACAGTTATAAAAAAGTATGGGATTGAAAGACGTGCAGTGTTATCTATAATGAAAGTTAGAAATTTATGCGTATCTAATAGATTGTGGGATTGCGGGCTCCGTTGAATGTTTCGCTGAATACCTCTTTGGTATTGAAATCAAAAGATAGCTGGATCTTCTCTGAAACCTCTGAGATCGGTGGCCTCGAAACATGGTCTTGAAATCACTGTCAGAACGAGATTAGACTGTGAAATCGGAAATCTTTTACCACAAAAAATAAACAAATATGTGCGTCAATCTGGTGTGATCAATCTGTCAATTTTGAGAGCAAATGATTGCTGGCACACAAACCAACCGCATATTAACCAGGTGATATATCTTGCAGTTTCGACACGTCGATTTGAGGTAAATTTGGCGGAATATTGAGAATACCCATATATTTATCCTAAATATAAATTAGTTGATATCTTACGTCTCGAACTCCACAGTTTAGAAATTGTTCAATTATGACATTTCTTGTCAGATTTATCGCGCGTTTTCTGTGTCTGTAAATATTGACGTTTCTTGCACACATGCGAATTAAGTTTACACAAGTGCGTTAGAAAATAAATAATATTTTTTGCTAAGATCGATTCACTTCATTTTTGAATTAATCAGAACGTTCCAAGGTTTAGCTTTTCATGAATGTTATGCTGTGTGACAAGGTAGTTGGTATAAATATGATCAGCTTGCAGCTCGATTTTTTGTTACTCTACCTGGAAATACTGTCCACAATCTACCCCTGGATTAGTTTAAAATTATTTTACAGGTGATAACCTGGAGTAAATCGGCACATTGTTGTCACAAGAGATACAGTCAATAGTTCAACGCAAAATCAATCCATTTGAATACATAATTTTTGTTCATCGAAATCACCGTGGATCGGACAAATTTCTCTGATATGTCGTATACTGAACTAGAGTACGGGTACCAGGTGAGTCTGAAAGGAATACTTCCGTTATATCATTCAATCATATTACAGTCTCTGTCCATATCTGCATGTTTCTCATGGCCACAGACAGTTCATTTGACTTGACTGCGGATCGAAGACCCAGGAATTGATTAAATGCAATTTCCAAAAAGCGGAAAAGGGCGTAGTTCAAGAGTAATGCTGACTAAGGAGCCCAAATATCAATCCAATTCCATCCTACTTTTTCACATTTGTTTGTTATTTTTTCTATGAGCATACCAAATAATGGAAGTCGCTAATTGAATCCAATCATTTAGTTAACAACGTTTATATTAACAGGATGTCATGACAGAAATTATATATGCATGGACGAGGTGAACAATGATACTCACGCTCTTAAACAGGCATAATGAATCTACCACGTTATGATCACGTTACACCCGACTAAACTTCACGTTTATTGTCTTACAATTCCTCTTGCTCATGGTTGGTCCAAGCGAATTTGTGGCACAAAGAATATTTCATTTCGTTTGAACCATTTGCCACTAAATCGTCTTAATTCGCCTCACATAACATGCTCTCTATCTGGCGTGAAATTTTTGCTATCAACTTCCCTTGCCTTTACAGGTCAAGTGTTTCCTTAAAACTGGTATATTTTCGGTTCCTCTCTTTGTGGTGACACCTTTGAGCTCCACCTCCTTTTTTTCATTTTTTTATGTTCATAATGCATTCCCTATCGCTTACATATTGGCCATCAGCCCGTACATTCCTCTGGCACTCATCCGTCTTTAAATTCATGTCCGTTTTGACAATTGTCTTTCATACCTTGTCATTCTCACTCCCAGACATACAGCTAATATGTATACATCCAATAGTACAACTGCAAACTTATCATTCGAATGAATTGTTTTGAACGTTGTTGTTTTGGGATCATTGCAAAAATGTTTTGGCCTCTCAGCATCGATTATAAGAATAACTGTGTGATTTAATCTTTTGTTAGTCTTGACAACCCCTGCCTCGCTTTTCATTTCGTTCATCTCATTGCTAATGTTCTCGTCGATTACTACAATAACGAATATGTTGACTGCAATGACGTATCAGCTTCTCTCTATTGGCATTGAAAATAAGTGGTACCCTTGACGGTGTTCAATGGTAAGTCGAGTTCTGGTTTCTTGGATCTGTATTTCAACATAGCGACCTACGGAACGTCGAATCCATTTGTCATTGAACTTGATGTAGATACGTGCAGGAATATTATTTAAAAAAAAAAAAAAAAAAAAAAAAAACGGGCCATGTGAAGCGGTGCAAGGTGATAAAGGTGAACAAGTTATACTTCATCTGTTTCGTGTTGTACGTACAGGATCTGAAGAATGCAACAAGACCGATTTTCTACGTAGGAGATACTAAGCCCGGGCAACACTCCCATGGCCAATCCTCATCTTTGATCTACCATTCGTCGGTACGAGTGAGTTATCATTACAATAATTCAACGAGTCAGTCACTTCTCTCTTACCCTCTCACAATCTCTTCCTCATACACATTTCGTATGGGTGATTATGCAAGTCTCATATCACTTCTCAATAGGCATTCAATACGTAATATATCCTACGTAATTATATCCTCATATCTAACATTGTCATAAGATATACAACATAGTGGCGATCGTAGCGTTCCACAATCAGTATTTTATCAAATTCCAGTGCCCCAACCTTGAGGCTGATATTTGTTTTGGCTATCTATGTAAATACACAAGGCTTAGATTTTCATTAGCCCAATATCAAAGTTGCAGATAGTATGATCTTTTGGTACAAGCTCACCATTGCTTAAAGCTATCTCATATTTTTTCTCCGAGCAAGAATTTATCCAAGCAGGAATTACTACCACTCCATACTTATGATACTTATCGAAACACTTGAGGTTCAGTGAACAATCTGCGATGGCTGCGAACTGTTACATAAGGATCCAGAAACCAGAAACATTTGATCTTAATTGAAATGAATATTTGATTTTTTTTTTTAATTCTATAACATCCCCAATTCTGCGTATATATAGTTAGCTTTCAAAAATCCACCTTTGGATGTCGCCCTATAGGAATCCAAGAAATAGCCACAAATGTTTGTCTAGTATGTTAGATTGTGAACCAACTCACGGACGTTTGTTAATGACATGCTTGAGCGAATATTTGTTATTCTTTTTTAAAACGTATTGTAGTACCTCTAGTCATCCTAGATCTGTGTGATGAATCCTGTATTGATGTTCCCGTTGGATGAGTACTGCTGTTATTGTGATGATTGTTTTGTAAGTATAGTGAAGACGAATAATTATGCTATCCCATTAGTCTGGAACAGCTTAGTGATTTGGGTCAGATCGGTGGTCATAGTTCCACTGCCTAATGCTCAACTACGCCAGCTGTAAGGAGTAAATTTATGCAAAATGATTGTGTAACAAGTATCCTGTTTCCTTACTTATGAGAAATCCTTTACAGGTTACTTTATAACATTGACCGCATTAAACATATAACCCTTTACACAAAAATTGAACAGGAACATTCGCAGCAAGGGTAGACCTTAAAATGAAAATAAATTTTAGGTATCCGAAATGGAAAGTTTGCAGCTATGGGCTTCAGGAAAGAATTATTTTTGGTGTTTTTACCGATTATTTTAATAATTTGCTTTGGTACGCCTTAGGGTGAACTGCCAAAAGGATGTCTCAGCGAAGATGGCTGTATGGGAAGTACAACTTCTTTGGATGGGGAAGGAAAGCAAGTACTGGTGGGAGTCTGTGCGATGGCTAAAAAGTCCCAAAGTAAACCAATGAAAGAAATTCTTACTCGCCTCGAAGAATTCGAATATTTAAAAATTATCGTATTCCCAGAAGAGGTTATACTGAAGGTTGGCAATTCACGTTATGACACAGAATTATTCAGCTACGGCCGCCTCAACCCTAGCCCAAAGATAATAAGCAGGTTATAACATAGTTTTGACATATTCCCAGGAACCTGTCGAAGAATGGCCTATAGTCGATTGTCTAATAAGTTTTCACAGTAAGGGATTCCCACTAGATAAAGCCATACAGTATGCAAGCCTGCGTAATCCATTCATTATCAACAACCTTCGGATGCAATACGATATCCAGGTTTGCACACATGATTATTCCCTCCAGACTAGTGCAGCTTTTCTGGAGACCTCTGTATCTACTACTACCAGAAAAATTGAATATATTTTTCAGGATCGTCGAAGAGTTTATTCTATATTAAATGGAGAGGGCATCGAGATTCCAAGATACGCTGTTCTAGACAGGGATTCTGCTGACCCAAAACGTAAGCTCGTTTGGTGTTTGTTTATCCATGAGTTATATCTGTAATTGAAAAAAAACCGGGAAATAATTGAATTACAGATCATGAGTTGGTTGAATCTGAAGATCATGTGGAAGTGAATGGGATAACATTTAATAAACCTTTTGTCGAGAAGCCAGTATCTGCCGAAGATCATAACATTTATATATACTATCCCACATCTGCGGGTGGTGGAAGCCAAAGATTATTTCGAAAGGTGAGCGCCATATGCACTTGGAAAGAATGTCATAAATGTGAAGTATGAGGCGTTTGTAAAAATCAGTTCTCGATCAATTGTACATCAAGCGTACCCGCTCATGTGTTGCTGTACATACAGATAGGCAGTCGAAGCAGCGTGTACTCCCCAGAATCTAGAGTTCGCAAAACGGGGTCTTATATCTACGAAGATTTCATGCCTACCGATGGCACAGATGTTAAAGTATACACAGTGGGACCGGACTATGCTCATGCCGAAGCGAGAAAGAGCCCCGCTCTTGATGGTAAAGTTGAAAGAGACTCGGAGGGAAAGGAAATACGGTATCCTGTTATTTTGAGCAATGCTGAGAAACTGATAAGCAGAAAAGTCTGCCTCGCCTTTAAACAAACTGTTTGCGGATTCGATTTGCTGAGGTAGGTAAATGTGGTTACATTCGTTTTCGATGCGATTTTGAAATCAAAATTGGTCAATCAGCTTCGCTGGTATTGAAGTGTTCATGCCAAACTTGATACCCGTAAATATCGTGAAGACGTATCATTCGTGTATTTGTCAGGCTTAATAATTATTCACATAATCAGTTATGCCTGTTTCAGAGCCAACGGTCAATCATTTGTTTGCGACGTTAACGGATTTAGTTTTGTCAAGAATTCCAACAAATACTACGACGATTGTGCCAAGATTTTGGGTAACATGATTCTCAGGGAATTAGCTCCAACTTTACATATTCCTTGGAGTGTTCCCTTCCAATTGGATGATCCGCCGATCGTACCCACTACATTCGGTAAAATGTGAGAGCAATTTGGAAGTCCCTGGGTAGTGAACTCATATTTTCATCCGACAACTACCCAGATTAATATTGGTGAAGATTATTCTTATCCGTTTGATTTTTCAGGATGGAGCTGAGATGTGTGGTGGCTGTGATTAGACATGGCGATAGAACTCCTAAGCAAAAAATGAAGGTTGAAGTTCGCCATCCTAAGTGAGTCGGATAACCGGTGGCTATTGGCCAATATTTTCTGAACGTTGCAAACATTCTTTTAATGTATCTGAAATTCTGTTTATAGATTTTTTGAGATATTTGCCAAGTACGACGGTTACAAACATGGTCATGTTAAATTGAAACGGCCTAAACAGTTGCAGGAAATTTTGGATACTGCACGTAGTCTGCTGACAGAAATTCAACATCGTGCGGCGGGTCCGGAGTTGGAGGAGAAGCAGGGAAAACTGGAACAATTGAAAAGTGTGCTAGAAATGTGAGCCAGAAAGTAGGATGATATATCCGCATTTGAAAAAATCGAATTCGATTACACTTTTGCACACCTTTTTCCATGTAGAAAATCAATCTCTAACTTCAACATATTTTTTACTTTTCGTTTTTTGTTCATCCAGGTATGGACACTTTTCAGGAATTAATCGTAAGGTCCAGATGAAATATCAGCCTAAGGGTAGGCCCAGGGGAAGCTCCTCAGATGACGGTAAAACTAATAGTATGCATGATTTCTATATTCATTTAAATTTCCGCCAGTAACCGCCTAGGTCTAACGTCATACAGGGCACTTATCATGATAATGGCGCCAATCTATGGGGTGTTAATCACAATGAGAATACTCATCGTCCCAACCATTGAATTTGGTTTCTAGCGATTTTTATTTCTATCTGGTATACTTGATATTGCGTAGTATCGAAACTTGTGCATAGAACATAATGAGTGTGCATATTATCAGACAGGTTTGGGGAGCCCTCCTTAGTGCTGATTCTGAAATGGGGGGGAGAATTAACGCCGGCTGGACGAATTCAGGCTGAAGAACTTGGTCGAATTTTTCGATGCATGTATCCGGGAGGTCAAGGTAGACACCTTAGCGGTTCGTATCTTCTCCTTATCTTCTTTTTTGTATACTAGCCGACCCAACAACGGCACCCTTTTCACCTCGATACGAATAATTGGTTTCATCTCACAGGAGAATATGCGGGCGCTCAAGGCCTGGGCTTGCTTCGCCTGCATTCTACATTTCGTCACGATTTGAAAATTTATGCTAGTGACGAAGGTAGAGTCCAAATGACTGCCGCGGCCTTTGCCAAAGGTCTACTTGCCCTGGAAGGTGAACTCACTCCAATTTTAGTACAAATGGTTAAGAGCGCCAATACCAATGGCCTTTTAGATAATGACTGTGACAGCAGTAAATATCAAAATATGTAAGCGATACTTTTCGTCATTCGAAGCTTGAGATTGTCCAACAAGCTTTGTTTATCAAGTTTTTGTTTTAGGGTGAAAACACGACTGCATGAGCTGCTCCAGCAGGACAGGGAATTTACTCGGGAAGATCGGGAACAGATCAATCCGGGCAATGCGCTGAGCATAAATGCAGCGATGAATTTTGTGAAAAATCCAGTCAGGTGTTGTCAGCATGTCCACATCCTCATTCAAAAATTGATGGACATTGTTAGAATAAAAAAAGATGATCCCAAAACGAAAGGTGACGGTTGAAAAAAAAAATAATACCTCGTTTTTTGTAACTCTGCTAATATTCACGGTTTAGCTATCCAATTTTATCGGTTCATAATTGATACCATAGCGCATTACTTTACTCATTAACACTCAGATGCAATACTGTACCATGGAGAAACGTGGGAATTGATGGGCCGGCGATGGGGTAAAATTGAAAAAGATTTTTGCACGAAAAACAAGAGATTCGACATATCGAAAATTCCCGACATCTATGACTGTATTAAATATGATCTTCAACACAATAATCATACACTACAATTTGATCATGCCGAGGAGCTCTACATATACTCTAAATATCTAGCGGACATTGTAATACCCCAGGTAATTCATCGATCGTATATCGGAGAGATTTGACATCTAAAATAAATCTACAAGCATGCACTTTTTATCTAATTTTCTATTCTTCTGCTTAGGAGTATGGGCTAACTGTTCAAGAGAAACTCACAATTGGTCAAGGAATTTGCACGCCTCTGCTAAAAAAAATAAGAGCCGATCTCCAGAGGAACATTGAAGAGAGTGGGGAGGAAACCGTTAATAGATTGAATCCTAGGTATCTGAGAAATGCTTCCAATTCGTATCGATTCGGCCAATAACGACTTTGTGTTTATAAACTTAACAAAAATCTCTCATTTTAGATATTCGCATGGAGTTTCCAGCCCCGGACGGCACGTGAGAACGAGGTTGTACTTCACCAGTGAAAGCCATGTGCATTCGCTGCTGACTGTACTACGATACGGAGGACTACTCGATGTGATTGTTTAAACATTTTTCAATATCTTACAGAATTACCGTTCTACGGGTTCGATTGAGGTAACATTTTTACTGTGACTTTGTAGGTGATCAAGGACGAGCAGTGGCGTCGCGCAATGGAGTACGTCAGCATGGTTTCGGAGTTGAACTATATGTCACAAATTGTGGTCATGTTGTACGAGGATCCGACAAAGGACCCGAGTAGCGAAGAGCGTTTTCATGTCGAGCTCCATTTTAGTCCTGGCGTGAATTGTTGCGTCCAAAAAAACCTCCCACCTGGACCCGGGTTTAGGCCCCACTCTCGCAACGAGAGTAGCCATAATCTTGTGAGTTTTTATCTACGATACAACTGTATAGCATATCCAGCAACCGAGGATTCTCCAAATAAATTTATTCGCTTTTTTATCAGGGAGAAACAGGGTCAGGGGCTGATGGCAGTTCGCAGTGTAGCACGAGAATCGAAGAGGAGGATGCTGAAATAAGTAGTTTAGAGGATAACGCCACTAGTCTCGCTTCGCAATTGGTAAGGAAGGCAAATTATAAGGTTTTAAACAATGTAGTTGAACCACAGAATAGTGGCTTGAGGATATTGGCATCTTGCAGACCACGTCACCCATAGATAAAATTGAACCTACCTTGCCGCTGGATAATGAGAGTCCTAAAGTCAGCAGAGCCATAGACATGAGGGATTTAGATCCAATAATGGACGAACCCTTCGACAGCGGCTTCTTGCAGAGTTCGGCTCCAATTCCAATTAGGTAAGATACAAAATTTCTGGCTTGAATAATCGACTATTTATAATATCGTTCTGGTCGAAGTGCGAGAACAGTGGCGGGTCACGAAGCTGCGAGATTAGGCAGTCAACTCGCAGCGAATCAACGCCAACGGAGGGAATTGGAGGCAGCTGGAATAAATGAGCCGCGAGCTAGAAGCTACGATCATCAAAGGCAGGAGAAACCAGTCAAAAGTAGGTAAACAAAGTCTTCTCTTTGAAACTCAGTAACATCTGCTAGCAATCTCTGTTTCGCTGAGATAGTCACCTCACTCTGTATAACATTTTACATTTTTCCACAGCTGCAGAAAAAGTACAGTATCAAAGCCTGGATGCAGTCAATAAGGAAGGTATGTGGTTCACCGTACACGTTTAATTTAACTTTCAGAGTCAAGCCCTTTATTTGGCATGTCAAAAAAGCTCGTATCTCTATGGCCAGTTGAATTCCCAAGTAGATTAGATTATCATCCGCTTGTTGATTGCATTTCTATCGAACGTCTTTGCACAACTTGATGTCTACTTTTCTAAGTGATCTGATCTGCCATTGTGTCGTTTTACGTAGTTTTGTGAAGCAGGACTCACGGTGATTTGAGTAATCATTATTGGAACCTAAAAATCTCTATTCATTAGGTTTGTCTTTGCTTATGAAATTCGCTCCACGAACTGCCCCTCGCATCTTTGGAAATAGCTGTTGTAACTCAGGGAAATTTTCTCTGCCCGATTGCTCTTCGCTTTTTTCTAGTGTAAAAATTCAAAATTTTGTACGAGGAATGTTGTGAAAACGGAATTTCCCGCAGAGTAAAACTAAATTTCATTCGTACGTTGGAACGAGTGAAAGCGGTTGAAGTAATAAACGTTCATAATTGGCTTCAAATCTAAAATTGAGCAGAGAAAATGTATTTCACACAGAGTATTCGGTGGAGGATTTTTAATAGAATATTTTATTTCTCTTTCAATTCCTTCCTTGCCTTCTCCTTGATTCTATCACTCTGATATGAACTAATCGATTTTCATGTGCCTTTTTTTGCTTGCTAACGCACAATGTACAAATAGCTAATCTGAATCGCTTCCAGTCAACAATATGCAAATCTCAAGAAACTGTTGCCAGCCCTTCTCAGAACTTTGAATCAACAAAGTTGCCAACACCCTTGGGGCGGTCATTTACACTAGCCGATTATCTTGGTCCGCCGGAAATGCCTGTAACCATAATTTTCAATTCGAATTCATTTTCAAATCCGCTGGTGACCTTTCACAGGGTTCCTATTGTCATTCCTGGTGCTTGGTGTTCAGCTCAGCATAAGATAAATACCACCCACACTATTTCTAGGCCACAATTGTCAACGCAATTCAGGATGTTTCATAGATCATACACAGAAGCCACTTTATCCAATTTAAGAGTCTATGGTGAGTTATCTGACTGCAATCAGCCGCTCAAAATATATCCATAGGGAAAAAATTGGTTTACCATAATTTAGATAGAAAACAAATCAGAGATCTACCTTACCTGCTTGAATCACTCCTAACTTTTTGTTACATATTGTCAATAACCTCCAGGAAATGATAACTGTGCGAGTAACAAATTGTTGATAATAATCTAAGAATTCATATTACATCAAATACCATCGTTTCGTGGTTATCTCCATCCACACAAGTTGGAGGCAGTGATTCCTTTACTTTCGAACTTAATGACTGAACTTTTTATTTATTGTGCTACGTTTTAAGCTGACAGTCACGTAGAGTTGGTTGTGATCTTTCCTACTTCGAGGGCAGCTTTCAAATAATTTGGTCTTAAAAATATACCAGTGGTCTGGATTTAAATGTCTGCTGCTTGAGTATCCCTCGTATGTGTAATACATTTATCCCATTGCAATGACGCAGTCGGTCAAAAGGTCCCAAAGTCCAATCGACAAGCTTTATTGACCTTATTACCCTAAAAAAATCCATTCCCGGCACACTACCTATTGTCATTCAACCTTATCCTACCTGCACAGCAAGGCGCTATCGTCACAGCGTCTCTGGACAGATGACCTACTTCAAGATGCTCGGATACAACGTTAGCAAGAAACTTACGGGATCTACGAACAGTTTGTTCAGCACAGCTGTCATTAGCGGATCTTCCAGCGCCCCTGACTTGAAAGACATGGTGCCGCAGCATGCATCTGCCGTTGCAGGTAAACTTATAAACCTTAGCAGTAATATTGGTACAATGCGAACATAGGTATCCGAATGAAGAAAAAGTCAACATGATTGGCTTATTTCGTTTGCACGTTTTTTGCATAGCCATAGATGGGTTTGGAGGAGTTCCGCCAATCAGGCCATTGGAAACACTGCACAACGCTTTGTCCCTCAGACAGTTGGACTCGTTTTTGGAAATGATGACCAGCCTGTCTTTCTTTCGCACTCCAGCCTCTTCGCCACCTAAATATCCATCTCCAGGTGGATCTGTACATGGATCGTTTTTACAAAATCTAAGCATAGGAGGTATCATTCGTGAATATAATTCAGCCGACAACGAGGCCATTAGGTAATATCTAAGTTCGTGCATTTCTCCACTCATGAATTGCCTATCGACTTTATGCCGACTTTTTTTTAACTAACACGCCGATTGATCTTGATTGCAGGAACCAGCTTTCACCGACCAGCCCGAACAGTAAGTTCTTTTGGCAAGTTGTCTCATCGGACGAACCCCACGATTGTATATCTTCGTTGATTCTTTGTTCTTGTTATTAGGTGCAGGATGGAGTAGTGGAGCTCCATCATTTTTGTCATCCGAACCATCGTCTCCTGCCCCAACATCGGCGGGAGAATGCAGCATGTCAACCAGCCTAGGAAGTAACGATGGGTAAATTTCTCTGCCACACTCGCAAAGTCTGGAATGGTGACTGGAGTGTCGCTTATCATACATCATTTCCAGAATGCACCTGTTTAATATGGTCCATCAATTTCCTACAACCCCGGATGTGAATCTGGAACGCAACAACGTCCGTATGGGAATAGATCACGGCTGCAGAGAAAGCCGTGGTAGTATTTCGTTCACCGATTACTACAGTAATGAAGATGGCCAGATTCTTAGGGCTTGCAAAGAGGACGTCTCCAAAATAAGCAAGATATCCGGATGGGTTGAGGATGCAAAGATTGTCGATAATATCGACGAAGACGAGGACCACACCCTGACGCTGAGACAGAGTGAGGAGCAAAAGAAACAGGACATTAAATTCATATTCGAGCAACAGGAAAATTCCAACCTAGTTCCATCGAGTTATGGCTATAAAAAAATTGGCAGGTGAGCCATTCCGCGGTCAAAATTTATATTTCTACTATAGTTAGGATAGATTACGCTATAACCTTGAGACCTTTTCAAAACTGCACCTAACGCGACTTGTACGATTTTCAGAATATTATAATTGCTTGTTCATCTGATTTGCCAACTTTAGATTCAGAGTGGAAAGCATGGAGATATCGGACGACGATGTAAGGGTGAAAGATCATGTTGCCGCGAGTAATAGCGGCTCGAAAAATCTTGGGAAAACAACCCCAACTAAGGAGCAGCATGCCCACGATGGTAGAAAAGTATCGATACCGCTGCTTAACAAAGACGGCGATAACGATCTACCAAGATCAGATCGGCCGTCTACCAGTTACCGTGCTGATCCCGGCAAGAGTAGTTATTCAAAACCCCAGGATGCGCGGCAACTGTTGCCCGTCAATCCGGAGTCCTATTCCAATTGCCCCAGCGGTTATTCGGCAGAAATTTCCGATGCTCGTCATGAGGATCCACACGACCCTGAAAATTTGTTAATCGATGTTATGGAAACAACTCCTAATGCCGAGTCGAATCCCGATCAGCCTTTAGAACCTTTGCTCACGCTCGCAAGCAGTCTGAACGACGGAACCAATGTCAAAATTGGTTTTGACGTTCGAAATGAAAAAATGGGGTAAAGTATATAGAGCAGAAAAAAAATGAAGTTCAAAATAATAAGATACTTATTGTTAGTGTCTACGCAAATAACTTGGCTCAGGTAATTTTGTTAGTATTATTTATCTTTTACTGCTATCCTTACTATTCACTACACAAGCATTGGTACAACAATCTGAAGTTAGTTCTAGGCGAGCCAGCACTGATAATATACCCTTTCGTTAACTTGCATCTGGCTGTGCCCAAGGCTTAATTTGCCTGAATTGTGTAGCAAAAAATAACGAGGTAAAGTTTTGTGAAAGTTCTTCTATGGGCATGAAAGAAGAAAATTTCATCACTTGGGCACGGGTATAAGTGAATAGCGAAGTACAATAAAAGAAAGTTGCACATTGAAGTTGTTCAAAGAACTGATGATTTTTGAATTTAGCCCGATTCTTTATTTATTTACTTCAGGAGTGAGGTCTTTCACTTTTGAAAAATGCAACATTTAGATCGATCGGTGTTTTTCTTTTGTTTTTTCCAATTGTAGTTCTTGGAGACGATCATTGGCTGGGAATTCGACGATCGTGAAAGTTGCTACATTCACTTAATTAATAACTCGTTTATTTCATCCACTACATAAGGCTTTGTACATGTTTATACCTAGGACTGTACGGCTCAAATCAGTTTAACTAGTTACGATGGGCAATTTCAACAACTAGCTGATGGTTCATAAATCAGCAGTGAAAGAGATCAGTGGTTTCGAACCTTGAAGGTACATCAGAGTGCGTCTAGCATAAATACTCAAATGGCAACCCCTACTTTCATCTCTGAAGTTGCAGGGTGAGCATGAACTGGTCATCCATGAACTCCTAATTTGGCACGCTATCACCTGTGGTGAATTGAATGATTTCAGCGACCATTTTTAATTAGCTGATTCATTTTTGATGACTAATTTCTTTTCGTCAACTGGCTCGACCATCGATCGAATAACTAAATTGGCCACCTCGAAACAGTTCAGCCGCATGGCCCTATTTACAATTTGAATTCGTTGATCAATCATTTTGCTGCGGTTGTTGGCATCCAAATCCAAAGGGTCCAAGGTATTGCTGTATGCCTTCAGCAAATAACAAGCAGCCAATATCCGTTGGACAAAGCACGTTTTATACACAAGTAGCGTTTACTTCTAGTCACTGTCCGATCCAGATTCGGATAACTGAAGGTCATCTTTAAGCAAATTAGGGGGTATCAACAACGAGGGAGAGGCCATACTGTTTGAATGTCCTGAAAATTGCAGAAATATAATTAAAATCAGAATACAAAAGTAGAGGATGACCGAAGTCTTTTGGATATCAGAGATTAAAGGCATGCGCCAACCAGAGAGTATCATCGAGATCAAAATTGTGAGAAAAAATCCTATTTACCATTGGTCATCATAGGTACTGGTACATTTTCAGCATCAGAGTCGCTGTCCGAGCTGTCCGAGCTTGAACTACTGGAACTGGAGTCGCTGAGGGCACCTTCCTCGCTTTCTGCAATGACAGGAGCACTTTCCTCGATCGTTCTTTCCTTAGCAGCTGGTACCTCGGTTCGGGGTGGAGCTGTACCGTGCGAGGATTCAGCAGGAGTCGCCATAGATGAAAGGGCAAAATCATCATTGTCCAAACCAATCATTGGAAGACTGGCTAAGGTCGATGGGAGCATGGATGGCGGCACAGGAGAACTGAAATTTCGAATATTAGGAAAATAATTGATGTAGAGTCCAGCTTGAGCCTTTGTGAATATCATCAGCTTAATTCCGTGTTCGACAAATACCTGCTGGTGGATATGTTTGGCGGACTCTTTCCATGATAAGGTGACACTTGGAGCGGACTGTGTTGTTTAGGATGGAGCTGAACGGTAGGCTCCTTCTTTTTACCACTTGCTACTTTGGTTCTGCCATTTGCCCTTCCGTGAGTCGGGCTCCTCCTAGTTTCCACCGGTGTGAAAGGTCGATTGTTGCTGTTTTGGCCAGGAATGCTCAAAAATGATTGAGACTTGGTTTCAGTCCTGTTTTCACACAACAGACAAATAAAATTTCTTGCTCAACGAATAAAAATCATCTCGACACTTTGGTGAGATGTTAATTTACAACTTACCGTGTCTTTTTCACTTGTATATTTGAGGATAACTTTTCAAGCGTCACTTCCCCGGTTGTTCGGTCGATAATTAAAACACATTCTTTGTGATAAGCCCGCTGAGAACCCTTGAACACAGTATGGGGTGTTCCTGCTCCATCTAAGTGCGGCACGGTCACCGTCATGGTGTTATTTGTACCGACATCAACTTGCGCCATTTTAGATACATCCACGCTGGCTGGCTTGAAGTCATCTGGAAGGTAATGGATAAACGTGCGAGTTGAAGCATCGGATAAGTAGAGACAGTCAAGCGATGTGGATTTTGACAGTTAACATTGTGTCGAAGAACACTAGAAATGTCAGTTTGCTGTGAATAACGTACAGAAGCTGTTGCAGATGTTAGAATTACGCCAATGATACAGGTGCAATACTTACACTTCAGCGTGTGAAAGGCAGTTGATTTTTTATTGGTAAAACTGGGACCTAACTTGAGTTCTCGAACTTCAGAGCCAAGCCCAAGTTTGTCGGCCATCTCGTAGATAAAGGCTAAGTGTAAGTGTCTGCAATTCAACAAAATGATAGAAACAACAGGTTCCAGGTGTCATACGTCAAAAAAATTTCAATTCATTGGAGCAACGTAAACAGAGAGAAGACCAATTAAGCAACCCCAGAACTTTTGGTCACGATACATTTTTTGTTCCTCTCCACCCTTCCCCCGATAACACGCCAATCTTTTTCCAGACCCAACAATCATCTGGTCAAAATATGGCAGGGTAGATAAGAAGTGATAAGGAAATAGCGACTACGATTGTTGATAGACAACTCGGCGTACAGTAAATCTTTTAATTAGGATTAAATAAGAGAAGAGAAAAGCAAACAACAGGGTAGAAAATCGGGATTGCTTGCGATGGTACGGACCATCTGGTTAGATTGGACGGGGGTTTACCGCTTGGTCTGATAACTTAAGTAAGCACGACAAATGTTATGAGAAGCTGGGTGAAAATTCTGGTAATAACTTGCCTCGAAATTATGCTACATATTCCATTGACCCAATTTTAAGTCTCGGGGCTGTTAACTCTCCTACCCACGGCGTGACAAGTAAATGAAGGAAGGGGAATATACCGAATAGCGTCAAAATGGCATCCGGCACTATACAACGCTCTTTTGATAGAATGATTCTGACGAGCCTAACTTGTTGCGCCCGTTCTAGCGTCAGGAGAAGTGAACACATTGAAAGTGTGTTGCATGGAGATATGCGTGACGTCAATCTTTTTAACTAGCATCCAGTGCAGCGCGTATAATTTATCGGAAAAAGGTGCGACACGACACAAGGGGGATCGCAGCGTTAGCACATCCTGATTAAATAATAATACACCGTAACATAACCTTGAACAAGCTCATCGATCACTCTTCGAATTAAAACAAAACGTCCGACCATCAATCATTTTCCGGGTAAGAATTTCCGGTCCGCTTTTACGATCACTGCGCATTTATTCCAAACACGGGGGAAAATTGAAAAATACTTTGACTTTAGTCGAGAAAAAATATTGACAGCTGATGATTATGGCATAAATTGAATTAAGTTGTTACTACTCGCTCACTGTGATAACTTGACGACTTACCCAATGTGGTTGTACGTACATGCAAACCTATCGAACGCAGAAGTTATAAGCAAGACTCACTGGGATTTGTAAAATAATTGATCTCCAGATCGATGTTTGAGCGAGACAATGAATATGTCTCGAAACATGTAACTTTTATTGGAACAAACGAAATAAATCATAACGTGAGGCGAGTTATGAGTTCATTCGTTCTCTGCTCAACGGTTGCAAGAATATAGAGATAAGTGGTTATGAAATAGTTGAAATAGTGCCATAAATAGTTCATTAGTTATAGTGTACAATGGTCATAGTAACAACATATTTGTTGAAATTGTACGCTAATCATTGCCTAACTGTGCAAAACGTAATAGTTGTTAGATAATAATAAATAGTGGTTGATAATAATGCAATGAAGTGTGTTATATTTTACGAATGAATATGTTGTTCAAAGAAGATTCTAAGATACGACATATTTATCCATGCATTTTTCTCCACAAACATTATACTTATTGTTGTAAATAGAAAAGTATTTCCCTGTTGCGTGTATGTTACCACAGGACGTTTCGTCCCGAGGCATAAAACAAATTTGTCAATAACTTACTTCTTTGTAAATCTAGAGAATATTTTTATTTATTTTTTTTTATGGGAAATTTATTTGCTTCAATCCAATCAATTGAATGAACTTTTGAAAACTACTATCAAAACTTCAACCAGACGGTGATCCTGTGACATTTTTTGAACAGAGGAAATTGCCTGTATGAAAGTCGAGATCTTGACCAAAATTCAATTCCATCTTCATTAAAATTTTGAACCCTTGGCAAAGTCAAAGGTGCTCTCTAGAGAGCGCACAAGGAGAGCATATATGTACCACTTAAAAAAAGTGATATCAATGACCGAATTCTAAAAGAATCGATAATATAAATTTGTTCCGTGTTGTCGGTAAGTCAAACACACCCCAAGGAATCACTGGATATCACTCTAAATATTTACAATTAATACGATCCGACTGTTACAGCCATTGCAAAGAGTACTCAATGCTTCAAGAATGTGCTGGTTCGGCTTATTTCAATAGTGTTATAATACAGTTCTCTAATAAATGAAACTGCCGCGATCCCTAGATGCGTGATATCTTGGATTACTTAAGGTATTCGTTTGAAATCGTATGACTAAGTGTATTTGAAACATTCGTCTTTTCCCCACATTGGCCATCCTTGATTTTGATACATAGTTCAGATTTGCTGAGTCTACAATCCACCTTTTACCAAAAAAGTGTTTTTATAGGATTTCACTAGTTCAAACTAGGCGTCTGTTCTTTGTCCCACTGAATTTCAATACTGGGCCATTTCGTTTGCAACACCGTCAACATCGGATTACTATCTAAAATACATTTTACTGTACATTCCAGCAAAACTGCTTGCCCCCTACGATATACGACTTTGTTGTCTATATTGCTGCGTGGTAACCCATTGTAATGAAACAACGTAAAAGTATCCGGGCACATCCTTGGATCGTCAGGAAAAAATTCTTCCATAAACGCAGCGAGTAAAATTATCCCCAGAGATTCACTGTCCAATTTCTTCTTCATAATCTCGACACTGCAATTGATGAAGCCAAATCAAAATTGAAAATTTTCTACAAACTTATGTAAGATTTTAGAGAATATCCCCACTATTCTGAGTCAGCGACGAGATCCAATTCGGCAAGGACGTCTTGCAGTAGGTTGGCCGAGATAAATTTGTATCCCTCGGGGTCAAACTTTTTAAAAACCCTCCGAGCGTGCTCTGCTGGAGTCTCGGAACTTACGAGTCGTCTTTCAGAGGAGAACAAAACCGTCAAGTGAGTTTCAGAACCAAGAACCCAAATGGGGTGCGACGGTGATTTCAAAAACGTTCCCACTTCACAGTATCTCAAGTGTTCTAACAGGGCTAAGAAACCAACTGCATTTTGTTTGTCTATGCCTCGAAGTTCTGAAAGTAATAGCGGAGAAATTGAGCTTGTTTTAAAATTTCTATCTATTCGGTGCATGGATGGGTAGATCAATAAGTAATTTGAAAACTCACTGAGTCCACCTATGTCTTGATCGTGATCCCATACATGTCCAACTGCACGTCCGGTCAGCATTAAATTAATTAAACTTTGACTGCCATAGCCGTAGGTCGAGTCTATCAGTGGCTCGGTTGGATCAGACATTTCCTGCTGCATCCCAGCCAAACCTTTTGTACATACGACTGTATAAAGCAGTAACAAAATTCCGAAAGGATTTTTCAGCATTTCAATTTTGTCAGAGAAGAACTTCTTCAGCTCCTCTATACTGTCCACAGTTAATATCCTGAAAACAACCAATTTGAGCAACAATTTGAATAAAACCATTAGAGAAATGTAACAATTGCATCTATCAAAAAATTTCATCTACCTCAATTGCGAGTGAAAAAAATCAGGTTCCAAGTGAAGCCTGTTTATGGTTGTACTTCCCTCCCGGAGAATATCTTCAGCCTTTTCGGCTGACAAATTAGATTGAAGGTCAGCCTCGCCTGTGTCAACATTTTGGCAGTTGACTGTTGGGCTGTTCTGCATAGGTATGTGAACTATGCAGTATCTGGGTCTTTCTCTATCGGCAGCCTGTGCCACAATCTCTGTCATTGCGCTGACTAGAAGTAAATTGCATTGCTCAAGATTCAACTCTTTCCAATTTGTCACGTCATTTTGCAGCAGCAATTGCTTCAGTATGAATGCCTGCACCGGTGCTATCACCGCACAGGGTCCTCCCGCCTCTTGTACAAGAGCAGTTGGCTCGTCATTACTCAAGAAAAAACCTGTGAACCCAATCGTTGGATCAAACATCTTGCAATTATTTATTTTTCTTATGGATTTACTAGGGAGGAATTCTGTTTCCCTTGAAATGTTTACCGTATACAGGTATAGATAAACTATTTGCCAAAAGGCAGGAGATACTGCAGTGTGGGTTGAAAGTACTGAACAAATGATCAATTACTAAACGGCGAGACAGATAACCTGACAACATTTCGGTTTATCTCGACAGTTTGAAAATCCACGCGCAGTAGTAAATATGATTGGGACCAATGTATCGGTTAATCTAACCTTGGGACCATCGTTTGAAGACGTCGTCCTTGACAGAAGAACCCCAAAGCAGTGTTTTAACTTCTTGAACGAGATCTATGTCGGTAGTTGAATTTCCGGCCATTATATAGGTTTAACCGAGAGAATATCGCTTCGGTCAAGCGAAACACTCGCGGATATCAAACGGCCAATATCAACAGCAACATCCTACTGTCATTGTGATAATAATAGTTTGTCGAGAGAAACAATACTGAATAACCTATATTTCACAAACGACAATGGCAAAGTCTTCCCATCGTGGTTATTATTCTGCGAATGACGCTTCTTCGGTCGTTGATTTTATCTCTGGTGATAGTCGGGGATAGAGGTCGCCGGTCGGTCCCTCCGTGACTTTAGACTTTACGTGACGAATTGACCTGAATTCGTTGGCAATCGTGGCGTAAGTTTTTTGATTTTCTGACCAATCAAGAAGCCGAAGAACTAGGGAACTATTATTCAACAATGGAAAGTGCAAACAGCTTTTTTTCTACCACCTCCATTTTTTAAACGCGCACTTTTTAAAGCCCATATTTTGAGTTGAGCGTTGACTGATGATTGGTACAATCTTCAGTCAACGAGTTGAGTGAGGCGATTGAAAGCGAGCGTGTAGTCCGAACAAGTTGGAAATGTACAGATAATAATTTGATAGTTTGCAAAATTCTCTCTGTGGAATGCAGTTTAGCAACTGATAACATCTCCTAAGAATTCTTTACTTTAAAAACGTGTGTAGATTGTAGATCAACCTGTTCACGTCGCTATTCGTCGTATTATCGTTGACTGATGATTTCTTGATCAGTCAACGGTATTATGATAGAGTTCAGGATATCATATGAAATTCTGTATTCGAAGATCGAAAAATTCCAATCGTTGACTGAAGATTGGTAGCGTTGACTGAAGATCAATCTTCAGTCAACGTTGGTAGGAACCACTGATATATGTTGTAGTATATATATCAGTGGTAGGAACATTGAGTACCTACGTAGTACGAAATATAGTTACTCAATGCGTTGACCTCAATGGTAGGATCATTGTAGGATAATAATCGTAGGTGTTCACTGTTTCCATTTTTAAAACGCAACACAGTTTCGCGCCTCTGGTTTTGCAAAAATGCTGCGACATTTTTATCGACAAACCAGTCGAACCTCTCGGAAATCGATGTTGTCAGGCTAACTTCAGAGAAGTAACCTCGAGCATGACAGTCGTGAAAGTGCAGTTTAGCTCGAGGCACGTATATACGTTTAACAAAACATGGCGTTTATAGACGGTGGTAATTGTTATTCTCAGTTTTCATCAACGCAAAATGATCCGTCACTCGGCATTTATAATAACTTTACAACCAAAAATTCAATTCCCGACTCATTCGGTTCGCAAAGATCTCAGTAAGTATTTATCCTTTTTTATTCGTTGTTCCATTATCAACCGGCAAACCTGTTTTTCCATTCTCAAAACTACGCTCATCGTTTGGATATTTTTGAAATGTAGATCAATAAAACTAGCTATGTCATTGCCGTACTTCAAATATTTTCAAGTATTGTAGTTTGTTGGTAGAATGTACTGAAGGACACAATTATATCAAGAAACTCGCCTTTCGAAGTAACGCCTTTCATCGAACATGACTGGCTCAATATTTTGCCACAGAAGCTATGATTATCAATAGTTTCTCTTCACCGTGTTAATTGCAGGGCGCCGTTAACTACTGCAACCTCTGTAGTTGGTATACAATTCAAAGATGGAGTGGTTATAGCGGCTGATGTGCTCGGATCCTATGGATCATTGGCACGGTTCAGGAATTGCCAGCGCATAATGAAAGTTAACGATAATATCATCTTGGGTGCCGGTGGAGACTACGCTGATTTTCAGTATCTGAAGAATATCATTGAGCAAAAGATGTAAGCACTGTTATTTCCTCTGGTACATTATACCCCAGTCAATCTATAGTGTTCGTAGATGTATATTGAACCTTACATCTTCCCAGACTTGAAGAAGAATGCCTAGACGATGGATTTACTTTGAAACCAAAATCTCTGCACTGCTGGCTGACACGAGTTATGTATAACAGGCGTTCCAAGTTCGATCCATTTTGGAACAATTTTATTATCGCTGGACTCGAAGATGGGATTCCGTAAGAAAAGAAAAATGTTATTAATTATCGGAAGCATGACATGAATTTTTGTATCTTGATTCAGTCGATGACGTTCAACTTTATATAGGTTCATGGGAACTGTAGATAAACTTGGCACAGCATACACTGATCCAGTTATTGCAACTGGTTACGGTGCTTACATGGCTACACCCATGCTCCGAAAGGCTCTTGATTCAAACCCAGATTTAAGCAAAGAGGAAGCTGTCCAATGCCTAACCAAAGCTATGCAGGTGCTTTTCTACAGGGATGCCAGATCATTTCCAAAGGTTCGTCATTTACTCGGAGGTGCCAAACTAGACATGGAACCAAATGATGAGATCATAATCTTTGATATTTTTGTTGCAGTATCAAATCGGAATCATTACAAAGGAAGGTATAGAAATCAAGGGACCTCTGACTCTGGAAAGCAATTGGGAACTTGCTCGAATGATAGGATAAATAGGCCAACAAGTAAATGTCCATGAGAAGAATGCCGAAATCCGCAGGGGTTGACCCCGTCTAATTTTTCAAATAACTCGCGTTGTTATTGATGCAGCCCCCTGCGGGATACTTTTTCTTAAAGAAAAAAAAGAAGAAAAAACACATAAACTTTGATTTGTCTGAAATGGGCATTTTATTGCGATCTCTTTGCATACTTCCTATCCTAGATGACATTTTGTTTTTCTAAAATCAGCTTAGTTCGAAACAGTTAAATTATAGTGTCAGTATTTCACATCCTGTATCGGTGATAAGAATAGTATGTTCAACTTGAGCTGTCCTTGCACTATCTGCCGTCACTGCCGTCCAACCATCTTCAAGAATTTCGATGTCTGGTCCACCTTGTGTTAGCACAGGTTCGATTGTGAAAGTCATTCCAGCCTCCATCGTCCCCTCAAAATCATTCGCTTGACAGAAACAAGTGTTGAAGTAATTCATTGTTTACATACTTATACATACGTAGGTGTATGAAAAAGGATAAAAAAAAAAGGAATACACTAAATTTTAAAATGATGGAACTTACCAAAGTGGAATATATCTGGTGGTCCATGGAAGTAGGTGCCGATACCATGGCCTGCAAAAGCAGGAATAATGCCAAACCCAAGCCTTTGGGCAGTATCTTCAATAATATGACCTCGGAAATTTCCAAAATTAGTCGTATGAATTTCTTGAACTTGGGGTTTGAAGAAAGAGTAGTTATCATGTGTTACCAATAGAAGAGAATTTTTCATTTGGTTTGCAGATGGTAATCGCATTTTTGAGGCACTTTTCGGTGGCTTTGATCAGCTGCAGAGCTTCATTGTCGACCTCACCAATCTTGAACATCCCTGAACAGTCACCGTGATAACCATTCAGGAACACCTAATACCATTGAAGTCAATTTCACTTTTGCTTTCAATATACTACAAACCGAGAAATAAAACAGTACTTCAAAATAGAGGTAGCTCCCTACCGTGACATCTACGTTCAGTATATCTCCTTCTAGAAGGGGTCTATTATCAGGAATCCCATGACATGCAACGTTATTTATACTCGTGCAAATTGATTTTGGAAAACCTCTGTAATTTAACGGACTAGGATAGGCTCCGTTGTTAATAATCAGACAGTGAAGCCTTTCGTCTAGCTCATCTGTGGTCATGCCTGCCTGAAATATTGACAAAATGAATATTCAGGTCCTCATCAAGCTACTTATGACTTCATTTCACCTTCAAGTAACGCCCTGCTTCATTGAGAATTCGCCGAGCCAGAATGCAGCTATGTCTCATAGATTCAATTTGGTTTTTGTCCTTTATCTCAGCTTTGTCAGGGCAAACAGGTAAGGCGGACGACTGAGCGTAAGACGGCTTAGGGATGCAGGATGGAACGCTTCTCTTATCTGAAACTGACCATGGCACGACGATATCGTACTTGCCAAACGAATTGTTTGAAGCACTTTTCCGAGATACCTGTCGAAATATTCTTCAATGCTTGGTGGACAACCGGCTGCGAAAGGAACAGTAGCTGTCTTGCATTTCGCCTTACCTTCGATTCCGATTTAAATAAATCTCTGAAGAAATTACGCACAGATTGCGCATTGATCAATTTACGGTGGCCGCTCAACATCATTAATTGTAATTTTCGTCTCCTCGACACTCCCTGCGATGGGTATGCTGTGGCAACGAATTCTGTAGGTCTGAATTCGTTGGCTGTGGTTTACAATAGGAGAAAAAATTTAAGATACGACGATTCACCTACTGATTCACCACAACCTACCAATAGCTGAAAAGCACCATTGTGTCCGGACAATCACGTAGACACGATCGTGGTCGTCGCGACGGTCGCATATCCATGTGAACGGAACGTGATGGTGACCATTCCACGTAAACATTCCGAAGAAAACAAAATTTTTCATCCAGGAACTTCGGCACAAAGTCGTTCATAAAAATGTTTAAAAAATTTAAGGACAAATTGGCAGAAGAGATGAAACAATCCCCATCCAGGCTACAAGCGGGCATGCAACAATTAGCCCAGGTTCATTGACTGTGATATTTAAAGTTTCAAACTTGTCACTGACAATCATTACCCACTTCGTATTTATCACTTTTTCATATTACAATTACTCGCACCGTTTCACATTTATCTACATTTGTCAAGGAATTTTTACGTTTACGCATATCTACTTCTGAAACAGGCCGTCATTTCTCCAGCTGCCTCCGGTAACCATATCCCAGATATCACCACTTCTATCGACGATCTAAATTTGACTTCAGAAGAGGCTGGTAAGCAAAAATTTCTACGTCTCATTAGGTTTATTCCAAATTGATTCAGACTGGGGTAGTACTAAAGTTGTGAGATTAACTGCTTCAGAAACTCTGCAGAACAGTTCAACAATGAATCAATTTCAAAACATAGACCTACAGGCCTCAAATTCTATGGAACGCTCGAGGCGATCCTCATTTAGCAGCGTGACCAGTGAAAATTTTTTCCCAACTTATGAAAGCCCAGGAAATATCTATCACATGCAGGTAAAAATCTGGTGATCAGGACTCAACAAATTTGGATGATGTCCAACAATGATTTCTACGACAGAGTTTATTACAAGGAGACTGTACAAGTTATCTGTATGATTTTCAGTCCGATATGGAACAGTCGGCAAGCGAGTTCGAGGACAGTTCTTCTTCGCAGTTAGAGCATATCACAAAAGATGAGTTATACAATGCCTACCAGAAATTGAGAACCAAATACACGAAGTATCGCACGGTGTACAGGGAAGTTCTCAAAGAAAACACAAAAATGAAATCCGTGCTCGTTGAGACCCAGGATAAAGCATTAAGGAGAATAGCTAATCTTAAGGAACAGTGTCAGCTCGAACAGGACGCTAAGGCCCATTTAGAGGAAGCCTTGAGAAATGATATCGAGGAAAAGGATCACCTGATAAACACGCTAAACACAAAAGTACGTATGCAACAACTTAATCCCAGATTTATCTTGATTAAAATTTAATCTAATGTTCATTCACGCCAGATAAAACTATTGCAAGTCCAACGAGCAGAAACTATGTTAGTCTCAGAATCTAACGGGCAGAATGATAATGATGGCGTCGATCGGTTCGTCGATTCGACGAGCAAAGATTTTGATGGAAAAAGCGATCTACTTGCCGAGAACACAGTGTTTAAGGAGAGAATAAAAAAGTTTGAAACACTACTGGCCAAGTGCAACGAGTCAATGAAGAGAAACAAAGAGAAAATTACTCAACTGACCGAAAATCGGGATATATTGGAGAGAGATTTAAATATTTTAAAGAAAAGCACCGTAGAGCGAACGGAGCTATTGGAGAGTGAAATATATAAAGCGAAACGCGAGATAATGTCACTCAACGAACAGATTAGTGTCTTCAAAAAACGCGAGGAAGATTCCGCTCTGTCGTTGGCAGAAAATAAATTGTTCATACACCGGGAACTCGATGTCAAAGAAGAACAGAATAAACAAATGCAAAAGGACTTGAAGAGGACTGCGGAACACAATAGCATCCTTGCCGAAGCAGTCGCCCAATATGATTACGAATTCAAACAGTTTAGCATTATAATGAGCGATCGCAGTGTGGAGCCTGATAAAAAAATTTCTCAGCTTCAAAACCTATTTGCAAATAAGTCTGAGGCCTTGAAGCTTATACATCAAGATATTGAGCACAAGTTCATCGATGCTAATGAGGACACGGTGGCCAAACAGGCGAGGAAAGTTGATCAGAAACAAGAGAGCTCTAGTTCTGTTCAAACAGTTAAAAACGAAAGCAGTATCAAGAATGAGGAAATCAGCAGGTCGAGAGATGAACTGGAAATACAAAATACGCAACTTCTGGGCCTGACAACTGAACTGAAATCTTGTAAATCGACGATAACGGATCTCAAGGAAATGCTGAGGGATGTGACGATCGAGTGGGAACAAGCAACGAGGGATAAGAAGAATTTGATAACAAATATACTCAATTATAGAGAAATCATCGGTAAACTCAGGCGCGACTGTAATTCTCTGATGGATCAAGTCAAGCAAAATAATTCCAACCATAAATCGACCATAGATTTGATGAACCAAAAAATGTCAGACATATTTAATCGCTCTCATACAAATGTCAACAACAGAGTAGAAGGACCATCGGCCGATTCGGTAAGTGGGATTGAAGACGAATTGAAAGTTACGAATGAAAATCTATCTAGAAACACCGACGATTCAGATGTAGAACTCAAAAGCATTATCAATGAAAATAACGCGCTGAAAAAGAAATGCCAGGATCTAATGGAGCAGAATAATGATATGGTAAACAAGGTTCATGAATTTGATGTAATAAATTTAAAAAATATCAAACTTATAGCAGAAATTGACCGACTGAATTTCCAATTACAAGATATCGCGCAGCTCCACGAGACCCAAGATAAATTACAATCAGAAATGGAAGGTTTGAAAGAAAAGTTGCCATTTGGTGATAGCGTCGAGCACAACAGTAAGCATTTCACAAACCAAGTTTCCTCTCTGAAAGAAAAATTAAACAACTATGATTCCCTAATAAAAGATAATACAATCTTGAAACAAGAATTAGTCGATTTGAAGAATCAATTAGCCCAAGCTATGTGTAGCATGGAATCGTTCAAGTCAGAGCAGGAGGAAAATATGGATCTCAGTGTGAGAAATTTTTCTGAAAAGTGTGCGGACTATGAGAATATAATTTTCAATTTGACGGGCAAGTTCTCTGAACAAACTAAGCAGTTGGAAAATTTGCACAGCGAACTGAGGATACAGAAAACCAACTTTAATGAGCTTAACGAGAAATATAAGGCTCGGAATTTGGAGTTTGAGGAGGCTAACAAGGCATTGGAGAAAAAGGGATTGGAATTTGAAGCATTGAATGAAAAGTGCAATAGGCAATACTCAGAGATCGAGAATCTTAAAGGGAAAGGGGCAGAGATTCTTAAGCAGTTCGAAGAGACGGCCACAGTCCGACAAGAGATGATAGATAAATTTAATCAACTGGAAGTCTCTAAGAATAACATAATTTCCAGCAAAAATAAGGAGCTCGAAGAGCTCAGGTTGGAGCATGAAACAGCATTGAGAGAGTTGAATTCGTCCAACGAAATGAAAAACGAATCGATGATTCTGAAAAGCAACGAAGTCCAAATTTTGACCAACGACAAAGTAGAACTAGTTGAAGAAATTGAACGGCTGAAAGCTCAAATTAGTGATATGGAGAAATTAAAAAGTAGCAATACTGCATTACAAATGGAGTTGGAGGAACTCAGAATAAACAGCGCAGAACTCGAAAGGAAAAACACTGAATTAAAGGAGACGGAAAATGATTTGCAGGAGCGAAACAGCGGGTTGAAAGATAGCATTGTAAAATTAGAGACCGAATTTGATCTAATTCAAGTAAAATTCGATGCGGAACGGTGCAATATAGAGAAAAGATGTGAGGAGTTGTGCTCCGAATTAGAAACTGCTAAAGGAAAAATCGCACACGTTGAGGCTCGGAATGGACAGTTATGCGAAAAACTTGAAATTTTCGAAAAACAGGAATTCGAACAATCTGCGCTACAGGGCGAGATTGAAGCCAAGAATGAAATATTAGCCAATGAAGTTAGCGTACTACAGAGGGAAGTAGAGGCTTTAAAAAATCTACAGCAAACAAACGTCGACTTAGTAAAAGAAATCGAGATTTTAAAATCAAAAATTCAAATACTCACCGATGTTGAAGCAAAGAATGTTGAGTTACAGACTTGTGTAGAATCATTAAATCATAAAATAATTACTTTAGAAGGTCTTGAGGTGGAAATCCATAGATTGAGCAGCGAAAATGACCGTTTGAACGTTACTGTTGCCGAAATGGAGACTCTTAAGTCAGAACATACTGCTTTAAAAAAGGAGCTAGAAATTTCAAAGCAATCAGAGGTCAAATACTTGGCAGAAATAAGCAATTTGCAAGACGAATATGCCAAGTTGGTTTTGCAATTGGAAGAAGTGCAAGATTCACTACATCGAATGGATGATTCTAATGATGCTTTGGAGAAGAAAGATCAAGAAATCAGCGAATTACGAAGGACAGCTGAAGATTCCTATATGGAATACAAAGCTAGAACTGAAGAGCTAATAGATCAACGAGAAAAATTAATATCACAACATGCAGATAGTTTGGAAATTAAGACAAAAAAAATTGCTGATTTGGAGAACTTGGCCGAAGACTTGAAAATAAATTTAGCAAAGGAGACAGAAGTGGCAAATGCTTTCGAAACTATGAACACACAACTTCGGGATCAACACGAAAAAACAAATTCGGAACAGAAAAATGATTTAGCGGAGAAAGCAAAGAGAATTCGCGAACTTGAAAATTTGGCTGAGGACTTTGAAAACAAAATAGCGGAGCTTCAGGACGAAGTTGACGTGTGCAGAACAACGAATAAGGAACTACGAGATGAAATAGTTGCAATAAATTCTAAACACTCCAATATGATGGATGTCAAGTCCAGCGCGATTACTGAACTAGAAAAGGCATCTAGAGACCTGGAACAAAAATTAACGAATAGAATAGAAGAAGTTGATGTACTAGATGCTGCGAACAAGGACTTACAAGCACGACTTGAGAACGTTAGCCAGAATGCAATAAGTGAACAAGATTTAATGATGAGTTATCAGAAAGCACAGGATCAAAATAAAGAGCTACGTACACATTTAGACGAGGCAGTTTTATTGCAAGAGGCCAAACAATCACAAATAGAGATTCTCAGTCAAGAATTAAAGCAACAGACCGATAATCTTAATGACAAGTTAAAAACAAACGAGGAAGAACAAAGTATGAGGATAAAACAATTAGTCAAGGAATTTCAAGCCCAAATCCATGACAAAGATGAACAAATACAGGCAGCGTTAGAGAAACGGTTTGGTAAGTTGAATTTATTTGAAAGCCTCAATTATTACATATGGTAAGGGTCTAGAATTTCTGAAATTTCAGGGAAATGAATTTTCTGCCCATTTATTTGAAGTACTTGTTTATATTTGCAGAACGTCAGCATAATTATGAATCCGAGTTAATCCAACAATACAAAGAACAGCTCAAGGATTTCCAGGTTGAGCTTACAGCAAAATCAGAACAAATCGAAAATTTAATTCTGAGTAACAAGGATACGATCCAAAGTTATAACGACCAGATTCAGGAGCTGACTCAAACCATTGCTCAGATCAAGAAGGAACACGCATACGAACTACAGGAAACTGAGCAAAACTGGAAAACGATATTGAAGCAAAAGAGCGACCAGCTCGAGACCAAACACGCGGATGAAGTTAATGAATTGACAAAAGAATGGTGGAGCGAGAGAAAGGTGAACATTCAGAATCCGCGGTGAAACCGTAAGCTTTTTCTTCCATGTGAAACAGTCGTGGGTTGAAACAAGGAACAGATGAATTTTGTTTCCACCATTCAATATTAGTCGCAATTATCATTGCGCAAAATCTTGTAGCAGAAATGATAGCTTCATCAGTATCAGGATTTTTATTTCATTTTCATTATTTCGCATTCATTTTTATAATTATTTATTTACAGTCTTTCGTTTCTTTTCAGGCTGCCGAAAACAGCGATACTTCTATAGGGGTAGATATAATTGATTTTTTATTATTTGACCATTTCTTATTTATACTTGAAGCGAGGCACAGCAATTATTTTGCTTTTTCATTTAACATTTGAGAACTTTACTCTATCTCGGGATCCTCAATGCTCTATTCGAAATTAATAGCCAGTTATACCGTGTGGTACTGCAATACCGACTAATATCATTTGCCATTGATTACAGGAGCTGGAAGGTACATCCCGAGTAGCAATGGCCACGATACAATCAAACACAGGTTCTCTGCACTCCCTCCAGCAGACTTTGATATCCCAAAAACGCGAGCTTTCAGAGCTTCGGAAGTTGCTCAGGATAAGAACCGACAATTTGGAAGGATCTACAGAAATAGAATACCTGAGGAACATTTTATTCGAGTATATGATGGGAAGGGAAACCCTAGTTCTTTCAAGAGTTATATCGGCGGTGGTTAAGTTTGACCAAGAACAGACGTCAAAAGTACTGAAGAAAGAGGAGGACAAACTGACGTTGGTACGTGTGGTTTAATATCCAATAAAATAATTAGTATGATACATTTTTACAAATTGATTTCACAAAATGAAATTTTTTTTTATTTGCTTTTCAGCTGGGTTCACTTGGTCTCTTATAACAGTAGGCTATACAATAACAACTGGTGGATTACCCTTTGTGGGGCTGGTATCTATAAGGAAATGGGTGTTCCGCCATAATTTATAAAATTATTATCATTTTCAAGTAGTCGTGAAACGACTGCGTAATTTTTTGGCAAGAATTTGAAAAATAATTTATTCTTGTGGAAGTCAGTGTCAGATACATGTATTCAAATTATGCCACTAATCTATAGTGAATTATAAATACGTACATTTGTTTGATTATGTTAACAAAAAAGAGAAATATTAAAAATAATGATAGTTTAACGAAGTGCTAATACCGTCTAACACTTATACAACTTTCAGATAGATTCGGTAGTACGAAAAAGCCTAACCAATCAGAAGGGTTACCACTAAAATGGTTGTGATTACGGGCAAAAACGCAAAGGTCTGTACAAATAATTTGCCTCATCGGAAAATTTATATATTATTATCCACACTAATGTATCATTTTAGACACTAACAAACTAATTGCATATATTTTAGCAAGTGTCAAATCTTCACATTACAGACATACATAGCATTTTACCACGAGTATTTATTGAATTAGCAACAATTGTATCATCTGTTGAGAATCGAATAAACAGCAGAGCAAATATGAATTTCATAATTGATCATAGTACGAGATACAAAAATGAAACAACGTCATCTAACTACATTGATAACTTTCACTGAATTTTTTCATCTGTTCGTCAAAATACAACTTCCTATGAATGATTGATAGTCTCTTTTGCCTGAAAAAAAATTCTTCGTTACCTGTAGCTGAATATAATTTTACACCCTCTTTTCCCATTAAATTTCTCAGTGCTATATTTCTCTGTAATATCTTGCTGTAAAACTCTTGGCCACCCTTTACATAATCTTTACCCAACTCTGCCACTTGAGCATCACATTCTCTGTCAAAATTAAGACTGGTTACATCCTTTAAAAACATCCAATTTCCAAGGCAAAATAAGCCCACTAAACTGTACATAATCAAATTCACGGATGATGAACGGGGAAAATTACTCATGTAACTTTTCAGTTTATGCGCAATGCCAAATCCCGCTATCATACAAACTGGGGGATAAATGCCATTTAATACAGGTTCGATAGTTTGGCAGCGCAGAATCTCTCGAGCTATCGCAAATTTTCGCGCTTCTTCCGATAATGTGAGTGCAGATAATAGATTTTGTCCATCGGTTTGACTCCAGTCAACAGACCTACTTTGCACTAATAGATTCGAAGGTTCAATGTCTTTGACGACCTCATAGTTAAAGTTGGTAGGCACACCTATGATAGCTCCGGAACTTAATTCGGTAGTGCCAGCATGAAACAAGTCAAAACCGTTGACTGTAAATAGTTTCAGCAAGGCTCGCTGCTCGGCTGATATCCCGAGATCCTGCAGAACAGTGTCGAAGTGTTTTTTTATTTTTGACGAAACCCTGACCGGTGTATTCTTTCTGAAATAGCATTGTTAGTTCTGTATGGCACAGACACGAGAATCGGTATTTCGACCTGTGAGGTACTAACATACCTGTACATCTGAAAGAGTTCTCTATAACGATCCAATAATATTGTATGGGGTAGAATGTTGAATGCAGCAGATCCAACACCGGCTATGATGGCGCAACCGAGACTAAATTTTTTCCCCCTGTCAGTGGCAAACCAACTATGACGATGAACCTCTTTCGCCAACTTAAAGCTGGCTTTAATATGTGGGTTAACCATCGGGAAATTGTGGGTCGATTCGAATTTACTTTTATGAGGTTATAATTAAGTAAAGTGTATAGCACGGAGGAATCTGTATATGTATGGGAGGAATAGGCAAAATTCGATTCGTTTCCCGAATGAAGTTCGATGAACTGTTCGACGCTGCCGACCACCGATTCGACCGATCGGTCCGTCGATTTTAGAAGTCGGAACTTGGTCGGCACCAGTCGGGACTCGTGAAGATTCGTCAGCTATACCGTTGCTGCCAGTCATCGTAGAAATCTCCTTTCAATTTGTACACAGTTTAGTGTGGATTGGTGTGATCAAAAAATCAATCAACAAATATGGGAGCCGTGCGTGTTATTAACGACGATAATCATTTCCTTGGAGAGATGAGCAGCGCCGGAACGAAACTTGTGGTCGTTGATTTTACCGCGACTTGGTGAGGATTTTTATAGGTTACTCTACAGTATGACAAATCTAACGATTATTCTTTCGTACTTCAACAGAAGATTGACACACGTAGATGATTCGAATTGTAATTGTAACCAGCCTCCATTCATTTCAGTTCCACCAAATAAAATCTTTGAAATCACCGGTTATCAATCTGTTATATGATTTTCCAATAGTTAAGTGTTATCGGTGCTTGTTTATTTATTCAAAATTACACAATAAATCTAGACTTCATTTATCCAGGTGTGGTCCCTGTCGGAGAATAGCGCCGATTTTTGAACAACTTTCAACAAAGTATCCAAACGCTGTGTTTCTGAAGGTTGATGTGGACAAATGTGCCGAGACTGCCGCAGGACAGGGCGTCAGTGCAATGCCAACGTTCATTTTCTATCGCAATCGAACAAAGCTGGGTTCATGCCAAGGGGCAGATCCTGCTGGTCTCGAGACAAAAATCCAGCAGTACTACGGTTCGGGTGACACAGAAGAAGTGGAGGGACCCATAGCAGGACATGTACGGGATGATAAAGATAACATCTATTACCATATATTTGGAATGATCTTCATTATTGCCACTTTGTACTACTGGAATAAGTCCTAGTAGCATCAGAGCAAGTCACTCCAATCAGATATAAAGCAGATAATGTACAGTTTACTTATAGTTTAACCAGGAACAGTAATCTATTTAGCTTTCCAACTTGATATGGCTTATTTTAATTAAAAGCTTGAACAGTGACATATCAATGTTTAGAAGGAAACGGATTACAGTTGTCAACTATACACACATATTGGTCATAAGCCACAACTCATATTCTTGAAACTCATTTCATCAGATATTAGCTCCCTCTGTTACCACTTTACATTCCATATCTTAGGAAACCAATTCAACGCCACCTTGCATTTTCTCTGAAATATCTGACACTGCTCGTAGAGACTTCTTGTCGGTGCATCTTCCTGATGATAAATCTATGTCAATAAGTGCGACGATCAGCTCCTAGTTAATCGATGATTTCAAAACGGAACAATGCCTGACCATCCGTTGATTATTTCAATTATTACAATGCAATTGTTAGATGAATATAATTTGATAAGCAATTTGATTTAGCCATATTATTTACCCCAGAAATATGGAGGCTTGTCATAAATGAGTTCTCATTTGTAACTAGCAAAAATGGAATAAGAAACGAATAAAATATCTCTGTTTGCTAACTTTGTAATCTATACGAGGAAAATCCAATGCCTATTTACTTAAACAACATTGAAACTTCAGTACCACAGATTGAAATGCTCTGCTTTCAGATGGATTTGTCCACATTTATTATGAAGGGCCAGTGCGAATGCTTGAATGAATCAGACGAGCATCCGTTTATGCAATGCCTCTCATCGGATAGTGGTTACTTGGAAAGCGACTGTGACGAACAATTGATAATATCAATCACGTTTAAGCAGGCCGTTAAAGTCCATTCGTTGAAAATAAAAGCACCGGTGGATCAGGGGCCCAAGAACTTGAAGCTATTCATAAATCAGCCAAGAACAGTTGATTTTGATATGGCCGATTCGTATACCAGTGTTCAAGACGTCGCGTGAGCTGTTCTCACTAATTAACTTATCTAGGACTTTTACAGGGGAGAAATGAAAAAATTTTCTTGTTTGTTTGGCATAGGGTAAATGCGGTGGATCTTGAAGAAGGAAATCCAGTTCCTCTACGCTACGTGAAATTTCAAAATGTGCAGAATCTTCAAATATTTGTCAAAGACAATCAGAGCGGTGGCGAAACAACGCGAATTGATCACCTGGCAATTATTGGCTCGCCGATTTCTACGACCAATATGGGAGAGTTCAAAAGGGTTGCTGGGAAAAAGGGAGAAAGTCATTAACACGCAATTTATCGCTGATTTCTGACCAACGCTAGATCGTACGTTGTCCTCTAATAATCATAGTGAAATTTATCTTCCGTCATCAGCCGCGTCAAGCGAATAGCTTGTCTTTAATTTCACGTGAACCAGTTAGGCAAATCATGTTCAAACTGACCACCTATGTCATGCAATAAAGATCTAGAAGAATCAACGGCGTTCTACGTACTATGTATTAATTGAACTTTTTATAAAACAATATAAGATTTCTAAACAATGTACAACTCTTGCTCCGACTTTGAACCCTTTCGATTGTAGATTATCCGAAATAATTTAACATTGTCCACTAAATTTTCGCTGACATTTCCTTTTTTTCTTCTTTGTTTTTTTTTGTGATCAACTCAAAGAACCTATATATCTGATACGATATCATATGGTGCGATAGATCTTAGCAACCAAACGTAGATTTTGTCAATTCTGCTTATAAATTTTTTTTTTTTTTTTTTTTTTCCAATAAGCAACAGCAAATTATGAATCTTATGAGTGTATTGGATATAACGTTTGTCTGTACAAAATATTATTACATTTGTCGTGTGGCAGAATTCTAGTGGAGTAAGTGTAACCTCATCTCCTCCTTCTTTCTTGCCTGTGACCGCTTCGGGAGTTGCCCTTGTCTACCTCGTGACGTTCGTTATTTCTAATAATTGTACTAGTCGTATTTTCCGTGCCGTTACTGTAATCAGCAACGGTCGCATTGTTGGTGCCTCCATGACCATTCCACGTCGTGCTATCCGCGGCGGTCCGTGATTTCCGGAATAACGTCGAAACTTCTACCATTCTGGTCTTATGGTCGCTGTTTTGAGATGCAAAATTAGGTGGTCTCTGATACACCAACGACAATATACCCCATGCCTTTTTTCTGTCTTCAGGAATAGATTCCAGCAACCACGCTGCGTTTCGCATTTCGACCTTGAGCCGTTCAGTTTCTGGGACACTTATGTTCTTAGTCACATTCAAACCGTGTTCGAGAGGATTGTGAATATGTATGTTAGAGTCTTCCGTCTTGAAAATCGGAATTCCGTCGCTCAGGGAAACGGACTTCGTTACAAAGTCGAAATCTGAATAGTAGATGAAAAAGTTTTTGAGAAGTTCTTCCAAGGTTTCGTGATTATTGGTAGATGACGGCGGCAGCTTGGATATGTCACGTAGAAAAGTGCAATCGACGTGCCCATCTGCTATGCGAACATCGCTTTTATCTGGTTTGAATAAATTCGTATTAATTTTAGAGTAACCATGTTCACGGATGTGAGGGATGTTGATATCATCAACCTACACAGATACGCCGTGATCCGTACCTGCCAATTTAACAAGCTGTTTGACCGTTGGCAAAACTTGTCTTTGCTGAAGGTAGAACAAAATGAGTAGCGTCAAGGCGAAATTAGTTATCCAACTGCCGGGGGTGCTGTTTGTCAATTGCACCGAAGTAGCCCATAATTTCACAGTGAAAATCAGGGGTCTGACCCTCCAGTCTAATTCGCCATAGAGGTACAAGAGTTCAGACATATATATACCTACCCTAGAAATAAACAATTTGTTAGGAATCCGTCCGAACTGAATGAGAATTAATGAACTTGATAGATCTGAAACCGAGCAATCTCTTTACTCACGTATTAGTCATACTGAGATCACATTCCAAGCCGGTCAGAGTTTGATTGTATTTAATTATCGGCACACGTGCTTTAAAAATCCTGCGCACACTTGTTATCCCAGGCAGGAATTGCGTCATTATATCGGATATGATTTCCATTACTTTTTGAGTCTGATTTCGTTCATTTAAATCTCCCCCTACTTTGGTATGGTAAATCAATCTGCTATGAACATTATTCTAGGGGAATAGACAATAGTGAGAAGATTGAAACGAGCGTGTTTCAATTCCAATATCATATAAGAGCTGTATCAACTGACCTTGATATCACCTTGCAACCTTAGAACAAGGTCTAAATCACAGCCGTGCTTACCCATTCCATTAACACTCGATCCAAAGGGAAGCACCGAGATATCTGGGAACATTCCCGACAGACTCGTCTCTATTTGTCTCGCTGTAAGAAATCTTAGTCTAGTATCGGTATCATTTAATTTTGTCAAATCATGTAGAACAGTCATCTGATTGGAAACCTATAAAAAGAATTTTAACAAGGTGGATAATAAACGGCTATCTCTAGCGTTGTACAAATTGTAATTTTTCAGCAGCATAGTCTCACCGACTTAGCGGTGTATAACTCGTTGGCGATCATCTCCTTTGATGGAAAAAGCTTGGCATTTGTTGCTTGCAATGGTATGTCCGTAGAAATCGAGTTGCTTTTCTTCGACTTAGCGGCAGCACGAAACCACACTATGGGGGATGTGATGGGTAAGCCTTGATTGCCGTTTGCATGAGTTGAAACTGAGTTTATCGACGCAATGTCAGACAGTGATGAGAACTCGATTAAGAGAAATTGCTTTGAAAAAAGACAAGATATATAAGAGTATAGAAAATAAGAATACAGAAGATTGGGATAAGTATGGAAATTACATCGGATCGTGGTTACAACTCACCAAATTATCTTTTACTGTATAATGATGCATTTCTTTCACCTTTCCATATTGCGAACAATAGTTGTACAGCTCACTACTCGATTGTTCAGAGTGTACTTGAACCAAAATACTACGTCGTGCCTGATCTTGCCTCTTGAACATAACATCATCGTACACCACGTACTTTTGTTTGTTATCAGGTATTCGAGTGGTGCCTGAAATGTGATAAAAGCTTGCCAAAGACTGCGATACCAGGTGAAGAATTTAAGTACATCGATAACTGAAAAGCCGTTTATTTTCGCAGCGCAATCAACGAGCGAAAAGAAACCAAGTGCAAGAATGAATATATTTCAACTGACTCCACCACTGAAAAATCATACTTCAACCTAATCTAACCTATCGGAAAAAGTGGGGTTACTGTTTAGTCCGGTACCTGTACCGCAGAGTCGCGTATTCACACTACTTTGTAAGTACGAAGCGAGGATACCGGGGGAATTGTGGTAAATTTTTAAATAAATACAGTTCAATGAAAATTTGTAAAACCAACTGTTGGAAAATTGGAAGGCATTTCCACTCGCACGGGCGAGCAACGCCATATTTAATTATCTACACGCCATGAAGCATACACCGCGACCTGCCCGCGAAAGCTCGCTGTGGGGATGACGTGAAGTATACAGGATATAACTCCCAGGACTTGAATTTCATAAAAGCTAAAAGTTCTCCAGCTCTCTATCATCGAGGAAGATATCCTGACATCTCCTGAAGTTGAGGAAGAAGACAAAATCATCAATTGAAACTCCCCGGTGCTTTTAAGATTCGTTCTTTCTTCGATCACTGCTTTCGTCGATGGCGCAAGCGGGGCTTCGATCGGCCGCTGATCTATACCACAGAATACGCCGATCGTCAGTCTCCAAGTGGGCGGGGGTCATGCGGGGGTAGGAGTTTCTACAGATTCTAAATGGTTCCATCATCGTTGAGAGTAACTAGAGGTTCCATGGTATCCATGAAGGTTTCTGCCATTCGCCGAAAGATGTTTGTCCGGTTGGTTGCGCTACAACGGGGAGGGGCGTTCGAAACTCGGGAGTTTTAGAAACCACCCGATACTCAACCAACAGCTACCGAGTGCGAGTGACTAGTTTCGATCCTCACGGCGATCGCGAAGGGTCCGGTGTGGCGGCGGAGTAGAGTTGTGCGGAGCTGTGGGTGCTAAGATCAACCCAATTTTTCGAAAAGTGTAGTGCTGTGCCAGCGGCGAAAATATTAAAGCAAATCTAGGATCGATTACCGGGTCGAAATAGCCGTTGACTCACCCTCGGATTAATAAAAAAGTCAATATACCGCGAGTTTGGTATTTATGCGATGACCGATAAAATCCATCGTATATGAAGGCAACTGACTTCACGTACCCAAAATACATCGAAAGGGTTGAAAAAACGGCGCGACTGGAATCACTGGACGATGCGTAATTACGTTTATTCGCATATAAATATCACTCGATTGAATGAACACCGTGTTTCGGATCCTCGCATGGATGTAAATGCAAGCCGCGAGGATTTTTTTTCAACAAAACACGCGTCACATTTTTATAAAACGGTAAATATATTCGGTAAATTCTCCTCGTGAAGTACATAAATTGATAAATAAATTCCAGTCATCATTCCCTGCAGTGAGCCCGGTATAATCGTCAGCGAAGAAAAAAAAACAAATAAAAAAAAGCCCGCGCGACTCATTAAAGTTATGGTGTTGTGATTGCGCTTGAAAGAAAATTGTATTACAGCAAAGCTGAACGAGAACGAGAAAACAAAAAAGTAAAAAGAAAAAAATAAAACGATCGAAGGAACCACAACGAATAAATATTGTACACAGGATCTCGCGTCATTCTCAGATTTCATCGGATACTTTGCACTTTCGAAAACGTCTGAAAGTCGCCATTAACGATCGTCTTCAGCAACCCTGAGTATAGGTTACGGATGGTAATTAATTTTTGCGTTAAAAATTGACCATTCCCCCCCAATCTCATTTGGATATATATTCACCCGTGGGAAATAAAAGGATAAAAAAAAACAAAACAGGTGAGACTCGATACAAAACTAATTATTACGACATATATACGTATACCTATGTATTATTATTTTACAAGTTCTATAACAGTAATTACGACGACCGCGATTTTTGATCGGATGTTACGCAAACAATTGAATTGTCGTTTAAATTTGCGATTATCATGCAAATCAGAACGACTCTTTTGTCGTAATTCTAGGTTCAATCAGGACTTGAGACTGTCGATACGCATAAGCGATATTATGCTGAAATTTTCTTACGATCGAATCGCCCGCCCGCCTGCGCCCAGCTGCAGCATTCCACGGCCATCCGCGTATACCGTTTTTTAAAATGGTAATTTACTTCCGACGGGTGCGCCAAGGGGTTCGCCTTGGCTCTCTTCATGATCTATCCATTCGTTGCAATAATTGCAGTCGATCATACGTGTGAAAAAATCGAGCCCAAGGTTAATTCCGACGATATCTTCAGCGCTGCTATATAAGTCCTCAGTTGGTACGCATGTCATCGCCATCAGATTTGTATCTCTAATCACAAAATTCACAACGAACCACATTCGTTAGTGAACTGTGACCTTGAATAATCGCATCTGGTGGAGGATTTCAGGTCGGTAACCCCTTGTTGTTACGTCCGCCCGCATAAGGTGGTATTATACACGTTGGTTGTGTTCTTATTATAAATTGTTATATAGAATTCATGATCTGACGTAGGCAATGAAACGTTTTTCAGATTACTTCAATATGTACTTGTTACGGTCATTCCAGGGTGTGAAAAACGTTCACGGAAGCATCAAGGCAGCGTTTTTTCCGACCTGTCTGTACTCGCACCTGTTTCCGTTGTCGAAATTCAACCGCATAGCAGGGAATCACCTTCGCTTCCCACGTCTTCTTCGTGCGGCTATATAAGCTTCGTTCGAAACCTGAAAGTTAAATTTTTCTATCCGAAGACGTTATTTCTCCCATGTTATTATTGTACCGCTCGCCCTTCAAAACCGGTTTTGGTTCTTCGGTTGCACGCGCGTAAAACGCACGCGACTTAAGGGCAACGATTTGAACATCTCGAGTGCCTATAATGTGCCCTCGGGATATTACAGCTGGGCCGATAATTCTATCGCAAAAACCAGCGTCTTTGACGGACGGCGGGATTTCTTCGTCCTTATTATTGTAAGGGCACGATAGTGGAGTTCCCCGAGGCGAGGTCAACGATCACGTCATGTATTAGTCTGCTGTTTTCTACCTCACTGTACAGTCTTCGGGTCTAAAAAGTGAACGCAATTTATTCGGTTTTAAATGTGTTACTTTCTCGAGACGTTCGTTCTTATACTATACATACTAGCGGAGTCGAAAACGTTGTCTCTACACGCGGCCGACACACACGCGCGCGTTTTACTCCGCAGCTCACTCAGTGAACGAACGCCATGTATATAATATAACGCGATTATAAGGAGTTGGCGGGCGCGGTGACGGCACTTACACATAAATATACCTATAGGTATACCGATCTCCATATATACTATATATGTACACATGAGAATTTCTTGCATCTGGTGAGTGAAATCTCTCGTGTCTTCGTTTATTGCTGCTTATGTCGCCGCGTTCAACTCGAGAGTAGAAACCAATATTAATATACCATATATGAGGTATATTAATAAGAGAAGGTATGAAAACAAACTTTCCGTTTCGACTCCGCATCATGTTCAACCTGCAATTTTCGATGAATAAGTATAGTTATAAATCACCCGCCATTTTCCATAAAGTTCAAACACCCCCAAGGTGTTTTTCCCTGGTTAAGAAATGCACCCTCGTCACATTTATAATTGCTCAAAAATCGAAAACTTAGTTAAACATGAATTATTCTTTTAAATACTGTTAGCTAATAATATTTTCTATATTGATAAGTGTCGTAAAAAAAAACTTTTCTTCGATACAAAAGCTTGAAATCATTTTGCACAAGTTTTCATTCGTATATATAAATAATTTTTTCTGTTTTATGATTTATTCTTTAAATTCATATATATGATATTTTTCAAAAATAATCTATATACATAAATATCTACGATAATTTCGCTGTTTTCTTTGGTATAAAAAAAAAAAAAAAAAAAAAAAAAATTACACATAAAGTCTCGACGAAACATAATTTAAATGGATAAAACTTCAATGTCGATTTTCACATAATCGAAAAAATGATGTTCTCGTCAAGGCAGCAACGGTCCATTTATATTACAGCTCTTTAAGACCGCATGTTCGACCTAGATATTAATAAGACTTTCTCTTTTATTTCAGTCATGGTGAGGCGGGAGGCGACGCTGCTAATTCTGTTGGTGAGTAAAAGAGCTTTGTTTTTTCATTCCCCCATTTTTTTTTTGTTGTTTCTAATTTCCATTTTCCATTCATCCTTTAGGCCTGTCTACGAGTTTATATACATCCTACGATATCTTCGGCCCTTATAACGCGTCGATTGATTTATATATAGTATTAATTAAAGCGAACCCAACGGATCAATTAAGACTTCCCATGCGGCCCTTAGAGTTTTTATAACCGACATATACCACATCATATTATACGCGTGGTCGATCTCTCCACGGGTGCAAATATGGCAAAACTTCAGACAATTTATACGTATGCGAATTTCGTCACGAGCCTCGCCCACCTAACAGGTATATACAATACAATGCCTATCTATAGATTGTAGATCGAAGTTTCGCCGATTTGTTTTTATCTATCTACCGGGCCCACAAATATCCGATCGGTTATATTATACATTTAGGTATTAGACCTGTCCTTCAGAAGGGTAAAATCGAATTTGGATGGTCTCACCCCTCAAATTGGTTCGAAATAATGTAGAAAAAATGCCCAATTTTTTTCAATTTTTTCCCTCCATATTTACCCACCCCTACAAGGCCCCACTTTTTCTCATAAGAAAAGTATTGGTTTTTCGTGGTTTTTAAACTTTTTTTCACCGTTGGCCCAATTATCAGCTAAAAAATGTGCAACTCGCAGTAACTGTTGGCAGTGATGATACCTTTCAGTCGGATTTTTTTCAAATTTTTCAGAAAAAATTATGGGCTTTAATCACCCCTGTTTTCTCTGTATGCTGCGAAAAACAGCAAAAATTTAAACTTAATCGAGCCCATCATTTTTTCTGAAAAATTTGAAAAAAATCCGACCGAAAGGTATCATCACTGCCAACATATACTGCAAGTTGCAGATTTTTTAGCTGATAATTGGGCCAACGGTGGAAAAAAGTTTAAAAACCACAAAAAACCAATGCTTTTCTTGAGAGAAGAAGTGTGGCCTTTGAGGGGTGGGTAAATATGGAGGGAGAAAATTGACAAAAATTGGGCATTTTTTCGATATTATTTCGAACCAATTTGAGGGATGAGACCATCAAAATTCGATTTTACCCCTTTTAAGGGCAGGGCTAATAGGTATCTATTAGGGTGGTTGTTAAAAATTAAATTTTTTCCGACGCCTCGAAAATACTTTCCTTTTGATGAAAAAATACGGGAAATTTTTTTTTAAACAAAAATAACACGTGCCTCAAGACGATCTGAGTTTATTTTTTGATAAAATCGCAGTGGTTTCTAAGTATCTCGTAAAGTATACGGATTTGAGAAAAAGTTATTAGACCAATTTTGTAGGGAATTCAATTTTCTACAAAAAAGGTGCTTTACATTTTCTTCATAAAATTCATATTCACGGAGATATTCCCAATAATAGATTCATTAACTCCCCATATGGTCGACATTTTAAGACCTACAAACGTTATTTTTTCTGAAATATAAAAAAATTTTGAAAATTGAATTCCCTACAAAATTGGTCCGATAACTTTTCCTCAAATCCGTATACTTCACGAGATACTTAGAAACAACTGCGCTTTTATCAAAAAATTAACGTAGATCGTCTTGAGGCACGTGTTATTTTTGCTTTAAAAAAAAAAAAGAAAAGATTCTCCTTCATTTTTTCATCAAAAGGAAGGTTTTTTTGGGGCGTCGTTAAAAATTTAATTTTCAACAACCATCCTAGTATCTATATAAATATTAATTATTAATTCGAGACGAATTAACAAGTGTTTTTTTTTTTTTCAAAACTATATATTCCCGTATATTAGGCACGTACTTTTATACGATATTGTAGTTTTGTAGAAAAGTAGATCGATCGAGTGCAGGTCTCTCGATATAACGCAGACCTTTTAGAGACGATGTATCATACATAGAGAGCGTTTCTCATCCTTAGACGTCCTTCACGTGACGTTGTAGGTATTCCTTGTATGTGCTACTACAGGTATAGGTATACATATATCCGACGTTGCATCGCCGCGGCCGCCTCGTTCGTTGCCTAATCCAATCCGATCCCATGATATCCCATATTCGATGCTGCCATCAAGGTTGGCATACGTACGCGTATTCCAGTTGTACGTCGCCCAGTCCTTTACACGAGTCATCGCTACGTAATACCTACTTACGTACAACCTATACCTTTTTTCTTTTATTTTTTTTTTTCTTCTTCATACCATACCTATTCGCGTTCGCGTTCGTATTCGCGTTCGTGCGCGGCTTGTGTCTGACCTTATAAAGCGCGCGAGAAATATATAGGTATAGGTATAAGGTACGTACACTGTACCTAACAGCTGCTTTTATATTCTTCGTCGTTTCTGCACCGCACCTCTCGCCTGCAACACGTATATAATACAAGTATAGTTATGTGTATTGTGTATTAGAGTGCCCCAAAAAAACTGACTATATTAGTTTTTTTTTTTAATTAATTTTTTTTTTGTCACCGACGCTTATATCGAAAATCAACTCGATCGAAACAGTTTTTTTTTTTTTTTTTTTTTTTTTTTTCCTATTAGAGATCGCTCGCAAATTTCGAAAATTCCAGAAACGATCGATGAAAAATAAATTATCGATATCAATTGCCAAATATATATCTATATTGGTGTATAATATACGTGCATAGGTTTATATGTATATATATCATTATAATATAGAGATTTGTGCGAAAGTCTTTCGCGGAGAAAGTTGCGAAGTAATTTGTCATCAGTATATAGCAATAATAATAATGATAATAATAATAATCCACTCTCATCTCCGCAGAATTATCTATATGTATATGCATAGTATACCTATATATGTATATGTATGCCATGTGTTTCAAGTTCATGCCAAGCTCGTTATAATATACATATATATATATATAAGATACGATATCGTTAATTTGTTGTTTATTATATTTATTTTTTTTCTCACGCGTGCCTAAAATTTCACCTCGCCCATTACAAATATTTAAACTTTATACGAATTGTCTGTATACATTAATTATATTATATTTATTGTATTATTTACATTTATATTTATTATATTTATATTAATTATTTCGATTTTTGTTTCAGGTCGGAGTTTTAGTGGAACTATTAGGTATCACGTATGCCGCGCAAATACCTACCCTTCCAACCAGTGAGTATGAAAAATTGAAGTTTTTGAAAGTCATGTATATTATATTAATTAGGGTGAGTTGAAAAAAGTTTTTTTTTTCCCCTTAGCTTTGGGGTAGAATTTGTAGATTATAAAAAAACAAGATTTTACTTTTTTTTTTCGATATTTTGAGGTGGCCCACTAATTTTGAAAATTAATAATGAATTCAAATTATCGATTATATTTTTTCGATTTTTGTTCTACATACAATCCTTAAAAATATCTAAGCACTTCCTAATATATGATCGTTTTCATTTTTTTTATTGTTATTGTTGTAATTGAAAATTTTTTTTTTTCAAATTAAATGCTTCTTTTTTTGTATTGGAATAAAAGTGGAGTGGAACACTATCGTGATCAACAATTCTTAGAATTTTTCAATGATTATAAGTAGACAAAAAATTTTTCGCTTGAAATCGAAAATTTTAATTCATTATCTATTAATTTTGAAAATTAGTAGGCCAGCTCAAAAGTATTGCAAAAAAAATATGTTTTTTTTTTGTTTTTTTTTTATCAAAAATTTTGTTTTTTCATAATTAGCTACAAATTCCACCCCCGAGCTAAGATGAGAGAAAAAAAAAGAAAAAAAAAATTCGACCCACCCTAATATTAATGCCATGCAGATGTCCTGTTTACCCGAAATGCGAAAAAAAAGTCAATCATCGAGTGAAGTTTCGAATTTTAATAAGCTATATATATATATAAGGTTAGCAGAATTATACATCGGAGTAGTAATGTATACAGCGAAAGAAACGATTTTAATTTTTCATTAAAAATCGAGAATTTAATTTCGTTTATTTATATACTTATTTATTTATATATGAGGCTTTCCACGTTAAACAAGCCACTTTTTCCGAAACTCTTTCGACGTCTTGAGGGAAACCATCATCAGAAACCATGCTCAGACCACTTCTTGGCGCCAAAATTCAAAATTCCCAAAAGCTATGATTTATGGTAAAATTTGCAAATTTCGACGTTTCCGCAATTTTCGATATTTCTGCCCCAGTGGACCTGAAAAAAAAATTGATAAAATTACGTATTCGATCACGCGAAATTATCCATTTTGTTGTAAACAAAATACACGACCACGAAAACACGTGTTGAAAATTTCACGTTTCTCAAAACTCTCCATATTTAAATCTTTTTTTTCAAATTCTTGAAAAATTAGTTCATTTCCTCGACTTTGACCCCTGCGAATTTCAAAATGGGCCGAAAATCCGTTGTATGTCAAAATCTATTTGTTATTCCAAAATTTGATAAAAAAGCGCTAAATTTTGGGCCAATTTTTTTATTATTGAACCGGTCCATATTACTAGGGATAACCATATTTTTATAAATTATTTGGAGAATTATTTTTTTTCAATTAAAATTGCTTTTTTTTCAACTTTTCAATTTTTTTTGTGCAAAAAAAAAACTTTTTATCAAAAAAATCAAATTCTTCAAATAATTTACAAAAATATGTTTATTTTAACCCGTTTAATAACAAAAAATTTGGTCAAAAAAACGTCCCCCAAGTTTTGTGTTTTCATTACATTTTGGAAGAACAAATAAAATTTGACGTAGAACGTAGAGAGAATGAACTAATTTTTACAAATTTTCAAAAATTTTCAAACATGGAGAGTTTTGAGAAAAGTCAAATTTTTAACACGTGCTTTCGTGGTCGTGCATTTTGTTTAAAACAAAATGGGTAAGATCCTATCGAATATATAATTTTACTAGGGCAAAAATATCGAAAATAGCGGAAACGTCGAAAATTGCAATTGTCACCATAAATCGTAACTTTCGGGAATTTGGAATTTTGGCGTTAATAAGTGGTCTGAGCATGGTTTTCGAGACCCTTCAAGACGTCGAAAAAGTTTCATCAAGTTCAAAAAATATTTTGGAAACAGTGGCCCGTTTGACGTGGAAAGCCCTATATAAGTATATTTGTTGCGATCTCAATCATCCCCTACTAGCGCCTAATTGTATGCAATCCAAACTACCCTCCTGTCAACCCCCGCGGGTTACCTGAATTCAGGCGCTTCAAACAATCGAACATCTTTACCTATAACAATAGATATAAAGATGGCCGCGGTCAGTCTCGTATGAATTTCGAAGCGACAGCATGTCGATAGGTACATTCTTTTTTTTAAATTATATTCTTGTGTTTGAAAATCTGTGGGAATTTTTTCCGTCGGTATGTATCACTCGTTGTACATACTTTAATATATTATATACTATATACCATACGATGCGATTTATAATGTGACTTACAGAATAACGAACGATGAGATCACGCGGCGTCGATCTAACGATTATATAAATGTCGGTGATGCGTTTTCAGGTAACACGTATACAGGTATTTACCTATACCTACACGTACGCACCTATATGCTCGGTCTCTTCGTGACGTGATCCTTCTAAAATAGCCTTACGGATGGGTTACCTTGAGGCATAAACCGCGAGCGAGCGAGTCACGGTTATGTTGTTTCGTCTTTTATACGTAGGTATACGTAAACAGGATGCGTGAACAAGTTTTTCGTATTTAAGTATATTAAGTACAACGGCGATGCGACGTTCGCGCCGAGATTTTTCGGAAAAATTTATAATCGTCCGTATGATCCTTGCGCATCCGAGGACGTATTAATTCCAGGTATTACAACGCGTCTCAAATTATTATTATGCTTACCCGGAATATACGCACTTGTATATAATCAAAAGGACTACTCGGAACGCAGGTTTCATGTTATACACAGCTATATACGGAGAGTTCCACGCGAAATCGGACACCATTTGACTTTTGCATCTCCGATTTTTTTTGAAAATTTTTTATGCTTCAGTACTGGTCGAGACTAGCGTCCGTGATTTTTTTCAATTATTTTTGTCAAACCGTTTAGGATATACAGGGTGATAGGATAGACTGGCCATCGCATTCGTTGTCGCGCTCGCATCACGTCGTTTAGTCTCCGCCTATTCCGACACCTCTCGTGAATCACCCTGTATATTATAGCTCTTAATTTTTGGAAAACTACGTTTCCGTTTGTTTGAACGCCTATAACTTTGCGAAGAATGGGCCAAATTAGACGTTTTTTTTTTCAAAATCTTCATCTTGAAACGTACTTTTGATAGAAAATATTGAAAAATTTTCCAACACCATATTATTATGAGATTTTCAATTTTCAAAAATGAATTGCAATTTTTAACAAAGTATGCACTGGTTGACTTTTTTTCAAAATTTTTTGTAAAAAACCACTTCCCATTTAACGAATTTTAAGCCTAGACCGATAATGGGAAATTGATGGGATCTATTTTTTTGATAAAAAAAAAATTGATAAAGAAAAAATTAAAATTGAAAAAAAAATAGATCCTATCATTTTCCCATTATTGACTAGGCTTAAAATTCGTTGAATGGTGAGTGGTTTTTTACAAGAAATTAAAAAAAAATCAATCAGTACAATACTTTGTTAAAAATGATAATTCATTTTTGAAAATTAAAAATCTCATATCTCATGATAATATCGTGTTTCAAAAAATTTTCAATATTTTCTATCAAAAGTACGTTTAAAAACCGTCTAATTTGGCCCATTTTTCGCAAAGTTATCGGCGTTTAAACAAACGGAAACGTAGTTTTCCAAAAATTAAGAGCTATAATATACAGGGTGATTCACGAGAGGTGTCAGAATGGGCGGAGACTAAACGACGTGATGCGAGCGCGACAACGAATGCGATGGCCAGTCTATCCTATCACCCTGTATATCTTAAACGGATTGACAAAAAGAATTGAAAAAAATCACGGACGCTAGTCTCGACCAGTACTGAAGCATAAAAAATTTTCAAAAAAAATCGGAGATGCAAAAGTCAAATGGTGTCCGAGTCGCGTGGAAACCCCCATATATATACATGTGTATACATACTTTATATATCTTCATATAATCTCAATTATTATATTAATTACTTATTGAATGATTAATTTCGATTACAGTGTACAAAATCTATACGGTCATCCATCCCCGTATATTTTTCTCCCGTAACTGCAGCAGGTATTATACCGGATGTAGAATACAACCGGAAATCCGTCGCGTATAATACATGACTTCCGGATTTGTATGTATTTCTCTTATATACATAGGTACCTAATATATACCTATAGGTTCTTCCGCGACACACCTTGTCCAGCGGCGCCACAAACTGTATAATAATTAATAATATATGTATACATAGCAGTATTGTAAAAAACTGCAAAAACCGAAACATTTATAAATACATACAATTATACATATATACCGTATATAAGGTATATCTATATATATGTGGTGTAATTAATTTTAATATCATCGCGATATCGTCTCGGCAATTTATATTATGCATAAAAAAAAAATTCAATTAACTGTCGAATTCTGCAGCGTCTCGTTCACACGAAATTTCTCGAAACGATAAATAATAATAAAATTAATCAATCGTCAACATTATTGTTATTATTATTATTACTATTATCATTATATTAAATTTATCATTCAAGATACATATACATATGTATACCTGGCGTACATACCTATGGTTAGATCGCACTTAATTCTTCGAAGTCCTTTGTTCTCCTTGGGACTTAAGTCCCAGTTACTATATATTCATTTCGTGAGTCATCGCGCGGCTGCAGCAGGTCCCCACCGAAGTCAATTGGTATGGGTATTATAAACGGTACGGCGGCGGCGGCGGACGTCGTCTTGAAAAAAAAAAACAAAAAAAAAAAGATCCGGCAAAAAAAAAAAAAGAAACGAAGAAGAAAATTGAAGGAAGACACAGGGAAGTAAGAAGAAGACGCGCAATTATATGCGAATATCGTAAAAAAATTTCACAACCATGACGATTAACTGCAATTATTACTGCAGGTGTATATTATACGTATAATATATTATATGGACGGTAATAAGCAAAAACGTCTTAACCAACAAAAATATTTTTTTTTTTCAAACTTCTGCGAAAACGTGAAGCGCGAACCACGTCGTAAAAATGTATCGATGGCACGATTTTTTCAAAAATGTTGCTTACGACGTTATTGTTTGATACCGTCCATATTGGCTGAAAAATCAATAAATATAATCGATATCGTATCATCTCCGTAACATCTTATGTATTTTAATATCACTGTTATATAAATGGAAAGACTCGAAGAAAAAAAGAAAAAGGATAAAAAATGTATACCTAGATCGGTGGACCAGACCGATTTACGGACTATATAATGATGCGGCGAGTATAACGGGGATCGGGATGAAAGAACGGTATATATGGGAATCTTTATGTACATGTACATGTAATATATATAGGTGATACACACGCCTCGCGGTACAGCGATAATTGGATTGGAGGAAAAAAAAACAAAACGAAAAACTCACGGATATATAAATAAAAAAAAGAAAGGAATATGAGAAAAATGGGGAGAGAAGGTATTTACAACAAGATCGGATGGTACATGCGTATGTAATATATGGGGGAAAAAAGCAATGACTTATATACTATACACATATATATGCAAAAAGAATAAATGTATATGTATACGTCAAGCGAACAACCGGTATATATGTACGTATATATATCTACATTATTTATATAGGACCGTTAGGAGCAGCCTATAAATATATTTTTTCTTATCCCGTTCAATTCCCGTTGAATTCATACCTATATACGTATATGTATAAGTCGTCCTTATGTGGTTAAAAACTCGCTAATATTATTTTTCTATATATTACATCGCGTATGTGAGATAATGTATATATATACAGGTACTGGAGGATTAAAATTTGATCACCTAAGTATAATTAAAACATCATAACTGATGTATCCCTGAATTATGACCCGTTACCTATCTTGTTAGAAATTCGAACATTATATTCAATGACGAATATTTTTCGCGGGCTTTTTTCAAATCGCGATCACAAATATTATACAATGATGTATATAAAGGGGATTCCACGTCATTTCGACAAACCGAAAACAGTGACCCTCTTCGCTTTTTACAGCGACTTTTGTTATGATAGCTCTTGGTTCCAAAAATTTCTGTGATTTTTTTCAAATTTTTGACTCCGACCGTTTTTGAGTTATGAATTTTTGAAAACTTGAAACAGCGCCGTGATCGATTTCGTTGAAAAAATTCTTAGAAATACTATGGCCAGCGTGTGGACAAAAAATGTGGACAGATTTATTTTTCTTATTTTTTTTGAATTTTCTTCCTATTTTTTCCAAAATAAATTACCAATCGACGTTTTAGGAGAAAGAATGTTTTTGATGCCAAAAAAAAAAAGAAAGTTGTAAAACAATCTGCCCACTTTTTTTGTATGCGAAAAATATTCGTCGTTTGCCATAGAATTTTTGAGAATTTTTACAAAAAAAATTGAAGTTTTACAAGAAAATTTGAGTTTTCTAAAATTCAAAACTTGAAAACGGCTGGACAAAAAAATTTGAAAAAAATTACGGATGTGTTTTGAACCAAGAACTATGGTGAAAAAAATCGCTGTAAAAATTGAAGAGCGTCACTGTTTTTGGTTTGTCGAAATAACGTGGAATTCCCCATATAAACAGATATAGCTCTGTCTGATTTTAAAAATGAAAATCATGCGAGGCGATCAATTGAATGGGGTGTTCGAAGGTATCTGAAAATATGGATTACTATACCTATGTGTACATAAATTAGGCGGTTTCCGGTCCATCTATGTACATAAAAATCGCGTCTACTATATGGTACATAAAATTGCTGCTCGGATTTCCTGGTTCTAAGCACTCTAGCAGTTTCGTCCGTGCGGTCAACTAGAGTTCAATGACTCTCTGCAGCCTGTAGCATATCTTCGCTTATGAGTATATAGAAAATTTCATATATACATACATACGTATCCTGTACATATACACTATAACGATGATCTCCTTATAAATACACTATAGTTAATTCGTATATATTATAAGAAATTTATTTTTTCTTCAAATTTATGTATATATCATTACATCACACATACCTATATATATTAGGGTGGTCGTTGGAAATGAAATTTTTTCCGACGCCCCAAAAAAACCTTGCTTTTGATAAAAAAAATACGGGAGAATTTTTTTTTTTTTTTTTTTTTCAAACAAAAATAACACGTGCCTCAAGACGATCCGAGTTCATTTTTTGATAAAATCGCAGTTTTGTGTAAGTATCTCGTAAAGTATACGGATTTGAGAAAAAGTTATCAGACTAATTTTGTAGGAAATTCAATTTTCTACAAAAAAGGTGCTTTACATTTTCTTCATAAAATTCATATTCACGGAGATATTCCCAATAATAGATTCATTAACTCCATATGGTCGACATTTTAAGACGTACAAACGTTATTTTTTCTGATTTTTTTTTTGTTTAAAAAGGAAAAAAAATTCTCCCGTTTTTTCGGGATTTCGGGAAAAATTTCATTTTTAACGACCATCCTAATATATATATGTATGTATGTATACACAGGTATGCTGTATCTATTAAAAATTAAAAATTAATTCAATATTCATGAGAAAGTTGAATTAATTTTACGTGTACGATATTACATTATATATATGTGTATACTTATCGTACTGTATGAGATTCTACAGAATTTTCTGAGCATGGTTGCGGCGAGAAAAAAAAAAACAAAAAAACAAAGTAAAATAAAGAAAAATAATAAGAAAAAGAATTCAATTGACCGTAATAATATATTTCAGTAATTAATGCACAGAGGTGCGGATGTTCGGAAAGTTTTGGCACGAAATTTCTTATAGAAAAAAAAATTTAGAAGAAAATAAAAAGAATAAGAAACTCGATGTAAGCGTATATTTAATTTTCTGATTATATGTTATACAGTACATATCTATTGTCGGCATAGTTATACCTAATTGACACAGGATTCTATTTTCTACATCAGACGCCTGAAACATTTCACATTCGACTGCATTGTTTATAAATAATAATAATGATAATAATTGTAGGTATGTGAATTTTTTTTTGTTAGTCTCAGGTCGGAGAGTTTGTAGATATTTAAATAAATGAAAACGCGTGAAAACGTGTCAAGGCATATATAAAATAATTTCTCTTACTAGATATTTATTATATATGTGATACTACAAAACTTTAAACGAAGTCTAGACCGTCAAGTCAGTCAAGTTCAAAATTTTCACATCATTGTTTATTAATCGAGAAGAATTTAGAGTTAGGTTAGGTTAGGTTAGGTTATATATATACATATACAGGTTTTAGAAATTCGTTCGCACTTCTTTCGGTTTTCGTTATACCGATATGTAATACATGATTTTTGATAGCTAACTCGATTAACGTTCCTTTTTTAAAACCAAAAACTAATGAATGTCCTTTTTTTTTTGATTTTCAGCTACGGTGGCGGTTGCGAGTACGGTTCAAATAGAATGTGCGAGCGAATCGATCGTCGTTCACATTTCCACGGAGGGTAACTCCGCCTTTCACGGGCTGGTCTATCCCAGAGGACTTTCGAAAAATAGTTCATGTCTACAGGAATACAGGAGCCAACCTGCACCGATCACTTACACTCTCCCGCTCAGATCCTGCAACACGATGCCAACCGAACTGGTAAGTTTATTTCGACGAACGACTGGACTGGAAAATCATTGTCATTTTAAAAATTTGTATTTGTATTTCCCAACCCACCCTATACCATCGAAATTGACATTTTGGATTTATCCCCAATTCTGTGAAAAAAAGTTCCATGAATTTTGTCGAATTTTTCATCAGACCGTTTCCGACATATGAATTTTTCAAAATTTCAGACGCTTTTTTTTTTTTTAATCTTCGCAACTTTGCCAAAAATGCATCCAAAATAGTAAAACCAAAATTCGTGAGGATGAAAAATATTTTTTGCTTCAATCGCAGATTCATCATTTCCACGATTTCCGATTATCTCCATTAGTGATTTTTTTCATTGATATTTTATTCCATAAGGCATGAAAAATTTTAAAGTTCTTTGATTAGAATTTTTTTGTTGAAAAATTCTGAAAAAATAGCAAAAATCCTTTACCCACGACGGAACTGGGCTTAAAATTCTTGGGAAAGGAAGTATAAGTTTTTGTTTCTAGAAATTTTCCAAAAATATCGAAGGACACAAAAAATATTCAAAATCAGATTGCAGTCTATAAATTGGGAAAAAAAACGGTAATCAATTCTTCGATATCTTTCTGCATTACATCTCGGGCAAATTCATTAAAAAACGCACAATTTGAAGAAAAAAAACAAACAAAACATCCAAATCGATGCATTTTTGTGAAAGTTAGGTTAGGTTGCAGAGAAAGCGTCTGATGTTTTGCAAAATTCATATCTCGGGAACGGTTTGATGAGAAAATTGGAAAAAAATTCTTTTTCACATTATGCAGTACGATAAGATGAAAAATTTGGAGCCAAATCAAAAATGTCAATTTCGATGGTAAAGGGTGGTTTTTTTTTTTCAATTTAATCATAATTTTTTGTACTTTTTTTTCCATTATATCGACTGTCGTGGTGTTAATATTAATAGAAAAACATCGGTATATGGTCAGACCAGATCTGTAAGAAAATGATAAGATGATTGCGGGATAGCCGGTGTGCAGCTGTTTTTCTATCCCGTACCAGAACCTATATACTTATATACCTATATATACTCATCAGAAGCAACGTTATGCCATCGCGTAGTCCGGTCACATAACGGGTCCAGTTATGGTATACATGGAAGGAAAGAAGATGCCTGCGGAATCGACGCGTACATATTTCGATGCGAACCGCCAAACGCGTTGTTCGAATCACACCCTCGTTCTTTTTTTTGTTTTTTTGTTTTTTTATACAAATACATGCAGATTTCGGCTGTGTTATTATACAATATTTATATGGGCTAGACAAAACCGTACATTGTGATCTTATATATGTGTATACCTATATATAGTATATTATATAATACGGATGTACATACCTATATGTATAGCATATTAGAAACAGTAAAAGCCGGTTCTTTGCGCGAAAAATGTTATAATTTATGTAAAATACCTCGGCTATTTGCAGTGATGTATATGTATACATGATGCGTATACTTGCGTATATTATAACTACGTATAAACTATGTGAGTTTAAAAGTCCGCTATGTATGAAGGAACCGTTTCATTCTTTCATTCCGTAATTATTCCACGTCATCCCCCGCCGCGGCTGCCCATCCTCCAGGCTCGCACAACTTCACGTCGCGGAGCGGTATAGCTATTTTATTTTATTTCATCCCATCATAGTTTATTTTATTTCATTTGATTAGATTTGATTTGATTTTGATCTTTTTCCTGCGATAGAGTCACACGCACAATATGTATGGGGCATTCCGTGTCAACTCGACCAATGATTTTCCCTCACCATTTTTGATTCGCTTCGCGATTTTTTACACAATTCTCGGATCTGAACAAAGCACTCGTGAATTTTGTCAGATTTTTTCCTTTGACCGTTAATTTTTTGTGACTAATCAAACCCATCTCAAAATTGGATTTTTTCAAAAATCTCAAAACTCTTACTTTTCATTCCGATGATTTTGACACGGTGTCCCGTGATGGGCCGATTTTTGTTTCCATTTTTTTCAACCCGCTAAAAATTCTTAACAAACAAAACGCAGTGCAGTATCAACATTATACGAAAATTCTAAAAAAAAAATACCGAAAATTGTCAAAAAGTCACCAAAAAATTCTTTGGTCGATTCTGAATGTTTTTACACAATACCCAGATGACGCTCAACCGCCTTCTGGAATTTTTTGGTAACTTATTTGACAATTTTTGGTAATTTTTTTTTAGAATTTCCGTATAATGTTGATACGCTGCGTTTTGTTCATTCAAAATGTTTAGGGGGTTGAAAAAAAAATCGGCCCATCATGAGATGGGTGTCAAAATCATCGGAATGAAAAGTAAGATTTTTGAGATTAAAAAAAAATCTAATTTTGAGATGGGTTTGATTAATCATAAAAATATAACGGTTAGAAGGAAAACTGAACAAATTTACGAGTACTTTTTTGAGATCGGAGAATCAAAAAATAAAAAATCGCCAAACGAATCAAAAATGGTGAGGGAAAATCATTGGTCGAGTTGACATGGAATGCCCCATATGTATATGTGTAAGTTGGGTAACGGCGTTTGTCATTAATTTGTATGCATGTAACGTATTACATGCATATTACACATACTCATGTACATATGTGCACAGGTATGCGCATATATATATATAGCCGATAAATATATACATAGGTATATGTATAGTCGAACGCTATTACATGCGCCGCACGCAATAATTTTCATTTCTTTTTTCTTCTCATCTTTTTTTTTTTTTTGTTCTTCATTATATAACCGCAAGTATACTCCTTATGCATGATAAATGACGTGGGGGTAAATGACGAGCTCTTGGGAATCGAAATCTTGTCGCGCCTATTGGGCTGTTTACCACCAACGCATAATCCGATGTGTTTTTCGGTACAGTCGGTTATGAAAAAAAGAAGATCAAATAAGTAATAAATAATAAATGAAAATAAAAGAAATCGCTGTGTATACATTTAGGGTGGGGCGAAAATCCGCTTTTTTCGAAATTTTATTATCAATACCAAAAATATTGTTGATTATGCAACAAAAAAAAATTTGTCGCGAAAGACAAAAAAAAAAAAATTAGTTTGATATCTTAGGCTCGCCAAATTCCGTCAAAGTCCAATGTTGTGAGAAAACAAATTTTCTGAACTTATTTTCATCGGAAATTTAATTATCTAAAAAAAAAAAAGTCCTCTGAAAATCACGTCAAGTTGATAGTTTCTGAGACAATGGCAATTTTATTCAAAAATAGTTTTTACGAAGAAAATGAAAGCATTGTTGCTTTTATTGTCGAACTCTCTACAAAAACTATTTCTAAGTTTTATTCTATTGTATAAAATACGTACGATGATACGTACTTAGTCAGCTAAACATTGATTCTAATTAAATTAATAAAAATGATAATAGCATCCAATAATTCAAAAAAATAGATTAATCAGTAAACAAAATTCTGGAATAATTAAATTATGTTAATTTTTCGATTTAAAAATTTATAGATCATTTTTCATTCATAAAAAACAATGATATGGAGAAAAATAACAATTTTCTCATTAAAACTGCAATTATCTCTGAAATTATTAATCGTCCATTATTTAGTATCAGAACCTTTTTCGTAGAAAATTAAATTTCCTACGTTTTTTTATTAAAACTGCAATTTTCTCGGTAAATATCAACTTGACGTGATTTTATCAAAGAACTTTTTTTGTAGAAAATTAAATTCCCGATCAAAGTAAGATCAGATTTTTTTTTTTCACAACCTTGAACTTTGACGGAATTTGGCGAGCCTAAGATACCTATCGAACTAAAAATTTTTTTTTTTTTCGCGACAAATTTGTTTTTTTTGCATAATAAACAATATTTTTGGTATTAACAATAAAAATTCAAAAAAGCGGATTTTTGTATATAGGGAATTCTACGTCATTTCGACAAACCAAAAACAGTGATCCTCTTCGATTCTCACAGCGATTTTTTTACGATAGTTCTTGGTTCAAAACACTCCTGTGATTTGTTTCAAAATTTTCAGTCCAACTGTTTTTGAGTTATGAATTTTTGAAAAAAAAAATGGACAGATTTTTTTTTTCGATTCTTTTCACCTTTTTTTTAACATCGTTTTTTCAAAATGAGTCAACAATCGACGTCTCAAAAGAAAGAATGTTTGTGATAGCAAATTAAAAAAAGTTGAAAAAAATAGAAAAAAAATTGGAAAAATAGAAAAAAATCCGTACACTTTTTTTGATAAGCGAAAAACGTTCGTCGTTGGTCGTAGTACTTTTGAGAATTTTTTCAAAAAAATAATCGATCATGACGTTGTTTTGAGTTTTCAAAAATTCATAACTCAAAAACTGTTGGACTCAAAAATTTGAAAAAAAATCACAGAAGTGTTTCGAACCAAGAGCTATCGTAAGAAAAATCGCTGGAAGAATCGGAGAGGTTCACTGTTTTTGGTTTATCGAAATGACGTGAAATTCCCCATATATATTCGTAGGTAGGTATATAACTATATGTATGTACACTGCGGACGTGGGCGATGATATATTACAAGGCTCAGAGCTGCTTCGTCGGCCGTTAAGGTCGAACGATGATCACTCGTATACCTAATTATAAAATAATTCTTGTAAAAGTATAAATATATATATTTATCGGTGATTTACTAGATTATATGTATGCGATAATTCGCAAGGCCGTTATACATCCTTCACGGTATTCCGATGCTTAAAATCACCGTCCAACGTCGCGTCGTCCTCGCGGTCAAAGACTTTTTCGTTCCTCGCCGTACTATTATAGTGTCCTTTGTACGACGCGACGTCCTCAACGAGGTCCTGAAACCATATAAGCTATATATAAGATTTACCTACATATATGTATATGAAGTTGGCTGTTAGTTAATATTTAAACATAAGTATATAGGTACACCTATGCACACATATACCTACCTAAAGTTACGAAGCGCGCCATATTGAACGCGAAAAGAAAAGAAATGAAAAGGAAGAAAAATTACGCAATATATATATTTATTCCGTCGTATCACATTACTCGGCCATTGTTTAATTTTCCATCGACGTTGCGTTTTTTTTTTTTGCTTTTTTCCTTTCTCCTTGTGAATTAAATTCATTATCGATTCGAAAAGTATCATGCACATATTTTCTTCTATTTTTTTTTGTTTTTGGCGCCCCGATAAATTATAGAAATATCGTATATATAGGATATTCGCAGGCCTCGCCACATTATAATACTTTTTGATATAAATGTCTATCATTTTACTCGACGATTATGTACTTAGAATATCCACTTTATATATATATATATATGTTTTATGGGATTAGTCATCGGATTGTGAGGGGGAAAAAAATGAACATCGGTATAATTATATATAGAAATATATAGGTATTATATATATGAATAAATATCTGACCATGAGTCTTCGAGACCGTGGGCAGCGAAACGTTTCTCCATTTTTAAAAAGTAAAGAGATATACACACAGGTATATACTATACATATGTATATATATCTAAATATTAAATATACATGTACATGTATACACCTATATAAAAGTAAAAGTTGCGCCGCTCGCAAGTCCGCGACGATGTATATATTTTATGTATATATATCTATATATATATATTTATATATACCTATTTATATACATGCAATGTTAAAAGTGAATATTAAATTTACATCGCGAAATTTACGCCCACGCGTACAGTATGTTGAAATCTCTTTTTTCTTTTTTTTTCGTTTTCGTTCTTTCTGTTTTTGTCTTTGATGACACGTAAGAAAGGACCACCGTGGATTCTCTCGACTATATCCGTAAATGGATACGGCGAAAATCTTATAAACCCACGCGTGCACATTCTACCCACGTATATATGTACGTGTATAGGTATATTATAGCTACATGTATACAGATAAAAAGATAAATCGATAAATTAATAGATGATAAGGAAAAAAAACGAAAAAAACTTTATGAAAATGCAGACAAATCGCATTGTAACAACATATTATATGTACACATTTATTTTCTTTTCGTTTTCTCTTTTTTTTTCATTCTCAACAGTTCTTTTTTTTTTCTTATTTTTTAACTTTGCTCCAAGGTCGAATTCCTTTTAATGCGGCTGGATTCACCCAAGTTTTATTATTTACTTGGAACTTGGGAACCGGATCTTGAAGAGCATTTGTCCAGCCAACGGGTTATACCGGCAGTTTTATATATGTATACCTACGTTTAATTGTCTGACCATCCTTGAAACGAGTTAAAGAACAAGAGATACGAAAGAAAGAAAACAAAAGAACGAAAAAATGTTAAAAATTGTGGAGGATAATATATGCAGTGTAACGAAAATATTATTGATGTATAAACGAGCTGCATTGTGTGAAAAATATAACGATCGTTCTTGATTTCGAAGCGGTTTAATTTTTATATATATAGGTATGTATAAAGTAATAGTGAAAATTAATATCGAGTCCATTAAATTTGATCACGTTTCAGAGTATAATTATAGTTTTATGTAATATACCTTAGTTGTATAATTCACAAAAATAGTTTACTATTAATAGAATTGTAAAAAAATTATTTCGGGATAATTTAATTCCTCAATCCGCGCATCTTATGCGGGCCGTTTAATCAATCGCGTTTACAGCCCCGTATATATGTATAGCTTTTTATCAAATGCGGGATTAAATTTATAAGGATTTTTTACCGAGGTGCATGATTACCTGTACAAGTAAAATTTTTCGGAGGAATTATAAATTCATCTGTAAAAATAGTAGAAAAGTTTGAAAAGTGAAAAATAAAATTCAGTACCTACTCAGGTAGTTAATTGAAAAGTAAAACGGTTGGTACGTATATATATATAAAACGATTATAACTATAGGAATTATATACGTCATCGGGCGATGCACTCTAGAGATCACGAGAATCCTTGGTGCGGTTAGGCGAAGGTCGGTGCCGCAGGAACAGCTTATGCGGATTATTATTTCCCTCTACAAGGTGGTGGTGGTGGTGGTGGTCGTTGTAGGGCTCCTCCCATACCAACTTCTCGACTCGAAGTTGTCTCTGATTCGCTGATACAATCGAATTAATTTTGCCCCATGGACAAAAAAGTCCGAATTCGATGGAATCGAAAATTTTCGATGCATAATTTTTTGCATATTATATAATGTTAGGAAAAGTAGTGGTACTTGGTACTTCTGGTTGGCAAATTCTAATTTCGCTAAAAAGCTCGGCAATCAGATTTAGTAATTTTTTATTTTATTTGTTTAGTCCTTTTTTTTTTTTTTTTTAAGTACTTGGCAATTCTGTTTTTATGCGCGTTTAGAGGAGTCTCCAGATATTATGACCCGTACGTAGGCATATAACCGTATATCATAGAATCCTAATTGATAGTTTGTACTAATGAGATGGTTGACGTGTAGCGAGATGAGTTTAGCATTCTCAACTCGGGATGCTGCGAGTATCTCAACAGAGTTACGACTCCAAGAGTCCAGAATCGCCGCGCCACGCTGCGCTGCAACTGACCGGGCATCGAACCCGACCTCTGAGCGTTCCGAACGAACCCTCCGCCGATGCTTTACGTCGTCGTCGCGCGATAAAATAAACGAGAAAATTGCGGCATGTGTACTAAAAAGGCACTAGTACCTGTCCAGGTGATGATTATGTAAAAATCCGTTGGATCGTGTACAAAGAAAAACGGGGAGATGAAAAAAAAGATAGCAAATAAAAAAAAAACAAAAAACTGTGCCAATTAGATTTGCGATCGCTTTACATTTGACCGGGCATTTTAATCGCACTGAAATTACTGTACCTGAAGACAAAATTCTCACATGCAATTATGGTTTTTTTTTCTTCTATTTTTCAGGACGACGGTGGAATAGAATATTTCAATACGATCGTTGTTCAGCCACATCTCAAGTTGGTCACCAATCAGGGGAGAGGGTTCCATGTGAGGTGTCGATATCAAACGAGGGATAAAATTGTAACGAACGATAACACGCACGTGGCAATGTTGCAGTCACTGCCATTACAGGTATAGATATGTATACGGATTCTAAATAGATATAACTAGATTTTTTAAAATTATTATAAACGAATCTCGAAGGTGCGACGGTGATTTAATTCAGTGTATCGTATAAAATACTTTCCTGTTTCGCTAACGGTTGTTTTTGTTTTTCTCTTTTTCTGCATAAGGCAACTGCACCGATGCCTGGATGTACGATGAAGATTTTTAGCGGAGATCCGATGCAACATCAGGTTGCGGAAAACGTGAAAATTGGCGACCCCTTGACATTGGTCATCAGCATCGATGCGCAAGAAATGTTTGGACTCAGAATATCCGATTGTCTTGTTCGGGATGGCCTTGGATGGGGTGAACAGAGACTAATCAACGACGAGGGGTACGTAATGCAATATAGCGGTTGCTTCCGGTTTAGAATAATTATAATTAAATCAGTAAAATAATCAATTATGTTAACATACTTTTTATATTGAAAATTTCAGTTGCCCGGTAGATAAGGAGATTATGGGTCAATTCGTCTACAGCGAAGACAAGACAAAGGCACAGGTCAACTTTCAGGCTCACAAATTTCCTTACATAGCTAGCGTATATTATCAGTGCAACGTACAGCTCTGCGTCAAACAAGGAGGCGGATGTGAAAACACGGTAAATATGACACATGGATTATTCTTTTTTTTTAACAGGTTCAACCAGCTCTTCTAAATTTTGTACGGGTCACTTTTTCAAATGTTCCCCAAAGTTTTTTCAAAATAATCTAAGCGAATTTTTATTTCCAATACATTCCAAAGCCGCCTTCCTGCGATGCTGGAAGGAGACGAAGGAGGGATCTAACCGATGCGAAGTCCAGGTCGGATATGGAAAGTCTTCCTGATGGCGAAACGCCAGCTACGATCGAAGTCTATAGCGGTCTCTATGTCAATGAAGCTTCTGATGCCAGTTCCAAGTTTGATTACCTCGACGAGGTCTCTAAAGAAAGGGTGAGCTCTTCGTTAACGCATTTTATAGGGAATTATCGATGATTAGAAATTCATTACACTGAATCAAACTTTCTATTACAGACCATAGACGACCCTAACAACATATGCATATCGCAGAGGAGCTTCGCAATAGGTATAGCGATAGCTGGATTGATCCTGATGCTTGCGGTGGTAGCTGCGATATTGGTTCTCCTTGCGAAGAGACGACACAAGAGTATATCGACGACTGGATCATCGATTTACAGTAGTCCTTACACAAACACTGCGTACAGTCATAGCAGTTAAAAGCTCAGACTTGGAGTGACGATACTCTTTGCCCGGTTTGATATTAATTTTTGGCGTGTAATCAAAGTATTTAGTGGTAACTTGTGTTCTATTCTGTTTGAAATTTGCCAATGTCATCGACATTTCAAAACGAAAGGTAGTTACATTGTATGGTGCTGCATGGCTCGATGATATTCGCAAAGGATAAAATTTTCGAACAAACTTCACTGAGGTGCGCCCAGCGGATTGATTGAAAAAAAAAATCTTTTATTTGTATCTACAGATACAGAACGTAAAGCAGTCTGGGTACGCGCCAATTCAGACACAATAGTTACCCTAATTTTCAAAACTGAATCTGCTATGATAGTTACGCCATTTTAATTAGCGTAATAATTAATTACATTAAACTACATTCGGTTATTAAATCAGCAGTAGTTCACGGTTTAAATGTCAAGAATGTTAACGTGTTCCTATAGAGAAACGTCGCTGAATTGAATCGAGTGAATAGAATTCTTGATCGTTAAGTTTTCAAAGGACCGGAGACTACGTTATCGTTTCTCCTTTATTGTCTCGCATCACGTTACATTCCTACTGTGCAATATACATCCGTCCCTGTTATAAAATACTAAGAAAATGAAGATTCTCTAGCGACCGTTCGCTTCTTAAACCACAGAGAATGACGAACTATTTTTTCTCTACTCATTGTCCTCTACCTAGTTTATAATCCAATAACGCTTGCTCATTTAATATTGATTAGGTATATATTATGAGGCATTCCATGTTAATTCGACCTGAGTCTGATTCTTGACCTAGAGTCAAATTTTTTACGATATATCGACCAACGAACTTGAAAAATCTACAGACCAGATATAGTAAACCCGCGTCTGTTTCTTGTTTTTTTATCAACCCTTTTCATTTGTTCGAAAAAAATATCAAAATTAACATGGAAGACGAAGATAAAAACTAAATATTAATAATAATAATATTAATAATAATAATAATAATAATAATAATAAATAAATCAAGTCAAGGTGCTGCTCTTGTGTTAGTGCTCTTGTAAAATTAAAAGATGGTCTGTGGCAAATTTTTCAACTGTCAAAGAGTCGACGATGATGCCAATCGATCAAAACTATTGTGCGAGTGCATTAACATTATTCCAGCTGAAGCGAAGCTAGGTTCTCGAGCCTGCTTTTCAAAGCAGCCGTAAGTGGGTCTAATTCGGTGGTGGGTAAATAATTAAAATGTAAAAAAAAAAACGAAAAAAAAAACAAAAAAAAATATGCGAAAAATTGATGATTGAAATGAGAAAGAATGTCAGATAAGAGTTGTGCCAATGTTTTTTTACTCGGATGGAAGTTTCAAACAAACATTGAATATAGTTTATGAACGTGCGTTCAAATGATGTCGTACTTAGGTGTATTATTTTTTACGTAACCAGTAAAAAAAAAACATCAATTTACGTAAAACAAAACTGGGAGAATAAAAAATTATGTGATATTTACAAGAAAGACAACTGAAACTTCATCCGAGTATTATCGCGGGCCGGATTTGTTTGAAGAGTACTTTATTGTCGAAGAAAAGTATTTTTCGAACATCGTGGCGCTGGTTCAAAGTAACATTATGGTATAAGTAAAACTGTATAGATTTAATATGTGTAACGGAAAAGCCTGCAATGTTACTCTGGACCTTTGTCAAAGATGACTACGGATATTGTAAATAATAAAATTTATGTATTCGACTGTTTTTCTCCGAAAACGAATTAATACGTATTTTCATAGTCGAAATTTATTGATTTATATTATTTACCATTCCTCTCCCTACCTTCCGGCAAAATATATTGCAATCGATCATTTCGATAGCCAGATCAATTTATCAACAGATTCAGATTCTTGGGCTCCAAATACCTGAGAATACCCTTTCTAACTCTATGAAAAAATATAGTCAAATTTCGGCGCAAATTTTGAGAAAAATCAAAGGCTTGGTGTTTTTTTGGGGCAAAAAGTGAAGTATTTGCAAAGTTACTTTCACGACGGTTCCACTACGTATTCTTGCGTAGGGAACACGAGTACGTCGATTAAATTACGCTAGGAATGGATCCCATGGAGATATCCTTGAGTTTTCACTTTTTGGAGCGATAATTCGACCAATTTGATTGATAGGTCAATTTAGCTTGCGGATTTGGATTCGTGGGCTCAAAATACATAAGAAAACCGTATAAAGCTGTACAAAAAAATTGTTGAATTGCGACCCGGATTTCGAGAAAAATCAAACGCTATAGGCTTGGGGTTTTTTTGCAGGATTTTACCTCATGAACACGAATTCGTCGCGTAAATTGAGCTAGTAATCAATCCCATTGAAATACGTAAATTTTTTCGGCCACAAGTTGTAAAGTTGATGACAACTTGATCACTCAATAATTCCGCAATTTAGTTATTCCTGATTAATCACTTTCTTCTTCTCTTACGTTACAGGAGGAGAATTAGCATCCGCAAAGCAACTCTGCCCTTGATCTAGAACACAAGACTCGTCGGTGCATCTACATGTTGGTTCATTATATTTTTGCGAACCGAATAAGAATACACACATTATTTATCTTGTAGCCATAGCTCATGTACTTTTTGAAATAACTGAACTGTTAAATCAAGGTAGCAGCTTTGTCAATTTGGATGTAACACATTTATTGTAAGACGAGATTTTTCTATTGTAAATGAATCCATAACATACCTAATAATGTGTTTAAATTCATTTCGTCCCTTTCATTTATACATCACCAAAGAGGCCCCTCAGTTTGATAGTTCAATTCACATTCACTACATCATCAACATTATACTATTCCTCCATGAGGCATGCATGCATGCACATGACGTCTTGATGATTCGGAACGCCTCCTCGCCTGTCCTGTTCTCCTGATACCAAAATAAATTATTGGTCAAACTGTGCCTTGCACTTTCAGGGCAGGCCGGTATTGTAGGGATCTACCTTATCACTTCCGGTTTGGCAAATTTGGCTAAAAATCGAGTTTGGTATCGGGAGAACGGGACAGGCGAGGAGGTGTTCCGAGACAGAGCATGATGATAAGCATGCATGCATGTGATGATGTATGATATCATGTACGATATAATCTATGCGTTTCCCCAAGAACGAATATTAGTGAATGAGGTGTGCAGGGGTGTGATCAATAATAATTAAACAATCGTGTGTTGATAGTAGTTATTGTTTATTGATAAATCAACGGTCAAAAATACATATTAGGACATCGTCATGACTATTATGGATTCATTCTTACAGATACGTTCATTCTTACATGATTATAATAGTGTGACAATACTTCTATTTCGCTCAACATTAGATTATTAATTTGATAGTTCTTGAAAAAAACAAATGATTCGTGTACAGGGCGGTCTATGTATATCATAACTTATTTATTCAAATTATCTACGCCGAACGTATGATGATTGGCTTTATATATGCTCCGAGGATAGTCTTGTATTCCCGATGAGGGGTCAAATTGATTCGTAGGCTGCTCGTTTGTCTCCTGAAAAAAATAATCGAACAGAGGTGAGTATACATACAGTGATGAACGTAAATTGCAGTTGCGGAAAAATATTATTCCTGGCTTAATTTGTTCGGCGGGTTCGCGTTCTTCAGGTCAACATACCGTAGAAAAGTATCCTGCAATTAATTTTAAAAATACTTTACATTTTGCTCCAAAAACCCTTTGATTTTTCTTAAAATTTCGGCTGCGATTTAGGTATTTTTTGAATAGAGTTTCATATGATATTCTTACATATCTTGATCTCAAGAATCCAAATCTAGAAGCTAAATTGATCTATCTAAAAAATTGGTCGAGTTATCACCAATTTATCGCTCCAAAACGTGAAAAATCAAAGATATCTCCATAGGATCTATTCCTAGCTTGATTTAATCGACGTATTCGTGATCCTTACGCAATAATACATAGGAAGAACGTCCTGAAAATAATTTTGCAAATACTTCACTTTTTGCCTCAAAAAAAAAACACCAAGCTTTTGATTTTTCTCAAAATTTGGGCCGAAATTTAACTATTTTTTTTGTATAGTTTTATAGGGTAGTCTTATGTATTTTGAGCCCAGCAATCCAAATCTGCAAGCTAAATTGATCTATCTATAAAATTAATCAATTAGCGGTTACTTTGTTGCCGTTGGGTCATTGAAACCATTATTCTATGCTGATTCGAAAATTCACTTCTTCAGATCAATTATTGCTAGTGAATTTTTATCTTTCAGAAAGTCACGTAAGAGTGGGCATTGTTCACACTTGAGTTTGCTCTTTAGAATACCAATCTTCCTCCAGGGTTCATCGGTGTTTTCATCCTATGCATGCTCATCTAATTAATTTACCGATAAGAAATCAAAAGCCCGTACACTTTGAAAATAATTACACTTTTATTGAGGTTTTATCAATAACGCGGTGATAGAAACTTTAGAATATTCAATTAAGTGATTACATCGATGTATGCGGATGATCATCAACTTTTTTTTTTACATATTGCAGAAAGTTTCCAGAATATTCAAAGCTCTGCAATTCCATCTAATAGAACATATGCCAAATCAATAATACTTCAGTGCGCAAAACCTAGATCAAGTTTGACTTCAGCTACAAACATATCAATTAGTTGTATTTTTTTTTTTTTTTCTGACGCAAAAGCGCGCTGAAAGTCATACCGACGGAATAAAATGAGCCTATTCAAACCTGTATCTCAATACTTTTGTATCTTTGTTGAACTCATTGACTTTGAATAAACAGATCGACTCTAATATCAGTGTCTAGCTGCAATTTGTACATCGAATAAACCCTGAAGGATTAAATACTATTATTTTTATATGAGAGGAAAGTTGTGCGTTAATGAATTTCAGCCCTGTTCTTCGTTAAACTGTGAGAGCGATAAGTCAGAGCCAGCACGTTCGTCAGACACTTTCTGTTCCATAGTAAAGACGGAGGAACATTTTGGCTGAAACTGATCCACTGCTTCCAAAAGTGCGTCCGGATAACCAGGAGAATAATATCTGAAATGCAGAAAACAAAAAACAGTCTTAGAATCTGCAAGTTTAAAATATTGTATGTTCAGCGGCAAAATTGAACATAAATATTTACTCCAAGCACAGCGGAACCAGAGAAGACATCGAATCAAAAGCAAAAACGAAACAATTAATGAGCAAGTTTTATCCTTTTTAATAACAGGGCCATGACCTCTGTTGTTTTATCGATGGTTGGCATATAAATATTTATCATGAATAGCACTGAAATCTTTTTTGTGGATAAAGACGTCAAAAATTCTGTGTAAAATAATAATAGATCCGTTTGTTTTAAAACGAATTTATTTATAATTTGATTGTAATAGAGTCAGATCGTGAGTGAAACCATAAATAATTCAGTAAAGAGGGTCTAGAAGTGAAAACACTTGGGTGTTTTCACACAGACATAGTCATATTGATCCATTGAATACCTACACTCTTGGCACACATTGAACTTTAGCAAACATGGTGGTTGCTCTCAGCACTGCATATCAACTGCTCAATCCAAATCACAAGAACTCACGAATACCATCATGGGCATTGATCAAAGCTATTGGACGATTATCCATAATATTTTTGATTCATCATCATAATTATTTCGATACAATGTGAGTGCCTCTACTCTCTGAATCAAATTATGGCAAGCAACTGGTGTTTTCTTCCAGACATTTAGTGTATGTATAAATTAAACAAATTATAAAAGAAAAAAAAACAAAAAAAAAAAATATTAAATAGCCACATTGAGTCTTGCTTGGTGGTAGATTAGTGCGTACGATTAATTTGGTCCATCGATAGAAATTGATACACTAACTGAATTGTAAGAGAATAATTAAAGTTAATTACCCTAAGAGTAATTACGCACCTGATAATTTCTTCGGGGAAACAGCACCTTATTACTGTAACATACTCCATTAATATAGATCCTGGATCGGTTTGAAGTTCTTGAACTTTTTTCAATCCTCCGCTGGTCACAAACAGCCTGCGAGCCCTTGCGTCATTTGGTAGGATCTATAAATAGGGACTCATTATTTAGCGAGAAAAAAATGTGGCAGAGATGAAGAAATAAACAGAAAGTACTCCGATGAATGACATAGTTAGCAATGAATGCTCAGAGCACTAGCTCACAGTCTTCTATTAGTCAACAGGTATTATGTCTGCCACAGCGATGTGTCAAAAACGAATTTGGAAAATAATTGAACCAAGTATCCCGAATTGCTTCGTTTTCTAATACTCATGTGTAGAAATCTGTATCTATGTTATATTACATATGTACGTACATAATATCCTGGATAACTTAATAGCTGGGGGTACTTCTATCGACGATTCTCTGTGTGTTCACTAACATAACATTCATATAATTGGCTCATTAATAACGATCATATAACTTATTACATCATGAAAAAAAAAATATAGGGCTTCTGAAGCCCAGAAAATAGTCAGTTCAAATCTATGAACCTTGCAGACAACACTACTGAGTTAAACTACAAATTTTTATTACTTGTCCGTGTCGACAGATTCATATTTCATTGATTTATATCAAATATCGTAGTCCAAAGATACTCATCAGCTATTAATCTAGTGTGAAAGGTTTTGTTTCCCTTCCAGCTGACGTATTTTTACTGGCCTGTATGTACATGGGTGAATATTCATACTCGATTCGCAAGTATATATTTATAATGGAAGCTGCGAGTCCATACAAGAAAATATGAATTTCTTCCGCACGCTATCCTGAAATAACTTTATTAAAATAAACTCAGGATCGGAAATGTTTTCATACTGAGGTGTTGGCGTATAAAATTTTGGCAAGCACTTGAATTTCACCCGGTTTATAATGTTTACCAAGAGTTAAATATATCCACATGGAAAAACAGTTAATTGACTTATTTTCTTTTTTATTTCATTTCAGTTAGTGAATTCAGTACCAGCTCGACCATCGAAGCATTCGCCGGTCTGTCTCTCGATGACAGACACTCTTCACTCCAACTTAGGATTCTGCCAATCTAGAACCGATCGCTACAGCCATCGTCGCATAAATAATGCTCGAATCAGAAAAATCGCATATGACTTTCCAGTGAACTGTGATGTTAATGAATGGAAAGTGAACTTAATTGATCGAGTGTGTACCAAGTTATAGACAGCTAATCGTCAGGTGCAAACCTCAAGTGAATGATTGAAGAGTCAAAGAAGTGCGACACAATGGAATGAACATCTTTTTGCATCGGAATATCAATTCTGAATAGCTATCAGAGTGTCACTCAGGACTTGAACCTCAAGGTTGGTCCGAAAAAGAGGACATTCTAACCAATCGATTTATTTGGCAATAAGAAACCAAATGACATTAGGCATAGCATGTCTGCTAAACAAAGTTTCAAGACATACCTGCTTTCTACAAATTATATGTGCGGGAAAAATCAGATAAACATGGTAGAGCCAACGATAACTCTGTATGACGTCTGAAACAAATATAATATTTACCTGAAGATAAGATATTCTTCGAAGTAGGTAAACTGACGCAAGCTCAAAGTATTAAAATTAATTTATTTGTATGATGGAGAGTTATTCCTGCGAACAGAAAATCTGAATCTTTCTGTATGACAATTGGGTATAAAAGTACCGATAACGTAGCCCAAGAGACATTACAAAAAGTAATAGCTACTGGATTGAGTGACAAGTGAGTTGTAGCTCCTAAACTGACAACTTCTGGGAGCAAAGTTTGAGGAATTAATAAATATTGTTTGCGATTCACTGCAAGTTCATAAAAAATCAGTTTCTGAATACACAAAGGACCGTCGTAATTTAACGTCAAGTTGCTATCAACTCTATTAATCAACAAAACTTAATCAAAATATTCTTAGTAAATTAATTCCTGTGGTACATAGCATTGAGATAGCGTCGGCAGACTTTTCACATTATCGGTTCTCTTCCAGCCATCAAAATTCTTCTCAAAAAGTTACTAAGATTCAAAAAAATCAACTCCAAAATGATAAACAATCAACAACGGGTGATAGTTAACGTCGGCGAGGCACACAGCCATCAGCCTGTAACAGCAAAGCCTTCAGTAGTTTCAGTGTCTAGTATAGATTCGGATGTAAGTGACAGAAGGGACGTACGGGAGGCTCTGTATTCTGGTATTTTCAGAAGACACAGAAAAACTATATTGGTAATGGGCAGCTTCCTAAGGATGTTAAGGGTGAATAGAAACATAAATACCTACGCTAGCATTAAGGCAAATGATGAGGCAGATGAATAAGATAAAGAACGATGTGAAAATGATCAAATTCACGCGGATGTTGAAAATAATTATTTATATTATATCTAAGCTAACGATGTAGAACTATTTTACGTAAAGTTGAATGGGAGTTGTCTCTAAGGTCAGGAGACTACATGTGCTGTGTATCCGAAAACCTCCAAGTTGGAGGCATGTTCCACATTGTATTACAAATTGGATAATGATAATTGTTGGATAATGAAACAGCGCTGCAGTAAAAGAATACATTGAAATTAGGAAGTTGTAAATTGTGTTAGGGCTATGTGCACATAGCTTGCATGTCTCGGCGCCATTGCTTTCAGTTCCTAATACTAACCGAGGTTCTCTTCCCTCTGATAAAAACATGACTGGACTAAGTGTTGCTAATCAAATCTGAATATGTCATTCCTATCCTTTCTCATCTACGCAAGAACTGTAACTTAAGATTCCCATGACATTGTTAAGGCTGTACATGTACACATGAATTGTAGCTAAACGACAACGCTTAAAATGCTACAGAGCAAAGAGCTTTACATACACTTAGAATTTTTCTACTCATAACATGAAGTGAGCGAATCAGGATGCATATGTTGTACGACTATATGCCTATGATTTCATAGGTGGAAAGCAAAGGTAATTCATCCTTTAGAACTGTGAACATACGACGGAATGTACTGAATAAAACAAATCAACATTCCCGCAGTTGGCAAAAGGCCAGGAAAAACATACGTTTGAAAATAATCACAATGACGACTATTTTCGGTTTTTCATGACAAATATAGCAGATTCCAGTCCAATGGATCTGGATACATCTATAAAAGCAGAAGAAAATAATGGAAACCCAAGACTTTCACTTATAAGAGCTCTAGCTATATGACAATGGCAATGTTAGTTTCGCACACATATTGTACCTACTATCATGTGTATTCATGCATCTGATGTTATAAGTATGTGCTCTAAAGGTGGAAAAAAAAAAATAAAAGTAATAATATTCCTCTATCTTCTATTCGGTATATGTAGCGGCGCGAGCTGTTTTGAAAGTCAACTAGAGCTGACCGTAGCTGAATTAAACAGTGGATCGTTGTTTACACTGAACAAGTTGTGAAAGTAACGAAAGTCTGTGTGTTTTCCACTCTGTTAAGTGATTTTAAAAAAAGCATCAGTTTATTGTAACACTGATTTTCAGCAATAGATTCACTAATTTCTAAAACTCGCCGTCCTATTGACACAAAGCCAAAGACTACGCATTGACTGCCCTAGGTGCCATCAAAACCATATATTCAATCACATCAAAAAGGCTGTATATTATCTTTCTAGACCTAGATTGTTACCATATACTTATGAAAAACTTAAGAAATATGAAACTGAAATTTGTAAAACATATTCCATGTATCGACTGGAACTATATTCATTACGTCGTACATCTCATGCCACCGCCAATCAATGTATTGTGAATTTTTCTATCATTATAATTGCATTGTTTACATCATCCTGTCGCGTCATCTCTCTCATTTTTGTCTTTATTTTTCGTTATTAATTTCACTCAATTTACTTTTTATTTTCAGGCACAGTTGGACAAAATGCATGCTCTGGGCCAGTTCTATATCATCATCACTTTATAACTCATGAGTTTGATCTAGTTCAATTACTTTTCCAAATAAATTGCGACTGCTTTAAATAATAAATTTTTACTCGCTGCTATTCTCAGTTTTGCATCCAGTCTCATTACTATTGTTTTTTACTTTTCTTTATTTCTCTTTGTTTTTTTTCATTCAAAATTGATATAATGCAGTACTGCAGAAATAATAACAAAATCTTCAAACACACTTTCCCAACATATTCTCTATACATCAACTGCGATGTTATCTTGTGAAATATGCCTTGATTGATAAATACCCTTAATATATTTGTATACGTATAATTCAAGTTCGGATCAATTGCGTTAGCTACTACCATGTGAAAACGAGCTTCTTTGTCAAGTATAATATTAAAGCGTTACGTACAGTTAGGTTCTCCTTGTCGAAGATGAAGGAGGTTCGCGATATTTACCGGCTGTATGAACGATACAAGTAAAAATGTCGGGTTACTGGATTTGGCAATCTATACGAATGAACTAATTTTACAAGCTGCTAAAAATAAAAGTCTTTTTTTTCTATAATATACGAGCTAGAAATAAAATTGTTATTATAAGTTTAAATCTTAACTATACCATAAAATTATATAGTTCGTAATCTTCAGTTAGTTCATAAGATTTGTACTATATAGATAGTAGAACATTATTAACAATAAGTGAATATCAAACGCAATGCCTTATCTGTCAATACTCTTACATGACGGTATAATTGAGGCGTGATAATTATACGTCTGAATTCGATATCCCAAGCTGTACAGTTCACTGTAATTTCATTGAATAAAGTGCGTTTTCACGGTTCACTTTTTCTCCTATCGCTGGGATATTATAGCTATTGAAGAAGTTAAATAATCGTATGTGATCCACGGGTGAACTTTTTTTTTTCTTTTTTTTTCAAATAACACAAAAAAATGATAGTGGGAATAAAGCAATTTTACAACAAAAAAATGGGTCACCCGGAAGGATTTACTTTGCTGCAAATTCATACTGATAAAAAAAACTATCGCGATTATGTTCATTGTTTGTACTTGACGCAAGTTACAGTTGCTTCGTTTATGGTAAAAATTAAAAACAATTATACATGTATTCGCCTTAGGACCATTTGACCAATTTTTAATAAGATACCAGATTTTTTATATTAGACCAAAAATGTAGGGATAAATAATAGCTTCTCAAGAACGATAATTTCGGAAAGAAACAGCAATGACAAATTATCCCATAAATTTGGATAGTAAAAAAGAATCCCGCTACAGGCATTAACAAGGCAAGGTGACGATGACTGTATAGCAAGTTTCAAAATCTAATATTGGAAAAGCTAAACCCAACTGTAAATAAATTTGCGACAGGTCATTCGCTCCAATGTATACCGGTCTGTCAGTAGAATCGAATTTCATGTTGAAATTTGTATGATGTGTTATTGCTACTTATTATATGTATGTGCATATGCATGTGTACTACATCTGTATTATAGGTATATACAGATGTACATGACCTTAATTCTGTATGGCGAAATATACAAGTATGTAGCACACATACATACCTATACAAACATTGTTATATGAATGTCAACAGAAACCATTAATATGATCTTTAATATACATTGTAAAAATCCGGCCGAGTACTTGATTCTACACCCTTTCCCATTCCAACTTTAATTTTCAGTAATCAAATAAAACTTATAGTGAATAATGGAAAATAGTTACCTTGCTGAATTGGCCGACGACGTATTTCAATATATCTGGTGGCACGTTGTGCAGCAGAGGCCCCAGAGCTTCGATGTCCATACACTTCTGGAGCACTTGTTTCAGCGTAGCCTTGCACTCATTTTTAAGATCCTCTGAGCTTTTAGGGTCTGAGTAGAGCTGTAATCAAACGAACCTTAGTAGAATAAGAAATCCTTAATTTAGTTGCGCTTTGGAAGCGTACCTTTAATAATTTTGGAAATATATTGGCCACCGCTAAAGCTTTCGCATGTTCCGGAGTATGTTTTCCTATTTGGCCGAGGGTCCATACTATTACAGTGACCAAATGATCTTCGGATTCTTCCTGAAGTACCATGGCCAGCTGAATGACACCCTACAATATTGTTTAATCAAATGAATGTCTCCCATCAAGCACACCTACAGATTACCCCACAGACATTTCCAGCTAAATCACCTTTGATCCGATTACCGCTATAGCTAGTTGACTCGAGTGCCCAGCGATATATCCTAAAGCCATAATAGCAGGTAATCTTGAATCCGTTTTGGATGTACTTATCAATTGAAGTAACGCGCCGATGCCCCCATTGTTCACAATAAGTTGAGCCAGCTGTGAGTCAGAACGTCCACCGTAAGCGTTGGCAATATTGAGGAAGGTAACACCTTAATGGTTATTATATTTACCTCAAAAGTGTGCTTACACACTTCTCTGGTTAAAACAGCCGCAGCTTTAGCGACATTGTCATCTGGGTGCCCCATGTGAACGAGAACATCCGGGAATATTTCAGTTTCGACAACAATCTCAGCCATTTCGTCGGAATGTTTGGCTATGCTGCCTAGGGCGGAAAAAGCTTGCCTCTGGAAGAGTTCAGTATTTAAAATAATAAACTCAGGATCTTGTTCACGATTCTATTATGATACATGAGTAGCACCCCTGAGCTGACCTTTAGCTTGGGGTCAGGATTAGGAATAGCCTTTGCCAAAAAGGGAACTGCCCCAGAGTCAATAACTGTTTGAGCAAGGTCCACGGAATGTTTACTTATATCGCAAAGAGCAGAGGCGCTGATCTGTTTTGGACACAGTTCAGGCTCTTGGAGTGACAGTACGAGTAAGGGCACAGCACCTGATGGGGATGTTGAAACTGAGAGTTGTATTGTCATCTGATGTTGAGCGATACCCTTTGTTATAAAATTAAACCATAACTATTGCAGTTATAGGTATACATATCAACATTTACTACCAGCATCAACAGCAGCCTGAGCTAGACTCTTGTTGTGTCGAGCGACATATCCAATTGCCCAAGCGGCTGCTTCTTTGACACTGGGATCAAAGTCCTCTAAACAAATGATCATTGCTTCCAGACCTTGAACATGGACAACCACCGAAGCCATTTCTGGGGAGTGTTTTGCCACGGCACGAAGTACAAAGAGTGCTGCTTTCTTGTAGAATTTCTGTAGACAAAAAAATGAGCCATACTTGTTGCTTATCTATGCAGTATATAGAATCAGATAAAATGTAATAAGACAATATGTACGCTTTGTTTGTCAATATTTCTAAGTAGCTGCGGTAAAACATCCCTTCTGATGATTGCTTGAGCGACTCTGTCGTTATGGTTGGCCAATCTTCCGAGAGCAATAGCCGATGTTTGCTGTATTGATGGGACAATGTCTGAGAGTAACGGACGCAGCAAGTCCAAGACACCGGCATTTTCTAGACATTCGACATTCTGAGCTCTAGAAGCGAGATCTGCTACGGTTTGCACAAAGTTGGTACGAGCCTTTTGATACTCGTCAAAAACTGAATATTGAAATAATACTTTAGTAATTTTGTACTACCGACAACTACTGGCCAGATATTTGTAGATTTTTTAGATCATCAAACCTTGCAGTATAATCCGGGCAGTCATGTTGCATTCGATGTGAAGTGCCTTTAATATTATCTGTATCGGGGATCCTTAGTTATTTTTGATAAATCATAGAAAATGTTGAAAGCCATACAAAATATTAAGCTCAACCCGATGCGGAAATCTACCATTTGAATTCTACCAAGGTTGTACCGCTGAACAAAAAAGGCGATCACACGCCGGCGGCGTTAGGATTTGATGAGTTTTGGAACAACAGAAGATTCGTCAATGTTCACAACGTACTACATCGTTACGTTCACACTGGTTCACACGTGACAAACTGTATGGTTGCCAAAGGCGTCACGAGAAGTTTGAAGACGATCGTCACGTCTTCGCAACATGAATTCTGCACTTCTCGTGTGTAGAACGTTGAAGAATCATGTACGCAATCAACTCCGACAGTCGCAACGCGTAAGTTCGAGGGAATCAGTTGAGAATATTTAGTGTACTCTTCAATACGACAGAACCGCAAACAGTTCGCGGTTACATGACAACCTCCAAGTAGAGCTTGTCGTCCGCTAGATATAATGACAATCAAATAAAGCAATGTTCACAAATTGTTAGTTGACCACCGAATCAACGTTCCAATGATTGTAAATGTCATTCAATCTAGTCAGACCAAAAAAAGTCACGCTCAAAACGATAGCGCTTAAGTAGAATGCAAACAACCCCTGATAAAATTTCTGGAATCATGTTTCTTTCGTTATTTCACAGATCGCTGGGTTCTCTTCGAAGGAAACGGAACCACCCCCTATACCTAGAAATGTATTGAAGGATTTACATACATCAACTCATCAGACAGAATGTGGCGTGATGTATGATAAAAAACCCTTCAAAGTCCGTTGCGAGGCTGGAAAACGATACGCATGGTGTTTGTGTGGAAAGAGCAAGAATCAGCCATTCTGCGACGGCACACACAGAGATGTGTTTCTGAAAATTAAACTTAGACCAGTTCACTTCGCTGTTGAAGAGACCAAAGATTACTGGTTGTGTAATTGTAAGCAAACATCCAATAGACCGTTCTGTGATGGAACACACAAAAAACCTGAAATTCAAGAGGGGGTCAGGTCTTAACATTTAGTGGTTGTAATTGATTCATCATTAAATAGTAATACTACAGGGAGATGCTAAGGTAACGCAACCAATTCTCATTTAGCAGCTACATGATATCTCTTACGAGAATCTACGAAGGTTAGTCAACATTTTTATGCTGTATATGAAGTTCTTAATAAATCCTTTAACTGCACGTGTCCCGACGATTTTAACGTTGATTTCAAAATGACCTAGTTCCCTGCACATATATCTCAGAGTATCTGATAAATTGAAGAATTTTCAGTGGGTATTTTTTCCCTAATTTATTTTAATTTTGAACTTATGCATTATTATACAGATAGGGATATCTTGACCCATTTTCTAAAGTCTAACAGAATGCGGATTATACCGGCAACTTAAAAATACTGTACATGACATCTGTTTAGAATGGTTTAAAATTGCGGAGTACAAATCGAATTTTATAATGTTTCATCTGTCAACATAACATTAAAACGTGAAATTCGAGATATCTAAAAAAAAATCAAATAAAATCAAATAATCTATGTAGAAGCGGATGTAATAATAAGAATCTGTAATCATTAAATTGCAGAATAAAGTGTGTGGCTGTGATGATAATAGTTCATCTAGTTAGTTTTTTAGAGCTACAGAAGTGGCTGTTCACTCTAGAAAAAATGACAAGTTAGAATTATTAGATTATCTCATATATGTGACATTGGCTGCGTTGTTACAAAAATCAAAAGTCATGAAATTGCATCCGATCGATCTAGATGAAAAATGTGATCTGGATTATTTCATCGACCTTGTATATTCTAAAAGAAAGTCTCTACTGCACGTAGCTTGATATTAATTTTTGTTCAACTTGCAGAATATGAGATACAGTTACAAGTCGATTGAAGAGCCATGCTTGACCGATGAGTCAGAGTCATTTCCAAATTCTTCATATGACTAAAACACATTAGTGTTGGCATGAAAAATCATTTCTATGAATAATTCTCATAGAATTCCTCGGATACCATTAGACTTTATCATTCACACCTAGAGCTCATGTTGTAAATTCTTTCTCACTCAAGAATAATTTTATGCGAATGTTGGTTTCATTCAAGTACAGATATAGCCAGCACAAGCATATTTTATAACTCACTGAATTCGGACTAGATGTATCTTAGGGGCTATCCATAAAGTACGTCACACGAATTTTAGGATTTTTGTACCCCTCCCTCCGTCCTTGTTACAGGTTGTCACATTTTTGTACCCCCCCCCCCCCCTCCTGATGTGACGTCACACATTTTTTAAATTTATGTATGTATTTGAAAATAATCGAGAGAATTGAAAAGTAAACCAATGAGAATCAATTCAAAGAATCAAAAAAATCAAAGAAATAAATTGAATTAAAATAAAAAAATAAAAATTTGATGTAGTGGGACTTGGCGAGCTTTTTCGGAAAAAAAATCTTGTACTCTTGTACGGCAATATAACATTAGCTCGCCAAGAACCACTACCTCCAATTTATTTTTTTTTATTTCAATTCAATTTATTTCTTTGATTTTTTTGATTCTTTGAATTGATTCTCATTGGTTTACTTTTCAATTCTATATTCTTACATGATGCGAAGTTACATGTACTTGGCACGATAATTGATTTGGATCCTTTTTTTCTTATTATCAATGAATTTTTTAAACATTTAATTTACTTGGCGAACTTTTTTGCACCGTAGGTGCCTTCTAGGGGGTTTAAATCCTTACCATTCTAAATTCTCGTGAATTTGAGTGTCTCACTTGCATTACAACGCCGCTCTAGAAGTTAAATGACGTTGCATGAGAGATTATCTCATAGCGAGAATGCTAAATTATTAATAAATATAGATCAAGTTCGTAAATTTTAAAAATTTTCAATTCACATCCACACTTTGCGTTTTAGTATTTTAAATTTTAATATGTGACGTCACAAAACTATTGACCCCCCCATGCCCCTTGTCACACGATGTCACACTTCGGTGATACCCTCCCTCCCCATTAACGTGTGACGTACTTTATGGATGGCCCCTTACACGGTAAATCGATGAATTATAGTAATATGGTCTAGTATAACAAATTATAAATATGTTTTGTTTTTTTTTAAGCATTTCAAAAATGATTACGCGCGCAATAGTTAGTTTTTAGGCAATGTTTCAGATTTTTCCAGTGCGAATACATACGCTTGTCGAATCTACTGGAAACCATGGCCATGTATTATAATATTAGACTTAAAAAAAAATTAAATTATAATCCCTTCATCACAAAGGAGTTTGATTACTTTTTTTTTAGTCAGAAGCAACAATGAAGCTTGGAAAAAAATTTCAAGATACGCCATAGCGTCAGAGATGCTAAATCTACCCACAGTTACGTAAGTCGTTTGGCGACCTTGGTTTGGTCATAGTTTATATTATCGTAGGAGAAATTTCGCCTAAGATAATGCAAAACGGATCAATTTTACCTCTGTTTCTCATCGGCAACACTTTCCTTGTTTGTCGTACACATAGAAATACTGAGTTTGAACGCTTCAGATCACTTTCAACCGTATTCTGGGATATCTGCGAAGTGATTTGTAAGCCTTTTTTAGTCTGGCGGATTAATTCCCATCGACAATTCATCGTACAGATAATCAGGAAAGCTGGATAAATAAATTTCTATATTATTACATGAGAACAATGATATGTGTTTTGAGAGATTGTAATGAATTTAGATACACATAGAAGAAAGAGCGACAAATAAATCTCCTCATATGTACTAAAAATTGTTTTTTCTACGGAAGTTCAACGAAAACTCTGAAACAAAAAGAAGCCCAGGAGAATATGTCTTATTTTGGCTGTAAATACTCCGGTAAGAACTCTCAAAACGCATACCATATATTATGTGAAATTCTTAAGCATAGTAACACTTAGACGTACATAGGTAGGTAGGTAAGCGTATTGTACTCGCTTGCAGTAAACATACGTCAGTAGTAATATGGGTATGCATATACACGTGTATAAACGAGCCTATCAGAACTAATAAGATAACTTCGGATGAAATATTCTTACATTCAATAGTAAAAGTATTGTGCTCTCACGCATGCCCACCAGTATCGAAGTCGATTTCTGTCGAGCAAAAGATGTGCCAAAGCATCGTATTTTGTGGATAAATGTTGTGTTTTTTTTTTGTTTTTTTTTTACATTAAGATTAACGTCTTATGTATCATGTTACATAATATGATAAATTAAGTAACGTACTGATAACTTGACGCAAATAAATCAACTGGTGGGAAATTGAAAAGAAATTATAATACTGCTGAGGCACAAACGTGATGTGCAGAAACCGAGTTTAATACGCGACTACGACAAGAACGTACAAAACAATTTATCTACAACGTTGTACATTATCTAATTAAAAAAATTCATATCACTTCATTCATTAGAATGATCAGATATTTGTTATTTATGACTCAAGTTCAATATAGTTTCAAGGACTAAATAGATAACAATAAAAAACTTTAGTGAAAAAATTTACCGAATAGCAGTCCTTGCGTCCCAATTAGAATAAAAAAACGAAGATGATAACTTCATAGTTAAACAAGCCTGAGCCTGAGACATACCTTTTTCTTCGTGGTTTTACAGAGGATTAAATAATGCGCGATGGAATATGTTCTGCATTATTTACCATAATTGTCCATTCCGACATTGTTTTAACAGTTCCTAATATCATCTGACGTTTGCTGTTAAAAATTTTCATAACCTTTTGTTGCCTATGACAATAGATCACTGCGCACATTTCAGCAGCCTCATTAAAGAGCATGCAGAGTGCGACAGGTAGTAAGATTGGTGATACGGGTTGCCACATCAAATTAATTGTACAGATAATTCGATCCCCAGCGTAGACAATTAATTCAGCTTTCAGTTTCAATCGATCGATCAATTGATCATTTTTAATGTCTCTTCAATGAATTGAGAATCTCTGATTTTTAAACCGTACCAAATTTGAATTCAGCGCATTCGCTATTTTACGCTTACTCTATCGCTTTACTCATGAACTCAATGAATCGCTTTCCATACTGCTCGGGATCACAAGTTGATATACCATCTACGTTTGCACCATATTTGACGGTTTTTGCTGCCTTTGCAGCCTGCTTCCGCACTCCGTAATGCGTCAGAACGTCTATTATTGCTAAGAAATAAATCTCCTTCAACGGGGCACCTGGAACACAGTTTCAAAGATATCTCTTGTAATGTGAACAACTTGCAGAATTCGTCTCATAATGTTTGTGACAAAAATAACCATTCTGTTGGCCGTTGCATTGTGTTTTGCATGGAATTTGGCCAAATATAGGGAAACGATCTGTATAATTCGTTGATTAAGACTGGCCACCGATTCAAGAGCTCAACGTCTAATAATAACATAGATATAGATAGAATGAGATGTTACTTAGATCAGATATTAATAGAAATCTTACCATCTGAACTAGGAATTGCGTATATATCTAGTTCTGGTATGATAGTTCCTTCGTACTGCAAGCTGGAATCTCGCATTAATGCGGTATGCGGTGATTCTGGGGGAGTGGACATTCCCATCACTGCAAAGCCCCCCCATTGCCGGCTGAAAGGTTTAATTTTTTTTGAAATCACAGTCAAACTCCATTTGAAACACCTTTCACAAATCGTGGGCTAAATTTTTTTCACAACAAGAATCCAAACGAAAATAATTGCCATGCATTTATATACATCAATCGTTCTTTTTTTTTTACTGCAAATCGGATGAAGCACGTTTTCTGGATGATTATTCGTTGCAAACTAACTTAAGTTAAAATATAACTGTAATAATTACCACTCTCCCATTGGCCCACGAGTGTCTAGTCCGCTGCCAGACTCACTGTCGTCTTCATCTTCGTGATTATCTTCATCATCTTCTCTTTCTGCACGTTCTCTGTTTTCTTGTTCAGCTCGTGCACAGTCGTGAACTCCAAGCAACAGCGAGTAATCCATCAGATGTAGCCGCGTCAGAAACTGTGGCATCGATTTTTATTTTTTTTAAATTAATGCAAGGTTTGCTGGAAAGGTTATATTGGTAATCGGGAAATATTAATTCCTGTGAGTTTACTAACACCAACATCAGCAGTCAGCGTTTCTATAAGTTTTCCTTTCGCATCATCTCCTATGTAAATTTTCATTCCTTCCTTGACAAAGTCGTTATCCTTGTACGTGGGCAGATCTTTCTCCTTTTCTTTGTCCGAGGCTTCCCTGTCCACCGTTGACCCTTTCAAGTCGAATTTCCTATGTGTCACTAAGTGATTTGAAAATACGTTTCTAATGGCAACGACGTAATGTTCAACTCCATCCACTGTCAGACGATACATGCCCAGATACTGTGGCAACAACGTTTTTCCGTGCCGTTCTACGATATACTGAAAATGCATAAGACAAATTCGAAAAAGCAATCCTGAATTTTCCAGGGAAAGCCATATTTGGATAACTTACCGGATGATAGTGCTTCAAGAAAGAATGCATCCTTTCGACCTCTTCACTCGTCAGTGTTTTGATGATGAATAGCTTGTCGTACGATTGATAAAATTTAGCACCACTTTTTCCTGATGAGTCATCCAGGACTGGTTGAGATCTAAAATAATAACTAAAATTTACGCAGTCTTTTCGTGTCACAACACCTCTATGCTAATGGGTTAAGCTCGATAAAGCTAAATCAACAAACCAACAAAACAGTGGTCGAGGAAACAATGGTAACCGTTTGCCACTGAAAAAAAAAGTCTTGCTTCGACGTATGCGCAATGTGATTGATTGACGATGGAATACTATGTAATTGTAAGATAGAATACTATTCCTCGACTATGCCTACCATTGCTTTGTTCAAGTGGATGACAATTAACTTGGATTAAATCATAAAAGTTGCCGCTCCCAAGTAAGTGATCCCAAGTAAAGTAATGAATTACTCGACAAATTTGGGCTGATTCCTAACACTTGATTCAGCAATGATACTAGCTAATATTGAGGGCAGTGTGCAAATTACAAGAATTGGGAATAATTGTGTGGAAAAATCACCGATTATAATTATTTGAAAGCAGAGTGACATCAGAATGATTGAATCTGACAAAAGAAAATCGAATTATGCAGACATGCAAACACTACAAGTATGGTTAAAAATGATATATCTATTGCAGTAATGAAAATCGAATAGTTAGCTCGTTAAAACCATCCTTTGATTAGTATTTTTGAAACATTCATTACAAATAATTCACAAATCATAACTATGCCAATAGTATATTCCATGTTTGGTACAACTAACTCAAAAAAATGCTACTGCCAATCGTACGGATACCCCCGAAGCTTCTTTGGTTTATTGGCATTCGAATTTATGACAATGAAGTGTTAGTGGGTGCTTGCTTTGACCGTAGCATGTGCGATAAGATTTGAAAATATGTAGATCGATACGATCTTCAAACTAAACAGTTAATTTGTTATGATGAACACAAATGACACGCAGAGAACTCATATAAATAACCTATCTGACCTCAATCGTTTTGGTTTAAGACTGTAGGTACGCTGCGGCTTAGCAAGAACTGGAATATGCGAAACAGCAGAAGGAGGGGACAAAATAATTGAGGGAACTGTCGCTGATCGCTGAACCAATTGCCGAGTCCTTCCGGCAACCGTTGCAGAGGCAGGCCGACGTTTTGCTCGGGAAGGATTAAACGTCCGACATCTGTCGGCAAAAGTCACTTTAACTAATGACAATCTACCGCTGTGCACACATGATGGGCACATTTAATAGGTGGAGACCCAAATTTGGTGGGCTAGTTACTTGCTACTGGACTATTACCACAAAATAATTATTGTGCAATTTGTAATTAGCATATTGATAAAATGTTGAACAGCGCAGCTGAAAATATTGACAAATCTTCAAGATTATTAAATGCTAATTTGATCCATTTCCTACGCCAGAGAATTAGTAGACAGCTCCATATTCGTTACGAAGCGTTAGGCTATGATCTGTAGAATCTAAAGAACCACTGTCACTTGCTCATGCATCCAAGTCGCTTGATATGATACCGTAATCGTAAAGTGAGTGGATATTTTGCCTGTCGTGAGCATTCAAGAGGAGAATCATATCCCACCTTGTCATAGATTCCTTGTAGTCCAAATCATCTATGCCAAATCTTTCTCGCAAGTTTCTGAACACCAGTGGACAGTACTCTTTGATTTTGAAGTGAGATGGCATATTCTCTCTAGAATAAAATTCAAATCGATAAGTTTCCAATAAACAATTGAGTGGGAATAGAGAAAGTATATGGCATCGATAGTTTATAGTTTGATATTAGAATAATTTGCTCAGTTAGTATCCTTGACGGAAACTCTGTTCTTTGGGAAAATTTATGGCAATGGATATTGATGATCCTAAGTAATGGACCAACAATGGTGCGTTAGTTTTTTTTAATTTTACAAGGAAAAGGCAGCGGAAAGAGGACTTACTTGTTGAACAGATGATTGTCAACTTTTAATTTGCTGTAAGCTCTGAAGTCATCCGGAAGTAGCATGACTGGTATGTTAACGTGGCTTAATTCATTTATCTAAATAATGTAACAATGTATGATATTATTGAACAATAATGTCAACAGATATACTTGCTACTGACTTTGAAGAAATATCAAATTCTTGGTAATACCAAACTCCCAAAATTATTATCAGTCACATTTTCAGTTGGCAAGTTTTTGAAATTAAATTGCGCTTGATCCTTTATAATCAAACATGAATCGGAGTAGATAACTGGTTGTGCGAGAAATTTCAAGAAATAAAAGCAAATCTTTCTTATCTTACAGGTAGATTGCGATGATATCTTTATCTATGTGATAACGAAAATGCAACGAAGTTTATCTGACAAAACTGGCCAACGATAAGACAAATTTCTATTATATTCCTTAAGACGATATTGTAATTAATTTCTTCTAATGAAAAGAACTTGCAGTATTCAATTTTTTACATAAAAATATGATTGAAATAATCAATTGTACCATCTATGCCTGTACGTTGTTGAAAAATATTTTGCGACGTTGACATTTCAAATTACAGAGCATACCTGTAATGAGCTATTGTTATGCGGACCTTAACATTAGATGATAGCGGCTGCATGATGCATTGGATTCCTTTATACTTAGCACCCAATGTGTTTGCCAAGAGCAATACTTTCAAAGAAGGTATACATTGCGTGTTATTTTAATAATTGACCAAGTGCAAAGCGTCATGAATTTGTTGCAAATTGAAAGATAAAATTCAAATATCGAACGTTGTACATGGAATCGGTGGCAAGGATTTTGGTGCATGAAGTTGAGCACGCACCTCAGTCTCACAGTATGTAACTGTCCATGATTATTCAATTTGTACACATTTAACCGAAGTTGAAAACGAAGAGAAGTGGGGAAAAAAGTGTAAGCTTTTTAGTCAAAGGTACATTAGATGAAATGAATGTAAATAAATGTTGATGTATTACCGTGTGATTAACACCCCACATGAATACGCTGAGCAAAGGTTCGTTGGCTCGAAATAATTTAACCTTTTGATGCTTGACACGGAAGTGTTTCTTTTTGAGCTTGCTGAGCCCGCTGGAAACTTGCGGCACACTCGACATGGTTTATAGTTGTGATTACAGAAGTAGCCCAGAGTAGTTGATAATTCTCCGACGTATCATAAAAATTATTTGATCATTCTTCGCAGGAGCCGTGCCCGTTCGGAAACATGACGTTAATCTCGAATGGTTCGAGAGTTCGGGAGAAGCGACGCAAATAAACTGATTCTGAAGGACTAAATGGAGTTTGACAGAACGTTGAAATCACCCTCCCAGCGGTACAGCAGTCTATACGCAACTGAGCTCTTTAAAAATGGTGGCGCACAGCCCCGAAATCAATCAGGCGAGCCAATCACACGAAATTATAATGCCAATGCCACCACGAATGCCACAAATTCGGGTTCGGCGTTGTGTTTCCGTTCGGACCACCTCCGTTAATTTACCCGGGAAATATCTGAAATTTCGTATTTCTTATGCACAGAACGATTGTTGGTCGATTGTATGTCATTGTTGGATAGCTCTAATGGTTGGTTGACCGTAGGTGATTGTTGGTTAATTCGGATCGTTTGTTGGATTATAGTTTAAAGCTCTATGATAGTTCATCTTCAAACGACCAAAAATCAATCTGGATCGGCCGCCCAACAATAGCTGATTGTTGAATTTCACCTAGAAACAACCAACAATCGTTCTGCAGAAAAAACATCAAAAAACGAAATTTTTCAGCTAAGTTCCCGGAGATTGGGTGCTGTATTTCCAGTAATTCAGTTCCACTGATGGCACAGAACTTTCGATAACAATACAGTTGGCTATTTGTGTTAGAAATGACATGAAATTTGCTAATTACGTTGCGGTTAATGATTAATTTATGGTGGCTTGTGCGAAATTTTGCGCAAAGTTTGAGCTTTAATGGGAGTGCTTTCCGAAGCTTTTTACTTCTTGGTGCCGCCCAGTAGAGAGTGGCACTGAACGAACGCAAGTAGGGATTCCTCACCAACCACCTACAATGACACAAATTGCCTCCACTTCGAAGAGTGCCCACGATTCACATATCCAGCTACACTGTTGTCAGTTTTTCCAGCTATGTGTCATCTGTATTTCTGCTTGATTTGATTTTATTTAGTAAGTAATTTATAGCTCGTGTTTCCAGATGTAAACATTGTTCAATACGTTTGCGGAGCAAAAGTAGTTACGGGCCGACAAACCTCGCGACGAACGTCGACGATGATGCTATCAAAACAGTCGGACGTCAAGCTGTAGAGGTTATTCATTTTGAACTGACGGATTCTCATGCTTAAACTGTTACGTATCCTCTATTATTCTCTCCAACCCAACAATTATTTGTTTCAATCTTTTCAGTGTAACTATTAAAACCGATTTCTTCGATTGATCCGTCGTGTTTCCGTTATTTGAGTATTATTGATGCAAGTAGGTGTACGTAGTGTGTGGCACATATTTTTGCACAATTCGAGGGTTTTGCATATTTTTTTGTCATATACATCACGATTCATGATTCATTACGTTAGAGCTAAGAATGATCAAACTAATCACTATTAAAATTTTTAAGGCCTGGGCAAAAGAATTAGGTCTCTGAAAATCAGGCCACCGTTGAAACTTCTTTGCCATGCCCACGAGACCTGTACTTTGCTTGCCATCAAGAAATCGTTATTAGTTTGGTAATTATAACAACTTTTTTGTCTCATCTGATTTTTCCTATTCCTACTCTGCTCGTGCTCCTCAGTTTTCCAGCAGAGTGACCAATACCTTTTCATATGTAGAATACTCTAGTGCACTTGTATGTACACAAGAGGCTCGGTAAGAATTGATAATGAATTTTTTCTTATCCCTAAATACTGACGGCATTTCGACAGTCTGCAGAAAAGAAGATTGAAATTATTCATCTTTTTTATCCTTGACAAAATTGCAAATTTGCAGATGTTATTCTCACTTATAAATTTAATTAAAGACTGTCAAATTTCCAAGGAATCCATAAGTGGAGCGATGGGTACGACACCGAGTCGCTACGAGGATCTTTCCAAAAACAAATTTCTTGTACGGTTTGCTGGAAAGGAATCAATTTCTCCGAGTGATCAGTTCTGGAACCGGTTTTTGTCCTACAACATACGACCCCCTGTTACTAGAAATGATCAAATAGAACTTGATTCTCGGCTGGACACGACTTGTCAGCAGTTACTTGCGAACAACTTGAACACAGGGAACTTAGGATCCTTGGTACAAGTATTTTTGCAACGAACCACAGAATTGCTTGCCTCTCAGCAGGACCAAAAGTAAGTGTAATTTTTTTCTCTGGATCGTGTGATGAATAAGTTGCCGTGCAAGTTTCATCATCGTGGTGTATCTTATTTGCACAGTATAATATTGGCCTGGCAAACGTACAACGCGTTATTTGCGGTGCGATGCATTTTAAAATATTTATTGGAAACTGTTGGGGAGGAGGAAATGGTTCGACATACAGAGGCTCTACCACTGTCTGCGAACACCTTAAATACCTCTGTATCTAGGCTTGAATCCTTTTACGATACTCTTGTCGAGATTGTTACCGACGTTCCTCTGTCGTAAGTATAAAATATTTATGTTGGTTCCCATAATTACCTTCAGCGGATGAACTGAGCACAGGGTTCAGTCGCTTCACTCAATCATAACTTCTCTTTCAGTGAATTCACGTATGTCGTACACCTGGAAGCAGTGAACTGCCTGCTTGTTCTACTTTCTGTACAATTATTTTCTCAAACTCCAGCCGAATACAGCCGCATATACAGAATAGCAATGCATGAGGAACAGAGGGTGCCTGCTTCGGTGATGGTCTATACACTTTTGCATAATTTTGTTCGGCAAGAACACGCACCACCTGGCTTACTAACACAGCAGAATGGGGGAGGCTTAGTCCTCAGTATTGCAGGTAAATATCTAAAGTTCTTTAGTACAAATTAATCCCATCGCTACTAATTTCATTTCATAAAATTTGTCAATAAATTATTCAATTTCTTAAATGGCGGGATGATTGGCCGACGCTTCTAGATATAAAATTGAATGAATTTTTCCATGTAAACTTATTTAGTCCTCAGAGTCCTGAGTGATTTTGTCTTAGGTGACCGTAGTTTAAGTTTTTTTACGTACATCTGTTCGCCATGTATTTTAAAACAAGTTTCGATGATAAGGTGTGATGAGAAAAAATAATATTTTAGCTGGCCTTTGGAACGTTATTACGATGGGCATGGCCAACAATTCAAAAAACGTGCAAGTTTTGAATGGCGGTGGTACAGAAGACGTGGAAAGAAAACGTGATACGGAAACACCATTAGCCAGTCAATCTCTTTTATTGCTATTAGTTCTCACAAATCATTGCACGGCTGTACATAATCCGTTCAGAGATGCATTGTACGGGTTTATCAACTCCCAAGGTAAATTCTTCTTACCATACTTCTTCGTATTTTATGAGTTGTACAATCTCTGTGTCTGTATGGGGTGCATCGTTGACAAAAAATATTTCTCGTAAGACTTGAGTCAACAATTATTCAAACAGATGACGGCGTCCACATACCATCGAAACCAGAGACGTCTTTCAAGTTTAATTTGGATGCGTTATACTCCACAATTTGTAAAGTACCAAATACGGATGAAACAACTTTGCTGTTATACATGCTGCTGCATCGCAATCCAACGGTCAAAGCATACATCATGCAAAGAGCAGACATTCAGTTGCTGGTGAGTGAGAAATCATTGTTGTTTGTCTAAATTTTGGAATCCACTAAATATTTCCACAGGTTATGCCGATACTACAGATATTATATCACGCTCCAGACAACACTTCACATCACATTTACATGTCACTAATCATTCTATTGATATTGAGCGAAGATGACACGTTCAACAGGAACGTACATGAAATAGTGAGTATCTAGTATTTGAATCGGCTCACCGATTTTCAGTTTCAAATTATGAGAATCATTCGAACTTGCATGATTTGTGTAAATTCTGTGTCTCGTTGCTTCAGATGTTAAAAGGCGTGACGTGGTACACGGAGAGGTCGATAAGTGAAATATCACTGGGAGGATTACTGGTTTTGGTAGTGATTCGAACTATACAATACAACATGCTGAAAATGCGGGTGAGTCGTTGTTTTCAAACGAAAAAGTGCAATAATTCTAGTGACTACTGGTATAGCACGACTGCCATACCCGGTCATTGGCATTTGCTGGGCATTTAATTGGTCTTAAACAACTACCAGGACAAGTATCTACACACCAATTGTTTGGCGGCGCTGGCCAACATGTCGGCTCAGTTCAGATCGCTACATCCGTATGTCTGCCAGAGGTTGTTGAGCTTATTCGAAACCTTGGCAAAAAAATATGCAAGATTGGAATCCAGTATACACAGACAGGCTATGAATTCCGAGAGTGCTGTAATCAATGTTAATGGAAACGCTGTCAATTCCGACATGGTTAGTGACTGTGCAAAATTTGTCGATCTATCTTCAATTGACGGAGACTGACTAACTTTGTGGTTTTCCAGATTCAAGACTTGACAGTCCTTGAGGAGGTCTTAAGAATGGTGTTGGAAATTATAAACAGTTGTCTGACGCATCAGCTAACACATAACCCCAATTTGGTGTATACTCTTCTTTACAAGAAGGATATTTTCCAGTCCTTCCGAATGCACTCCGCTTTTCAAGATATTGTTCAAAACATAGATTCCGTGAGTTTACCATTTCACTCCAGGAGTAGGTCATCTTTTGTCGCATCGGCAAAATTTGAGCGAAGCTTTTTCATTTTCAGGTCATCAACTTTTTCTCGTACAAGTTGGAACAGAGAGATCAGTCGCACATAGGTGTTAGTCAAGTATTGGCAACGATTCAACAAGGAGCCACTCAATGGCCAAAGGACCGAATGAGGGTAAATACGAACAATAATATTTATTTGCGTGAATATGTTGGTAGAAATTATTTTCAATTTTAAAAACAATTCCAACGTCAGTTTTTCAATTTTTCGTTTCCAGAAATTTCCGGAATTGAAATTTAAATACGTGGAAGAAGAGCAGCCCGAAGAATTTTTCATCCCGTATGTGTGGAGCGTAGTTTGCCGAGGAGCTCTGTTACACTGGACTGCTGAAAGTATCAAATTATTTCCATCCAATAGCAGTGAACAAGCTACGATTGTTGTTTGCTGATGACCAGAAATTTTCACGACACCCATCAACGGTTGTTACGAGCGCTAAGAGTACAATACGAAAAGGTGTACCAGATACAAAGAATCATCCGAATATCAATAAGACGTACACTTCCTAGGGTTGATAGCTGATAATAAAATATACTTGAAAACTCTATTGCTCTGAAGTTTATATGTCAAAACGAAATTAAAGTGTCAATATCGATGTGTATTTATATCGGCACGTATGTAGATAGAATATCGTCAATTCTATTTGGACACATCATCCCATGAGCGAAATTAGCTATTTATTAAACCCCATGGAATCCAGAATTGTTTTTTTCACGTTTTTCATTCAATTAATTAATCAATTCTTCAGACAATGAGTAAAATTTTCCTGATTAATTTTCTCTTATTACGCGTCTTGTTAATAGAAGAAAAAAAAAATTCATAGATAGCGAACGAGTCTCTGACTGAAGTTTACAGTTTTGTATATTTCTTTTGATGGCTGTATATTTTTTCAAATTGTAAATCCTATGATTAAATATGATAAGTGAAAACCTTAGAGCAAATAAATATAAATTATCATGCCATATGTCCTAGTTTAATTAATTCTTTTTATTACATTCTTTCTCTTCGAACTAATTATACAGTATCACTTTTTAAAATATGAAAATATTGTATCGTATAAGCCTATTTCTCTTTCTGTTTTCATATCACTTTTAAGATTCAGAGATCAATCGATGTTATTTCGAGTAATTCTGTTCGTTGAAAAAAAAAAAATTTCTCAAAACCATCCTCATCCTCAAATTATTTCGTACGGTTGAGTATCATTCGAGCAATAAGTTTCGCGATTCCATAGATCTCAAGTCCGCACGGAGGGAATTCATTGTGCTCGTTTTACTGTACAAGAAAAAAATACTTGGCGCTATTGGGTATAGTAAATTGAAGCATGTCGCATGCTACAGAATATTTCGTAACGTCAAACTTGCACTTCTAATGCCTTGAGGGGTGTTGATTTACGGCCCATCTGGAAAAAAATCGATACTATCGAGGTAAAGCTTTGCTCGTAATGTAATGTAATTAAGAAGTTAGTCGAATTGTGTTATACTTTCTGTTAGTACTCTTCTTCCATACTATCGGCTGGCAAATTGTAGACCTTTTCTTCATCCTGAGGTGGCCGATGGCGTCCTAGACGACACTGAAGTTTTCTGAACAATTGGGGTATGATAACATTGTTGTAGCAGGACATACCGGTCAGAAGAACTGCAAATCCTATGAGCTGTAACGAAGAATTAATATTACATAGCGTATCGGAGAGGGTTTCACTTGTGTTTCTTGCTTTAGATTTACTCGACGAGGAAATTAGGAGAAATGTTTACCTGCAAGTAGTGAAAGGCCTGCCAGTGAAATATTAAAGAGAATCCCCACACAACCAGTGTTCGCACGCTATCCAAAACCATTCGCGTAGTTGCACTCATTTCTTTTGTGACACTTAAGCCGGCAAAATTGAAAAATCCTATGCTTATGGTCATACCTTAGAAATGAATTGCACATACGAGCGTGTTAAAATTGTAAATATATGTAGTTTAAGAATAGATAAATCAAATACTGCAAGTACTGAGCATATTACCAATAATTGCCATCAAAAGATGTCCGCTGTTTCCGATTTGTACGAGAGCATCTATAGTAGCCTCCAGTGTTCCTTTAGCATTATCGGCAAACGGCGGGAATGCATGTATATAATTCAGCGGAATCATAGCGAGGCATATTCCTATAAACCCAAAGATACCTAAAGCATAAAACATGGAATTAAAGAACGTGCCGTCTCTTGGACATTCATAACAAAAACGGAAGTACAAATTTCTGGTGAATACTGCACGATACCTTCCCAACCAGCAGCTTGTAGTGCGGGTATATCATAGCCAGCAACATATCTCTCTTCTATTACCATTTGTGTGGCGGTTATAACCTGTAACAGCGAATACCTTTGATATTTTTAATATTACTTCCAACAAAAGCTTCACAAACATGAGACGAAGAAACAGACAAAAATGAATAAGGGAATAAAAAAAATATAGAAAAAGCAAAATATGGATTATCCTGATACAGGTTGTTGAATTTTACCTGTGCACAAATAATAAGCAAATCGCCAGTGATAATGGAGTTTGTGCTGACTTTGTCGTCATGCATCATGATAAAATCGCTGAGGCCAACTAGCACCAAGCCATTTATCACCAGGCTGATTCCAAACCATTCCCTCCCTCCCAATTTTCTCTCCAGAAATGCCACTGATAACATCCCAGTGAAAACAATTACAGATCCTCGCAGCATTTGAAAGCTACTTGCATACGTCATATTCAGCCCTACGTACATAATGGACGTTGCAAACATGTCGCAAAGTGCGGGCAATAATAAAGTGAAGGGGCTGAATATTCGTGAACCTTTTGTGAGAGGCATAGAATCCACGCTTCCATCCTGCAATGACAAATAACCAGAGTTATTGTTGGCCGGTTTATTTCCTATGATAATTTAAGAGGCCTGACCGATGTTCGGTTATCTGTAAAATGTTGATAAACTTTTTATTCGTGGATATGGAATCACTAAAATGAAAAAGGAAAAGACAGATCTGAGGGGAGTTGAACTTTGACTTTGCATATGACTCATTAGTCACGCGAGTCAACAAATTCCACAGGCGTATGCATAGATTGTTGCTGAATCGATTGCAGAATGGTTTACCTATTATTAAATATGTCAGGGGCTTAAATCATTCAGCATTGAATAATTACCATTTTACGGCTGTAGTAACAAAAAGCAATCTTGAAGAGCAGGAGACATGACATTTCTCCCACAAACATAAACGACGATTGCACAAAAGGATGGTTGAAGTGGCGCGGTTGTCCATCTTGACCTGGTACAATTTGCTGATCAGCGTATCTGAATGATACATAGAAAAAAAAATGAGAAATGATTCAAGTACTGCTACAGTTGTAAAATTTTAAGATCCGATACCATAAATTTATGAATTTTATTGAGATTTAAAAATGATAGATGTATGAAGAACGTGAGATTAAATATGCGAATTGAAAATGATAATTACTTGACTGAAAGTGTGTTGAGTGAACCTGTGACCACCATAACAATGGCCAACACTTTTTGATAGTACGTCCAAGCCATAGTTCAGTAGTCTATCTTCTGCCTTGCTGAAAATCAAAATGATCGATTGTTTAATAACACATAACAGGAATGGCACAGAAATCAGTTGTTTCATGGAGGCTTCTCTCGTGAACAACACAAGGCATGTAAGTGACAGGGCATATGTGCAGTGATCACGTCAAATGGGTATTTAAGAGTCGAACCCTCGGTCGAACCAACAACAGAGTTCTCACATTCAATCAAGAAAACGGAGCTATGGTCTCAAAAGATTAAAGGATACTAGTTATTATTTAAAAAAAAAATAAAAGCCAAGGTGACCAGCACATTACCTGTTAGGAATTAGCTACGTTATTTTTCTTCGTCCGGATAGACCAGGATAGACCATCGGTGGCAGAGATCTGTCGCAACTCTGGCTTTACAGTAACTGCAGCAGACACGGAACATAAAGAGATAACATGGAAATTCGGCTCGTTTCAAGGTGTGTGGTATACGCTGTGTATGGCTGTTTGTATAGGTCTAAATTTGTTGGCAAAGTATTCAGAATCAGAAGTGACAATTCACGACTCGAAAACTGGGTGTTTTTCTTTTTGTTCCGGAGCACGAAACGTCAAATCGGTGATCAGAGGTCGATCGAGACTGGTGGTGATCTCTCGAAGATCGAGGGGACTTGAGGCTTCGATAATTTCTCCGCTCCGGCCCCTCGCGAGCAGTTGCTCGCAACTGCTCGCAGTTGTTGACCAGACAGTCGGAGGTTTTTGTGGTGGGATGCATTATTTGTCTGTCAAGTGGTGAGCAAAGGTGGTGAAGTATAGAGGCGATGATTCGTGAAAGATTGAGTTAGTAATATCTTCGATTATCGAACAAGGTGAAGGTGTTACTTTCACTGATGGTGGGAGTTCCTCTCCTCTGATAGAAACAATCTACTTGTATTTATTATGTGATCAAAACAGATCAAAACCGACCGATATATACCTACCTACCTATGTATGTATATTTACGAAGATGCGGATCTTAAGCAATGAGATTTTTGGTTCTCTGTGCATCGTAGTGGTGTTCCTATCGCAGTTTGTTATAGGTAAATGGATTTCAACCTAGCTGTTCATAGTAGCATAACACGGCCGTGGGCACTCATCAACAATTTATCTCGTAATACAAGCGTTTGGATTTAACTAAAGATAGCCGACGACCCCACCGACACATGATAATTTACATCCGTTGTCACCGTTGCTTGTCGTTCGATCAAGCTCGCGGCAACATATGCAGCATCCCTGCGAGTTAAAAACTACATTTATCCTCTTAGAAATTACGTCGACAGTGAACTCTTTCCCTGGGGCATATTTCATTGGGATTATTCTGCGAATATTTCGCAACTCATGCACATTACAATACATTCTTGTCCGACGAGTATCTTGTCTTGCCTCGCTATTTTTCTTCGATATTATGACGATGACAGGGGTCGTGTATAGGTACGTTAGAAATTGTTTTTCTCGTTCAATTTTACAGAATTATCAGCATGCCTTTCTTCAAGATCATAGATTAGATTAGATTAGATTAGATTAGATTAGATCTTTTACCCCTATCCACGAGACGTCAAAGATTAGAGGATATTTTTCAGTTTGGTTGAAAAATATTCCGATCGAATGTCCTATATGATGTTTCAAATATGTATAAGGAAAAAGTAAGCAGCTTGATAGGACAGGTGACTTGACTAATTGTAAGGTCATGAAAAAGCAGGATAAAGCGATTCCTACGGTAGTGTCATTCCATTCACATATTAATGCTACTCATTGTAATCATAATATGTCAGAGGGTATCTTCTTCAGACATGGTAACTCGTGTCATCTGCCTGATGAAACTAATTTGATTCAATTATGTTATTCAGCCAATCAAATACTGTACCGTAAGCTCAGGTCACTGTAATGTGAATGCATGTACTGAATCAACAGAGATCAGAGATCGTACAGCAATCATTTGCATTTAAAACAGACGAATCAAATATTGACCTTTTGACGTGTTGTTGCTAGAATCTGATTCTCTGGTCAAGTTATGCATACATTCATGTTTAACTATAATAAATCATAGGTAACGTCTATTTTTCTCCGAATTTATTATTTTCCTCATTAAACCTGATTATGGAGATTACTTCCAGGAATTTGATTTTAGTATTACGTAACAATTGGTCAATATCAGAGAATGTTTCTTGAAAAAACCTCACACAACTGACTGGGTAATTATCATTTCCAGAGGCTAAAAGTACATGTAACACGGATTCCCTGTTGGTAACGGATGGATGTGGGGAGAATGAGAGGTGTATTACTCTAGCTAATCAAACGGGTGAATGTAAATGTATCCGAGATTTTCAAAGAATAGCTGACAAATGCGTTCCGACCCCATCTACCACTCAGGCTTGGATCGAATCTAGTACGACAAAACACGATTCTACAGCAAGTTCTAGTGGTGAGCAAAAAATTAACGATCAACTATTACTATTATTATATTCATTTCAAAAATTTCAGGAGGTTCGGTTGCAGCGGGTCTTCTCATACCATTATTTCTGATCTCCCTAGCAGTACTGATATTCCTCAGTGGTAGAAGATACAAATGGGTACAACGGTTTCGACAGTACCAGCAGAATCGTTACGGAAATGTTTTAGTTACTAGGGATGATGATGACGACGATCCTCCTATCGTCTGAGATACATTTTAAGTGGTATAAATATGTCAGGATAAAAAACGAATTCTTCTCACCAAGCGGTGTTTTCACTTTCACCAGATCATTGGTTCCATTGCCCGACACACCAAGTTCAAGCAAATAGTTGCACATGTTGCTATGCATCATAAATTATTCTGGTCAATATTACGTTTGTTTTGTTTTTTTTTTTCCTATATTTCAAAAGTAATGGTAAGCCGCAATGCGGCAATATAAACCTGTAGTAATCCGTTAATTTTTATATTATTTTTGTTAATTTCTTGGATTGTAAAAAGGAAATTTCTATCTTTTTTAACTGCTTATATTCAGAAAATGTGTAGAGGACAGGATTATTTGTGGCGTGTTTTGAAGAACAAAACGATTGGCCACTGCGCAATGTTGATGTATGTATCATGTTTTTGTACATTCATATTATAGATAAACTGTTCGGTGTCTGTCGTATTGTGCTAATAATTAATGATGAATGAATATAGAGTAGAAGATAGATTTCCTATAATGCCGAACAACACTAAAGCGTTTTTGATCAGGTTCTACGAAGGCACTTCGAACAGCACACTCCCTGAATATTCAGTGTCTTTAGTTGTCGAAACCGAAGAAGATCGCATTTGGTAAGCGCCTCGTTGAACCCAATTGTGAAATGCAACGAATGTTTGTAGATTTCCAATTCCATCTATGTGTTCAAAAGTTGTCAAGAAACCACAGACGTGATTTATAAATTCCATGACGCACCTAACTGTATTAGAGCGCACAAATGTTCCATATTTTTAGGGACAGTTTTTGATTGCGACAAACAAGGTAATGAACACTTCTGTTCAAATGATCTCTATACAAGTTATTGGCCGAATGTGATTGAATCTAAAATTGAGAATAGCACATGCATAATTATTTAAGAATTTGTAATGTACTGCTCTATTTGAACCGTTTTTATATATCTACACTTTGATGTGAAGAATCAGTTAAAAATTTTCACCAAGTGGTCCTAAAAATTATCTGCAATACCAAGGAATACTACTTACCGGCATTATCATAACTTGATCCAGAAATACAGTGGCAGGTGAAAAATTAATCCGCAAAAGTTAATGAAACTAGCAGAATTTTTGGATGATCTCATATATGAATTATGATAACAATAACCAACAACATCCGTAACAACAATAATAATAATAATAATAATAATGATAATTTTGTAATGTAATGAAACCTGTATGATATAAACAAAATTGTAAATACTCTTGCTAATCAGTTAACGCATGCATAATATAATCGTTGCTTATAACGAAGGAAGCAAATTCAAAGAACGTGATTCTAAGATACTTCGATTTTATTATCACTTTTTTAAAAGAACCTATCACAAGAACCCTTGAATACGCTTTCAAGATCTAATGATCTCCTTGTAACACGCATGCAATGCAATTAATTTTTATTAATCCGTGTAAAGGTTTTTATTTGGAAAAGACTCTTGACGTTGTCGAATGGTCGTTGAGAAAAGAGCACTTGTTAGCAAACTCGAGAGTTGTGTTGAAAAGTTTGTTACCGAATAATATTTAGCCTATGTAAAATAAGACGATTGAGTTACAAATCATATAATTTGACTTTAATTTTATTCCGATAATTTTAGACAATCTTAAATCGGCCAGGTAAATCAATACGTGTATTACTCATAAGCCCCTATCTTGCCTCTGACCGAAATATTGAACTTTGTTAAGAGTACTAGGTTACGAAACGTACCAAAACTTATGAGGTCATAACGCGTTATACCACATGTATGTAAATACATTAAATATTTAAGGTCAATACTCGATATCGTAAGTCCTGATGATTTGGCCGGTTGAATAATTCTTCCACTTCCATTTGCCCTCCTATCGTTTGCACAACTAATGGTGACGAACTAGCTCAGTACAAAATGTTGGTGAAGACCACGGAGCAACGATGCATGTATATTGGTGATTTTCCTAGTATAACGTGTGATTACATTGTAAATATTTTTAAATGAATGTATTTTCAAAACGAATAAATCGAGAAAATCGTAAAACAAAAAAATCACATGATTCGATTAATTCATTATGCAATTACCCGACCGCCAATAATATAAAATTGTTATTAGTCAGATGCATCAAGAAGCTGCTGTATCTTTTTTCCTACATTGAAAATACCTACTTATCTCAAACTTGTCGGTGCGGGGGAGTAGAGTGGGCGGGGGTATTCTGGAATCGGTCACGGTCACATGGTGGAAATACATGTGGCTACAGATATGATAAAAGTGCAAGACGGTATTTATGGAAAAATGGCACATTTATTATATTATTAGTGATAATAATATTACTAGTAATTAAACATTTTTCTCAAATATGTTTTTATACGCGTAGATCATACAACATTCGCTTCCACGAACAGCACACTTTTATCTGTTCACGCATACATTTCACTACCTAGACTATTGACAAAATCTAGCTTAAACTGACTTAAAAACTATTATAGTTATATATTACATGATTTTCCTTTGAATATTTCTTGTTTTTCTTTTTTTTGTTTCTTATTTCTTTTCTTTTGTTTAGTTTTTTTTTTAAAAAAAGTTCATCAGCTCACGCATTTAGCAGCTTAAATTTTATGTCACAATGTACAATTCAACTTATCCAGTAATTGTAGGGGCAGAATTCATGCCTCTCGCTTCCCCACATTACAAAATTTCTCCCATGCTCAATAAAATTGTCAGTTTTTTTAAAAAAAACTTATAATAGTAACAAGCGTATAGAGAGAATTTTTGCGCGGAGTAAGGACCTTGCATATACCAGCCATAGCATCTTTTTTTTGTCTTCATATGATTACTGTGGAGACAAAACGTTATTTATTTATTTATTTTATTATTTTTTTTTCCATCTTTTTTTTTCTCGTTTTTTTTTTTATTTTTTATTTCGTAATTATGAATTCAGATTTCAGTGCGTTCGTTTAAAATTCATTTCAGTAACATAATACAGCTCGAAATACCTTCAAGCACAATAATATAGTAATATTGCAAAAAAAATATAATCGATGTTAAAAAATATGTACATATACATATTTGTATATATAGATATAGCTGTATATATACACATACATATATGTATGTCTGACCTATCGGTAATTCGTAGTAAAAGAAACTTAAATAATAACAAACATGGAATATATTTCTAATGCTAAAAATTTTCTATATGTATAGTATGTGTATCTAATTGTAATTTATATTATAATACTCAAAAGTGCCAAATGTCTGGGATGTGTGCGTATAGTGTTGTAAAGCAAATTCAACAAAACACTTCTGTCCTATCTCATATATGTATGTATATGAATATAAACCAGAAAAAGCAATAACTGCACTTTCAACCTAGCGAATTTCTATTTCGTAAAAACTAGCCAAGGACGTGGGAAAAAGTATCGGGGGGTAGTAATCAGCTGCAACGTAATATTATATGATTTTTCATTCGACGAAGCAATAACTGTTAAGTAACTGCAGAACTCTTTCCCACGTTAAAACTCCTAGCTAGCAACAATGAAATATGAGTGTGTACGCAAAGGTATAATATTATTGTCCTTATATCTTAAGGGAATGCGTTCTCTAGTAAGCACTCAAAGCACATTATTGGCAATAGATTCTGTCGAATAACTGACAGAGAATCTAAATGATAGAATCTTTCGCAAATAGCATTCACTCATCGAATTTCCTATAATCCACATCGCCATACCTGTACTGTCTTTCCATTGGAAAAAAAAAAACACGAAAATAATAACAATCAAATAAGACACGTGTTTAGAAATAATTGAAACTGCCAGTTTTATTAGTCTCAAAAATTATTCTGTCGTATTTTGGTTTCACCGTGATTCTCCTGCCAACAACTAAAAGGTCTGTCAACAACCAGCAGTCTGTCTTTTACAGAAATTTTCGCGGTGCTCATGAGAGCAAAAATGTCACTGGGTTACGCTGGGTTTTTGACTGTAGACGAAGGCTTGTCGCTATACGGGTTAAGCAACGAAAAATATAGCAGCATATAAAACTATGAGGCTATAATGCAAGAAACATGACGGACGCACAGATTCGAAACATGAGCTTATTAAAAAAGAAAAGTTTTAGCTCAGTTAGGGAGAAAAACAATGTAAAGTATCGAATTATCGGTAGTAGTGACGTCGCACAGATGACGCTTTCTTTTTTTATTTTTTGTCGAATGAAAAAATCATCAGTGGGATAACAAAAGAAAAGCACTGATTATGTCAAGTGAGCAAAATGGGTGGGAAGGTATTAAAAAAAAATTCTGTGTGGAAATTTCAGATTTGTCAGACAGTTTTGATAAAATGTGACAACTGGCATGGAATTGACGAAAGAATATGCTTCAGGTGCATACTAGGACATGTATCCGCTTAAACATCTCGCACGTCAGGTGCGGATATCCTACACACGCTATAGACAAAGTTAGGTTCCCTACTAAAGACCTAATCTTATTTATAGTCCTTGAGCAACGCATTTTTATTTCACATACACACATACTCATGTACCAGCGCATGCACCGACGCGTATGGATAGACACGTGTTGCGTCGCTCATCTGCGAAAGCAGATTACTATTCGTATTATTAGTAGCAAACCGAATTCAGTTTTTGAAAATTTTCAATGGTAAAATATTCAATAATTAATTAAGGTGGGACGCCAATTAAAAACGAAAGATAGAACCTCGTCAGTTTCATTTCATAAATAACTGTCATTTAAATAAAATTCTTTTTTTTTTCTTTATTCCCACACCTAAAAAAAGGGCACTGGCAATTGATTGTAAAAGAAAATAAAAATTATGAATCACAGTCACTTTTCTAAAAACGCTATCGAAACATCTGTACGAAATGCATAAAAACGAATTTATGAATTTATTATTATGATTGCAGGGGTGTTTTTTTTTTTTTTCTTTTTTAAAATGCATACATTAATTTTTATGTACAAGGTTTCTTTCTTATTTTTTTCCACCCCCGCATCTTCGCAAATAATTAGCATGATGAAATAAATACCCCCGACAAACAATCGATTGAAATATGTTGATAGTAAAGCCAAACGATTAGCGTGCGTCAGGATAATTACAGTCCGGTTAATCCCATGCTGCTATTCAATGGACATTAGACAACTATACTTTCATTTCAAAGAGCCTCGTAACAATTACATAGTGGCCGGCATATGCGTGAAATAACCGTTCTCCTTTATAGCAAGGAACAGTCAACGTTAAAAATTTAACGTAGATTGTAAAAAAAACAAAACAAAACAAAACATGAAATCTGATAATATACAACAAGATATGACCACGTTGTTGTTGATTAGCACAATTTCACCATTTTGTATTTTACGTTGAAATATTTAAATAGGATTCCAACGATCCAATTAACTGTCTTCATAAATAATAATAGTTCACTTGCATTTTTTTTCATTTGCCGAACTCAACATTTTTTAACTACAGCATTCGAATTCGTAAACTTTGGCTCTAGATTCGCTTTTGGAAAATCGAAAAACGACAAAAGTGCAGACATACTGAAAACTCAGACTCGTACTATTGAGATACCTGGTGAGATAAAGGCGACGTGACTTATTCCTTGCTATATCATTCGGCTATAGGCGAAAAAAAAACAATCGAGGTATGAATTGTATACAGAATAGAAGGTATCGACCGATTTTGACGTATCGTACAAATTTCTACAATTTGTATTTCAACAGTTTGAGTAAATTATTCAATAGACAATTTTTGTTCTTTTCTTGTGATAAATGATTCATTGCCGGAGGCGGATGGAAATAAAAATTGTCGGTATAACAGTTTACTCGGATAGTTGTGCGACCACTACAGAAAGTAAATATCCCGTTAGTGGTCTAATTAGAATTTTTTAATTTTAATTTTTTTTTTCAAACCTATCTGTATAAACTGCACGTGGATTTCTCTTTTCATCGTTTGAAAGATCCGATATTTCATTCTCTCGGGTATGGCCGTGTTTCGCTGCCAAGAACCTAGAAGTGATGATGACACTCGCGAATCACGAAAATGCGTAACAGCTGTGGGGGGCGTGTATTTTCGCGAATATTAGTGTTTACCATTTTATGTACATGTGATCAGTGTATGGGATAGCTGAGAAGTGAAATAATTACGGCTATACGGTAGGATATTTAGAATCCAGTCACAAGACTGCGGTCCAGCGATGGGAAAACTTGGAGCAAATGCATCGCCTCAACACAGAGCGACGCTATGGTCCAGCCGCTGCTACTGCGGTTGCGACGGATTGTGTTGAAGGGAAGGTGGCGGCCCCTGAAACGGGAAAATCATTCGTCTGTAACATATTCTTCAAAAACGAGTTTGCAATATCCGAAGAACAATGGAATCGTAGGTTTTAGACTCACGGGCATTGTTGCGAACGATGGCTGTGAATGGGAGTGTGGATGTGGGTGCGGATGCGCTATGTGCGCTGCTAGATGGCTGGGTAATTTAGGTCCATCTTCAGCTTTTTCTTCTTCTCTCCTTTTCAAGCACGCCGCTTTTGGATTCAGGTTTCGTTCTGCGATGAAAAGAGAAAAATAAAATAAATAAAATAAAATAATAGTTACTCTGCATTCAATTTCTCATTCTTGCAATCGTCGCTTGGTTACATACCTCTGACTTGCTGTTCCAGGGTCATAATAACTTCAACAGCCATATTGAGAATACCAAGCTTAGTTTGTGGTTTGTCGGTCTTGAGGTGTGTCATACACATTCTCCCCAGCTCTTTCAAAGCTTCATTTATATCCCTAATACGTATCCTAAAGGAAAGAGAAAATTCCATAGTAGAATATATGGTAATGTTCATGCAGAGAATAGCCATCCGTACCCAGTTAATTACAATTATCTACTACTTAGGCATAGTTGTGATAGCAGTAGAGTAGTGAGGTAATTGCAGACGGAAAATGTTTGCAACTGTATTAAAGGTATGCAAATTGCGAGCATTCTTTTTAATCGTAAAATGATGGCTTCCAATTATTCTCTATTTGGAAGAAAGTATTTGGGAAAATAGAAAATACATACTATACAAAGACTACGGGCCAGTTGATTAAAATTTAACAATTGTTATTATTTTTTATTTTCTTGACCATCTTATTAACGCAACAAGTAAGATTATTATTTATGTGCAATTTTGATGAAACGTTATTAGTATCCTGTTTTTCTTTGTTTTTTTTTCCAACTTAGGGTCTTACCTTTCCCTAGCATTATTGGCCTGCCTCCGCTCCTTTTCCCTCTGAGCCTTCATGTCAGGATCATCATCCTCGTCCTCGGCGCTCGAACAACAGTTGCGCAATAACAATACTCCATTAATCACCTGACTTAGTTTCTTACTAATAAATAAGAACAAAACTTCCACTGAGTTATCAAAAAATTGTTAAGCGCAAATTCTCAGAAGTATTGGCAAGTTAGTTAACATAAACTTTATCCATTTCCTAAGAGATTTTTTTAAATTCACTTGACAGGAACTATGAACTAGATATTTTAAAATAATGTGATTGAATGATGTTGTTCGAGCGATGGAGTGTGTCAATTTTTCTATTATGACTCGATTATCGATGAAACCGTGGTCATCATTATTGAAATATGTTTAAAGTATTACATTAATGAACACACGCACTTAGGTCCATCATTGGATGTTCTTAGGAGCTGAGGTGTTTTAGCTGGCTGAGGGATAGGCTAACCCTATCGATTGCTAATTTTTTTTTTTGTGTTATCTGGAAAGGCCCATACTCTTTGTACATTTACGAAAAATTTTTCACATCTCATTTTTTCTATAATTTCTCCAACTACGAAATGATTTTTGTCAAAATAAGTGACAGGTTGTTACTAATTAATTTAAAGAGAAATGATTCTTCTTTTACAACTATGCGTTCACCTAAAAAAATCATATCAACATATTACGTAGTAAGAAATTACAATTTACAGCATGAAAAATTCAAATAAAACCAATCGGAAAAGGATGTCGATATAATAGCAAAGGAAAAAGTTGGGTATAGATAAATAGATTTTTTTGATTCACATCTTAATCTGAAATAAAATAAGTTTTAGTCTGAAAGATGTAAGGGGTGTTGTACACAATAATCTCAAGTCTTACTCAGTTTAGCGCTTGAAATTATTGAGATAAATAAAAAGTAAAACTGACAAATATTTTATGCAATAAATACGTTCTATGAATAATATTACATGCCTAGTAACCAGATTCCAGCTGTATTAAAATGAAACTGATTTCAAGCAACTCACGAGAAATCTTAAACAAATCTCATCTTTGTCCGCAATCAGTGACACTTTAACTACCATTTGTAAAAATGAGCCTGGCGGTTGCGGAGAGGATATAGGGATAAATATAGCTTGGGTATGATGTTACATGTATAATTTATATGCCAATCAGAATTAGATAAATTTTGGATGGAGAATCATTCCAGAATTCATGTAGAAAGAAAAATGTTGAGATCAGATCTTATCGTAAAATCGAAATTACAATTGATCATCTTTAATTTGGTAACGACGTGGTTGCAATATTATGCAAATTGTCGATAGGATCGAACCTCAACTTTATTTTTAAAGATTTTTCCGTGTTGTCGCTGTGTCAAGGGATACTTTTCAAGGAATTGGACCAAAATGTGAATAGTGCGTATCGCGTGTGCTCACTAACCTTTCACGAACGTTGTTAGCCTGTCGCCTTTCTTTTTCACGCACCGCTTTAGTGCCCGGGTCATCGCAGTCTTCCTCAGCGCTCGAACAACGGTTGTTTAAAGACACAGCAAGTTAGTTTAAATTGTCACACTAGCCTCCTCATCAAATAATGACACCAAGAAAGACTAGCATTGCTGGGAGTGTCGTTCAATTGCTGTATTCCTTCTTTCAAATGTTTCGACGAATTTTCAAATTTCGAATCTCAATTGCGGAACCGAATTCGTACAGATACAGGATCCGCGTACGGATGTAGCAGACAATTCAAGTATTGGAGGATTGGAAATTGAGCGGGCATTGTATTGAGAGTACTTTGAATGTGACAGACAAAAGTGAATCGTACAAAAAATCGAAGGAATCGAGGACTCGTCGTCACTTTTTTATAGAACAATCACAATCAGCATAAAGTAACATAGATTTTACAACAGATGCGAAATTCTACTCTTTTTTCGAATCAATGATAAATGTAATTAAAAGGACACTTACTATCTGCGCGATCTTTTTGTGCCCTTGCCCTGAGAAGTCGAGTTCACCGTAGAAGCTCCTATGACACCGCTACCGGTAACCAAGTCACTGCTCGAAGGCTTTGTTTCACCACCACTGCTGTCTGGTGGGTCTTTCCTCTTTTCTAAAGAGATGTATTCTACTCATTATTGATACTGCCTTATAAAAGTCATGTTCATATGCTAATAATATAATATCTCTACAAAAATTAGGGAAGCCTCTGTTAAAAAAAAAGATTTGATAATTGTTGATTTGGTTTTTAACCGTTGCACATTAGATAAATGACCGATAGTTAACATTGTCGTTATTAAGAATGAACAAGACTACATTTAACTGCCAATTAAAAACAGGAAGTGACCAAGTAAAATCCTATTTTGGGCATAGCCTTATGCGTCGCAAGAGTACAAGTAGATAATGGATGCTCGCTCATAAAACGTACGTGTATAAAACATACATTTGCAACAGCTTAGGTATTTATATCAGATGTAACACACAATGGCAACTCTCTATAAGATATCCATATGAGAAATACACGACTGCCATTTACCACGAATGATCAAAGTTTTGATATAGAAAATGAAAATAGAGAAGTTAAAAGCCAGTAGTTTCTAGCCTAACCTATTATAGATAGTATTATAGATAGGATAGAATGTTCTGTATTGAAATATTAAAACCATAAACAATAAAGGACATTAACTTACTGGCATTGGATGCGGGTAACCTTTCGATTTTGATGGAACCATCTGTGTCGGGTGTCGGTGTCAGACCTGGATATGAACCTTGGGGTTGCGCAACAGTAACCGCAGGATGAGGACTCGTCTGTAATCGAACATGAAAATTTCTCAATAAACTTCAATCACTCATATATCCTTGAAAATTGCACTAGAGTCTTTAATTTGAAGATTGTAAAAAAATTTCATGAGCCCTGATTTACTCTACTGATTCTCACCATATGATCCAACTGCGGTGGTGAGGTGTGAGAGTATAACGAGGTGTGGGGTCCAACAGGTGCAAGATGTAAGCCTAGCTGGCTCTCTGCGTGGTTCCTCAGTACATTAATGGCGTCATCCAGTCTCTCTTCCATCCGTGTTCCCTGTACCAACAGAATACGACATGCCCGACTCGATTACATTTTAGCCATCTTTGTCAGGAGGTTATAATCTTATCGAGAAGTCAAAATTTTTTTAACTAACGACATACCGGCCAAAGGTGAGAGAAGAGCGGCGAGCGTACTGTCATAGAATTAAATTAAGTAAATATAAAAAAAAAGAAGAAAATAAATAAATAAAAATAAAAGAAATGGAACAAAGAATCGAGTAAAAAAATAATAAAAGAAAGAAAAAAAAAAATTCAACAACTTTTATCGATATTGTGATGACAATGCAGCGTCATGAAGACAGCAGTACCTACGTCCCACTGATTAGTACATAATGATAAATAAATGAAAATCGGTGATCCTCACCTCGGCGTGGTCACGCAGGAAGCCGATGGCATCATCTAGCCTCTGCTGCTCTGGCGCCGGCTTCACACACAACACCAACGCAACAACAAAACCAAAACAACCAAGTCAACACAACGTTCACACAAACAAGAAAATGTAAAAAAAAGTTAAACAAAAGACAACACAGAAATAAATATTAATTATGGTGCACGCTCTCATGCTTTGTGCAACCCCAAAGCTATTTGTAATCGATAAATTAATTTTCCTGTCTGGGGGTAATCCGAATATCTCACTTTCTCTGTCAGGGGGGTAGAAGACCAGCCTAATACTTCACATATTTTATAGCATAAAAGCAGAACGTTAGTAAATATGTATGTAAAGAAATATACTAGTTCTTTTCTATGTTTCCTAAAATCCTCGACTCCGATTCTATGCGGTCGAATTGTTATTTCGTTATTTATTTCACTCACTTCCACTCATTAAAAATGATGACGTTACGATTAGAAAACCGGTAAGTAAAATTTGAAAGCCGTATAGTTCTTCCGCAGGTATAATCACAGTATTGTAAAAGAAGGCTTTGCCAAACTATTTGAAATACGTACGTAGTAAAAAAGAAAAGAAAAAAATATATAAGAAAAATGAAAAAAAATTTAATAAATAAATGAATAAATAATTGGTATATTATTTTACAGAACTTACCATGTGAATGGTTCCGCCGCGATTGGGATCCGCGGCAAAATGTGGAGAAACTGGAGCTGTTCCAGAGGCCCAACCTGGTGCAGAGCCCGTTAACGGAGGAGGTGAACTAACCGGTGTCGACGGATTACTGCTATAGCTAGATACCGATTGGTCCGTAGGGTAAATCTGTCGGATAAGATCGAACAAGTTTATCGATTAGAAATTTTCGTTGAAAAAGTCCGGAAATTTTGTTCTTGTTGTTTATCTAATGATGTTTGATTAATTAATTATCTATTCATTTTAAATGAGATGCGTGAGACACGTACTCTTGCACTCACAACAGAGGCAAGAGCCTTGCCAAGGGTATCTCCCGTCGTTGGTTGATTATTTGTTGTCGCACTAGGTGCACTAGGGGCTGGTGGTGGTGCTCCAGGGCTGTGACTGTATTGCAACGATGCAGGTGACGGAGCTCCAGCGCCACTTCCCGCCGCGACAGCCGCACTGCCTCTAAACGTCGACATAGGTGGCAAAGAAGCTGCGCTCGTTACCGCCGAACCAAGAATCGGTGCCGCTGTCTCACCGTTTGGGGATATTGCGGAGTATGCCTGAAAATTTGGAAAACAACTTATATTGTAGATTCATTGAGAGTGCCGAAGTCAATGGTTGTCGTCAATTAACGTTGGGATTTAATTTCCTCCTATCAACGATTTATCGCCGATCCTTGTGAATCCGCTTGTGAAAATAATTCCTCAATATTCTATTTGGAAATAAGATTTGTACGGTTACATGCACGGGGGTTATCGTTAGCCGGTTCAATTGCGTAAATCAAACATCAGAGGCTACTTGCACTTGACTATACGAAACATGATGTAGCAGGAGAGCTTAGGATCTAAATATAGATACCCTGACTCATTCAGTAGCAGCTTATGCTGCGGCACTGTCGCAGGGTTTTCTGTCTTTCAGCCTCTCAATACTCTAGTGTACTTTGAAGAAAGTAGAATACGAGGATATTAGGAAAAGGGTAATCGATAAAAATGATCTCACGCGAAGTCTTCTTGGCATAATTTTGTCAAATTTCAAAATCCTTCGAAAAATTGTATGAAAATACTTTTCACCTATTCTTTGACAACTTATATCCCACATTTTTCAAGCCGTAATTTCATTGGGGCGCAAGTTCGATCCTTCAACGGATGAAAACTGCATCCTTTCGAGGCATTCCAGAATCGTAAAGGTTTAACGTTACAAAAAAGCTCACCATGGGGTCGTGGGGTAAGTGCATAGGGTAGGCTGGTTGTGCCAAATGAGATGGTGCGTATCCGCTGTAAGGAGGTTGCACTCCGCCGGTTCCTCCTGTCCACGGATCACCAGGACCCGCTCCCGCTCCGCTCCCATCTGAAAATTATTGGAACCAAATAAGTTCAGTTTCTATTAAACGCTACCAAATCATGGATAAAATTTCATTATTTCCGATCACCTAACGCCTGTAATCGAAGCAATATGTTATCATCATTCCGATACTTCGAGAGACGATTGTCAAAACGTTGTTCTTTTCTAACAGCGAAAACTTTCACTAAAATTGGGGCTGCTTATGGTTTTTCTCACTTTTCTTATCGAATACAAGAAGCAATGAAGAAAATGGATTCACTATAGGGATGGCTATGCCGGTGGTCACACCGGAGAAGTTATCGTCTAACATCTGTGAGGGGTGGTGAATTATATGAAGAAAAGCGGTATCGAAGAACGTGTTTCTTTTTGGTAACATATTGCGGTTGTTTGCAACTCGGATCAGATGTGCGCGAAATGAACGTCCAGCTCTCGAAGTAGAAGAAATGAATCCAAAAAAAAGCGAAAAAAAAGAAGAAAAAAAAAGAAGACTTACCGTTGTCTTCGTTAACCAAATGGGTGGTAATAATTACGACGTTTTAAAACTTACCAATATAATAGGGATCGGCGTAGAGTGTGGCTGCTTTCGGGGAGGTGTACCTTGGAGAGTCCTGACCAAATTCGTCGGAGCCATACTGAAATCAGAAGAAAAAAAAAAAAAAAAACGATTAATTTATAATAAAACTGTATTAAAAAAAGTGGTTATAAATTTAAAACAAAAATAAATGTTTTACGATGTCTTAAAATCACAAATTGAATATAAAACTAAGAATAACAATAATAATCGGTACCATTTTCTGACCTCCGTAATAACCACCGATCGTTTTTACGAACATTTTTTTTTTTCGATAAAAATATTCGTACGAAACGAATATAGATTGCGGAAGAATAAAAGTACAGAGAAATCCGGTGGTAAAACCGCGGACGAATTTTATTGCACACGGCGATTAATCGGCGTGGAAAAATAAATAAATAATAACAAAATTTGAAGAGCCAAGAAAAATATGTACCCGCATTTGACGAAGGATACCGCGATACTGTCGACTAGAGGTATCGGGGACCCTCGATATGCGGTTTCTTTTCCTTTTCTATTTCTTTTTCTATTTCTTCTCCTCTCCATCCACTTACACGGACATTTATATTTACATATTTCCACTTCCTTTCTAAGTTATACACTTACAAAGGGGTAGATGTGCAGTCGGGGTGGGAGTTACGTCGACGTTTTTTCGACCAATCGCAATATCGCCCGACTCGCGCCACTGTATTTTATTGCAACAACGTTTTCTAAAACTATTTCTCTTTTCTTTTTCTCTTCCATCGGTCAAAATTTCCGTTCAAATTAATTCGCAATTTTTTCTGTATCAGTTCCAATATTTCTCTGGCGATCGAAAAATTATAATCTACAATTATCAATTGCTTTCTTCCTCGTTCATATCTATATAGTTGTTCCGATCTGAATTCGAGTAGAAAAACAAAACCAAAAAACATTCATCAATTCTATAAATTTCGTATCGTCACATTTTCGACCGCATGTATAATAATAAGTGATATCTCGTCATACCTATCCAATATTATGTAGATATATAATGTAAGGAAATCGATCAAATGCATGTATAGTATATACCATGTATATATACTTATATTACATACGTACAACGTGACATATAATAGAAATGTCGACCCACTATAGGTACTGATAGAAATGACTCCGCACTATATGTGTGTACGAGAATTTCAATATATTTCGTATAGCAAGTTTTTTTCTTTTTCCTTTTTTTTTTTCTTTTTTCTTTTTTTATTTCTAAGTTGCGATACCCTTCTCGCATAGAATACACGTCAGCAATTTTTCTACAGTAATATAAACGTCCGAGGCATTGATTTATATTCATCGGAACAACATGTCGTTCTCACCAAGATACAAATATATACCCGCACATAAATTTTTTCGATTTTGATAAAATCTGTAGCAATTTTTGAAAAACACCTCACACCTCGTTATATACGTATAAAGACGTAACCCTGCGGCTCCCTATTTTCGCAAAAAAAATAAATAAAAATAAATAAATAAAACAAAAAACAATTTGAAAAAAAAAAAAAAAATACTTTACAGACAAAACGTGTATAGAAAACGTAATAATTTATATCTTCGCGTTCACATGAGACTCTTCCACTTATACTTCGGCCCGCATATATTCGGAGTGAGCACCTGCCTCCTTTCTTAAAACCCACATAGATATTAACTCCTCGTATAATACCAGACATGCATTTTTCTCTTCTTTCTTTTTTTGTTCACGTATTGTCATATCATGTACAGGTATTAAAATTGCAGAGAAAGAGCAAGCATAGCATTTTTCATACATTATATACGCTTTTTTCGATTCCTATATAATAAATTTTATTTATTTATTTATTTATTTTATTATTATTATTAATAATTTTTTTTTTTTGCTAACCAGAATGAACGAACAATTTTTTTCAACGGCCGATAAGGTACGATTATCAAACTGGTGTATATTAACATAATTGTTTTAGTTTTCTGTTTTTTTATTTTGTAAATTTTTTTTCGACTCATCATCCGTGCGCACGTGCGCGGAAACGGTTTGTTATTGTTGTAAAAAAAACATCGTTGGCACAAGATGTAGGCACATATAGAAATATAGATGAGATGATGAAATGGGGTATACGCATAGAAGTAAATTAAACTTCCATTAATTACCCCGCACTATACAGACTTTACACGATCATCATCTCGAGACCCAGGTGCATCGTACGTGCGTATATATATAGGTATATAATATCGTCGTCCTCATAGGTCGACGAGACTCGTATAAGGTGCAGGTGTCTTTATCATCGAATTTTATCTCATTGTACACGACGACGAAGCTCTTCCCCCTCCCCCCCCGGCGCGTCATTATTTTTTTTTGCTTTTTGCCTACTACGAAACGTTTACGGGCTTTAATTCCCCCCCCCCCCCCCCCTATTTTTTATGCGTTATACGTTTATAATTAATTATCATCGACTCGTGTCCGATGGACCGTGGGAACGATCCGATACATATAATCCTATAGGTATCTATACGAGTGATTAACACCTCACTATTTTAGGTTAGGTTAGGATTACAATAACGCGGGGTATCGTGAATGAACTTTGAGAGGGTCGTTGGAAATTGTTTTGTAGACGAAATTCCGATGCGATTAACGATCGTAGGTTAATTCGACACAGTGTGCGATTACGCGGTAGAGTAACACGCGCGTTAAAATAGTAGGTAATAGTCGATTGAATTTCTGATTCCCAGATGGCCTTGAATGACGTCGTCGTGGATAAACCGCGACTCTAGTATCTATCTTCCAACTTCTCGCATTTCTCTAGTTTCCAGTATTCTATATAATATATTCGCTTATATATATTTTTCTTTTCGTTTTTTTTATCCTCAATAATTCTTTAACAGGTACATGTATAGGGTATGTATATGTAAATAACATTATACGGGTTTACTATAAAGTAAATTTGTAGAAATTTTCCCATCGCTTTAGTTCGTGTCATTTAGACGACGACGATCAGAGGGACAGTTGCCACGGAAATGACCACGCGATGTATCTAGATGAGTAGTTTTCATGTTTATTTAGTTAAAGTATACATATACATACATATATATACCATTAGCTGTTCATCCCAAAAACAATTTCCTGTATACATGCATCGTGTTTTTTTTTATATATACGCATATATTTCCACCACCCCCGCGCGTTCTAATTCGGTATTATATAAGAGTATATAAGAGAGAAGTCTACATAAAACACGTTGTGCAGCACCACATTATATAGTTTATATGTACCTATATATGTATTTCTGTATACCTGTTGATTCTCTCGGCACACGGGAACGGCCGCCACAGAAATTCCGTTAAAGTAAATCGACCGCTACTATATACACGCGTGTATGTATATGCAATTTTTCAAATTCCCACCACGTATGTTACGAACGAATTTTCATCACTAGGTATATAATTAGCAAATTTGACATACTGTTTTGCTACGCTCTGTACGGGGCGCGGTGAAAATTAGTTCGATTTTTCCGTCAGAGTAAAAATATAACCAATAAGGAAATGGCGGAATCAAAATTGCTTTAAAAATCATACCTCAATTATGTGTACGTTGAAAATATGTACGGGGCATTCTACGCCAAATCGGAAGGTTTGATTTTTTTGTTTTTTTTTTTATTTTCTCAATTTTTAGATATTTTCTAGAACTACCCATCAAATAGTCCTTCCTGGACAATTTTGAAATTTTTTTTATTACCGGTTCCAGAGATATCGAATTTTCAAAAAAATCGCTTTTTCTAGGGTTTTTTGCTTATAACTTCGCTTATAATTGTTCAAATCGATTTTTTCTCAAATCTTCGTTTTTTCATAAGTGATTTTTGAGTTTTCAACTTTAAATCTTATTTTTTAAAGTGAGTGCATATGTTGATTTTTTTTGAAAATTTTCTGTCACAAACTACTATCTTTTTAATAACTTTTGAGACCGGTCCGGTCGAGGGATTTCCCTAACTGGGCACTATTTTTTTTTGATCTTTTTAAATTTAAAAAATTTGTTTGTTTTGTGAATCGTTTTAGATACCAATCTTCGTCATTGTATATTCAATTTGTAGTTGTTCAGAATTAATTCGCAGGCGATTTGATTTTTATTTTTATTTTTCAATTTTCAATTTTTTTTCAGTTTACTTCTCAAGAAAGTGTAAAAAATGAATTCTAAATTAATTAAGATTTAAAGTTTAAAACTCACAAATCACATACGAAAAAACTTCGAATTATTTTTTGGTATTGTTCCCCCTAAAAAGTACATGAAATCACGAAGATTTTGAAAGATAAAAAAAAAAAAAACAAGTTCGATTTGAACAATTATTAGCGAAGTTATGAGCAATTAAAAAACCCCCAAAAAGAGCGATTTTGTTGAAAATTGGATATCTCCGGAACCGGTGATCGAAAAAAATCTCAAAATTGGCCAGGAAGGATTTTTCGACGGGTACTAAAAAATATCTAAAAATTGAGAAAATCAAAAGAAACATTTTATTTTTTTTTTCTACCCGTCCGATTGCGCGTGGAATGCTCCATATCTATGTGTTTATAAGTTTACGCGGACGCGTGACGTCGGATTCAAAGTTGATGATTTTTATAAATTTCTAACCAAGAGAACAAAGAGACTGACTGACTATTTCGCGATGACCGATCGCGATCAGCGTCGACGTATACATAAGCATCGGACGTATGCGTCGCTTATACACCGATAGAAAAAGCAAGACCGAGTTGAAATTAAGGACATAAATGGCATATAGCCTCTATAATCGTGGGATATATAAATATATTACATCTAACTTTATAAGGTAAATATCGTGACGCGATCTGCGATTCCGCGCGCGCGGCTAACCTGCAAAGGTGCATTTAGTGGCGGGAACTTTATACATTTGCCATGGACGAAACTTTTTCTCCTTTTTTTCGTTCCCACTTTTCTTTTTCCTTTTTCTTTTTTCTTTTATTTTTTTTCATACACGTAGGGACGGTCGGTCGATTATGGTCTCGCGGTACCGCGACCTTCGACCTCCGCATTCGCGAGTACGCTCGACATCGCGCGCATTATGCTTATTCCCACTTACGGATTTTGTAATATATATAAATATAGAAAAGATCTCGGTGGCGGTTAATGTTCTGGAATGAAAATAATAAAAAATAAAATAAAAAAATAAAATATAAAATAAAATAACCCTGAAGTATATATACCTACTTCGCGATATATCGACGATGTGGCCCACAGATAAAATATATACCTACCAGGTGCGCGAACGCGTCATTTCCTAAGTACATTAGGATCGGTTCCAACGAATCAGAATCAGCAAGGAAACGATACACACGATGATTCGTTAGGTGATTTTCTTTTTTCTAGTTGTTTTTTTTTTTTCTTGTTCTCAAAAATTCCAAAATTCGGTACAAAATTTCGGAAATATATGGGGCTGTCTACGTCAACTCGACACGGCTCCAGACCTCGATATCTTCAATTCCAGTTTTAATTTTATATCTTCGGAGGACCCCCCAAATTTTTTTTGTTGTTTTCTGATCAAGGCCTTCGGAGCTATGAATTTTTTTAACTTTGAAAAAAGGACCTTTTCTAAAATTCGGAAAAAAATCATAGAAATTGTGTGGATGATATAGAACAACCTCCCATTTGCAGAAACGTGGGCAGAATTTTTCTTATATTTTTTTTATTCCATTTTAAACATCTGAATAGTGAAAGTTCGAAAGATTTTCGAAGGATAACGGCCATTGGTGAAGCATTTTTCTGTAAAAAATAAAATGTTTGAAATTGAAAAAAAATATAGGAAAAATTCTGCCCACGATTCTGCAAGTGAGGGGTTGTTCCGTGTCATCCACAGAATTTTTGTGATTTTTTGCGGAATTTTAAAAAAGGTCCTCTTTCGAAAAAAAAAATTTGGAAGGTCCTCCAAAGATAGGATAACATATAAAATCAAAAATGAAATCGGAGTTCGAAGTCTGGAACCGTGTCGAGTTGACGTGGACAGCCCCATATATAGTATTTTTTTTTTCACACACGTTATACGTATATCGAAATTTCAATGTACAGCGCACCCCATTTTTCCCTCCCCCTCGTGAAAAAATTCAAATCATATTGCGTGGGACGAAATTCGTTTTACACGAATCAGTATAGTATACTGTGATAACATATGGGGTATGAAGCGGAGGTGGGAGAAAAAAAAAGAATTAAGAAAAAAAAAGAGGGCGAAGATCGCACGGTGTGATATTCGCATATAGGTATTCGTGTAATTTACATCGGTTATAATACGAATATATAGGAACGAATGCAACGGCCGCAAGTTTCAGGATTCGAAGTCCGTATGCGACGTGAACAGCGTGCGGGACGCTAATGTCTATGAAATATATATAATAAATATACAACACGCGTGTATATGTTCAGGAAGACAATGTTTTATGTACAGGATGTCTCGGAACTAGATGCAAAAATTTAAAGGGACGACAGGAGGGGCCGAGTTGAGTAAATTCACGTGTGTAACGTGTGGTCAAAAGAAACATCGTTCCCAAAATATGAACGGTTAAAAAAGTTGCGCTTTTTGCGCCGAAACGTAGGCAACCCATGAAACTTGCGGAATAAAATGGTCCGTATTCACAAGTCTTTTTTAGGGCTATAAAAGTGTCTAACTAGTTTTTTTTTATACGTTGAATTTCCTACGAGGAAAAAATCAAGTTAGACAATTTTTGATGAATTTACTCAGCTCGGCCCCTCCTACTTTTTGCATCTAGTTCTGAGACACCCTGTATATACTTAAATATTAGTATATGCTACGTATATACGTATAATGGAGAACATGTATAATGGAGAATATGTTATGGTGGCTAAGGTTTCCGACGACGCGCGGCACCCATTATTATTGCCGTACAACCAACCGACTTCGCCGTGGTTATACCTACACTCCGTATGTACAGGGTGTAAATAAATCTTCGGTCGCTACTTAAATTCACCGACTAATTTTCCAGTTCGATGAGACGCGACGAAAATCTGGGTGAATAATTTTCACAATTATCCGCAGAATTAAACTCGATTTTTCGGTTCTGCAGAGTGAATTTTTTTTTTCACCTCATCGCTTCAAAAACTTTCCCCAGTTTTTTAACATCGTGAAAGAAAAAAGAAAAAAGAAAAAAAAAAAAAAACTGTCTCAAAGGGATATCCTTGTTTTTCGTGGATGTGTCGAGTCTGCGAGCCGTTGCGATCTTTCTCAAATTTTTAATGACCCCGGAATTTTTTTTATTCTTTTTTTTTGTAGTAGTTAAGGAATTTTTAACTCGAGTTCCATCGATATCGAGATCGATGAATTATCCACACAGAGATAATGTTCATCGATCGGCGAACTCTGAAAAATCACTCCTCCCCAAATTTGTGATGAAAAATTTTCGTCACACCCTGTACAGTGCACATTGAAATAGTTGGCGTACGTATCGCACACCTGGTCGATTCTCACCTCACTATAGTCAACCCACGTATCAACGACTAGCGACTAATATTATACGTGTAACGATTAGTAATTAATAATTTTTTAGTTTCAAACGCCCGGCCAGTACGACCGTCGTTATTATTATCACATAAGTAGCTGTTATTGTATCTGCACGGATTATTGATGAATAAATTTTTTTATGAAAAGAGAAAAAAAAAAAACTCCATATCGATGCTCTCAGTAGAAAAGTGTCTAACTCCACTTTTTTTTCAAAAATAATTTTTTTCTATTTTCTGTTGAGAAATATCATTCTTCATATACCCTGAACTCGGCAAGCGTGCAATTCAAATTTTTCAGTTCGAAAAGTTGCCGCACGAAAATTGTCTAACTCCTCATCTGATTTGAAAAATTCAGGATAAAAATTGTCCGACTCCAAAAAAGCTTCTTAGCTGACATAATTTTAGTACGTGGACATATTTTTAACAATATTCAAATATTCAAATTTTTTGTTATTAATTTTATCATTTTTCTATTAGTAAAACTTTTTTTGGCTCTCCTGAAAAATTTACAGAAATGGAGTCAGACAATTTGCTAATTAGAGCGTCGATATACGTACCGCGGTTAGATTTGAAATGATTTTTTAAAAATAATTAGCAAATCTAATTGGCACATCTTTTGAATACGATGAAATTTTACCCCACTCTCCTGTCCGGCGTAATACTGTTTCCAATAATTTGGCGATAAGGAGGATATCGATGAATCTTGCGAATCGCACGGTGTTGCAGACATGAGATGATTTCCTTGCACGACGCTACATGACGACGACGGTTGCTGCTGCATTTTCTGCTCGTGTCGCATAAGCGCGACGGTTTTTTCGTCATAGGGTGGCAGAGACGAGGAGTATCGGCAGACGGAAATTTGATTTTCGTTTAAATTGTGCCGATTATTTTGACCGAGTCGATTTTCTCTCCTCGCCGGTTCGCGCGATCTGTAGTGAAGATTTTTCGTCGTTCCATTTCCGAAGATTCCTGCCGTCTTATCGTTCGTCCTAGACGAATTCGTTGAACTTTTCACCTCTACTTTATTATTTTCGTTGAACATCAACCGCCGAAACTCCGAACAATTTTGTTGTTTAAAATCAACACCGAAATCACTGAGTTTAAAATTTTGTTGGTTCATTATGAAGTCGGCGTTGTCTTTGAAATTATTATTATTATTGCATCTGCAATTCGCACCCCGTTCCATATTATCCTCGGTCAATATCTCTACTTCAAAATTATCGATAATTTCAAATTCTTTTTGCCGTACGATTAAAAAAAAATTCTGTCTTCGTAGGTCATTTTTCCTTCAATTCCTTCACCTCGACGGCTACGCTGCGGTCAGTTTTATAAATTTTTCCGCAGCGTTTCGCCGTACCCAGAGTGAAACGTTAGTTATTTTTAATACCTTATCACCAACACATCTTTCCACTTCTCTTTATTTTCAAATCAATATAAGTTGCGAGGCGTGACGAACGGGAATTTCGAGTCTTTGAAAATCTTACTCTGCATATATACCGTTGAGAATTTACATACACTGGTCCCCAACTTTCGTCCACATATATATAAGTCCAAATTATCGATAGAATACATCGAATCTGTGCGGTCGGCACATAAAAAAAAATCAGATACACAACAATGTCTCCAGGTGTTCCGATGATAAAAGGCTACCGATATTTCTTCTTGATTCCTTTTTCTTTTTTTTTCTTTCAACGAAGATTAGAAGAAAAAAAACAGTAAAAGAAATTAGTTTCTCTACTCAAAATTTCCAGCCAGATCGTACCGATGGAGGGGGGAGAAAAAAGAAAGAAAAAAAAACGAACGATGGTTCAACTTATATTTGATCACAACGGAAATATTTATCCGCGAACACCAGCCAGCGGAGTTTAAACACTAGAGTTGGTTAGCTCTTCGTGGTGTGAAGCTGACTGATTTGCTTTTGCCCTCGAGCCTCGAGACTCTCGAGACTCTCGACTCTCTATATACGTAGATATATATTTGTAGGAGAGACTATAGGTAGAGTTCCGAGTCCCCACCGCCAACAGCGTAACAACTACGAGACGACTGTAGAGAAGAAGAAACAAAAAAGGTCGTCCGTCAACGTCCGTTCGAAAAAAAAAAATTCAAAGTTTATAAAAAATATTAGAAAAAAAAAAAAAAGAATCGCAGCGACGCGCAGCTACTTGAAATTTCGCCTGAGCAAATCGGAGCGGTGACAAGAAAAGAGGAAAAGACGAGAAACGGAAAAAAAGAAAAGGAAAAATTCGATGAAAAAATTTCCATCGAAATAAGAGAAGTGAGATTATTAAGATAAGAGTAAAATTGAGGGTGAGGATTTAACATTTCCGGAACCAGCGGCGGCAGCGGCAACTACCTGTTGCTTTTAGTGGACAGTTTTTTCCCCCTCCCCCTCCCCCGCCCTTCCGTACAGGATTAGAACCCGCGCTGCATCAAACCGAAGTAGAGAGGGAGACGATGCAGAAGTCTGCATTATTTCTCACGCAAAAAGTATTATTATTAGAATATTATATCGACGCGAGAAAATTTTTCTTTCTCTTTCTTTCCTTTTCTTTTTTTTTTAACACCTGTTGCTCCCGTGCGCATGCCGTAGTAGACAAGCGTTTTTCGCCGCCAAAAAATTCATACAGGGTGTAGTGTGACAGAAAAAGAAAAAAAAACAAAAAAAAAATGGCGTCTCACAGTTTCGATGTATATTTTGTCAAATGTGACGTAATAACGGTGAGGATTGGTAATTTCAACGAGAGACACGAACGGCGTTGATAATTAAGATAAAAAATAGAATTCGAATTTCGTATTTTCGAAACCTAGTGTCAAGGTGTTCGAACTTGCGTATGAAATTTTATGGTTCTTTTGCCATCATCACCTATACCTAACCTATACTATGACCGCGAAGTGAATGTTCGAGGCTCACTTGCTAGACTGCCTGACGCCGAAGAGAAGGAAGGATGAAGAGGTGAAGGCAGAATTATTCATTCGCCGTAGGTACGACTGAACAGAGAATGAAAAAAGAATGTATAGAAAAATAGAATGAGAAAGATAAGGAAGGAGAGGGGGAATCACGTTGACTTTTTCTTTTGTTTTTTGTTGTTTGTTTTTTGTTTTCTAAGCTGTTACACCGGTGCGCCGCGTTACGCACACTACAGGGGGCGATAGCTGCTCGCTACACTCTTCGCGTTCATCGAATACCCTTCTCTTACGCACATACGTAAGTCATGGGCCGACTTGAGCGGTTACGACGGTTGAGTTCATCGATCTACGGAATTCGAAAAGTTATTTACGAAAAATTTAATGAATAATTAGTCGACGATTTGAATAATATTATAGTAACATACACCTATACGCACACACATCCTACGCGAAATGATTGAGAAATCTATCTCTCGTCTTGCAGAATGATCTCAGCATTCTACCCCCCCCCCCCCCCCCCCCCCCCCCCGCCCTTCTGTTTGTAGCAAAGTTTTAAATAGGGTTACGGATAGGGTAGATATTTGCAGAGATTTGGAGCGTTGAATTTTTTTATTCTTTGCCTTCGACCTATATATTTTTCTGTAAATTAAAAAAAAAAAAACAATGAGCGTTTTTGGATCTGGTAGACCAAATCGTCGCTGGTTAGAATTCATATTTATATCCTATTGCGCAAAACTGTTTCGCTAATTAGAAATATTTATTTTTAGTATATGTACAGCATGTAATATAATGTATATACGTGTACATATACATACATACATATAGAACGCGTTTGGCTCGGACAATTATTCTCTCGCTGGACCATAGTTTGTATATATGTACATCAAAAAAAGCTACGTATTATATACATACGGGACACACGCGTTGGTATATAAGCTGACAAAAAAAAAAGAGAAGAAAAAATGAGAAGAAGAAAAAGAATAAAACGAGATAGCCAAGGCGAAGTTCAACGACCCTTCGCTATAAGTATATTATGTATATCTATAAGATTTTTCCAAAGTTTAAATCTTCGCCATAAAATAATAATCGTACGCGAATAATATTGTATTTTATATTATTATAAACTCCATCCACCATATAATAATGATTAATATTATATAAATATTTTTTTTTTTTACCTACAGATCCAAATTATTGAATAGAAGATGAATCAGGAATATGCGAAAATTAAATGGGTGTGGATTTTGTTATAATACGTGCGAACGCGGACGATTTATATATATTAATTGATTCGATCTCCCGATAACTCGTTTTGATCTGTATAGTCGAACGAATAAATATAAAAATTTCTCTCCGCCTAAAAAAAAAACGAAAAAACGGAAAAAAATCACGTCTTATTATTCTCCAATTAAAGAATAATTAATTAGGTATTCGCGCATAATTGGACCACTGCAAAAGGTAAATTGGACCGTTCTGTGTAAAAATAAGCAAAAAAAAAGAGAGCATAGATCAGGTATATAACGTACTATATATTTTATCTGATTAATATAAATCAAATTTTGCAATCTCGCATTGTATCAGGTGCTACCGCGCGTGAGCTGATTATTTTTTATATTGGGTGTCGGTCCTCCTGCCCGGACCGCCGATTATTACATTTCTGATCATTTTTAAAAATTTTATTCATTTATTTATACTATTATTTATTAATTTTTTCTTTTTTTTATCGTACGTTCATAAAATTCGTCTTATTTGTGTCACAAACCTTGATATACCGCGATCTTAGTCCCCTGCATACGAAAAAAAAAAAAACGGAAATAAAAATCAACTCGAAATATTTTTCATAAAAGTCACGGGGATCATTTTGATCTCATTCACACGCTCGCGATTATATGGAACACATCGCATCACACGAGGCACCGATACATCTGTTTCGTCGATTAATTCCCCTGCCCCACCCCACTCCACCCCCTCCCCCATCCATTCCCCTAACGATCTAGACTAGATTCTCCTACGTCTATAAGATAAAAAAAGCTTATTTGGATTCATTTTAGTTTTTCTTCTTTCGTTTATCTATTTTTTGTTTTTTTCCATTATTCATCTTCTGCCATTTTGTAAATGGGGCATTCCACGTCAAATCGAACACTTTTGACCCCAACCCCTTTTGATTTTACTGAAACGTTTTTTATTTTTTTCTACCCTACTAAAGACGTTTTTGAGAATTTTTTCAAATTTTTTCACCCTACCCGAACAAAGTTCATGAAAATGCCATGTTTTATTTCAAATAGCGATACCTAACTTCCTCAAAAATTGACTAATCACGACGTTTTTTTTACATTTTTTTTTGTTTTTGAATGTACTTTTCGAAAAAAAATTTATTGGATTTATCAATCGGAAAAACATTAAATTTTTCAATTGATTTAATTGTAAAACAAATAGAACTCGAAAAAACGCCACTCTGAAAAAATTCCTATGTTTGTAGAAAATGTCAAAGTTTAATATAACACAAGAAAAAATAAAATAAAATAAAAATGGTAATCATCAAGAAATTTTTTATTTTTTTGCAAAAATCTAAAAAAAAACGATGAAGATAGGTTTGAATAATTTCTTTGTATTTATTTTCGAAAAGTACATTCAAAAACAAAAAAAAATTGAAAAAAGAAAAACATCCCGATCAGTCAATTTTTGAGGAAGTTATCGCTATTTGAAAAAAAACATGGCATTTTTTCGAACTTTATTTGGGTTGGGTGAAAAAATTTGAAAAAATTCTCAAAAACGTCTTTAGTAGGGTAGAAAAAAATGAAAAAATTTCAGTAAAATCAAAAGTGGTCGGGTTCAAAAGTGGTCGATTTGGCGTGGAATGCCCCGAATATAGTTGACCGCAGTTTTGATATTCTAGCGAGAAATGAGGATGACATCGAGAGCTAAGAACCGGAAGGGCGTAACTCAAAAAAGAAAAGCCTATACGGAACGTAGCCCAGAAAAGTAAGCAGAAAACAAAAGAATGGTAAAAATTACGGTTTTTCAAATGGCATATATCTGCCGCAATTTGATATTCTCATAAGAACGAGATAAATTCGCGGCGATAATTTTGCGATTGAATTAACTGATAAAATAATTATAAGCACTGATAATACACTTTGTTGCTAACGAGACAGCACCTGAACGCTATATATTATACTCGTTTTTCTTTACACATGTACTGAAGTCCAGTTGTGCCACTTAGCGATAATCAAGTACATGTTGTCACGATTTATATAATATCTCCAAATCCAGTAATCAATCTATAGATTCGTACCTACCTCGATTTTTCAAAATACTTGAATATGTATTTGCGATCCTATACAGGGTTATTCAAATTTCAATACCGAATTCGTAAAGGATTACAGGGTGAACCAAAAAAAATAGGTACAACTATACTATAACATTTTCGATATTTTCTCGTTATCAAAAATCGCTAATTATACATCATTATCAAAAATAATAACTTTTGCAATTTATAATATAAAATTAGATATATATCAATTGTCGCGCGCGACTGCCGATCAGAATTGCCTATAATATCTTTTCAATTAGATGATCCAACGATGATGTAATTTAATTATTATTCGATGCTCCCTAACAACACCGGAGTTGCCGGGGGGGGGGGGGGGGGGGGGGGGGAGAGAGATTAAGATTGAAATCTACCCTACTACGAGTCACCGTAAAACTCGACACCACTCGACCTCCGTTACATAGTTGACTATTATCGACTGATATTGATACGTGCAGATCATCTGGATTACCGAGTTATCGATAGAGGAAAGAGAGAAAACATAAAACAAAAAAAAAAATTGTGATTTTTCAAAATCATCGTGCATTGTTACAACTCAAAAAATATATAATAACCGATTAGATTCCATGGATAGATTAATTCCGAATATGATGATCACGATTTTTTTTTTTCTACAATTGCAATCAATTTCAACACGACTGTTAACATAGGTAATAATCAAAAGATTATAGACCTAAATCCTCTGCGATTTGGATTCAAATAAAAATGATTGCATAGAATAAAACAAAATGATGGAAAAAAAAAAAAATTGAAATTGAAAAAATTAGATCGTACGGATCGCGTGTACGTGTAGTATACGACCTATTCATAAATATAAACTATATAATAAGTATATTATATTACAAATCGCGCGCAAGTGACGTAAAATTTATACACATAAATATATGAATCATCGGAAAACGATGCGTGTACGAGGAAGATAAATATCTTACACATGGCTAGCCACACCACAATTCCAGGGCACTTCCTCCCCATCGTACTCTATAGGTACAACCCTGACCCCCATCCCTGATAATCGATTTTTCGCCAAAATCCTAATCCTGCCTCACTACTTTTTTCCGCACCCTAAATTTCATTTATTATTAAGTTTTTTTTACACAAAAAATATTCGCCATCGTACAAAAATGAAAAAAAGGAAGAAAAAAAAGCACCTTACACAGTAGGGTGGTCCTTATTTTAGGTATTTTTGAATTTCTATACTTCCAGAGGCTCAAATGGTTCGAGAGTTTCTCCTCTGCAATCTTAATTTTAAGCCTTGCCGCCTAATCTTTTAATTTTCAATTTTTTATCACGGCCGAAATAATTGTTCGCAAAATTTGAAACTCGGCGGACTTCTTCCTTATAATAGTAGTTATCGTTCAGAATTTTTACAGATTTTTAGCTATTAAAATTTTTAGTTTGCAATTGGATGGAAAAAAAAAAAAAAAAACATTTATTTGATAGCTAAAAATCTGTAAAAATTCTGAAGTTCCAAATTTTTCGAACAATTATTTCAGCCTTGATAAAAAATTAAAAACCAATATCTAGCTGCAACTTCGGTATTATAAAATCGAAAAATCTGTAGAAATTCTGAGAGGCAGCTACTATCGTGAAGATGAAACCTGCCGAGTTTCAATTTTTTTCAATAATTATTTTGGCCGTAATAAAAAGTTGAAAATTAAAAAATCAGGCGGCAAGGGTTAAAATTATGATAGATAGGTGAAAAACTTGGGATAGATTTTTTTTCATCCATTTCGAACCATTTGAGCCTCTGGGAGCATAAAAATTCAAAAATGCCCAAAATAAGGACCACCCTATTGCACAGGTTATAACGGTTGATAATAATATAACACGTGGATTAATTTTTCGACGTGGACGCGCAACGTCCAGATCTGAACCGTTCTACTACGGAGTTATATGTACACCCGTTGAGGTTGATTCTGACTCATTTTTCTATACAAAAACCGAAGGACTTAAGAGTCGGAATCAGCCTCGCCGACTCGCCAATTCTCTACACAAACTTATTTACGCGACGGACGCGACGCGGCGGACTTGTGCGCGACGCGCCCCAGTTTCGTGAGTACTGGATCAGCTGTCAGCCTCTAATTTAAATACTGCCGCAGTTCACTGAGCCCAATTGAGAGAAGCTCTGCTCGCATCGTTATAACTATACACGCTACTTTTGACTCACTACTTAACTACTACAACTACTTATTCACCTACTAGTACCGTATAATTACGCAACTTTTTATACACCTATGTACATACAGTACATTCGAAACTACGATTTATACCAGATTTATACTGGATCAATTATAACGAATTTTCGTACTAGAATTATGAGAAACCTTTTGTATACCTCCCCCATTTTTTTTCTCTCTCGATTTCTCATTTTAGTATTTTTTTTTTTTTTTTTTTTTTTTGCATACATATATTTTTTTTTTCTTCTCATCGCAGAGTTACAATATAACAGCGAAAACAATTTTGTTTCTCTTTCTTCTCTTTCAATAAGTAAAGCGAAAAAAAAAAGTCGAGAAATTTTTAGCCGAAACTTTTTTATATTATATTTGGTCTTGAAAGGGATAAATATTATTTACAGTTTATAAGGGCGTTGGAGATGTAATACTTAAATGGAGTTGAGATATCCCGTATAAGGATTTTAAGGATTTCTTTGGTTTGCCGGTCGCGGCGCTTTGGTTTAAATATTCAAGTAACAAGATATTCTACTCTTGAATTTTCTACCCTCCGTATTTTTCTTCGTTTTTCTTCTTTTGTTTCTTTTTTTTTCTTTTTTTTTTCTTTTTCTTTTTATCCTTTTATGCTCTCCTCCTTCTTCCGTTCGTTCTACAAATCTTCCCATTTTCGATCTATATAATACCGAAAATTTCTCTCACACTATTCCGACTCTAGAGTAAGAAGAAAAAAAAAAAATGAAAAAAAATCCGTTCCACGCTCGATCGGACGAGATATTCTCGCACCTTTTATCGTCTCTGTATACGTATACGAGCAGCTTCTTGTAGTGATATAAGTAGATTTCTCTGTCTCGTTATTTTCACTATACGGTCGATATGAGAGAAAAAAAAAGAAAAGAAAGAAGAATCTAGAAGTATAATAAGATTTTGTATATTTTCTGGTATAATGTGTATAAATTATTGGATATAAAGAGGGTTGAATCGAACAGAATAAGTTATAAATGAGAAAAATGAGCTTTCGACTTACATGACTTGTGATTTATGTGGTACAGTTATTGTATAAGTGCATCGTGTTTTTGACCGGTATTATATAATGTAATATGATATAATACATAATTTAATAAACGATCGCTGGGTGCCGTTCAATCGTAAGTCGCTTCTGTACCGAATTGACTTTTTATTACCGCGCTTGGCCGACCAAAAAAAAAAAAATGAGACAATCGAGCCGACGTTGAATGAATTTTGCTTTTTCAAAGTATATAAAATTCATAACTTCGGCATTGGCATACATATGCCTATGTATGTGACAGATAATATGTGCTGTACGATATGTAGGGGTAATTTCATGCGAAATCGACCACTTTTGAACCCGACCCATTTCGATTTTGCTGAAACGTTTTTTACGTTTTTCTACCCCACTAAAGACATTTTTTAACAAAATTTATTTTTCCCAACCCAACAAAAGTTCGAAAAAATTCGCAAAAATATCTTTATCGGGGTAGAAGAGCATAAAAAAATTTGAAAAAATCCTCAAAAATGTCTTTAGCGGGGTAGAAAAGCATAAATATTTCTCAAAAATGTCTTTAGCGGGTTAAAAAGCATAAAAAAATTCTCAAAAATGTCTTTAGCGGGGTAGAAAAGCATAAAAAATTTAAAAAAATTTGAAAAAATCCTCAAAAATGTCTTGAGCGCTGTAGGGAAGCATAAAAATTTTTCGGAAATGTCTTTAGCGGGGTAGAAAAGCATAAAAAAAATTTGAACAAATCTTCAAAAATGTTTTTAGCGGGATAGAAAAGCATAAATATTTCTCAAAAATGTCTTTAGCGGGTTAAAAAGAATGAAAATTTTTCGGCAAAATCAAAAGGGGTCGGGTTGAAGAGTGGTCGATTTCGCATGGAATGTCCCATAGATACATGTGTATATCGAGATTATCGTCGTCAACGTTTGAATATGTAATAAGAATTATAGCGGTATAATGTATGTATATGTATATCTATATGTATCTGGTACATATGATACAGTTTACGAGATATTTCTAAGGTGTGTCTCACCGCCGTTCTCGTTGAAACTAATAATTGCAAAAAGGAATTTCTACAACCGTACGAGCGCGGTGCGGGTGGTTACAAAAGCGCCGACGTTTACCCTAAACAGGAAAACTTCTCCTTGCGCCTGGTTTAATTCTCAGTTAGATAGCCGTTATAATAAATTGCGATTTAGTTCCTTTGCACGCTTTTTCATATACATACTTTCGCGCATTGTCACTTCCCGCTTTTAAATATATGTTTATAATCCGTATGTATGTACATACCTCGTACATATATACTAAATATATAAATTTAAATATACAGACGAATGTATAAGATACATATGTACATGTACCCATAACACGTATGTACAAGTGTTAAGAATTGTCCGGAGCAACTTATAGCGGGTTGCGCAACGCGAATTAAACGACAACGAAGGTAAGGCGGGTGGCATTTGTTGCTCGAGTTGGGTTCGATCCTTTTACGTATTATATTAACGGCTCTCCTTCTTCTCACAGGACTTTCCCGTTCGGCTTCCCCCGCATACATTTCGCATACCCGAAGCGTTTGAAAAACTGCAAAAAAAAAAAATATATTTTCCGCTCGACAACAAATACTATTCCTTACACATATCGTATATACGCAACTTCCGGGTTTACCGACCTTATTTGAAAAAAAAAAAAAAAAAAAATTGCACAAATGGGAAATCCAAAAACGAGACGAGACGAGAACAAACGAACGAGCTAGCGGATGAGATTTCGGCTACGAATTTGGAACAAAAATTTTCCAATATGGCGGCGGGAGGGAGGGTCTGAAAAAAACTAACCTGAAAAAGATAACGCTGACGAAGATAGTGTAAAACCGAATGGATATATATATGTATATGTTGTAAATTTTATGAATCGAACGTACAGGATGAGTGCCACAGGTTAAGAACCGAGTCTCTGCATTAAAGTTGAGAGAAGGGGGGCATTTATGGGGAGGGAATAAAGCTCAACGATTGGTCGCAGGGCAACGCACCTGGCGAACAGCTGCAGCTACTGCCGAAACGTATACCAACACGTCACGTAGCGAATGTGTACGAGAATATACGTATATACACGAAAGATAAAGTATATACATATATCTATCTATATATATATATATATATATTATTACGAATATAATGAAGAAGACAAAAAAAATCGGTACATCTCGATATAGAGAAGATATACGAGTGCGGAGAATGAAAAACAAGAGAAAAAAAAAATAAATAAAAAATAAGAAAAAACCTATTTGCGAACAAAAATTAGAACGTAGCGGAGATTTTTCAATATATCTGATCTGTGTCGACTTTTGTAGATATTGGGTATATGAATTCAGGGACGTAACGTGGAATATATCGCGCGGGGGTGAAAAAAGGAAAAAAAAATTAAAAAAGCAAGGGGGGGGGGGAGTTGAGATTTGAAGATTCGTTGGAACGGTTATAATCCTCTGGAAGAAACTATACCTGCCGCATTATTACTGCAGCGTGTCCGTGCAGAGGTTATATAGAGTTCGCGTCCCTTTTTCATTCGTCCCTGATTCTGATGAGCGTTGCAGAGTTTAAAGAGTTCGCGGTAGAGAGGAGTTTGGATTTTGGGGTTCGTTAGTTCGTTAGTTCGTTTTCCTAGGTATATAAGGGCGGAGCAAAAACGGTTCTATATTGTTTCGTTGCACGTACATCGTTCGGGTAAAATGACTGGTACGTGCGCACCTTTCAGGTATATATGTAAATATAATGGTAAGACCGCAACTTTTGCCCGTTCAAAATTCACTCCCGATGATCTTTTCTACCTGTTCAGTATAATTCTTGTCGACTGAAAATTTCACCAACTATACACCGTACCCTTCCGTACCTGTATTATAGCTGCACGTTGATCCTGAAGGACCGTAACAACTGTTCGATTTTGGAAATACCGAATATTCGAAAACCTGTCGGTCGGTCAGTTCCGTCGAGATTTTCATCCACAGATAAAACCGTTACCAATAATTTCCAACGATGTTAATCGATCGACTTTTATAAACCCGCGATGCGGATCCAACGGCTGCAAGTTCAAATTCATCGACGACCTACATCAATATCCGCTGCACTGTTGTACATCATTTATTATATAATATATGTATACTAATAAGAAGAATTCTCTTCACCGAGTATCTACATATAATTCACGAAAATTTTTATCTTTCCGACCTCAAAAAATAAAATTCGAAAATCGAAGAATTTTTATTTTTTTTTTCTTTTCTTCTTCAGGTTTCCAACTTTGGCAACGCTGTTTTGAATACCGGCTTCTTATCTCTTTTTCTTTTTTTCTTTCTTTCTAATCTTCCCTTCGTTTTTTCCTATACATCCAATTTTTTTTTCTTCCTCCCTCGTATTTCGAGTTACAGTTATATACGCGGTACCAAAAAAAAAAAAAAAAAGAAAAAACAGAAAAAAAAAGAATTCGTTCCCCCGATTCACCCCGAAGACGTGTAGTTGTCGGGTCGTTTTTAGGGGGGGCCTTATTATACCATACACTGGTGCCGCTTCCTGTGCTACACGAGATCACGACGTTATACGTTACGTTACGTTACGTTACGTTACGTTACGTTCGTTCTCTTTATACAAATTCGGTTTTTTAGAAGAAACTGGATGGATGATTGCCACGGTCTTTTGGGTTCTCAGATCTTATATTCCTTCCACGACGATCTTAACTATATAATACGGAGGTGGTGGTGGTGGTGGTGGTGGTGGTGGTGATGGTGATGGTGATGGTGATGGTAATAGTAATGGTGGCGGCGTGGGGCCCAATGACCATATGGCGTATAGGAATAGAGAGAAAGAGAAAAAAAAGAAAAAAAAAAAGACAGAAAAGGAGACAGAAAACAGAAAATCCATACGCACGAGAAGGAATGCCCTTCCTTTACATTTAACCGTATCCTCTTACCCGTGCTGTTGCGGTGTGCAACAAAAAAAAACACCAAAAAAGAAAATTGTTTTTTCTAAAAAAAAACAACAAAAAAAATCATCGATTCATTTTCGATGTAGGTGCGACAAGGGATGGATTATACGAACTTGTTCATCGCAAGAAAAAAAAATTGAAAAAAAATATCTTTTTTCATAAACCCGAAAGAAAAATTATCGATTCGAACTACCCCGATAAAATTAATCTATGAGAAGATGTGTAGTATACATGAAATCATTTTCTCAGAGGTAAAAAATGTTGTACGGTCAAAGACTGGAGTATAATAATAGAAGAAACTCTGCAATATTAGCACACTGCATTTCTCGATTCAACTTTTTTTTAAATTTCTTGTTTTTACTCATCATCTTCAGCGCGTGCATGGCCTCATCGCGGTAAGACGAAGATGCGTATGTATTGGGGTAAAGTCGTTGAAGATTAAATTTTTTCCGACACCCCAAAAAAACCTTCCTTTTGATGAAAAAATACGGGAGAATTTTTCTTTTTTTTTTTTTAAACAAAAATAACACGTGCCTCAAGACGATCTAAGTTCATTTTCTGATAAAATCGCAGTTTTTCGTAAGTATCTCGTAAAGTATACGGATTTGAGAAAAAGTTGTCAGACCAATTTTGTAGGGAATTCAATTTTCTACAAAAAAAAGTACTCTTCGATTTCTTCGTAAAATTCATATTCATGCAGATATTCTCAATAATAGATTCATTAACTCCGTATAGTCATCATTTTAAGACCTGCAAACGTTATTCTTCCTGAAATCTAAACAATTTTGTAAAACTATAATAAATTCGAGATATTTTCGCTATTATGGATAATAATTTGTTTAAGTCATCAGTAAATACCGACTATTCATTTTTCATTCTTGAGGCACGTGTTATTTTTGATTCAAATAAAAAATTTCTCCCGTATTTTTTCATCAAAAAGAAGGTTATTTTGGGGCGTCGGAAAAAATTTAATCTTTAACGACCACCCTAGTATGTATATTATAATCGCCTGAAAATTTACTCTATACATCCATGTATTAAATTATATGTATCGTGTATAGTTTTCGTGTTCGAAACTTTTCCAAGTTTTTTTTTTTTTTTTCTTTTCCATTTCCATTCGACCAACGAAGACACCACAGTCAAATTCCCTCGATAGAAAAAAAAGAGAAAGAAAGGAAAAAGTAAAACCAGAAAAAAAACCTGCAGACCGATAATCATCTGTGCGTGAGTGTGTATATATATATAAATTATGCGTGCGTGTATATATGTAAATTACTTTTTTGGGTCCGGACATTGCCGATACTTAGTGTTATTTATTATGATTATGATTATTATTATTGTGCCTGTTATTATTATTATTATTGGGTGCATCGACCTACTCGCGGCTATAATGCGACTATATTGACGTGATCTAGCGGATGATAGTATACAGCCATATAGGTAATATATACTATGGGTAGATAGGTATATAGAAAATGTTGAAGTGCAGAGCATAAGAGAGTAAGAATTTAACGGTAGACATAAATTTTCTATTAGATTATATTTTGTACAACGCGCAACTTACGGAGAGCCCGAGCCCGATCCGGCTTTTCCTTTAGTAGTAGAGAAGCTGAGCCTTTTATGGAAACTATGTACCTACTGCGAAATGTCGACGTGGACGACCAACGACGACGACAAAGAGACTGCACTGCACCGCGAACGACACAACGGATTCTGCACCGCGTGTACGGAGTACGAGTCGTAACAGTAGGACGTCGTCTACATATCCGTACTACCGTAATAATCAGTGTGTCCCAAGTGAAGAAACAACGAAGAAAACGACGACGACGACGACGACGACCAACCGGATGCGCCCTCGATCACGTTTTTTATCTTCATTTTCCTTATTATATGTACTTTTCAAAATTTAGAAATAATATTCACTTCTTTTTTCTTGTTTTTTTGTTTCTTCGCCTTGCAAATATTCTCTTTCTCCCCCATCTCTGTATGGGGCATTTCACGTCAAATCAACCACTTTTGACCCCAACCCCTTTTGATTTTACTGAAACTTTTTTCATTTTTTTCTGCCCTACTAAAGACGTTTTTGAGAATTTTTTCACCCAACCCAAACAAAGTTCGAAAAAATGCCAATTTTTTTTTTCAAATAGCGATACCTAACTTCCTCAAAGATTGACTGATCGGGACGTTTTTTTTTCAAATTTTTTATTTTTAAATTAACTTTTTGAAAAAAAATACAAAAAAATTATTCAAACCTATCTTCATCGTTTTGTTTTTTTTAGATTTTATTTCTAAAATTTATTTAAAATTTGTTTATTAGAATCAAAAATTTCTCGATGATTACCATTTTTAATTTTTTTTTTGTGTTATATTAAACTTTGACATTTTCTACGAACATACGAGTTTTTTCAGTTCTATTTTCGTTTCTAGTTGTTTCGAGTTCTACTTTTTTTTTTTTATTGAATGTACACTGCTGGCCAAAAGTTTGGATACACTTGTCGAGATTTCTAGTCACACTAAAAGTTAGATACTTCAGTTGAAAAAAAGATAATTGGAATTTTCGAAGAGCGTTTCCAAGGGGACAGATTCAGCTTCATTCTGCTTTTTTGAAAAAAATTTACGATTTTTTTTGGACTCGGTACAAATTTTCCAATATAGCAATTTTTCGGCAATTTTTTGCTTTTTCAAAATAGGGTGTATAATCCGTGACAAAAAAAATTATCAGTGTTTTTTATGGAATACTAAAAGAGGATATCAGGAGCTTTATTTTCATTATTCAAAAAGTTTCGTGCGATTTTTTTTCGCGCCGTTATTCCATTTTTGGCAAAAAAAAGACAAGTTCTAGAAAATGCGGCGTAATTCAAGAACTGTAGGGTTCCGTTTTTTTTTTCTTCAAAAAGTACATTTAAGGCCAGGTTCTGGTGGATTTGGACTTTTTTTCAATAATTTTTTATTACAACTAAAAACAATCGTACAACTTAAAATTTTTTATAGTAGAAAGTTTGTATATTATATTTGATGAAAGAATTTTTTTTTTTTAATTTTACAAAATGGCGGCTTCTAAAATGGACGTCCAAGTTCATCGACTTTGCTGCTGGTCTATAAGTTTTCTCGGAGACAAATCATCCGAAACAAAAAAACCAAAAAGATTCTTAATTTGTATGGTTTTGGCTATGGCATGAACTAGAATTGAACATTTTCATGCAAAAGAAAAAAATTGGCGAACTTTTGAATTTTTTGACCTTTTTTTGACGTCTTCAATTGTTTATAACTTTTTAAAATAATAATTTATATTTCTGATTCTAGTTCACACCATAGAGACACAATTAACAAGTAAAATGCCGTTTATTAGAAGTCAATCGGTTGAATAGGCTTGAAAAAAAATTATAGACCAGCAGCAAAGTCGATGAACTTGGACGTCCATTTTAGAAGCCGCCATTTTGTAAAATTAAAAAAAAAAAATTCTTTCATCAAATATAATATACAAACTTTCTACTATAAAAAATTTTAAGTTGTACGATTGTTTTTAGTTGTAATAAAAAATTATTGAAAAAAAGTCCAAATCCACCAGAACCTGGCCTTAAAAACAAAAAAATTGAAAAAAAAAAACATCAGGATTAGTTAATTTTTGAGGAAGTTATCGCTATTTGAAAAAAAAATATGGCATTATTTTGAACTTCGTTTGGATTGGGTGAAAAAATTTGAAAAAAATCTCAAAAACGTCTTTAGTAGGGTAGAAAAAAATAAAAAAGTTTGGGTAAAATCAAAAGGGGTCGGTGTCGAAAGTGGTCGATTTGGCGTGGAATGCCCCATAAATATATATAGAAATCGTGATGCACTGCACCTATAAATATAATAAATAAGATTCATTCCGTGGTACATAGACAAAATAAGGTTATATAAAGAAAAAAAAAAAAAAAAAAACGCGACGCTGCAGTGGTTCTTCGTCCTTAGCGTATTATATAAACATATATATCTATTTTCTTTTTCGTTTTTTCTTTTTTCTTTTCTTACCGATTTTATTTTCTCTCGGCGTGCGTATCGTATACATAGATATATAATATGCATGTGCGTACACATAAAAGCTTCGTCGAAGGGCGGTGAACGTGGGTTGTTATTATTATTATTATTAGCTTTTTTTACTCAGCGTGTGTTAAGTGCGGAAAGGAACCTGTTTTTGAGCTGCAGTAGGGGTTGAAGGGTAGGGCTGGGTCATTTCCGGTCCGTACCACCTCATCATATCCGCTGCTGCAGAACTACTGTACCATAACTATAGGTATGCTGTACTATAACTTCTATCTCGCTCTTCTACACCCTCAACACCGCCATCATCATCATCTGGATGGTATCAAGCAATAACGTCTTAACCAACAATTTTGAAAAAATCGTGCAATCGAGATATGTATTTTTATGTCCTGAGTCGCGCTTGACGTGTTCGCAATAGTTTGAAGAAAACAAATTTTTTTGTTGGTTGAGACGTTTTTGCTTATTTTCATCTATCTAATATACATATACGTCGCCTCACACCTCCCGTTCATTGGAATATATTTTTCCAAAGAAAAAAAAATCATATGAAAGCCTCTATAATTAATTATGTACTTATATAGTTCCATGATTAAAAAAAACCCAAAGAAATACATCAAGTTACAATAAGTAAATGAAATTTCTACATCAATTTCTGACGATATATGGCCACTGGTGTGAATCGAAAAAAATGAAAATTGTTGGGGACCCCCAAAATCAAGGATATCGCTGAATCAAACTTCTCTATGCATGTATTTATTTTTTTATTTTATTTTTTTTAATTTTTAGGGGTCGCACAAGACGTTCAAAAACGTAATTTTTGGCATAAAATTCACTGCATCACTCATAATCGGAAACAAATGATTCCAAAAATTTTGAATTTTTTATATAAGATGCCCAGATATGTACTTTTTTGGACCCCTTTCAAAATTGCTATATCAATATCAGTAAAGTTCGGGAATTTCAAAAACAAAGATTTATTTTCTAGCAATTTTGGCATTCTAAGCAATACCGATACAGAGTGTTACAAGAAAAAAAAGATGGAAGAAATAAAAAAAAACCGTTTTAGAATGAAAAAAAAATCAATATTCAATGATAATTAATTGAAAAATAGTGAAAATATTGATTTTCGGAGATTTTTTTCGAAGATATGAACCATTTGCTGATATTGAGTGAATATGGGTTCGAAAGAATACATATCTGGGCACCTTATATAAAAAATTCAAAATTTTGGAATCATCTGTTTCCGATTATGAGTGATACTGTGAATTTCATGCCAAAAATGGCGTTTTTTAACGTCCCGCGCGTCATCTAGATTTGAAAAAAAAAATTGAATCCTTGCACGGAGAACTTCGTTTCAGCGATATCTTAGATTTAGGGGGTCGCCAGCAATTTTCATTTTTTTCGATCCGCCCTAACAGACACGATCATATACATGTACATGCGTTTTTGTATGTTTCTCATATGTATATATAGATCATAAGGGCATACGTGTGGATATGCAAAGCGAGAATGGATGACTCGTAAAGTTACTATAGGTTATGATACGTTTACACGTCGTCGTATTGTATATGGATACATCGGTGCGGTATATAAATGTTGCAAATTTCCATCCACCAAGGTTATGTATACCTATACAGGGTGTATATTATGCATACATATAGCTATCTATCTACTGCAATTGTCGATTATTATGTTACATATACCTAAGTATACATAGATAGACAGATCGACGTCGCAACCATACGCGTTGTCTGTCTCTATATGTACACAATATATGGTTTGTATAAAATATTGCTTTTTAGTTGAAAATAGTTTAGGTTAGGTATCGCTCTACATATTTTCGTATTTACGTTACAATGTACTGAATATACATGTGTATCCGTCATCCGCGAATATATATTGAGTGTGTGAATTTTACCATGTACCATAATTATATAGTTCATGGCGAATATACGAAGAGAAGAATAAAGAGCTATGGAGGGTGGATATGTACACATATAAATATCGTGTATATGTATACATAAATAATATACATATATATGGGCGACAATAGTGTGTATATGTAAACTGTAGAGAGAAGATTAACAAACGGAATAAGCTGTTAATCGTATTATTTCTAGCTAAGCCGTATTTAAATTCGATATGAATTCCATTTAATCAAACAATGCATGCATTATTCACGTGTATAATCTTCTCAGTTCAAAAAAATAATCTATCTATATACACTCATACATACATATATATATATATACGATAAAATGCAGCGTATATGTATTACACCGCACGCACGTATTCGCATTTTTGGATGCTGCGATTTTCTATCTTATATTATTCCCCTCCCCCCCCCCCCCCCCCCCCGTTCGCCACCAGAACGATTACACTCGAAATTTCCACATATATATGCACATTGCGTGTATTATTTTCCATCCGAAATTATAACCACACACACGCACGTATTTTCATTCCATGGTAATAATTATACGAGTAACAAATTGAACGGAATCGGACGTATCTGAATTTACCTGACAAAGGGAGAAAAGCGTCGACGAAGGGTGCGTTGTACTGTGCGGTGCAACAACGGCAGCAGCAAAAGCGGCGATAGAAAATACGGCAGAAGCTAGCGGCGTGTCCGCCCACGTGACGGCCGCCATCTTGATGACGCAATACTTGCATGCCTACATAGCGCGCCCTCCCCCCCTCAACGATAACGCGCGCGGTGATTTTCTTTTTTTTTCAATTTAAAATTTTTTTTTTTAATATTTTCATCCGGGAATTTGTGTGGGTATAGGTGCCGCACACATGCAATTGTCATACACACATATATATGTATGCGGATATAAACCGTGGCAGACATTATTTCATATTATTATAATAGATTCGTATAAATAAAATTTACAAGTTTTCAATTTATAGATACGTATAGAAAAACGACGAAGGGTTCGGCACTTTTCGAATGATGTGGAAAATTTCATTCGTTCCTAATTAGAAATACTCTCATAATTAAGAGGGCGTTTCAATAAAAGGTCAGGATTAAAACGGCGATATTGGGGTTGTGTATGAATCGGTAAAAAAAATTGTCTAAATCTATAATTAATCGATGAATAAAAAATGCGATCGGGGAACGGATGAGACAAAGGGCGGTTATAGAGATGTGAGGGGAAGTGAGTTCGCTGCGGGATAAAATTTCCTTAAAAATCTTATCGCGATCGAGGCGCAAAAATCTAATGAAGATACAATCCTATTTTCGGGGTCGGGGGATCGCAGGGTGTGAACGGCAGCGATAAAAACCAAACCGTTTGAATCCAAACTGAACATATAATAAACATTAATATACATCGGTAATCGTATAGCTTCTATGTAAATACTGCACCAATGATTGCAGGTTTTATTTAACAAAAAAAAAAGACAGAAAAAAAATGATACGAGATATTTCTTACCTGCGGTCCACCGCCAACAATGGATTGGTAGGCGGATTGAAAAACGCTACCAAGTTGCGTGAGTCCTTCGTCTTCCATTTGAAAAATCATGTCGGCTGCTGAAGAGCCATTGTTATTATTGTTGTTATTGTTATTGTTATTCCCCATCAATTTCTCCGTGTTACCCATCTCCCTGTACATCGTGTTCGATTGCATTTTCTCTCTCTCTCTCTCTCTCTTTTTTTTCACTGCACTAAAAACCCACTTTTTGTTTTCGTTTTGTTTTGTTTTGTATCACAAAATTTTAATAAATATTGTTATTTTTGTCATTAGATTTTTAAAAAATTTTTCTCGATTGCTAGAAATCGCAGGTTTTTCTCTATTCTCAGCTTTCGGTCGATGATAATCCGCAAAGCGTTATTACAATCGTTCCAAGAACGATTAAAACTACATTCCGATGTTTGACATAAAATCTTCGAATATCTTGACGCATTTTTATCGCGTGCGCAACTCCAGTTTTGTCGTACTTTTCAAATATCTGTTACAATATTTCTGTTATCTTTCTCTCTCTCTCTCTCTCTCTCTCTCTATGTTCTGTTTCCGTTTGCATCTGCAGCACTTGGCACATGAAAAATTTCTATCGCTGGAACCGGAACAAAATCATATGCTGTTCCAAACTTCCGTGTAACAATGTTCAACTCATATTTTAATCACCTTTTTATCCTTCTCTTTTTTATTCAGATAAACGTATATTTCTGTGTATATATACACATATATATATTATATATATACGTATGTACAATATTTTTAATAAAATATTATTAAATGTTATTCACATGAATTAGAATATATCGAGGTATATATATATACATACAACGGGACATATATAGTTTATCCGGATTTTTATCGTTTTCGATGATGATTAGGATAAAATATATTTAACCGTAACATCCGCGTTTCCGGAATCATTTTTCTCCTGACTCACGCGATTCGTTCAAATTCATTCACCAGATATATATATAGATATATGTACTTTGTTTTCTTCAATTTTTAGCATAATACATGTGTATCTGTATGTATGCAAATGAGACGCTTGAATATAACCAGAGTACATCGGCTACTTGGTCCACATTCTTCTCTAATCACAGACGTATAATAAACACGTTAGATTTGTTGAACAATAATAACAACAATAATCCGTTATTTTCACCGCCGTTCTTTGTTGTCGTCCAATTTTCAAACAATCTCAAATCACGACACATTATTAACAATATCGTAAGAACTTCAAAGTTTTCCCGCTTTTCGTATAAATATAAATCAAAAATCCATACGATTCGTATCGAGAGTAAGAATCTCGATTTTCTTATCCGCGGCACACTTCGCTGATGATATTATAAAAAAGGTTAATTCAATCATCACTATTTAACCGACACGACTCTGACGTAGCGCTGTATAGTTTTAAGAGACTCGCACGCGCGAGCGACGGCAAACAAACAAAAAAAAAACAAAACAAAATAAAAAAAAAACAAGCCGGTAAGCAGGAAACAATTTTTCAATAATGCGAGAAAAGATCGAGTCTTCGTTTCAACTCTACAATTTTTCAAACCGACACACAATTATACTGGAACTATTACTGTCCGAAGATTATCCAAAGTTACGTCCGGTTCGTTTTAGAAAATTCTTTTTTCATTTTTCGCTCCGTTGAATTATCGTTATTTCCAGCTTCACTTTACAGCGTGACACACACGTAGCAAGTAACACACACACAAGCATACACAAAAATACACTGTGGGTTCGACACGAATAAAAAGTTAATTAATTTATTGGTTCAGAAGATATGATTCGCCGATAGTTACAATTGTCATCATCGTTATGATTATTTTGTTTGTTTTCAGGTGTAACGGATGAAGTAGTAATTTTCGTTGTGAAAAAAATAAATAAATAAATAAAAACACCTCGATTGCATATAGGTACACAAACACTGAGGGTTAAAAAACGGCGATAACGCGACGAGGGTGTATCGATAGCGAGAATGGAAAATGAAAACTGGGAAGAAACGGAACAAAATAAAAAAAAAAAATAAAAAAAAACAACAACCAAGTGCGGAATAATACGGAGTTTTAAACGACGCCCCGGTAAATTGACATCACGGAACCTCGCCAACGTACGCGACGCGACTGATATTTCAAAGGGGCGCCTCGCCCGTCTGTCCACCACCGCCCCCTCCAGCACCGAGCGATCATTATCCCCCTCCCCCCCCCTACCGGGCCATTTTACTACCACCGCCAACTCCTCCTACTCTCTCTTCGTCGTCTTCCTCGTCGTCGACTACCGACGATGTAGAGCCGCGTCGCTGGTTTTGCCTCCCCTCTAACGGTGATCAGTTGCTCGGCCGGTAGGGTCGGTTGGGTGGCTGGTTATCCGGTTGGTCTACGCGCAACCCCTAACGAATGAAGAAGGGCTCTTCTTTTTTTTGTAGTTCATTTTTTTTTCTCTTTTTTTTTCTTTCTTACCCCCACCCGGTGAGAGGAGAACAGCGACTAATACCGACGTACGTACTAACCGAGCTAAAAATATCGCCCCACTTGTTGAGTCAAAAACCTTTATTGTAAACCTCCGAGCGGCACCGCGATTTACGACCCCTTTTTGTTCACTCGCTATATTATACCAATTGGATTCTGCCACAGTAGTGGAAGTATTATTTATACGGCATACGGAGTTTAACGACACGTATCATCGGTAAGACGCATTCTTTTTTTCTTTTTTTTTTTTTATTCAAATAGAAGGATTGAAAATTTGCAACGATATTTTCCGTCGCATGTAACGCATGTCGAACAAACTTCGTGCAGATGAGATCGTATTCTTTATCACGGACGATGATTTTGAAAATTTAATCGACGCCCGGATAACGGAAAAACTTGTACAGGTACCGCGCGTACCGGTATTTTCCAAACGAACTTTGATGCGACAAGAAGACAAAAAAATAACCACACCAAACTTCTCGTGCGGACATAACCTAACCTGTTGGTATTCTTACAGTTTAATGTCAATGATTGTATTTGAGTTGTACTTGAATGAAAAAAATAACGGAAAGATGATATACTAACGTTGTTTCTTGAATACAGGTATGAAATTGTTGGAAAATGGAGGGCGAGAAACGAACGGCGACTCAAAATTGCAAATCCTAATTACCTCCTCGATAATATCGCGAGTCATTCGCGTGCGGAGAAAAGAGCTTTTTACTTGGGATGTGCTGTCGCTGGACCCTTTTCTCATATATATAAACTCAAAGCACTGCACTGGCGTGTTGTATCCTGTTGCGGTGTTGCCACGATTTTAAAACAAAACTTGGTAAGTATTAAAACGTATTACGAACGTTACCGATTAAACGCTAAGTGCGTTATTAAATGTTATAAATACATAACGACGAATGTCTTATTATTTTACAGACTGTCGGCCATGTTCTTCAAGAATCTGTATACATCATGTAGATAAAATAATCGTTGGAGGAACGAGACGTATGAAAATTATAACTACATATATATATTCAGTACATACATAAATACGACACCCGGTAAGTATTCGATAAATCGCAACGATGGATTGATTTGTGAAAATAAAAATTCGCGCTTTCATTTTGCAGATGTATAAATGCATGGGATATTACACGCCAATCATCAGCATCTCACTTTTCGATCGAAAGTGTTTTTTCGCAAGTGCAAAGACGTGGGTAGATAAGGTGTTCGAGAATATTTCGCGAGGGAAGAAGAAAGAAAGAGAATAAAAAAAAAAGAAAAAAAAAACAAGAGTCAATTTCGTCCGCGTCCTATAACTGAACAATAATTACACTACATTGTACGTACACACAGTAGCTCCTCAGGTACGTATAGATATGTGTGTGAAAACTTAAAGGCGTCGCATCGTTTCAAAAGAGATCGAATATAAGTGACGTCACCCGCGGCTTTTCAGTTTACACAGTTGTTACCGCGAGGTTACCTAATTATTTGTAAATTGTCTAATGAAAAAAAAAATTTACACGATTATACACACATGTAAAGTCTAGTATACATGTACCGCGGTACAAACGTCTATATATATATATGTATATATGTAAGAAAAGTCCATTATCATTATATATATATATTCACACACAATGTGAGTGCGAGAGTTATATTTCGTCGAATGGTTTCGCTTTATCGTCATCTATAGGCACACTTCGTCTGGCGCACCGTTCATAAAGAATTAATTAGAATGCAAACCACGTTTTATACGATCTTGAACGATATAACAAGGAGACGAAGATCGGTTTCGAGTCAATATATGTATAATTACGACCAGCTTCCTCAGTTACTTCATTAAAAATGAAAAAGGAGAAAAAAAAAAAGAAGGAAAAGAATTCTTAGGATGTACCTATATAGAATAAATAGTGGTCGCGTACACATATGTGATATACATACTACGGGGAAAAAACTAATTTTCAGATAGTCGCCTACGAGCGGATAGCCGGGGAAAAACTTTGCCGCGCGGTTGAGCCGGTTGGATGTTGAGGAAGAATGAAAGTGGAAGGAGAATATACGTTTAGATGTATATATATACGTTGAATATTTCGAAGCGGAGAAAATGGAGGGTAGGGGTAGTAGGTAGAGGTCTACATCACCCTATATACCCTGGAACACATTAACTGCACGGCGGGAGGATACCCCATAAGCATTGGCGTAGCTCGGCCACCCCACCCTACGTGAGACCTGATTTCCAGAAAACCCGCGCAGTGCAGATTTCTCAAAAAACAAAAACAAAACACCCAACACTCCCGAACCCACATTTCGGATACTGGGGTAAGTTCCTCCTTTCACTCGAGTCGTTATAAAGTAATTCCGCAAAATTATTCCATCATACCAATCGCAGGTCACCCCCGTCAAGATCAGGGGGGGTCGTTCGATTGTTTTTTTTGTTGTTTTTTTCAATAATGCAGTATGCACGCAACGGTTCGTTGTTCGACGAACTCGACACTGCGCAGAACAAGAACAAAATTAGTTAGTAAAACACGTTTTTTGGGCTTTCTCGATTAAACAATGGTTTTCAATTACAGGACGATCAGTCTGCGACGCCATTGCAACAGTGAGATTCGAGTCGGAGAACATGGGGGACGTTATATGTATATGTGTATGGTGGCGGCACATCGCATCGCGAAGTGTAACAGCGACAGCAGTAGCAGCGACGACGACGAAATGGCTGAAAATTTCTGTACACATAGAGTATGCACAAAGAGTAACGTCGCACGCATAGGCAGCAGCAGCAGCAGCGGCGGCAATGGGAACGGGAACGGGAAAAGCAACGGCAGCCAGAATCTACGGAGGCAGCAGCGGAGGGCCGCAGAGAAAAACTTAGAACAGACACAGAAACTCAAAGAGGGTGCTGCAGCCTAGCCACTAGGTTAGAGGGGGGTTTACTACAGGATGGGTTGTGGGTCGCTCGAGATGCTTAGGGTGAGATTTAGTGGGCATAACCCCCGGAACGCCACCTTGCCGCCTACCCTCACCCGCCATCCGCCCACCCTCTCTCTCTCTCTCTCTCTCTTCCTCTCACGGTTATGTTCTACTATTATAATGTAGGTACTATAACTATATAGCAGCTGCAAGCTACATACATACATACATATGTGTGTGAATATGGGGCATTCCACGCAAAATCGACCACTTTTGACCCCGACCCCTTCTGATTTTACTGAAACTTTTTTATTTTTTTCTATCCTATTGAAGTCGTTTTTGAGAATTTTTTCAAATTTTTTCACCCAACCCAAAAAAAGTTCAAAAAAATGCCTCTTTTTTCAAACAGCGATAACTTCCTCAAAAATTGACTAATCGGGACGTTTATTTTTTAAAAATTTTTAATTTTTAAATGCACTTTTTGCAAAAAAAAATACAAGAAAATTATTCACACCTATCTTCATCGGTTTTTTTGTTTTAGATTTTTGAAAAAAATCAAAAATTTCTCGATAATTACCATTTTTGATTTTTTCTCTTGTGTTATATCAAACTTTGACATTTTCTACGAACATACGAATTTTTTCAGAATGGCGTTTTTTCGAGTTCTATTTTGTCCCAATCAAATCAATTCGAAAATTTAGTTTTTTTCAATTGATAAATTAATTAAAAAAAAAAAAAAAATAGAAATCCAAAAAACGCCACTCTGAAAAAATTCTTATGACCGTAGAAAATGTCAAAGTTTAATATAACACAAAACAAAAAAAAAAAAATCAAAAATGGTAATCATCGAGAAATTTTTAATTTCTTTCAAAAATCTAAAAAAAAAAAAAAAAAAAAAAAAAACAGTGAAGATAGGTTTGAATAATTTTTTTGTATGTTTTTTCAAAAAGTACATTTAAAAACAAAATAGTTGAAAAAAAAACCGTCCCGATTAGTCAATTTTTGAGGAAGTTATCGCTATTTGAAAAAAAGGTATTTTGTCGAACTTTTTTTGGGTTGGGTGAAAAAATTTGAAAAAATTTGAAAAAACGACTTTTATAGGATAGAAAAAAATAAAAAAGTTTCAGTAAAATCAGAAGGGGTCGGGGTCAAAAGTGGTCGATTTGGCATGGAATGCCCCATATATACGTAATAGAGAGGACACACCCGTGACACACAAACCAACGAATACATGGGTATATTTTATCCCAGTGTTGGTACATGTATATCCCTTCGCCATATCGCGTTGTGTTTCAATGTTATGTTCGTGGTACGTGTGGTAGTAGGGTACGTGTTACGGAACGTTATATAGTTTTGCTATAGTTTATACACTGGGGGTTTGTTTTCGTGAAGGTGGTACTAGGTATGTACGGTCGGTAGAATCCGAGAAAGGGTCGCATCGTTTGATACGTAAAAGGTGATTAAGCCGGCGTCGAAATTTAGCTAACTTCACACACACCCAAGTGCGAGTAGAAGTGGAATTCATTATAAGAACGAAATCTTCTCCGTTATAATCTCATTTCTCAACAAATATTGTAATGTACACCCGGTTAGGTTGATTCCGGATCGCTTCGCGGCCAAGCGCGCGTTTGGACAAAAAACGAAAAGTTGTCCAAACGAGCTTGGCCGCGCAACGATCCACAATCAATCCAACCGGGTGTACACACAATGCGCGAGTACATCGTACGTATAGTTTGAATACGGGTATTTTTTAATCACCGAATTAACTTTTGAAGGGACCAACTTTCGTAATGGTTCGACCGAGGGTTCGACTATATATACAAAGTACTTCCCCGCAACGCGCTTTATCCTCTTAAGTTTTAGGTATATTATAACTTTAGCTGCTATACTCTTATGCTTGTTATATAAATACCCCCGCGTGTTTCGTCCCTATCACTACAGGCCCATCCTCGAAACCCTTTTTTTGGAGAATCTAAAGAAATTCTCGAAAATCTTCGCTTACGATTCGTCTGGTTTCTAAGTCATGAAAGTATCGAGATTTTTTCATCCGCGTATACCTTCTTAGAAAATCGGTTATACAAAGTTCAGACGTAGAAAAGCAACGTATTAGTTGCGAAGCTTTTTCTTTTTCTCGATTCTTTTTTTTTTTTTTTTACTGATGAAGCTGTTTAGCAAGTCGCTGATTAGGGGAGGGTGTTTGCTTCCGTATAGTTTGCCTTCTTAAGTCGTCCCTATTGAATGGAGCGCAATACCGAAGTGTGCAGAACAGAAATGAAGAGTTCGAAGAGAATGACGTTGGTTTGAAAAAAGAGAAAAAAAAATCATGTTAAGCGAATTAGGACGTGTACGGTGAATCGTAAGGGGAGTCGGTCGGTTCCTTTGATCCAAACGACATTGCAAAGAGATTTGCAAATTCGAAAAAAATTGATTCCCCATAAACCAGACCATATGTTTAAAAATATATAGTATACATGAATTTATGTCCCCGCGTGATAATCGAGATCTAATCAGAACGTGATTGTGATACGAGAGTATAGAACGAACTATATACGTATATATGTGTATATAATATATCCTATGTATTACATATTATGGTATATGAGTTTACGTATATATACACAAACACTTGCGTTTATAATATACCGAGCAAATATTTGACGCCGGTAAATGATGCTGTTTTTTCTTTTTTTTTTTTCGCTAAAACGTGAATTCGAGTATATTTATATATGTGTGTGTATATATATAATATGGATTGAGAAATATACATATATATATATATACACTACGTCAACTAATTACCTGCGCGGTTTGGGAAAATGTACCACGTACGAATTTTTATTATTGATACCAAAAATATTGTTCATTATGCAAACAAAAAAAAGTTGCCGCGAACGAAAAGAAACTTTATTTTGATATCTTAGGCTCGCCAAAATTCCGTCAAAGTTCAGAGTTGTCGAAAAATTTATGGATTATTTTTCACCCATAAAAAACAATGATATGGAGAGAAATAACAATTGTCTCATTAAAAGTGCAATCATCTCTGAAATTATTAATCGTGCATTATTTAGTATCAGAAGCTTTTTTGTAGAAAAGTGAATTTTCTACGAAGTAAAAGATTTATCAATCATTTTAAACCCATAGAAAGTAAATAAATAAAGGCAAATTACAATTTTTTTTATTAAAACTGCAATTTTCTCAGTAAATATCAACTTGACGTGATTTTAACAAAGAACTTTTTATGAGGAAAATTAAATTTCCGATCAGAATAAGTTCAGAAAAAAAATTTTTGTGACAACTTTGAACTTTGACGGAATTTGGCGAGCCTAAGATATCAAACTAAAAATTTTTTTTTTTGCATAATGAACAATATTGTTGGTATTGATAATAAAAATTCGAAAAAAGCGGATTTTCGGCCCACCCTAATACATATTACATATAATTGCGGATATTAATAACATAAATTGTCTATAATATTGTCGAGTTACATCCGAAATTGTAGTATATTATCGGTAGGCATGTACAGCCGAAAGCTGGAAACCATCAAAGTTTAAACTCCAAAGTTTGAAGCTGTAAATTTTCAAGCTTGAGGTATTATAGAATTAGAGGCGGTATAAACGGGGCAAAAGAGGCAGAGAGAGAGAGAGAGAGAGAGAGAGAGAGAGAGAGAGAGAGAGCTGCAAAGCAAACAGCTTGAACGTAGGCACGTGTAGTTAAGGGTTGATGGCAGGCACGAGTACGTTCGTATTATCTACGGATTCATACAGTGTATTCAATGGATACCGCGTAATTCTCTCGACGAAACCAAACAGTGCGCAGCTTCCCATGCATGTATATAGATAAAATATAAGTGTACACGCGAGTACATCCAAATTGAAGAATATCGAAAGGGAGACAAAAAATATTAAGGAAAAACGAAGGAAGATAAATTCACAAGGACGATTTCGTAGTTTGCTCCTATAAACACGTATCGAGAAAATTTAGCCAGCTCAATCTGGCGAGTCCGAAAGTACGCGGATAAAAAACCTCGTTCAAAGAATTTGAAAAGAAAAATCAGGAAAATGAGAAAATTCTACTCTTCTCGTTACGTAATTTCATGGACCGTCGGTATACGCATAGTATAAATAATAAAATACATATATATAAAGAATATATTGATTAATACCTATGTATGTGCACCTATATTCATATGATAATGAGCGAACGATTCACAATAAGGAGTATGAAAAAAAAAAGAAAAAAAACTCCACCCCCCCTCGAGCACGCGACCATTATTTATATGGTTCAGATACCGTATGTACTCTTTTTTTTTTTTTTTTTGTTACCACCGGTACATGCGATATCGAAACGATTCTAAATATCAAAGTATACCTAACAGTACTTGAAATTTCACGCGTGAAGCAAAGATAATAAATTAATTGTATTTCGCGGTTCACCGCTTCCGTTCGATGAACACGATTACGACCGAAAGTTTTCTATATATATACAGAGGGGATGGACACATCGGTTCATGGGATGACCCCTAGAGCCACGTGACCTCTTGATATTATATCGGTTCCGATGTGAAACGCGTCCTTAATTTTTGAGTGCCTATGTATTATACCCATTTAACCGACTACATATATATGCGGTAGCACGTGACGCGCGCTCACCTAAACTGACACTTATGTAAACTACACGTACATATGTATATAGGTATGTTGTGTATACAGAGATCGTAGATTCGAATGACATATGTATAGGCGGGGGAGAATCTGCAGTGATCTGTAAAATTCGATGTACCTATTATGTTTGTTTTTGGAGACAACAATGAAATGAAGCACGGAAGTGCGTAGGGATGATGTGCCTATACACATATATTCATCTGCACGCATATACGGCGATAAGATCAATAAGTGAGAAGAAGTTTTTTTTAATAATATGAGAATTTGGAGTAACGCGAGTTGAACTTTACTCAACTCGCGAGCAAGCTGTCCCCGTGTTCCCGTATGAAACGGGAATATGTGCGCGCAGGTTATGGGCGAAGGGTGTAAAGACAGAGAGGAGGGACAACGTAAACTAGAGTAAAAAGCAACAGGTGTGTATCGTACCTCATTTCTCCTCGTTTTTCGCGCTTCGTGCATACACCGTTTCCATCACCTTCATTGATTACGCAAATTCAAAATGCAATGATCCGCCTAAAATGAGCTTCAAAAAATTATAAAACCCGCGCCCCACCGTTGCACCTGGTATATGTAAACTTTTAGTGTCCTTTAATTTCTGTACCTAAAACTAAAAGGTACGCGCAATAAGGGAGAGCGCTGCCTGACGTCGGTATCAAGGAGTAAGGAAGAACCAAAAGTGCGTAACATAAACAACAACCCCCTTACGAAGGAGTAATAATTTATTCAAAAAGCGAAGGACCCACGCGATCACATTTCTATTAGGAAATGATCTTCCTAGTAGCGCCTGGGGTATCGTTATCGTTTCTCTCCCCTCTGTTGGCGTACGTATCGCTCTATATCTATATTTGCCAAAACTCCAAGGGTTTTCCCTGCACACCACGAGGGTTCTGCTGAACCTTGAACTGATGCAGATGCGTCTGTATATTTATTACGCATATCGGGGGGCCGAAGAACCAGAAGGGCGTAACCCACAAAAAAGAATCTACGGAGATCGATGTGCCGAACTCATAAACGAAGTGGTATCTAACAAAAATGTGAGAAACAAAAGAAAGAAAATTATTAATATTACAATCCAAATGACATGTTCAAACGAAATGTGATGCGAACGAGAAGAAAAAAAGAAAGACATTTCTTGTTTTTTCTAATCTCTTTGCGACGCCAGTTGACGGTATATACAGTGGCAATTAAGGAGCTAACTGTAATACTAAATATACTGCAAGTCGAAGTATTCGAAGATCTATTTTCGTCGATCCTTCCGCGAACTCTCGACTCCGCGTACTACAAACTCGCGATCCATACAGCAATTTAACGATCGCCAAAATTCTACGAATCATATATGATACGTGAATCATATCCGTGCATACCATAAACGCGAGCGTTTGTTTTACCCTGATTATAGAAATATCTTCTTCTTTTATTTTTATTTTCGTTATTTTTCATCTGAATATTTTTGTCACTAACCACAAAGAGCCCGAATATGATGATGATGTAATTGTCGGTGTATGCGGTTTTCATGCATGCACGGATACTCTACACTAATTCGATTACGACCAAAACGATCTACGCAACCGCGCGCAGCCAACTTCACCATCGAACCAAAATTTTCTCACCCTCAAAGCAAACGCGTGTTACATATAATATATGTGTATATTAATATGTAGAGAGTACAGCGAGGTAGAGAGAATTAAGCAACGAAACTCGCATCCCGGGTCTCACGGTCCACCCGACCCCCGCCCCTCAGCTAGAGAAAAACCGCCCCCTTCATAGAAAACGCCCGGTGATTGTATCGCAGCCGACGAAACTGCAGGCGACGAAAGTGCGGAGTGAAATATTAAAATTTCAATCTACACATAGATATCCAAGAGATCCTCCCTTTCAGCGTGGTAAAAAGTGTCGTCTTAATTAATTTATTCTTATTCTTCCTCTCCTCTAATAGTCTTTCATTTTCCGTAATGAGTGATGAGGAGCACTAAGCAACGTCAGATGATCACATGTGATTCATTCGTAGTTTGCGATTCGCACACATGTCGGCATTATTATCTATACTTATCGTTTTCCGCCATCTTGATTTTATTAAATTTCGCTCTTTTTTTTTCGCGTTCAATCTGACCTCACGATCAAAAACACGCGTGTGCATAATGTACGATGTACAAATAATTGTTAGGAAAAAAAAAACAAAAGCATTTTCTTTAATCGACTCACCCAGTGATGTGTGTTGACGACTTCTCCGTCCGGTCCGTCCAAGTTCTATTTTAATAAAAAGAAACAAGAGAAGATCCGTGTATAATTGGAGAGGTCAAACAGTACCTGATATAACGCGAGGGCGCAAATTATCCTCTCATCGTAAAATATTCGTGCTAAATTTTAGAAACCATTCAACAAATTTTTCCCATAAAAATTGAGGTTCTACAATTGTATCCTTTCAAAAAAAATTTTATCCCCCCCAGCTTTTGGATTGGCAAATTTCTGTTAATATACTTATTATTTGTTTACTCACATCTTTCTTTCTCTTTACCGCTGCTCCTGAAAAATAGAGAAAAAAACATATGTATTAATATGTGCATAAAAATTATCTCAGCACCTTGCAAATGTTGAACAAATTTCAAAAAACAAAAGAAATAAAATTGGCAAAAAAAAAACTAAAAACTAAAAAATTTTTTTTGGATAAGGTACGATCATTGAGGTGGAAAATTTTATTACAGATTCGGAATAGTGAGAAGAAAAAAAATGAAGAAATTTACCGGCTGAGGGGTTCGAAAGTCTTGAATTGTTGACAACGGGTGTAGAGGAAGAATTTGTGCATGCTGACGTAGTTGTGATAGTTGCTCCAGAGGGTACGGGATTTCCACGTGTTCCGAAAGGGAAATAAGGTGAATCCGGTGGATACGTCGCACCTTCTACTCCACCACCCGGACCGCCACCGGGACCGCCGCCCGCGGCACCAAAGGGACTCCCACCGTACGTCTGTGTAGAGAACAAACATATGAAGATAAATATTTTCATCAAAATAATAAATTTCGTCATTTAAGAAATTCTTTTTACTTCGAATTAATGACAGCAAATCAAAGTATCTATCTAATAAATCAAATTATTTATGACAACGATTAATTGGATCAATAAAAATATTTTCATTCACTGATATAATTGTTATCGATATTTTTTGATAAAAAAAAAAAAAAGAAAAAGTTTAAGGATTAAAGAAAATTATCCGATTCGATGTTAAAAAAATCGGTGACGGAAATATACGAGATGATTCGATACGGAGATCTTTTTTTTCTTAAAAAAAAAAAAAAAAGAAAGAAAGAAAAAAAGAAATGACAATATAATCTGTTATATATAGTAAACAACATCGGATTCGATGTTTTTTTCTACTCACCATTCCGTTGTCTATTGCGGGGCCATATGGCGACTGAAAGCCTGGTTTTTCTGAAACAAAAAGAAAAGAGAAAAAAAAAAATGAATAAAAATTTAGTATGTGTATTGCTGAATAAAATATATAAGGTGTACATATAGATCGTGAATAAAATTTATACGCGCGATTGCATGAAATATATATAAGAGGTGTGCGCGCGTTCAGGATTATAACTTGAAGTTCAGCATATAGTGTATAGAAATTTCTGAAATTTTTTGGCTTTCTCTCAGGTCCTACTCTCCGCAGGTGATTTAAACCGAATATACACCCCATGTATACCTATATGCTATATATGTATATAAAGCTCAAATTCTTGCACGCCAAAACCCGGGGAGAGAAAAAAAGAAGCACATATTTATAAACCACCAAAGTATTGTTACACACGTCCGATATAATGCGATTCGCATTGTAGAATTTACAATATATCCCGGGGCGGGATGGACATGAGCTTGTGTCAGATTGAGGGAGAAAGAAATAAAAAAAAAGTGAGGTTATCACGAATACACTGGCGGGGGGTTGTAAGAAGTCGGATATTTGTACGTTATAACGTACATAAGCGATACGTATATATACATTTTAATAAATAATATTGAATGTATAAATTATAGAAGCCATCGGGATATGTGCGCGCGAAGTTAATCCCAAATCTGAACCGAACGTGCAGCAGACTCCGTAAGCTCTGAGCCTGAAAGTATACAACGATGATGATGGGGGGGGAGAATTTAGTATGCGGTTCGCGAACGTAAAACAAAACAGATAGACTAGCTCTCGCGCTCCGAACAGTTCATGCCAAATGTTTTTGATTTACAAAGACGTATGCGAAATTTATTCAAACTTTATCTTTCATTTTTCATCAATGTATATACCCCTCTCATCTATATGTATACGCGAATAATTCACGTAGAGTTTTATTTGCCGCGGGTTTTTCTCGTTTTTTTTTTCTTCATTTCTTTCCTGCGTTTTTTCAGACTAAAATCGAACTTTTCGGATATGACACGTATATGCGTAAGTATATTGTGCAATTTTATTACCAACACGTGATGTTATTTCGTAATGTTGTATACACACATACCTATGTAGGTACAACCCGCTCGAAAAGGAATAAATCATATCGAATAAGAATTAACAATAATTATCATTAATTATTAATATTAAATCCAAACGTCCGTTTTGACATTGAAAAAAACGAAATAAAAAAAAAAAAAATTTGCACGTATGCACCGCGGTTTGATTTAGTTCTGAGACTTCTCTATGTATATATCATCATATATATAGGGCAATTAAATACTCTTTGGTCTTTGAACTTATGCAGACATAATAATCTAAAGTGCGGATAGATTAAATCCGTAGATTGTAATATACGTGGAGATAAATTGATGTACGAAATAATTTTGGTCCGAGTAAATCTGGCGCTGCGGTCAGGCGGAGCGATAGCGCATAATATATCCTATATGTACTACCGGATCGTACGTATATAGTTTGCCTTATATACCCGCGGAATTTCATTCCGTATTACGATAGCAAAACTGAATTATATGTATATAAGTGTACGTGAATATATGTACGATTATAGGTGGGCGTGGACGATAAGGAGTAGTTTGAAACCTCTGAAAATGACGCCGCGGTCAACTATCCTACTACCACCAACGATAACAATCCTTTGATGACTCGGTGTTACCGACATCCCATATGAATTAAATCTAGAAGCCGCGCGGCGGTAGCTATGGTCATTCATTTGCAGTTGAGGGGTCGTATTTAATATATTTACACGCTTCGCGAAACACATCAGAAGCACGAGTTAAACTTCTATCCTATCCACTAGCTATATGTATAGGTATCCTGTTACTATACTGTAACCAAAATCTATAGAACATGATAACCTGACGTCAAACTTTCTTATCTATTCCATTCCATTCTATTCCATTCTATTCTATTCTATTCTAGATCGAGTCAGCTGTTTTACTTTCGGCGACGAATGTACACCCGGTTAGGTTGATTGTGAATTGCTTCGCGGCCAAGCGCGCGTCTGGACAACTTTTTCGTGTAGCTGGGATGGCTATGAAAAGTTGTCCAATCGAACTTGGCCGCGGAGCGCGCGTCTGGACAACTTTTTCGTGTAGTTGGGCCGACTACGAAAAGTTGTCCAAACGAGCTTGGCCGCGAAGCGATTCACAATCAACCTAACCGGGTGTACGTACGCGAGGGTGGGTTTCGCTAATCTGTCGTGATTTTCTCACAAGAATGAAACATTGAGAAAAAAATTTTCTCACCAAATAACGAAATTGTTTTTCAAAGTTCTTCGAAGATGAGTAGAAAAAAAAAACGGACAAGATAAGGGACGAGAAAAATCCCATCGTCAAAAACCGAATATTCGCATACTCATGAGCTTCCGAACGATCGAGCAGATCCTTCGATCGTCCGGATAATTTTTCTACATCGAATATAGCACGTCTCGAATATGGAGAGCTGCGGTGTGAAGCGCTTGAAACTATGTAATAAAAGACTATACGTATTATAATACACGTAAGGCCCCGCATGTGTAATGCGTATAATATTCCTTGGTTCTTTCATCAAGATATGGGGATGGACGAGGAGGCAAGGAAAATCAGAGGAAGAGACGGAAGTGGGCATCGGAAAGAGAGAGGGAAGGAAGGGCGAGGGGGGCGGGGGAGGGGACGGCGTAGGAGACGACAACCCCTCGGGACGTCTTTAAACTTGATCCGGACCGTCGTACAGGACCCACAAGACCGGATGGGATCGAGCAGGAGATCTAAGAACTATAACAACTCGTATACATATAGGTATACAGGCCATACACGAAGAGTTTCTTTCCAAATTCTCATCGTACCGTTCGCGTGCCCAAATTACAGGGGCGTAGCACCTATAGGTATTACATTTTTTTGTATCCAACATATAATTATATCGAATAATTTACTTTTTTTTATCGAATGAACTTTATCGACTCCAAAGATTCTATAGGAATGGAATTATCGAAATTCAACTTCAAATTCTTACAACAGCCGTATATATGTAGTTGCGAAGATGTACCATAGATACGTACTTATATGACAATGTTCGAATCGGTATAATGTACGATATAACTGCAGCCATATAGACGGTAAAAAGGGAAAGAGAAAAAAAAAAAACTTTTTTTTAAATAAGTTGAGAACCCTTGGCTACCTGAATTATCCCCGCCCATCGACCCTCTCCGACTATATTTTCTGCCTGCTACTTTCCTCTCTAATTTTTTTTTTTTTTTTCTCCTTTTCCTCTCATGAGTTTTTCTACTCAGTCGCCTGAACAAATTTCTCTTCCTTAGCTCCTCATACCTGTATACATATATATATATATATATATATATATATATATATATATGTATGTACATATAAAAATGAATCTTCCCCCACCCCGTTTATTCTGTTTCCTCCCTTGCAGTAAGTTCATCATTGGTGTGTATATACCTATACATTTTTTTTATTTTTATACCTGCATAAATTCTTCTACCAGGAGAGAAAAGAAAAGGAAGAGGAAAAAAAAACAAAAAAAAAAGAAAGAACCACCCTTGCTTGAGGTCGCGTGGCACCACCACTGCCTCGGCCGCCGCCATTTTTCTTTTCCACCATTTATCTGCTGCACCAATCGCAACAATCATAATAACAACAACAACAACAATAATAATGCCGATAATCTTTGACTGTGCGTTGTTTCAGGTACCTACAACCCTGCAAGTATTGTATTCGGTACGCCCGCCCCGCTGCATTTATAGTACGTGTGCATGTCGGCCATTTTTTTTTGTTGTTTTTTTTTGGTTTTACACGGTTTATTTAACTTTACCTATATATTACCTGTGTAAATTGCGCCTTATGTAATATTATTATTGCTATCGTTGTTATTCAGTCGTAATTTTTCGGGATGTATGTGGATGTTACAAAAGAAAATGGGACGTCTATAATATTATAATCGGGAATAACTCGAACGCAGTCAGAAGAATTTCCTGATGAGATAATATCATTAAATTACACCCGATCGGATCGTGTTATACCTACCTACCTATATACTCGAGGTTCATCAAACTCTCCGGTCGTCTCAAATTTTACGCAGACACTTCGTTTAGAAAAACAAAAAACAAGAAACGAAAAAAAGAAGAAAAGAAATCAAGAGAGACATCCGAGTTTGGATCAGGGAAGACGAGATCGCACGGTATAGGGGGGGGGGGGGGGGGGGGCACCCCGCTCTACGCTTCCAAGATGGTGTTGCTGCAGCGCGGTGTCTGCATTGCGTATGCAAGTGCCATGGAATTTGATGGAAACTAGAAAATCGACGGGGGTTAAAAAACTGCTGCTGGGGCGATGCAAGACCGAGAGGTGGACGAGATTTTTTTCGTTGACGGATTGAGTGACGCGTTCCGTATACTGGGTGGTCCTAAACCGTCTGCCGCTTGTTACTGTACGTCGAGTTAAAATTTTGAAATCAAGATCGGTTCGATTTTCTCCTCTCCTCAAGTAAATTCTCACACCGCACCAAGTTCATGATATATATATATATATATATTTTTTTTGTAATTCGTTGATTCGATTAATTTTTGTTTTTGTTTTTTTTTTCAGATCAGTTAAAAAAAAGAGGGTGGCTCGAAACTCTGTCTCTCTCTCTTTCACGCGCTCTCCTCTCTCTCTATATATATTTAGGGAATTTTCAAGTTGCGAGTAACCGGCGTCATATTATCACCTACACGTTAAAGTATACATATATGTATTCATAGATATGTACAACTTATGTACATACAAAATCTTACTCAGAGATGTATATTAAATACACCAGCAGAGATTGTACTTTGGAGTTCAGAGTATTTAAACGCAGCTGCCACCTTGCTTGACCGACTATAAAGACTAGAAGAGAAGAGAAGAGCGAAGAAGAGAAGAGAAGAGACGAGAGAAAGAGAGAGACCTAGAGAGACCGGGGAGAAATGAATCTTATTTAAATATATATATATATATATATACTGAGTAAAAGGGGGATAATGGCAAAGCCAGCGAAATGAGAAAAATGAAAAAAGAAAAGAACCGAAATAAAAAAACCAACAGAAGAGTAAAGAATATACCATATAGGTATATATATGTATATGAATCGAGTGTAAATAGAGTATGCCGCCTATATATGTATATGCATAAAGCGGTAGAACGGTGTACCGAGAGAAAAGAAAAACGAAAAAGTTTGAAAAAAAAAGAAAGAAAAGGAAAAAGAAAGAAGAAGAAAAAGGAAAAAAGTAAAGAAGCCCGAGGGCCGGGAGCAGAATGTGGCGCGCCACGCGACCGACCGTTCGCCTGTCGGGCAAAAGACCCCGTCCTGGTGAGGGTAAGGTCACTGCAGCATGCAGCAGCTGTCGTCCCTAGTCCCCTTCTCCCCCCCCCCCCATCCCCTCCACCGTTCCAACGCTCTCCCGGCGAACGGGCCCTACGAAGAGAAGGAGGAGGGGATCGCGAGGGACTTACGGATGTGCGTGCGAGGGAGAGAACCGCGTAAAGTTTTCGAGTTCTATGTACCGGTGTGTAACACGTATATAACCGCGAGGGGCCCCGGACCGGAGATGACAGGGGTTCTCGCGCAATCAAATGTATGGTATAAACGTGCGTACGAAGGATATGGACGGATACGAATGTACAGGGTGTTCGAAATGTCGATATTTCAGTAACTACGATTACGAGCTGCGCGTTTTTCGTTGTATCATGCGAAACGGAAAGAACAAGAAAAAACTAGAACATCATAGGCAGTTTGGGATATCGTCAGTTATAGTATACGAGCATATTGTAAGTGAGAATATGAATTAACGCGGCCAATGAGAAGCTGAGATTTTAGTCGGGCAAACGTCGGTTTGTCACAGATGCAAATGAGGCTTGTGATTCCGCCGACGCTTTCCATGACTTTCCATTGGAAACGCTGCCTTTCAACCCTATCTATTTTTGCTCACATGCCCTATACGTATATGAAACTGATAACATTATGGGACTGAACATATACCTAATTACGTCCCGTGTCTTTTACGTTCTTTTTTTTTGTCGCGTCGAACAATACATCGCATTTTGTCACGTACGCGTTTGGTTTGTTACGATATTTTATCTCTGTGTATACACCTGACGTGTGTAGTACGCTAAAATCTATAGTTCATCCATATGCACAGGTATACCAACTCCTAATTTTCCTCTAAAATCTGCATGAATGAATATAGAGATGTATAAAAATCGTACGCGAGCGCGAGTTTATCTTATGCATACATATAATACTACATGTATAATATCTTACGTACGAAGATCTACACTACTACGTTCGTGTTTGCAGGTTATCTAGAATTTTGAAATGTCACCGAAGTATACAATACGAGGGTGGGGTTTGAAGATCGAGAGGCACGTGCCGCGCGCGTGTCCGATACCTCGTCAGGGGGGAAACTTATTGTCACCTTTGTTAAACGCGTCGTCGCGTTGCCGCCTCGGGGACGAGGTTGCTGCTGCTGCTGCTGCCTTCGCTACTTCGTCGCTCCGTCTGCCCGCCTGCCCGGCTTCCTTTGCCCCCGTGTACCAACCAGTATTATATGTATATACGGACCGACGGACGCTGGAATGTTCAACAGGTGATCGGCCAGCCGAAAGTCCGGTGCAGGAGGGACGACGGCGAACGTAACGAACGAAAGCTACTCTAGGCTTCGCGACACCATTTTTTTTTTTTTTTTTTTCTCCTTTCTTTCTCCTCCTTCTCATTCTCTCAGTTTTCAACAATCAATTCCTGCATCGCAGCGTTCTTCGGACCGTTCCGAAAAGGATCGAAGGAAAAGAGAAAATAGACAATTTTCTTCACCATTAAAAACAACCACAAACGCCCTCCGCGTAGGTTCGATTTTCTCTTTTTTTCTTTTTTTTTTTTTTTTCTCGACGGTCATCTATTTTTAATATAATGAAAAATCGTCCCGGATCTTTCGTTGCGCTCGCATATAAATACAGTGATATCGGTAGATGTTGTACAAATATTATGTGTGGCATGTATAAAATAAAATATATATTTTGAGCATGAAAATCTGCCGCGAGGGCAACTCGTAAGTAAAAACTCGGCGTACGGCAACGGCAACGGCAACGACAGGTGCAGTCGCGGAGGTGTCACCCCCCCCTCTTCGACCCCTTAGCCCTCATGAGTTACACTCGATTTCAGGTTGGGAAGGTAGGTATAGGTACGCGTGCATGGACGCCGCTGCAATGACGTAATAAACCGTAAAGGAAACTTCCCTTGAAACGAGACTCGGCTTTTGTAAGCTTTCGCTTGCAATCCTTTATTCTTTATCCATTCGTACGAAGAGGAAAATTCACTCGGCACGATCACCGTTTGAGGTAAATAGAAATTTCGTCGGTTGGTTGATATGTAGAGAATGGGGAATGATATTTATGTATTGGAAAAAATATCCACATATTCACAGCACCGCGTGCAGTTTCAGAAATCATCGCGTCGACGGAGGGACTCGTGGAAGCGAAGAATTTCGTTTGAAGAAGTTAGTAGGCAACGCGTAGATGTAGTCGGTTTTCCCGTAAGAGGTACAAGGGCGCTTGCGCGTGATCTAGAGAACCCGGGGGATAAAATAGTAGGGCTGCGAAACGCGCGGGATAGGAACAGGGTTGATGTTTTGCTTTTCGATACTGCGCACCTGTCGGTCTGTCGTGGCGTACACGTGCTCAAATGCGAAGGTCAACGCCGTAGGTATGTATCTATATAGATTTTCCGATCCTACCTTATTTTGTACCGTAGTACGTCCGCACGGTACGAGAGAAAATGGGGGCGGAGAAGACGAAGAAAAGTATGAAAGAAAATCGAGACGAAAGGTCCGAATCCTTGATTAGTTTTTTAACTAGGGTAGAAGGAATTCTATTCCCTACGAAAGCCGCTTTCGCGCGCCTCAGTCCCGGATATTTTCGACCCCCGCAACGCCCCGTGGCAAAAACCTAATTTCACGGAGTCTCGGTGCATTCCTGGGATACGCGAAGATCAACGGTGACACCCGGGTTGATCGTTCGAATGACGATGGTATTCAAATGAGTGATGAATATTTTGCCGAGATATAGTTGGATGATGTATTCGTCTTTTTCCATGTATTCTCGAGAGCAAACTGAAGGAAAAAAATCTGTATACGTGAATATCGATTGCATCGATTCTCTAATCTATGAATAGATACTCGTTTTTAATCGTATATATTTGGGACAAGGATTGAGTTATCTCTGAAACGCGAGTGGCCATTCCATTGATAAAATTCTGTGCTCATTGTCAAAATTTTTTTTATATCATCGATGATGCGCGGGGCGATAATGCTCGTTGCGTCCAGACGGTGTTGCTTAATAATTCCTAACGAGTACCGCCGCCGTTTCTTATCCACCGGCAATTAAATCAACACTGACACCAACTGGCGAATTGAACTGATAACTAAAAAGTCATTCATTGAGTGTTCGATTCAAAACGCTCAACAGGCAGGTGATTGATTCCTGTTGATAAAACCATCGCCCGATCGGTATCGCTAATTATCTCACGTCATGAACAAAGCTACGTTGAATTCGTTCGAGGCAAAAGGGTTGGACGTAACAAGCTGGGATGAAAACTAGAATAATCGGGAAGAGAATATATGGAACAAAGTAAGGATTGTCAGACACGGTGTTTTGCTTCTCTGTGTTACGTGGGCGGGCAGTTTTTTTTTTGTTTCTCTTCTTGGCGAATTTAGAGAGATAAATATTTGGCGGTGATCGTACGTCGCTACGTTAATTACGCTAGTCAACTTTTATATTGCGAGGGTAAATATCTGCTTTTGAGTATCTAAATAGGAGCGTTAAAAAACCCTGAAAAAAAATAAAAAGTCAAGAAAGATGCCGTAGGGGCAGCACCATCTGCATTGTCAAGTGAACCAAAACACAACCATCCTAGTAGACAAAAATCATCGTCGCTGGGCCAAACTTGCGGTTAACGCTAACCGCGGGTAATAAAAGCTTTAATGATAACAAAAGCCGTGAATATTCACACCCACATGTCACTTAGATACGATGTTTTCGGTTTAAAACGTGCGACTGATACCTGACGGTAATCCGAACACGACACGCACGCTCTTCGATGCTCACAATTTTCCTGGGGCCGACGCGGAGTTTTGCACTGTTTACTCACTCGATCTTAAACCTAAGGAATTGAACGTTATTTATTCACACTCACCAGGCTGCTTGTTCGCGATCTTATTGAAGCAGTTTTGAAAAACTTCGTAGAGATGCATCGGCTCGTCGTCGCTGGCCGCCATGTTTCCGAACATCCAATTCATTTATTTCAGTTGACGGCCGCGGGTGACGCCACCACCCGCCCTTACTGCTCTCGGTAATCCCCGGTTATTCTCGGCAAGTCGCGCATCTCGATGCCAATTCAATCCAATTTCAACCGCCGATTATTCCGATTAAATTTTTACAACATTCACATATGCTCTAGAACTCTTCGTTCCACAAATCCTACACGTAAACGAATAGGAATATCATTTGGATTATCGGAGGTCACCGATAAAATATTTGACAAAATTAAGAATGAAAAAGATCGTTGAAACGATCGAAGAACGATAGAACGCGCATTGATTCTGACAATAACTCACTTGATTTTTTCTTTATTTTACACTGGAAAATAACTGGATGTTTTAATAGAGATCACTGAAATATATTGTGCAATAATGAAAACAGGATAGAACCCGAATGTCAGGCTAGGTGAGTAACCACCATGCTTCCGAGCTAACGGGAATTACACTAATAGCACGCCGCACGCTGCTCTCTCGTTTGATGACGGTGTTTTATTTCGTGGTACCAGCGCGGCAGCTGGCGGCAAGCAGTGCGATCAGGTTGTACTCGAGCTTGCCCGGAAATACCAAATTCAATTTTGAGACCTCTCAGTTATCAATAAATCTAATTCTGATAACTGGATTAACCTAGTTAGCTTCAGAATGAAGGAGATTTTGGAGATTGTAGTACAAATTCACCAGCATACACGTGTTACCAAAGATGTAAGACATTTTTATTGGATCCAATAAGGTGATTGAAACGTTGTAAGTAGATGACAAAACAAACGATGACAATCAGATGGTTTTAGCATTTAGAAAATCTTTGACTAACGATATTTTAAATTAAATAGAAAATAACTAGGTCTACTTTGATACATTACGCTCTAAATTGTAAATAAGGTAATTATGGTATTGAAGATTTGTGTTTAATTAATCGCCATCTAATTTAAACATATTAATCTGTTTTCAGTCCAACAGCAGAGCGTTGAGACGCCAAAAATGGCACAGCCACTAAGTAGATGTAAGGTTGAACGGCGTAGAGCATAAACATACACAGGTAGAATGGTATCACTCGATCCGTTGGAATCGCTGCTTGAGCAAGGTGCATGGCAATAGTTGAACTACAAATAAGAGCTCCTTTTACCACATAGCTAGACTCTTGTCCGGAGCGAGTTAGCCTACAAGAAATTAGATTTTGCAATGAAAAACTATTACTACAAAAAATTAGATTTGAAGTTATATAGAATGGATATGAACAGTCTTCCTTACCTGGCTACAACAGGTGCTATCAAAGCCAATCCGAATGCTGCACCAGAAACTCTTACAAGGGAAAACAAGGGCGTCGTATTAACATGAATCCATTCAGAGGTGGCACACCACTTGAATGCCATTTTAACACTCCATTGTGGATCAATGCCTATAATGAGTTACAAAAATTGACAGTTAATTATATCACGAATGTAGCCCTCCTCAAAAATCAAATGTCACATAAAGCAAGATCTATAGTTACCAAGGCCTTTTTGAAGCCAATAAGATCCAAAGGAGATCAAAAGCATTCCTAGAGCTGCGAGAAGTAATTTTGGTCTACGGGAATATCGCCACCAGGTTGAGACCTTGGGATCACATAAAAATAGCCGAGCTATGAATACACCTGTAAAAAAATTGTTTACACGTGATTTTGGGTAATTGCAGATTCTGATTCCGTCAGACCGAAATGATATCATGATGTGTCATCTAATTCCTTATATGTTATGCTGATATGGGTTTGGCTCACCAATTATTGCTCCGAGGATGCATTGATGTGGAAAATGTGTGGCGACGTAAAGTCGAGATGCAGCTATCAATAATTCGATACCGACAAACAATATCCAAAGCAACAGTTTCACCCTTTGTGCAGTAAGCTCACTATCCAACATGAATATTCAGGCCAATTACAAAGCTGAATCTAATTGTTAGCCTTTGCAACAAAATATCTGTTTACCTAATTCTTGTGTGTCTGCTTATCGAATCATTTGTAAATTGAATGATTGCAAAAAGCACGGCGGCAGATCCCATCATGTGCCCTGAAAGTTAAAATGTTATATATTAGATCCCAGTAGGATACGATAAAAAATTCCAATTACCAATTCTTCTACCAACCAGAAGGAGATCCAGGACCAGTTTCGCATGTTAATGGAGTCTGCCGGAGAACTGGCACTGGATACTTTGTGAGTAGTTCTCGTTCTTTGACCCACCTAAATTAATGATAAATAGAAATTATTTCGGTCTCCTTTTCTAATGATCACTGTAAGCTGGTATATCCTTGGAACTATCATGTTTGAATGCTTATACTAAAAGTAATGAGTAAAAAAATCCGGATTCAAACAAAATTCATCTATTTCTACAACTCAAACAATCATTCTGATAACATTATGCAAGATCTGTAAGAGTGATCTAGGCTAGCAAACCAAGTGAAATTTTATTTCAAGTGGTACGTACCAGTAAGGTCTGTCCTCCATGAGTAGCCATTTCAGGAGTATGTTGGACCACTCGGTCACAACACTGACTATAAGAATATCGGATGATAGCTTAGGACTTAGGATTACAAAGAGCGGTATTAGGATTGAAAACGCGTAGGCTGGATCTGCTACTATAGTGACGGTTGATAGAAGCTTTTCGCTTTCTGGAAACCTGCATGATACAAATATTCAGTATTTAGTATATATGGAAATACCATGGCTAAATTGATTCGGCAATGGGTTACAGGCCGCGTAAATACCTTTACGTAAAAAAACTGCAGATGACATGGAACTACAAGTAATATATGGTATATTGATTCTCTTGACGTATGTCACGCTGACTTACGCATTCTGCAAGCCGGCAATAGCAGTGGCACCGATTTCGTAAAGATCTTCGATGGAAGGCATATCGAATTTTGAGTTAAAAGTCATCCGTTAACATCTGCAAGATTTGGTTGCATGAATGAAACAGTCAAACGTCAAGCTCCGTGAATAACGTTCGAAAATGAATTCAGATATGCTCGAGCAAGCCGTCTGATTTGCGATTGATGATATACACGGAAAATATGGCAATGTAATTTTATTGTTGACCGATTAAGTATCGGTTACCAAAATGATACTCTTCAACTTTCGAACACCCTGTCAGGCGATCACGGTGCGGGTGCAGACGACCCGTGCAGACCTCCCATACAGACCTCTAATCGTGCAGACGACGGAACTGAATGACAACGTCGCGGCCATTTTGTTTGCGCGGACGCATTCAAGGAATCGTTGACTATGTGGTAAAGGAAAAACGTGGAAAGGAACACAGCGCGTTATTACTGTTGAGAAACCTAATTTATGGTAAAATCTTCCATAGAATCGAAAAATCTATGACCTGTTAATTTTTCACCCATTTAATTATTGACTATTGAACATAGCCTTACTCTAGATAAGTATGTTGTAACGGGATGTCTTCAACGGCCCGGATAGCTCAGTCGGTAGAGCATCAGACTTTTAATCTGAGGGTCCAGGGTTCAAGTCCCTGTTCGGGCGGTAATTTTTTTTGCTAATTGTCTCGAGCGAAAAGATTTTGCTTTCCGCGGTCGGCAGACATAAAGCAATTACGTTAATAGTAAAAGTAGTATCATTACATTAATAGTAATAATAGTTGAAAAAAGAGGTAAAAATGCAGATATAGTTATTAACAATACTTTATTCTTATCGTTAAACACATACCTACAAATCTGTTGAATAACGCTTCGAAGCACAAAATTACAGGTAGGACCAACTATAAAAAGATTGTATGTAGGATGGGCATTGGTATACGGGTGATGTACCTCTCATGCATATACACACATACACAAATATAGGACGATTTACGATTAGATCTTAAGCAAGTAGATATGCCAAATTTATTTAAAAATCCCTGGTTCGGACAGTTACGCCTGTTCCCTACAAATCTTCGTATGGGCTGCCACACCGGACGTTGTAGAACTGATCGCAGACCTGAAATTGTTGATTGAAGAGTGTCCCATTGACGCAGAGGTGGCTCGAGACGAGTTGCTCACGCTGACAGAGATGATAAGCCTGAAATTTTTTTTTGTCATATATCAATAACGTGTATTTACATCATTCATTGTTTCGCAACTATAACAATATAACAGCCGTAGTAACACTGATCGATTGGCCAATCTCTTCATATGGGATTAATTCTTAACTCTCTCGGCGATTTCCATTCTAGAATTCGACCGGTACTTGTCTACAGGTACCTAAACTTCACTGATATCAGGATTCACTGACCTGGCATTGAGCACCGACATCTACCCATAATTGATCTCCGAGACCTTGACAAGTGAACCCGGTGTTGGGAACCCGATGGTATGTCGGATACAGAGGTGGGTCGTGCACGGGCAAATGCAGCTTGTGATAAGCGTCGTACGGCGTACCGTCAGCATTATAGAAATGACCAGCATAGGTCGTCGCCAGACAGGCTAAAAAATAAATGTTGGTGTCAGCCCATTGATGGGTGATTACGTGTTGAACATATTGCAGGAAAACCTCAGATCGCTGGTAAGCAAAAGTAACATAATATCAATTTCCGACGCCGGAATGATAACGCGATATAATGGGGTTAGAAAATTTCTATGTCGCAACGCCGATGTCCGGAAAATGGTCCTGTCAAAGAGACTTGGTCGATCAAACTTGGCTCGAAAGATACGTATAGATATGTATACGCTGGACGAATTAGACATAACATAGTTCAAAATGAGATGCTCGAAATTTGTATGCTTCTAAAATTCATTAATTAACAAACGCGCCTTTTCAGCTGGCAATTAATTAGATCATCGTACTATAAGTAGTGTAATAAATTTGAACGCATCTCTCCTTTTAAGAGTTGTTAGTAAATTTCTATATTCTATATAATATAAAAATTTACTCGTCTTAATCTATTTGTAGTTTTTTTTTGCAGTTTTGTCCCCGCAAGTGCTCCGCGTATTCGAATTCGATATGGGCAGTTTGATTATCTGCGCTTGTTTGGCGATCGAAATTGTTGCGTCGGTTTGATACGCAAGTACAAATTATGCAGTGATCTCCGTTTGACGTTCCGGAGAGATTTCAATTTCGGTAAGTGTAATATCAATCAACTCAGAGCCCGGAGGCCAAGTTTATTAGGATGACAAGATAAACGGTGAATACGCGAAGAAATTTAATGACCCAATGAAGGCCGAACTTTGATATCTACATATGTAGCTTCGTTAACTGTGAGATTAAGAAAAAAGTAATTTGAAGAGTAGCAAAATAAATAACACTTACCAACCAAGAGTATAAAAATGGTCTGCATTTCGAAGATTGCAGCGTTTTCAGAAAGACGAATTCGGATACAAAGAAAACACTTCACTATTATGAATTGTATTTTTTTTTTCTTTAATTTATTTTTATTTTATTTCATTTTATTTTGTTTCATTGAAAATGACGAGAATTGCTTCCGATTTTCGAGGTTTCGGTGCCGGTCGCCAACATTCGATATAGGTAGAAGTCCGATCGGGGCGATCTATAGCTAATAATTATAATTGAATCGAAAAAGAATTGTGATCCTTTCGATTCAGTTGGCGGCGTCGAACTGGCTCTCAAATGATGGGTTGGATAGTCATAAAGGACAAGCTCAACTGCCCACTACGAACGAGTGAATGCTTTTTTAATCCCTGATCGCCTCGGTCTGTTAAGGAGTAGCACCAGCGGCTAACAGAAACCACCAAACTAGACTCAACATTCCACCGAATACCCCATTACATTTTTATGTTCATATTGCTATTGGTGTACATAGGTAAATATATAGAACAAATTAGGAACGAGTCTCAAGGTGGACGACTGGACTTTGGCAGCAATTAATATTATCAGATGCTTTATTATAAGAGATGATTTGAAATTCAAGTAGCATTTTTTATTTCTCTATACTCCAGCTCTCGGACGTTAGTATATTACGACATCGCACTTTTAATCTTTTACCGCCGCGCTACCGCAGCATCCTCCCTAAATCCCCATGTAATGATCTCATCGCGGATTAATGAACGAAATTTCAATCAGAGGCTAAATGCAGGAAGAAACATACGATAACTTTACTACACACGTTGGCACACCGGGATGCTAAATTATATTATCATAGGACAAGAAGAAGATTCATCTTTTTTCTTTTTCTACTAATCCTATAGTTGAAGGCGGTTTTAAGGCGGTAGAAGAGTTGTCATCGATATTCACTTACTCGCCAAATATGTCGGGCGCCAGCCGTCCGATTGCAAAACTTTAAAAGAGATCGAAGAAAGCAAAAAAAGAAAGAGAACAAAACTGTCTCGAATGGTCCCGGGCCTCCACGTCGGTGCTGGTTTACAAGCATATTATATATTAATTGAGATCACTGAAAGTTGCCGAATTTTTTCTCATCTAAATCCTACGCTCACTGGGAGTACTCGCGGCTAATTCTCTTTCGTTATTAGTAAACTTTCATCCATCTTGGAGATGTACATCGAAAACAAAATACCGAAGCGGGAGATAATCCTTGAAAATTAGTCTAGGTGAATGTACTTAATTAATAGATAAACACTTGACATCTGTTTTACATGACAGATAATTTTATTCGATAATCATCATTGTCAATTGCAGATGATATTTTTGATAGAAATTGAAAACAACAAAATTGCTCATGGCAGGTAAGGCGTTGATGGCAGTTTTTTGTAGTTAAGCCAAGATTCTAGCCACGACCCTGTCCATCGCTGACCATAAGGTTGCATTTGTACAGACGGCGGGGAGGCGTACGAAGGAGCTTCAAACTGGATACGTGACATAGAAATACATCGGCCATACGCATCCTTTGGGCATCCTTTACTCAATTCGTAGAGATTACCGGGACTGGGAACTTGGACTGTCATAGTGTCAGAGGGTATTCGGTTGAACCGGTTGTAGAATTCACTATTCCTCGCCATTCCAGCGACGAATGATGAAAGCACCGCCAAAATAAAGAAACACAGGAACACGGAGCTGCTTCTCATCGTGATGAAGTCCTTCCAAATACTATACAGCCACACGCCGGACAATCGATTTTATGTATATGTGAGTATTATGTGATTATTTAATTACTAATTCAAGAAATATCGATTCGAAATTGTTATAATTTAGTTACCTTAATAGCTCTGTGAAGGACGAGAAATTCTTCAAATTAGGAACGTGTACGAGGATCTGCACTCAACTCCTTCGGGGTGAATATCGCAATTACTTGGCGGAGTACTCGGGCCCTGCTTATATACCGTAGGACTTTGAGTTATCAAGAAGGAAGTCCTTTTCCGGAGCGGTGAGACTCTTCAATGTATTATACCTATACTTTTATTCCATGGTGGTCGATTTAACATTGGAGCTCAGCGGTGCTGCGTAAATGAGGAAAATCTCCACGTGGACGAATATTGACTGTGTTTGAGGATAAATTTTATTCCAGAAAAGTCCGGAAAGACGTTGCCGACACCGCGACGCTACCGGCGGCTTTCATTCATTACAATTATACGACAGGAGGAAATTAATCGTTCGCAATTATTTACACGTTCGATTGCGATGGCGATCGTGTTTTTCATCTTGATTTTGTTTTTGTCTAAAAAAAAGCGCAAAAAAAAAATTTATTGGGATTGTCGTTGAATCGTAGGTTGGATTACCGCGCGTGTATTATTGGCATAATATCCTCATTTCGAAAGTGAAATGACTACGAATTCGAAGTTGAAAGTCGCCTAAGTATACTATAGGTATCGAACATACGGTGGAATGAAAGAACCGCTTTGTTTCGGCAGGTCCGGGTCCTGCAATCGTGATAGTTGAATGCCGTGTCATAATTTCAAGGCAACGATCAGCTGCGAAATTTGATCACTCCTTGCATCTCTTGTGGCCTTTGCAGCTCCTCGGGGCGATCTCGAGGTCTTTCGCGTGCAGTCACGGCGATTAGAAGACGCTTGGGACGAGATAAATCTATAAATGATGCAGTTTCTGATTTCGGAAAAAGTAAGAGCAAGAGGACAAATCAATCTTTCGAGTAATTAAATGAAAATCATGTTACTCATAATTGTCTACTCGTGTTTCAGTTCAAAGGGAGGTATTTTCGCGGACCTTTGAAAAAAGCATCGCGTGGTCATGCCAGACCACGGGATATCCGATCGATCAAATGGGACTCATCTCTCCAGCGGGCCCTGAAATGAACTACTTACGTTGATATGAATGGCTGGGGGTTTATTTTCACCTTCTTTTCGATACACCAAAAATGACGCGCGCGAGAACGATACACTCGTAGGTAAGTGAACGTTCTAATATTTACTTTTGGTTTTTGTTGATACTGGCAGCCGCAGCTGTTGTCGCGTATATTCATGTGGTATATAATATACGGTATGTATACATAAGCATATGCAACGTACAAGGTGTATCACGTACGTTCGCATACCTGCGAGAAATTAGACAGATCTTAGATTCGCTGACCTACATTCTCACAACAAACATTCACTTCGAAATTGGACTACTTAATATACATATACAGAGTATACGTTCGTCGTATGCATGCTGGGCATACCTCAACACCCACTACTATATTTTATATACGCAATTGTCGTCTCGTTGGATTTTTTGGGGGGCGCAGAGCGCGACCGAATGGTGCGAAAAATTAGCAAGAGTTAACAAATCTGCGCGAATTAAGACGCAGAGGTATACGTTATGGCGCAGATCTCATCGGTGTGTCCATGTGAAGAAATCGGCATTAATTCGGCATAAGGACATGTGCGTATAATAATTACACACATTTTCGGTGGTATAAATAAAGGCAACAAGGCCGAATTAAAAGTATGTCTTACGTTATGTGGCGCCCACTGATCGATTTTATGTAACGCCCGAAAAGAATTCCGAGGTCGGATTACGGATTAATTTTCTACGCCAATCGGCCAATCGGTCGATTATACCTCTGGAAGTTGACGCGTTTGCATTTTACGTTTAATGCCCGCGGCTGGTCACGTGGATATAAAATTCTGTAACCTCGAATCCATGAGGTAAGAAAATCATTCCGACAATTATGTGACGACCATCATTAAAGAACGTTGAATTGAAGAGAAAATTGATGTAAAAAAAAGTCGATAAAAAACGTAGACGGAAGAGAAACATCGTTGCATATTCTTGAGTAATTCCCATTGATATCGCCACGTATGCATAAATCTACCATCTGATAATTGCATCTGCAGAAAAATCGTCCGGTCTAAACTGTCTTTGTCCTATAGCCGTAACCTGAATATTTGACTATTTGTCGATATTTCGATCGGTTGCCAACACACGCAACATAATTTCTTTATCATCATTAAATCACCGCTAATGATACAACGATCAGAGTTGACGAAAAGTGAAATGAATATATATCTATATATAAAGTCCAGCCTAGTTTTAGTTGCATAATTTACGACCGGTGAAATCGTAAGGATTAATTTGTAGATAAACCGTATCATTCAAAAACAGCAAATAGTTTTACACAATGTCACCCACTATTCGATATAATTAATAATCCTGACAAAAGGCATGAGGGATACATTTTGATTATGGGGTAATAAAAATGAAGAGAAATTTTAACATTAAACTGATTAATCGTTTATTGAAAATACGTAGTCTTTTGATAATAACCTATAGGTACATATGATTACAAAATTTATACACATATACTGCGGTATAAATGTCCCACTGCTTTTTGAGTCACACAATGATTGCGTGGCTATATTATAGGTATTTTATAAATTTTAATCAATCAGGAACAAAATTACGACCCTGCATCGTTACATACGTATACTAGTTAATCTAAAGGAATCCAATGCCCTCATTATAACTATGAAATTGTTTATTTAAAGTAGTGCAAGAATTAGTGCCCCAATAAAAGTCAGACGATAAATAACAAGGAAATCGGCTGCTGATTTCGGCGGTACATCGGCCAGCGTTATGTGATTATCACTGTGATCGGTTCCAGGGGAGTTTCGTGATAGTGCCAAATTTATCGAACGCATCAGGGGATAATCGACCCCTAAAAGTGGGTCCAAAAACCCGTCGTGAACGTCTGCACAGTCTCCTTTAAAATCATCGGTATCAATGCTCCAGATCATCACTCCGGCGAGTTTTAGTTTGTTCGCAAAGTCAGCCTGCCAATCATTAGTTACATAGAATATTATTACTTGGTTATATAAATTTTTTAGTAATTAAAAAAGTTATTGACGTCGACTCACCTTCATCATTATACTTCTCGGGTCGTCGTAAGTAATGACTTTGTCTCCGCTGACCGCCCATGCGGTTGCACTCGCGTCGTCCCAGCCTTTTCTCCAACTACTCTTGTTGAGTAGTTCCTTGCAGATCTGTAGGTATGGGAAATAGAAAAGTACGATTATCGGAATGAATGAGGAATGTTTTCGAGCGAAGTAGTCACCTCGTTGTAGCCCATGAATCCATCCTGCTTCGTGAACGGCCCTTGGAAGCCAACTTCACGAGTATCCGACCGCATCGGACTCGTTGTCGAGGATGCTAGTGGACCGGTCAAAAAGAAAGTACGCCCATAAAATGGTAAACCCAGGACCAATTTGTTCGCAGGGGCACCGAGCTTCAGCAAATATCTTAGAGAGTCTTCCTAAAAATCCAATGATTGTAAAATTAGACAATTCATTAAATTTCATTTTTACATTCAGTGCGCATTCGATTTGAAATACTCACGACGGTAAGCTGATCCGGCGCGCTATTTAGGGGAGCGTTCGAGAGAACCTTTCTGTTCCAAGGCCCGTGGTAGTCGTAAGCCATTACGTGGATGTAGTCCAGATACTTGGAAAGTTCCGGGATATCGTACGCCGCGTCTATCGTATCAATTCCTGCGCCTATCGCAGCTGTCAGGAGTAAACCTTTGCTCCTGAAGGCGTCGTTCAAGTCCTAAAAAGTCGTATCGTTTCGAATCAAACGATCAAAAGATGAGAAAAATCTTCAATAAAAAACTAGTGATAAAATTTGAAGGAGAAATAATCGTGGTTATTAATTACCCTTGCGAGGTAGACGAAATTCTGTTTGTCACGAGGGGCCCCGCCTCGCTTTGCCGGGAATTCCCAGTCGAGATCGAGACCGTCGAAATCGTACTTCCTGATGAAATTGACAACATCACTGACAAAGGTTCTCCTTCGTTCAGCAGACGCAGCGAGCTCCGAAAAATTTTGACTACCTTCGTTCCACCCGCCGATGGCCAGGGTCACTTTGAGACCAGGATATCGGTTTCGCAGTCGCGTTATTTTTTTGTAGGTACCCTTGCCTGAAAATTAATTAAAATTAGTCATTAGTCAGTAGTTTAGGTATATAACATTAGATCATCACCATAGTTTTCCTCCAGGTCAGCGTAAGGATCGAGACTACGAATTGTGGAAGACGAAGCATTCAGTCCAGCGAAGGCGTAAACTATATGGGTGCAATGTTCGGGGTTAAGATCATCCAGTCCAAATCGAGCCCTTTCGGGTCTGTAGATCGCCCAGCCAGCGACATAGCAAACGACAACTCTGTCGTGTTGTGGCCTGGTAGATCCTATAACGGGAAAAGCGAAGCATTTTATTCAAAAGCTCACACATCTCGTATGTGAATAATTATGATCTGTTAGTGACGCCCATCCTGCTTCTCTGCATGCGATGGTATTTTATTACAAAGGAAATCCTGTCCTCTTCAGATTAGCACACGCCCCATATACTATCTAGATATGTATCTTGGGTCAGATTGCAAGGACCCGATCGTGGACTCGTCGTGAATCGACCGTGATTTCTACGATGTGATCTGACATTTTAACTATTTCAACTAAATTGAACTGCAGCATAACGATTTTTCCAGATCACCGTTACACCTATGAATATAAGTACCTATAGCCTGTATTGTTAGGCACGTTGACGGTAATTTTTAAACATCAGAATAGAAATATGAATCGCTATTGAAAGAGCGTATAGATAGTATATTAGGTATAATAACAGCTACAGATAATCGGTGTATCACGTGGCTCCAAGAATGGAAGGTATGATCGATGCTCGAGTGACAAGTGAACAATAATTGAGCGTATACACTCACCACTTGCTCTAGGGAATAATTCATTTAAATATTTTATCAGTATTTCGGTGCCACGGAGCGCGAAGCCAATACCAAGGCCTCATTTGATTGAATCTCGCTAAGCAACTTTCCCCAACTAACTTCAACGACCGTCGATTTAATTTTATAATTTACCATATGCAACGGCACTACCGAACAAAGTACGATAGGAGCAAGCGTTTGAATTCGCCCATTTATGCGGCTGATCAATTTGGAAGAATGAAAACCGATCGCTGTATTTCCGTGGCTTCGAAAATTCAAATTTTTATGAAAAAATTTCCATTTCGCGAAGATCCGCTGAACATCGTCGCCGATATAACAAAGAAATGGGAACGGCTCGGTGAAGCCGAGAATCAAATGTCACGCGGTCGAAGACCCCAGAACCGAACTCAAGTTTTAATTTTAAAGGCAAATAACGCATATCCTGGGTATTCGTGTATAGGAACATGCAGAGAACAGTTATAATGTAATAATCGCATGAACTAGAGTCCGTTAGAGGCTAAATTTTTTACGGATAAATTAAGATTTGCTCGTTGAAGAAGCGACCGGCAAATCGTGCGCATGGGTGTTATCTCAAATGTTGTGAAATTAGAGCGAAGGTCAAAATTAGGATTGAACTTACTTTGCAAACCATTCACAGCATTACGCGTAGCCAAAGATGATAAAATAACAAAAATGGCTCCTAAGGTCCAGGTAAAGGTAGAGCCAGAGCGATTTTCCATTGTTGTCATCGCCTGGACAGCGTTCACTGTACTCTGCCGTTGACTTTCACTCTGCGAGAGAGAAAAATATTTCAACCGTAGAAGGAACGACGATATTAGAGAGGGACGGAATGAAGCAGGTTGGAGAAGGGGCTTCTTGACGAGTCCGCTGGAATGGAACTCTAAAGCACAACTGTTCATTAGTAGGGTTTATTGGAGTTCTTTATAATGCCGATGTTAGGCCTCTGCGCCTTCGCCCAATATCGGCTTATTTAAGGTCCCCGAAGGAAATGATATCCTTACACAACACGCAATTTCACCGAACTTATTCTGTTTATTATGTTTGTTTTATTCGTAACATGAATTTGTGCTACCAAATCAATGCCCGCGCAATACTTCCTGTAATTTCTCATAAATTCAGCGTTAGGTATCTCCGCGTTCAATTTCTCTGCAAACGCTGACCTTTTTGAGACCCGTCAAATTCAAAACCCCCGGCGTTGCAAATCAACAGGTGCCGCCTGACGAGTTGCCTTCGGTGAGGCGCAACTCGACGCGCGGATTATTGGTTACTTATTGTTGAGAATTATGGGTTTATAAAGCCGTCATAAGGATAGAAGAAACTACAGACTTATATAAAGTTCAATTTATTTTTAAAAGGTTCTTCTCTTCCATCAATAATTAATACTAGTTAAAATACTCATCTTTGTTTTTTTATCGGAAGAAATGAACAGCGCGGTTCGTTGTATCGTGCTAACAACGACTATAACTATTTAACAATTCTTATATGATTTTAATAAATGCAACTGCTTAATTTTATTCAATTCCGGAGAGTTGTGTAATTAATTGCGGCTCGTCCGCCAAGCATATCAATAGGATAAAATCACGACAGATGTTCATGATGCTAGTTTGGCGGGAAAAAAGGCCGCGCGATAACAATGGTTGCCAGGTGGCGGATTTAGTTTGTTTATAAAATTGCAAGCCAATTGCAATCGATAAGTTGCAACGAATGCAAATAACCGAAAGAATTGGTAGATAACCTAGCGAACGAGCTGCAAGGAACGCAGTGAGTACATTTCTACAAAATTTGTTACAAGACTTTTCAACTTGCTGTAGATGAATATACACGAAACTAGGATGGGAATACAATTTCATGGGCGTTAAAAAGTCCCGTAACTTCTATCATTTGATCTTTTATCACAATTCATCTTTCTCTTCAAAACTATTGTCAACGTCTTCCGAAGGGCTGTCGGAACAGAAGTGTGCCACATCCGTGCAGACCTTGACATCGATATCCCGTTCGCCTTGGCTAAATAGTTTGACTATATCATCTTCGAATTCATCCACGATTCCCTCGCACTAGAAACGTCAAAATCAATGAGAAACGAGCTTAAACATCAAAGAGAATCATTTGTCAAATATGGTGACAAACCGTAATCAGAAAATACGTGTAAATAGAAAAAAGGGTCTCCTTACATAGAACTTCAGACTTTTGTTCAAGTCTTCGTCCTGAATAATGTCCACCTTGCTGAAATCTGGGTTCATTCCACCTTCCGGGGTCATAATTCTGAGAATGGTCAGCTCACCCGTTGATTTGTACCTGGCTCTCACATAGTCATCCAGTGTTTTGCAAATGCTGTCAAGTACGTCAGAAATATGTACCTCAGACCGAGCAAGGGGAATCTGTGTCAAATAATTAAATATAAATCTAGTACCATGTCGCAAGTAAAGTTTCAGACAACTGCCTACATTTCTACCACTAATCAGGCTACATGACTGGCATAAATTGTTGCTTATCAAAAGAATTTTCAAGCACTGAAAAAATTGTCGATGAAATACTCGGATTAATACGTACAGACTTTTTTTTGACATTGCCGGTGGCATCCAATCGATAATTACCCACATCAATAGATGCGGACGGATCAACTTTGGCAAGCTCTGTTTCCACCTCCTCTATAGTTGTTCTGCAAACTTTTATCACAGAAAATTAAGTGATGAATAGTACACTAAAATATGGAATAAAATAAATACGCAAACCTCTGATGAAAAAAATAATTCTGGATCAAAGCACCAGGTAGTTTTTTTCTTCGGTGGCTTATAAGTTGCCAAATGTTTGCAGACACGACTTTGCTTACCCAAACATTTCAGGTGTTTGCTGTCGATTTGTTGACCATTCGCAAAGATTCCGAGACTCAGGCAGAGTGCGGGGATTACTGTCAGGAGCATCATCTGTAATAATATCGACTGCATTATCGTATTTTCAACGCGATACGGTCGTGCTTTATAAATTAACCTTAAACATGATTCTTGACAACAGCTTCTTGTATTCTTTTGGGTAAATTGCACAGAAAGTTATGAATCACTTACCATTGTATCCGGCATGTGTCTACCAGTGATTCGCACGATAAACTGTATTCAACGCGAAAAGTGAACCCCTTTTACTACTTCAATCATCGCCTTCGTGGGACACGTGTAATCTGTAGATAGATCCCACGAAACTGTGGCAAGGGCTACACGCTCTCATCGCGGATTGGTCTATTACAAATCCTCAACTTGAATCCGATGGCCAATCGGAAAGTAAACTTCTGTCTCTTGTCATTAACACGAGGCCACACAAACCTAATAGAAAATGTGACGACTTTCTACCAAAGTGTCTGATATGGGTAGCGGCTTGTAGTTCACTTTTCCGTACTTATCATCATGTGAAAAGTCGATGTGTGGATCAAGTCAACAAACCGGGTATACGTAACATAGCAGATATCGGCATACCCGGGTATGAACAGTTTGTGGAAAATAATCGAACGCGGTTTATCGCGATATGCAATTTGCAACGTCGAACTCATTCTGAGAATATGGCGTAGCCGCGGAGGGTAGCTATCACGAAAAAATGCTCCAGCTATAATTACGGGTGAAGTCTCCCGCCAAGTATATCAAAAATGAACGGAACGACGTCGGAAAAAATAATCCCACCTAGGCAGCTACGCGCTGGCGCTGAGGAGCATTCACGTTCATGTTTCGTAAATGGCGCGCCAAGATGGCGCGAACCGTGAACGGTTGGCATTTTGTGGAGGGGGAACACCGGCGGAGTGCGTGTGCTTGTTTAGTGGTCGTTGTTTGGCAGCGCCGCGCCTTTCGGCGGTTTCGAGGCGCAGCTCTAGTAGAGGGAAACCGCGGAGGGCAACAGTGGCCAACTACGGACGAGTCCATTCGCTCGGCAGAGGGGAGAAAGGTGGTTGATCGGCCCGTAGACTCGGTTGGTGAATTATTTTCACTTCGGGGTAAAGCGGGGACTTGGCCGATCCTTCTTCCGCGATGAATAGGTCTTATAATATAATCCCGTGTGAATCGGCGGGTCAACTTCGCGAATGATGTGATAAAATGTGCGAGTGTTGTCGAAACGACGATCCCGGCACCCCTCCGAGCTCGTTTGAGTTCGGCCGTGTTCGCGGCTGACCCGACAGTCTTCAATCGGTCACCTGCATGAGCGGACCAGTTTACCCGTAAGATGTGTCAAGATTCATCACACAAGAGCAATAATCGTAGTTTCATTGTGAACGATTTTAAAGTGTGTTCGTCGAGAGGCAGTGCAGTTTTAGCCGGTCAGATTGAAATTAAAGTGAAATTCAAGCGGCTGTCAGGTAAGATTCAACAAATAGATTGATTATCCCAGACCCTGGGCGAACTCGGAAGATGATCGAAAGACGCGAATATCACGAGGCGAATCGACATCATTAGGCTAAAAACCATACTGCTAATAATTCTCTCCATTCAATTAAATCCGAGGCAGCATCGCGTTGACAGAGATATTGTTCGGAGGCCGGGCGAAGTGACATAATGTCCCGTGTTGCCTTACTACGTCATATAGCGAAACTTATGTATTCCTCAATCACGAGTCCAAACTCTCTCGTCCGACGTCAAATTGAGTTGTTCTTTTTCTGTCCCCATTTACGTTTTACCCATAAACTTCTTCTTTTCTTTTTTTCTTCTTCTTTCACGGTACGCGCGACGCTATCAAACGCCGCAACCAGATGAAATTTTCGACAATCTTCCACCGTCGAGTGAAAAGCCAGAAGCAAATACAAATGCTGAATGCAGATTCATATTCGGAGTTGGAGCTGGTAGCACACCAGTGGAGTACGAGGAGCCGAGAGGCCCAAGCTAAGCTAGGCTAAGCGTGCAGCAGCGGGAACGCTTGGCATCGTCGCACCCGAGGCAGCGTTATGGAGAAGAGAAGAAAACATTCAGATCCACGGAAGTCGTCGCGCTCCTTCGAAATAATCATCCAGAGTTTTAATAATCACCGGGTTATCTTCAAGTTCGTGACTCTGCCTTGATTTTTAAACTCAGGAATAAAATTTTCGCGGCCACTTCCGTCCCGTAGTCTCTCTACCCCATACTTCAAGCACAATGCATCTACCGTTTTGACAGGTGACCCGAATCGAAGAAAATTAAAATTTTAATGAATAGATTACCGTGAGCCGATAACGTGCTACGCCAATGCTGAAAAGTTTGACAATTAAATTTAACCAACATCTTACGGACCGCGAAAATAAGTATTGTTTTCAAGAGTCTACAATATTGCAGATGTCTGCATTGTTTATACAACATATGCGAAAGTTGAGTCATCCGAACAATCATTGAATTCGGAAAAGTAAAAAATGACCGTCGCCCACCGCATTTGAAAAACCCTCCCGTTCGACGTGTAGAAAAAACATGCTCGTGTGGTAACTCGTAGAGATGTTTGTTTATTCATCCCGCCCCCCTCCCTCCCTCTTTTCTTCTGAAAGATCCATTTACAAATAATCTTCTGTAAACAAGTTGAATTATTTCATTGCGGGTGCACATCAGCTGTGTGACCGTGTAATCCCGGTTTACCGAAACCTACTTCTCTCCGTCTCTCTCGTCCCGCGGGATGCGCGAATGTCAGGGAAGCGACTAGGTGGCCACGCAGAAACCGAACGCACGCTTCAAATATCGATTCTGCTGCACGTCGCCGTCGTCACGTTCGTAAGAATGCAAAAATCGCTAACATATAACTAGTTCCATTTGGGGAGCATGGGACCTGTTGGCCGCTTTATGTTTTAGGTTCGCCGCAGTTTTAATACAAAAAACAAAAAACAAAGAAAAAAAATGGTGGATAATTCAAAGGATCCGTGAAGCACCTCCGGTAAAATGAAATTTTCGCATGTACTTCTCTTGACTAAACGTATAGTTAACGTAATATATTTCGTTTCGTTTATTCCCTCCTTGTGTTGCAGGTAGTGCACGTTGCATAGTTTTGAATCGAGCGAGAATTCCGCCGGCCAGATTCGCCATAGATGAATCATTTAAACGACGCTCGTTATTGTGACATCTCGATTCCCTTTTTCGTTTCAAATATGGCGCCGCCACCCGCAAGTTGACGGCGCGAAAGACAACCAAAGTAATATACCTACACGCGAAATCATATTCCCCGCAGCCACCACCTCCGGTTCGATAGCATAAATCTCGACCGCGAGATAAATTTTTTTTTCAAACATCGTATCCCTCAATCTATCGCATGGGTACAATTTTTCCACTTCTCATTCACCATCAATTTCTCTGTAACTACAATCTGCGCAATTAATAATTACTTATCTCACGAATGTTGTATGTGTTTATACGAAAGTACAGCAACACAAAGGGAACGAATTAAAATGAGAATAGGGGAGAAAGAAAAGAGAAAAGTTTCGATATCAATTTTATTCGATCGCTACGCACATATTCGCGCGTATAAATTACATTACCTCCTGATTCGTTGGTAGTTGAAGCGCGGGCTTCGAATCAAGGAAATTACAAGTCGATTGGATGCTCGATTCAAAACCACGATGAATGCAGAAAGTAAATGCCGAACGAACGGTTGCATCTGGGGCTCCGGGGCAAGGGGTTACTTTTTGTGATATTTTTGTTTCGCGGGATATTATGCGGAGCTTGCGTTTCCCAAAACAAATATTTCCCCGGGCCGGTATCTGCGGCGCTTTGCGGGAATTTTAAAACTGTCAGTCCTCGTTTGAGGAAACTATACAATGTTTTGTTTAAGTCACATGTGTCGAAAGCCTCTTGAGAATCGATGAACTTAGGCGTAAAAACACGTTCTTTTTATACACACGCCGATTGATCGTGCCTAATAATTTTCTATCCACGGTTCCCGCGCTCGATGATTAATTTTCTTGCAAAACTGCTTCGGGCCGATTGGCTGGCCGCGCTAAGCAATTGCGGAATAATTGAATCGAGTTATAATTTAGCAAATATTCGTACAGTCTTTCGTTTCAGAGCTAAAACTCCAACCTCGCGAACAAGATCAGTGGATTAATAGGTACTACTCGAAGTAGACACATCTGCTCGAGCCCCGGTGCTAAAGGTAGCTGAATTTTTTTCAGGCTACGAAAATTGTTGCAGGGCCCAGGTCCTCGAATATCGTGCTTGTAGATGCGATCGTGGTATCCGCCAATCGGATTACTGCTTTCCAGCCTCGTCCAATCGCCACTCGATTCATAGATTTCGAACGATGGCGTATGCAGCTGATAGAAATTTCAGTCTACGGCAATCTAAACTCATTATCTCCCGATCACGAGACAAACATCAGTCCAGCTCCGCTTCCACTCTCCAGAGTTACACGGCTCCTGTAAACTTGAAAAGTTTGCTACTTGCGGTTCTCCTTTTGTTTTGTTTTTTTTCCTGCTCGATTCTCCTTGTTTAAAAATGAAAACGCTGCATGTGTCGGTTCGCCCACGCGTTTCGTTCGTTATCCGGGTAGAGGTGGTTCGTTGGTGGTTTGGCACGATCCTGCATCCCCGCTTTAGCGTCGTCGGAAGTTCTCTCTGTCCGCGAGTCGAAGGAATTGGATTGGCGGGGATATTATTTTGCTCGTAGGGAGTCGAGAGTAGCGCAAACGCGCATGACCGAGGAACGCCGACGTATCCTCGGCTACCTGGCTTCTGAAAGTACAGTCCCATACCGGGATCATATAAACAATTCCAGAATCAAAGTGGCAAAGCATACGTTAGCTCCACCTCACGGACGCGGTACCGACGAACCGTTTCGTAACGGCAACGCTGTACTTTCGATTATCGGCTGGTCGAAACTAGCCGAAGCCGGAGCCGAACGAAACTCCATTCCCGTAGCGTAGCGTCGGCGACTACGCGGCTGCGTTGTCAAATTTTACTGTGACTGCCAAAATAATAGCAGCGGGATATTTCTTGTCCGCTGCTAACTGTCCTCCATCGACGTTACTCTTTTACATTAAACCCGTTTCTCGTCTCGTCGTAGTTTAACAAAAGAATCAACACCCCGGCCAGTAACTGATAATGATTATTAAAAAATTTTACATTACGTCCCTCGGGACAGCTTAGATTGGAGAGGGGCCAGCTCGTGCACCCGAACGTTAAATGGGAGAAAATATCCACTACGGACAATTGAACGAAAACTTACGGGTCGCGCAATGATCGTAGTGACAATACCGAATAATGAAAATACGTGAAAATCGAAAGGGCGTACTCCTCGAGGTGGGGCGTCGGCGTCGGCGTCGGCTAGGTGACAAGCCCGGTCGAGTCGAGTATGGGGTACACTTGTTCGCACGGGGACGGACCGACGGACACTCGGCCAGTAACAACAGCCATGCCGATTCACATCGTAATGCACCGATATTCATCTTATACGATCTCCCGACAACTCCTGCCTGCCTCGACGGAACAACGACGCAACGTGTTCCGTGTGTTCGGTGCATTCGAACGCCCCCCACGACGGCCCCATGGGTTATGCATACGGGGATCAGTGATACGGAATCGCCAAGGTTGTAATTTTCTAAGATATGAGCCAGCTTGTCTTACTATTTCAGATATTAGAATTCTTCTTTTTTTTCTTCTTCTTACCCATTCTTCCCCGCGTGATCTATTGCAGGTAGTTTATGTTTGTATCTTTCAGACATTTTGTTGTTATCGTTTCAGTCGTATCGATGCGTGAACGGTTTACCTGCACTTATGCACAGTTACCGAGTGATCGAGAAAAATATTATTACCAATATGGACGTCAAAAACAATCGGACCAGCTACTTGATTTACCGGACTGTACGACGATTGCTTAGTCTCGCAGGTTCTGACCTTGATTTAACTACCGCTGCATATGAATTTAATTTTTAAAATCCTGAGACCCACGAAGCACGTGGGCCAAGTTGGCGGCCCTTGCTTATTTCGCGGTCAAGCGATCGCCCCCATGGCCACAATTTTGCTGTCTCGTTTCAAATAATTTTGGAAAACATTAATTGATCGATCCGACATTGCTTTGTGGACGCAAAACTTTCGTACCGTATACTTACTTTGTGTAATTTGAAAAACAAACTTGCTTATCGTTTGCTAAAACCAGCTATGACCACCGCTCCCACCACGTAAACAATATCAAATCGTTGCACGTGACAATAATAATTTATATCGCACAACCGCTAGGGTTGTCTCTTCAATTCGATCCAACACCCTCCCGCCTTCCTCTGTTTGCATCAGTTTTTTTTTTTTTACTTGAAAAAATTTTTACGTGCAGTTACGAAAATCGTGGGTTGTCGCATCCGATGACTGCGTAGTTGGTTTTTTCAAAATTTGGCGCGCCGATTATCACAATGACTTAGTTTCTTTCTTTTTCTTTCTTTTTTCTCGCTCTTGATTAGAAACGATTTTTCAACCCGTTACAGCGGGAAAAAAGACCGACGGCGATGGCGATGGCGTCGTCTGCCGGTTCCGTCGAGCATGACGACGAAATGACGACGTTGCCACCACCCGTTTACTCCCCGCCGCCATGGTCCAAGTTCTCTTAGCCAATGAGCGTTGAGCCCCCTCTGAGTGGGCCAATGGTGGTCGACGGCATCCATGTACTCCTGACTCCGCAGGCTGGAGTAGATCGCGAGTTAATTTCGAATCCGTTTGATTATTAGAACATCCTCGCGTACCGAGTGACTCGTACCTAGACTCTAACGATACTTTTTATATTTCTTTTCGACTATTTCACGTACAAATTATATTCTCTGGTCAGAATAACCACCATAACTGCGGTACCGAGAGTGTTGCGCAGTTCCCGTGACCCAGATAACCGGGGGGAGTTCGCTCGCTGCCGGGAACAGCTGTTGGCCGCATAAAGATGGCCGTCGCTCCGGTATTTTGTGAAGTGCGCGCGCCGTTTGGCGGCCTCTGTTTCGGTTTCCCCACTGGATTCAGGGGCGTGTTTAGTCTCGCGAAAATGGGGGCAACGCGGAGAAAATGTCATCACAAGTCCGCTCGCGAACCATCGTCGCCTTTCAATATTTAGCCGTACCGTTTTCGAGCCCTCGATTTTCGAAAAAATTCTCAGCTGAAAAAATCGAACGATTTCGCTCTTTCGAAATTCGTTCAGATATTCCTGAAAACTGTGCCATCGGGACTGAGGAACGGATCCCCCGGATTTAGAACGTTTTACCCGCCCCTGCGGAATCCCCACCCGCCCCCACCCCCTAGCCTCGCGCTGCCCGTCGGCCGTCGTCGGTTCCTTGTTTGCCATACAAAATCCAATAGTTCGTCGAGTACACCGCAGCCGTGACAATGTCTGACGAGAGTTTGTCCCATCAGTGTGCGGAAATATTTATAAAATTAAGAAATTAGTGGCAAATATAAATACAGAGAAGTGAAATGAGGGTACAGAGGTGAAAGTTAACGTAAACTTATCGAGTTTATGCCGCATAATAAGCGGTAACGGTGTGTTGGTGTGTCGCGTCGTTGCAGGGGCCACTTTTTCATTTTCATAACTAAAGTTAAACGTATTTGGTAAAACGATGATACACCCGATCGAAGTTGTGCGCGGAACTTGATACGGTGGCTTTAGAGTAAAAGAGAAATTTATTTTTTTCCTTTTTAAACCAAGTTTAGTGCGATCTTACGAGTAAGCGGCCGGCCTCCTACTGGGAGAGGCTTTACGGTTTCCATGCGAGACGGCGTAAAATGTGTAACGTATTTCCCTTTAATATTGCGTAACAATAGCATAGAATCACTTCTAGTTCCGTTGTTAAGTTCTGACTGCTGTTTTAAACCTCCAACCTCTGCACTATATGCGTTAGAAGGAGGATCGGCGTGAGGAGGGCCGAGTGTGACTGAGAGAGAGTGGTTGGTGAACAAGAAAGAGAGAGCGAGAGAGAAAAAGAGCCAAGCACGAAGGGGAGGAGAGTCTTCTTCAATTCCCTACACTTTTTTCGTTGGGATTGTTCAGCAGTTTATTTCCGTACTTGGAAGTTAGTGTTACTCCCTTTTTTTTTTTTTTTTTAAATTTATTTTCGGTTTTCCAATTCTATTTCCTCGGTGGGCATCGATCCGGAATCATATTCCAAAGGCATCAAATAACTCGAATGACGCCTCGTCACGTTTTGAATCAGGAAATAAATTGTTCGACAGATTTTTGTGAAATAAACTAAATCGAAATAAGGCGTAACCTGACGTACGTCGGTCGTATATCGTAAACGTTTCATCAACGTCGTTTACGAAATGCTCGTTTGAAGGTGAAGATCGTCCGTGAGACAAGTTGACAAACTCAGGGGGGCTCACTGCTAATTTTTACTCATATTCTTCTTCCGGAAGCAAAGTATGAGTAGCAACGATTCGGTGAATGAAGCCTAGCAGCTAAATCGATCGGTTTTAGCGTCCCGCTGCAGCGTGAAAGATTTGTTTTTTCTATTTTTTTTTTAATCTGCCAGTAAGCAAGGGGTAAGAATCGGCGTTACCCCTCGTTGGATTTGGCCCCTGGAAGATAGCCGGGCACGCCATGGCAACCAACATATGACTTCACTACGACTGCACGCCCGCGTTTTCACCGAGCCGGAATCTATTTTTAACTTTTTGAGCTTCCAAGCTTTACCCGAAGGGCAAATATTCTACTGTTAGTGCTGGCGAAATCCTGCATATTTAGCAGAGATTTATTCAACAATTGATCACTTCGTTTTGCTTTTCGTTTCTTTACGCCCTTTTTTTTTCTATTGGCTGGTCAATTGCTCCTGCATTATTAAATTAATCGTTTTCTCATCGCGTTCTGCTACCCACGTCGTCCAATGATACATAACCTCAAATTTGAACCGAAATTTTTGTTTAGGCCCGTTATCGTCTGCTAGACTATGACGTCATCAAATCCCCCCTGTGCTCGCGTCAAGTGGACATGTACCATGTATAGATATTTAAGCTACTCGCTATCGGCTCTCGCTTGCCTGCCTGCCCGCCTGCCGTATGCACTCAGAACTCTTCAACTCCGAAGGCGACTCTCAAAACCGGTATAGAGCCTTCAATGGTGTCTCACCCCCTATCGTGTATGCCTGCGTATCCCGGCGAATTCTCGAAAATCTAGTTTGATTCACGAAGCCCCTAGACCTTGATATATAAAAAAAAAAAAACCCACAAATCAAATGAAAAAATTCGAAAAAGCATATCTCAAATCATTAGACTGGCAGAGAATTGTAATAATCTTAGTTTTATGTTGTCCAATGCTTGTAGAAATCGTTAATTTGAGTTTAATTTCGTGTTCCAGCATCTCCAATGTGATTTGAGATGAAACGAGCTCGTGGGGTGGACGAGGTAGCATCGGCAGCAGCAGCAGCAGCATTGAAACATTCGTCGGGAGGCGGAGGAGGAGGTAGCATTGGAGCTGGGGGTGGCGTAGGAGTCGGGGGGGGCATAGACTACCGTCCTACCACTGGTTTGGGAGTCGCAGTTGGGCCTGGTCAGCCTATAAGACCTATAACTACCAAGGAGATGCCGGGCAGCGTTCAGTTTGGCGCCGTTCAGGCGCAACAACAATATACGGGAGCCATAGTAATGCCTACCGCTGCTCCTTCTACTGTCAAGGTATTAAGATTATTCCTAGGACTGGTATGAAAGCCTAATATTTATAAAAAATCAATCATCTTGCATTACATTTGTTTGGGAATATTGTGTGGCTCACTTAAATTATGCACACATTCGAATAGTTATCATTAATGGTTGTTGTACGTCATAGTAAAAAGCAATCTACTTGTGTCTTACATCAAATGATTACCTTCATACTTAATCATGATAATTGATATCGATACATACAGTGGTAGTTATCTCTTTGAACAACGCAAATGCCTAATTACCTATAAATAACTAATTGCTACAAAAACTTTCAATTGAATATTCAGACACACCGTAAATTTTCTGTTGCTTTTTGTGTCTTGGGTAACTGCGAACCTTTATTTTTTCCCACAAACCTCACATTCGGAGTGTGTTATTTATCCTCTATTAATATGCACGGGGGATGTCTGAAAAGAATTTGTGGATTAGAACAATTTTGCAATGTTTGTTTTCTTCATGGCAGGTGCATTCAGGTAGTACAACGCCACCAACACCGACAGCTCCAGGAAGCAGCTTGAGCGGGGGAGCTGGATCGCAGCAATTTCAAAGGCTAAAAGTTGAAGATGCCTTATCTTACCTTGACCAAGTCAAGTATAAGTTCAATAATCAACCGCAGGTAAATAGCCAAATTTAATGCTAGAAAAACTCACGTGAAAAGCACTGCCTAGTTCTGTCCATGGTTCGATTTTCTGGAATGAAAATAGCCGCTGCTTTTGTTCTCTTTAAAATTGTAAACAAATTTAGAATCATGACGGTGAAATTTACTTGTCCAGGTGTACAATGATTTTCTGGACATCATGAAGGAGTTCAAGTCCCAGAGTATCGATACACCAGGTGTCATAACAAGGGTTAGCAACCTCTTTAAGGGACATCCGGAACTCATAGTGGGTTTTAATACCTTTTTACCTCCGGGCTACAAGATAGAAGTGCAAGCGAATGAGCAGGGATATGCTTTTCAAGTGTCCGTTAGTATGCCGAGTCCAACTGCTACGCATACCGCAACTCTGTCTCATCATTGCACGGTAAACGTGGGTTCTCCACCCATCGCCAGTCCTCCTACTCAACCAGCTAAGGCTCCGCCTGTCTTACAAATAATGCAGGGGTAAGTGGTAGAAGTTCATGGCAAACTTGATGGCATTACCAATTATTGAATGGATTAGTAATTTTTTTGATTCCCCTACAGATCTGGCAGCATACACCACGCAATTGGAAATAACATTTCAACCAACAGCTTGACGGTTCATGCTCCAACTTCACCACCAGTCCAATCGTACAATAATTCGCACATTAGCGCAGCGCAGGCCCAGGCTGCTCAGGCATTGAGTCAGGCTCAAGATGGGACGCCGAATAGTGGTCAAACGCAACAGAGTCAACCTGTTGAATTCAATCATGCCATTAATTACGTCAACAAGATAAAGGTAATTTCACATGGTGGAATGCACCGAAGAAGCCTGCTTGCGTAGATTCAAGATTTTCAGTGCGAGTACTCGTGAACTTTATTAAATGGTTATTCCTATTCGCTTGTGATTTCAGAATCGATTTCAAGGTCAACCCGACAAATATAAAAGATTCCTAGAAATTTTACATACGTATCAAAAGGAGCAGCGCAACTTGAAAGAATCCGGCCACCTTGGAACTGGCGGTGGCACAGCCGTTGGAGGAAGTGGAAAGCATCTAACAGAGGCGGAAGTCTACAGTCAAGTTGCCAAATTGTTTGAGAATCAAGAGGATCTCCTTGCAGAGTTTGGACAGTTTCTTCCTGACGCAACTAATCAACAAAGTCCCCTGGTGAGTTTATTAGTCTGCTGAAACAGTTTTCACTTCCAGCTATTCTTGAACTTGAGTTTACGAAGCGTTCTTTCGGTGTGAATTTTTTTAAATTCACAAACCATCTTTTAGTTTTAATTTCATTTAGTTGCTACAGAAATATCTAACTCTAATTCGTGCCAGTCTGCTATGTTCCAGAGTAACAAAGGTGGAGCGGTTAACGATCATTCTGCGATCGTTAAAAAACCGCTAGGCTTGAAGGCGCTGTATAATAATTCTGGAAACATACCGAGAGAGCACAGGGAGACCGGGAACTTGGGTGGATTAGAAAGGGATAATCGAGACCATCGAGAGAGGGATAGAGAGAGACCGGGTGCTAGAGATTTGAATAGTGGTCAAAAGTTTGGTCACAGCGCTGGCCAACTAAAAAGAAGTCCGTCCTTTTCAACTTCCGGGTCAACAGGGAACTCTCACCATTCACAACACGGACAGCCTCCGTCTAAAAAGCACAAAATGGCGACGCTCAGAGATGTGACTTTTGCCGATGCTGGCAAATATGGGAGTCTGAATGACTACGCCTTTTTCGATAAAGTGAGTGTTACATTTAAGACCCAGTAGATCAGCCCCTGAACAGAGAAAATTTTCCAAACTCCTCGCCCTCGATGATAAACTACCAAATATTTTTCCTTACACAGGTGCGCAAGGCTCTGAGATCGCAAGAGGTTTATGAAAATTTCTTACGGTGTTTAGTTCTGTTCAACCAAGAGATTGTTTCAAAAACAGAACTAGTACAACTGGTAACACCTTTCCTGGGCAGGTTCCCAGAGCTCTTACGATGGTTCAAGGACTTTTTGGGACACTCTTCGGATTCTTCCACTTCCACGTCGGTTACGACGTGTGGCTTGAACATAGAAACATTACCTAACAACGTTGTGAGAAGTCACCAAGAACGACCGCAAGGAGATTTGGCAATGGAAATCGATTACTCAACTTGCAAACGACTTGGAGCGTCTTACTGCGCATTACCCAAGTCTTACATTCAACCGAAATGCACTGGAAGAACGCAGCTATGTAAAGAGGTGCTCAACGACACCTGGGTCTCTTTTCCTACGTGGTCCGAAGACAGTACCTTTGTTACTTCCAGGTAAGACGATGCAAATATTCTTCGTTATTGTGATATTGTCGGTGATTTAAAAATCCTCATAAATTCTATACGATTTTTAAACGTTCTAGAAAAACTCAGTACGAAGAGTTTATTTATCGCTGCGAGGATGAACGGTTCGAGCTGGATGGTGTTATAGAAACTAATGCAGCGACGATTCGAGTCCTCGAAGGGGTGCACAAAAAAATGAGTAGAATGAGCTCGGAAGAGATTCAAAAGTTTAGATTAGACGAGTGTCTTGGGGGATGTTCACCGACGATACACCAGCGAGCGCTCAGAAGGATATACGGAGACAAAGCTGGAGACATTATCGACGGGTTGAAAAAGAACCCTGTCGTTGCGGTGCCTGTGGTCCTCAGGAGGCTGAAGAGCAAGGAAGAAGAGTGGAGGGAAGCACAAAAAGGATTTAACAAAATTTGGAGAGAACAAAACGAAAAGTACTATTTGAAATCTCTGGACCATCAGGGGATCAATTTTAAACAAAATGACGTAAAAGCTCTCCGCTCCAAAAGTTTGTTCAATGAAATTGAAACGCTGTACGACGAGGTACGTCGATGGAACCTTCGTAACATACTCGATTTAATTTTTTTTATTACATGACATTTCATTTACAGCTACTCCTATTATCTAACAATTTTTCTAATTAACTAGAGGCACGAGCAAGCGGATGACGGGACTGGGGAGGGCCAAGTGGGTGGCGGTGGTCCGCATTTAGTATTAGCATATAAAGACAAGTCTGTGCTAGACGATGCCGCAAATCTTCTGATTCATCACGTTAAGAGACAGACCGCTATTCACAAGGAAGACAAACAGCAAATAAAGTCACTTCTGAAGCATTTCATCCCCGATCTATTTTTCCATCCCCGACAAGAACTAAGTGACGATGAGCGGGACGAAGATGGTAATTTTGCAATCCTGTATTTAGACGAAAGTTTAGATTCTCCCTGCTCTGATTATCCGGTTTGCATAATTTCTTTTCGTACTAAATTTACAGATGACAAAGAGGATTTAGACTTACCTGCGTGTAGCACCAGCCAAATAACACCATCAACAATTACTTCTGGCGGCCTTCATGGTAGCAGAAACAAAACTGCTGCGTCCCCTAATCTACCCCTAATACCTGTAAAAACTGAACCGGACCTCAAACCCCCTTCCCATGCCTTGTCCGTTGACCCCGAAGAAGCGTATACGCTCTTCATGGGCAGCAACAATTGGTATCTGTTTTTGAGGTTACATCAAATACTGTGCGAGAGGTTAACGAAGATGTATGAAAAAGCCGTTGCCTTGGCGGATGAGGAGTCCAGATATAAACAACAACGAAAGGAGAGCACAGCTGTTGCGTTGAGATTAAAACCAAAAAGTGAGTAAACTTGAAGATTCCATGAGTCGGTGACTAATTAGAAATCCATCGATGATTTTTAGACATTTTTTTATGACAACCTCCTAATACGGTCCTCTGGATTTTTTTCTTTTGTCATTGTAGATGAAATAGAGATAGAGGACTATTACCCCGCCTTTCTGGATATGGTGAAAAACGTTCTCGATGGCAACATGGAAAGTACAGCTTACGAAGATGCCCTTCGCGAGATGTTTGGGATTCATGCGTATATAGCTTTTACTCTGGACAAAGTGGTCACGTATGCTGTGAGACAAGTACGTCGATACAAATATTTCCAATCAATTTTTTAGTTGCACTTTCAAGATTGACTCAATTTTAGTTTGCCTTGATATGCAAAGTGTGGCGGTATTTGTTGGTAACCCTGTCCGAATAACGCAGTTGCAGCATCTGGTGTCCGATCCAACTTGCCAGCAGTGCATGGAATTGTTTCAACGAGAGCAGAGACAGCCAAAGGACAGTAGCGGAGCTGGAGGCTTATGTGCTACGGCGTATCTGAGGCTAGGGTCAGAAATTGCCTACCAGCGTAAAGCAGAGAGAGTTATGACTGATGAGAACTGTTTCAAAATACATATTGTGAGTATCCGCTATTTTTAAACTTATCCATTTTTTCCCTGAGATTATTAGCAAGAGGCAAAACTTTAATTATCAACAAAGTTACCGGCAATTCTTTCATTATCATTGAAGAAGTTTTTTTTTTTTTTTTTCAATTTTGCTGAAAATTTCTCGTTTCAGAATAGTATTAACCCGATCATTGCACTGGTGTACGTGGAATTTGTTTGGCATAAGAATGTTGAAAAATTGCAGATTGAATTGTGAAGAGAAGCGATTATATGAAATTTATTCTTACATTTGCTGAGCAAAAGATCGTTTTAAAATTGTAGATCGAATGAATTGAAATACGCAATTTTCAAATGTATGTTTAAAATTCGATTAACTTCGCATAAAAACAGTTTCGCATAGAATCGCTGCGGTGATTGAAACATAAAATGTAGGTGAACTTTGTCGATGCATATTTGATGGATCTAACCGTTGTCTTACAGTATAAAAAAGACTGCAAAATAACCATGGAGCTGCTGGATACGGAAAGTGACGATACCACAGAGGGTGGATGCAGGGATAGAGAGAGCGAGAGAGAGCGACAGAGAGAGGGTATAAGCGCGACGGAAAAATGGTCTACGTATGTTGAGAGGTACTCTGCTCCTCTTGGCCAGACTAGCCCCAAGGATATTCCAACCTCCGTAGATGACACGCCAACCAATCATCTTGTGAGTAGCGACCAGGCAGGAAGGGGGGGCAGGGGCAGAAAGCGCAAGAACGCTGATATTAACAAGAAGGTATAGGACCACACCCATAATCATAAACATTGCTGACATTGTAGTTTGCATTCATTCGGTACTTTTAATAGTTTTTGTTGTGTACACTGCTACTGCGAATTGCGATCTTCATGTTACCCAAAAAACCAAAGCAATGTCTGAATTGGGTTTATTTTCTTTATCGCCAGTTCAACGACTCGTCAGATAAATAACGCATGTGTTACTTCGTAATGTGATTATCTAATCATGCAGTACTTTTGCACGAACGAAACTGCAGACACAGTATTTTTAATTGGGATATGCACTCTATAATTTTATTCCTACAGCGGGGCAAAAATTCACAAATAATTACGTTGCTCTAACGTTGAAACGTATCTATATGTCAGGTCTAGATGCGGGAAGAGAAATTGCGTGTAAATATTTTTATTCTAAGATTCGCTTGCCGCGCCCCTCCCCCCACCCCCCATTACCGCGAGTCTTATATTATTTCATACTTTACAAGGTAGCTCCATTTCTTGTGGAATATCTAGTCTCAGATGTGTACAACGCTTTAAATGATAACAATCTTAAATATTGGGCTAGTGGATCTAGCCTTCTCGATCCACTGGAACTGTTACTGCTTACTGCTCTCCATGATTCTTTGCCGATATCATCCGCAATTTTTTCGTGCCACTACTTATTGTCCGTCATTTCTAATCAGTCGCCATATTTGAACCAGTATTTTTTCGAGTTTATTTAAAACTTGGTGGTGTAATTACCGCTGGTTTCTTTTGTGCAAAATGTTCGGAAAATTGAATCCAATAATGAAGGCTATTGAAAATTAATACATGATACTGATATTAGTACATGTACGTTTCAATTAAACTAATTACAAATAATTTGCAACATCCGCAGAGACTGTGATTGGCAATCTTTAATGCCTTGCATTAACTATTTCTATAACTCAACGTACTTTTTTTTAAATATTACTAGTGTTTTTTTTTCATTTTTTTTTCTTTTTACACGATGACAGACATTTATTTGAAAAACAAACACCGCATCTCGTCAATAACTGAAAAGTGTTTTTTTTTTTAGCCATTGCCACCTTTCAGTTTGCTAATATTCGACATGAGTTTTGAATTTTTCGTAGTTGATTCGTGCTGCGTGATTTTATATGCTTATTATATTGCCATTGGTTTTTTTTTTTGGTTATCCGTTGCTAAATTTGAATTACCAAGCACAAAGTTTTTAAAAAAACGTGTCGTTTAATCTGAAAATTATCCTACCATAAAATTTTTCATATGTACAGCAGGTATCTGTGGCAACGATCTTTTCACAGGGTAGTTGTGATCGATACATCAGAAAGCTCACTGAATATTTCTAATACTCGAAACCAGCTCTGAAATCAATGATTTGAAATATCTTAGCGTCATATCCGTCTCGTGTCATTTATGGGTGCTAGATTCAAAGTAGTAAATACGTAACCCCATGTAAGATAAACTTGATAAAACATAAACAAAAAAAAAAAAAAAGAAGAAAAATTTCTTAATTTTTTTTTTCTCTTACGAAGATTAAATAAATAAAAATTGGCAAACAGGTTACTTTTACCTTTGCAATAAATTATTATTCATTGTATAAAAAATGTTTATAAGGTATCGATAATTGTGATAGGCAATTTTGCAAAAGTCTCGAAACGAATAATAATCCAGTGACGATGAATCGAAAGATGTCTAATGACCAAAAGTATTGTCGTTTGTCCACAATCTCAAAAACTGTAAATATTGCACCATAAAAGAAAACAAAAAAAAAATAATGAAAAGAAAAAAAAAATTGTACATAAATTTTGATACATTATTTAGGATAGCGGTATTGTTAATTTGTAAAATAATTTTTGTCACTTTCATGAGATAGATCGGTGAAGCCTTTTGGAATCTAGATGCCTTTGAAAAAAATAAAATAAACGATGAATTATTAATAACAAAGACGCCAAATAAATTTCCAATCTCGTGTATAATATGAAAAAAAAAAAAATGAATTTTAAACAAAAATTGTATAATTATTTGATAATTTAAAATTCGGAATCTTTCGTACGGCTAAAAATTGATGCGGTATGCTTTTTCAAAGTATAGTTTATGGAAGATTGGCGTTTCTAATTTTTCAGTACGTCAGTGGCGCTTTTCATAATAATTTTTAAAAAAAGCTACCTCAGACACGTGGCGTTGTGTAGCAGTGAATATCAAAGTGGAGAGATCTTGCTGGTTCAATTGTTGAATTTTCAATTTTAAAATCAATCTTTATTCCATAACAGCTGTCCCATCACGCATTTATTACCCTTTTTTCAGATTTAAATTTTGCCGATGTAAGATCTTGCCAGAGAATTGAAGTTATCGATCAATGTAGTTTTGCATCGAGTCATCCCATGAAAAGTACCACTAACTTGAAAAATTTCCCAAAGGTTTCATTGTAATTGCTAGACCACCTAATAGTTACTGGCTCGGTGATGGCTCTTGATACGACCATCCGATTAAATTCTTGGGCAAATTGTCCAGTGGCAACGTTTGCATTATTTCTTCATTCTGCTGCCTTCTAACGTTATATCCGTGAACACATATCGACTAAATAATCAACAAAAACTGATGTATCACCATTCTGCTTGCCCGGGCATGATTCAACCGAACATCAAGAATTGTCAAACATTGGAAGTTTCAAGCACAGATCTTATCTGTGGATCAGGATATGTCTTTGTTTTGTGATATAGTACACGGTTGTAACCAAAGATTGGATTTTGCAATGTCGTCAATAATTTGAAGTCAAGTATGGCCAATATAGCAAGCAGACTCATCCCGTGCAAATGTAGATTCCTTACCCCATGGCCTCCAATCCCTCCCTCGTCCTATTTTCTGTTTCCCACCTCCGACCCAGACCCCGTTATATGATGAATTTTAATCTTGGAATATATAATAAGATATATATTTTGTAACTATAAATTATATATGGAGTGTGTGTGTATATATGTGTATACATATGAATGGAATTTGTATATATACATATATATATTCATATATAAATAAATAAATATATTGTATAGAAGAGAGAGATATTGAAATACATGAACAATGCTTTTAAACATGATCGTCTATCATTTTTGTACCACTAAATTATCAGTTTTTATCCAAAAAAAAAACAAAAAAAAAAAAACAAACAAATTTACGTTTTTTTCTTTTCAACTTTTTTCCAATGCCAGTATTGATTAAGAATGCAAAAATTCCTTTCGTAACTATGAACATAATGGTATCTTGATTTTTATCTTTCTTTTGATTACAATCTCAGTTCTTTCTGTGTACATCCTTTTAACGAATCAATTTTTTATTTGGTCAGTCATCCTGGTTATTCACTGCAAATCCGATTGCCTCAATTTCAAATACGTATCTTTTTGGAAAATCGACATACCGAGAGAATAATATATCTCTTTTCTAACAGACTCTCATGCCACTTTCAATGAGGAATGATTCGATGATTCTGTTTTTAATAATTCATTGGATTTGGCAAAGAGTTTCGACATTATTATATACTTAAGTTATAATAGCGGCGTGCTAATGTTTTATTATAATTTTTGTCATTACATTTAAGAAAAATTTCGCTCATTTTTGGGTCTGTTGTCATATTTTAAGAGATATGAATTTTTGTTCTGCGCATCCCCACAAAAAAAAATACTTAAAATATTCACTAGCGTAACGTGGTGGGCTAACAATAACTCTGATAAGTTTCTTTACTTTATCCTTATTTGATTATTGGTTGAAAGTTAGATGTTATATCCTAGGGTTTTTTTTGATAACTAATGGCAACAGTTTGAAGAAGCACCCTGATCTCGATCGGATTTTCAAAAAATCTATAGAAATTCTTTTTTCTCTTCAGAGCTTTTTGGAGTGGCTGAATAAAATTGTGACGAGAATCACAGGAGAAAATTGTAGGAAACCGTAGACACAACGTTACTCACGGCCTAGCATTTGTTACTTTGAAAAAACAATAACTAAACAACCGAATTTTTGGTTTTGAATTCGAACATGAGTTTTATCACCTTGGTCCCGAGGTGTGTATGAAAATTCGTATTCACTATCGGCGGGTGTTGGCGTAAATTCGAAAGTGAAGAGTTTTTTGAATGACGAATACGTTTGTCATAGAAGATTGGTCTGAAAGATGAAATGTTTGATTTTACATTTGTTTTTTTTTTTTTTTTAACTGAAACAAAACCGGACCTGACATAACAAAAGCGAGAGTTATGAAAAATAACTAACTTGAAAACTATGTATACCCTTTATGTTGGGTTAATATCGAGCTGTCACTGTTGTAGATGGAAGGAAGCAGTTGGAGCTCATTTGACAGACTTTTGGCAGGCCGCAAGCCAGTATTTTTATGCCGCAATGTCAGGCAGTGGCGAAAGCGAGTATCTAGGATGGCCAGGTCGCCGTCGGCGAATACCGCTCATCCGGACAAACCACCAGAGTAAGTTCTTACTCGCTCTATTCCCCGCTTACTACCCAAAATCGCGATGATTTTGCCCGATGCTGAATCTATAATGTCTCTTTAGGTCAACGGCAGCCGGCGTTAAAGCACTCCACACGACACCTGGGCTTTTAGAGAGGCCTCCGCCTCTGAGAATGACCGACGCAGGAGACAGTGGCGATATAATCAACACCGATGAAACTCAGTGCCGGTTTAATCCAAACAGTTATAAGATGCTCTACGTTGCCAGTAAAGAAGCTTTCCTTTACAAACCGAATTCCTTTACCAGAGCAAGAGTGGTGAGCTTGATTTTTGTACATTCGTAGTATTTATCTTCTATTCCTCTAGCAACAATTGATATGTAATTCTAGTTCGGTAGATCGATTTTCTCTATCCTTCCTAATGGACAAAATCTTTCCAGTGTCATCCAGCGGTAACGAAGCGGTTAAACTCCAAGTTCCACCAATGGCTTTCGAGTTGGGCGACACAGAACGTAGCGAATACGCAGCATCGCTTGTGTCAAGACTGGCTAATGGGTCGTTATGAAAATTTAATTCCACACAGGACACGTGTAGTGACCGATAACGATCAATCTCGTTCTCCTTATCGGCAGTACAATCGATATCGGATAGAACGTTTAAAGTCTGAGACTTCGACCGAACTGTGTGCATAGCCCCCCCTCCTCCTACCCCCGCCCCGCCCCCACTCCCCCCAGATTTCTCTTGTGAATACAATGAAAAGAATGGAAAAAAAAAACATTTATAACGAACGAGAGTGAACTCAGTGAATTAGTGTGAATATAAAACTTAAGGTTGTGTTCTTAGTTTGAATATAGGTTTTACTTTTATACACACATTATTAAAAAGTGATTAATGATTTTAACCACAGACGGCGTTTGATATGGTTGTGATCTTTTGAGCTATCGTTTGGCGAGAGGTATGGATGAGACCCATGAAATCCAATGAATATATCAAATCCTTGGTTCAGAAACAATCTATTAATTCTGGACGGACTTTGTCCGGAACCAAGCGATTGATAAAAATGTGTATTTGTGTGAAGATCAAAATCTATGGATCATTTGCTACGTCGGAAAGATCTTCAGATTTCATTTAGAAATATTTATGCAGAGTATTCAATTTTTTTACAAATTGTCATTGTATAATAAATACAGAGAGGGTCGTAGCTACTAGTTAATAAACTGATACTGTTGATTTTTCAAAACAATCTTTTCGCCTTTATTATCGATAACCAGGTCATGGAAACTTGCACAGCGATAAAAGATAATTGGACGTTTGTGAGACTCGTTGTTGATCGGACTCTGATCATGTGAAATACTCCACGCCCTCAGTTTCCATAATGTGAATGACAACGATATTAACGCCGAATTTTAACACCATTGTTAAGCATATGTGGAAAATTTGAAACCCAATCATAAATGGTTGACTTTATCACCATATCTTTCATTTTCACCCCTCTCACTATACACAAGTAAGTATGTGCTAAAATATTGGTCGATGGATTCCTCGCATCATCTATTCTAAGACTGAGGCGAGAGCATGAGTAATATATTTAGATATTTTTCCTAAAGTTTACACAACAACGCACCCTCTAGGGCGGGGGGGGGGGGGGGGGGGGGGGGGTATGGTATTTTACGTGAAAAAAGGCATATTTTTGAGGATTTTTCTAGGCCATATAAACAGCGATAATTTATTTGAACTTTTTGCTCATAATAGTGGTACATTTCAAGAATATTATGTGAAATTTTCATGTAAAAAAATCAATAATTAAAGGATTGGCAGGGAATCTCCGGAGTCGATTCGGAAAAACGGAGATTTGCGGTGCACACAATTTCTCGAAGGAGGATCATCCGAAACCAAAAATTCCAACGACATTCGTCAGAGGAGATGTGTTCCAAGGTAACGCTGAGGGGATTTTTTTTTGATTTTTAAATTTTTGGCGTCACTTTGAAGTCAGAATTGCGATTTTCGCCGAAAAAATCAGCCTATTTGTTATTGTCAAATTGCTAATTTTCAAAAAATCAAAAAAAGCTCCGAGCGTCACTTGATGAATTATATGAAGAAGTACTGTGCAAAATTTCAGAACGATAGGAGTCAGTTTTTGAGTAATCGTGTGCACCGACTTTGAAAATGATGTTTTTCAGGAGAACGCTTCAAAGTTTTGCCATGCGGCAGCTGCGCGGCAGGTCAAAAGTCGGGCGGAGCAACGGACACGCTCACAACTTCGTCAATTTTGCTCCTATTTATTTGAAATTTGGACAGAATATTCTTGAAATGTTATACATTCATTTAAAAAAATTAAAAACAATTGAAAATACCCCCCCCCCCCCCCCCCCCCCCCCCCCCCAAAGAGAGATTCTCCTCATTGTCGATTTATGATTGACTGCGAATACCAAAAATCGCAGTCGCATAAAGCAAATTGGAGTCGCGCAACGACGAACGACTGGATTAATCTCCAACGCGAATTTGTAATGAAGAGTAACGAAAATCGATGAATATAGTACACTTTTTGGCGAAAATTAGTACATTAATATTATTATCCAGTGATTTTTTGAATATTGCGCAAAAACTAGATGACGATTAATAGATAGTAATTAACTATTTCTTGACTGCCCGGAGATACTTTCAGTTGCATTCTACTCAGTGACTAATTGGTAGTAACATTAATTAACATTTATCTTAAATATGCTCGGAATCAATTGTGCGAGTGTTTCTCACGTAATTATCCGCTAAGAACGCGAATCCGTCGAGTAAAGCAAGCTTCAACCAATACTCATCGAGATATCTTAATTTCTTCAGTACTCTCAGGACATCTGATGTTCCACGAAGTCAGCAGTCGCACGGACTCGCCGAAGGGGATCAAAATAATGACGTTGCACTCACCGACGAGCATCTCCTTACCTTCAACAGGAAGTGTATTCACGTCCGCTGGACTTCAATTCGAAAATTACTCATAATACATGTATAGCGGACAATTATTAACATATGAACAAGTTATAACGACTTCATGTCATGTTTATCAGAATTACTGGAGCAATGTTGTAATAGTGAAATGAACATACAGATATGAATGAACATATCATCTTTTGAATGATGTTGAAATATTTTCGATATACGTACTAATAAATATTTTAATAGAGCAATTGTTAAATGTATCCAACCTGCATAATTTATCAATAAATCACCACATATTTTCAAATTGATTACTTGATTCTAATTGATTATATCCCTGCATCCATCACAACATAAACATCCTTCAGAAGCAACACGCCACGACATCAGGCTCTGGCTTGGAACACCTCGTCGCATGCATAAGATGAGGCATGCATGCATGCACATGATGACTTGATGATTCGGAATGGCTCCTCACCTATCCTGTTCTCCTGATACCAAAATAAATTTTTGACTAAAATCTGCCTTGCATTTTCAGGGCCGGTACTGTAGGGATCTACCTTATCCCTTCCGGTTTGGCAAATTTGGCTGAAAATCGAGTTTGGTATCAGGAGAACAGGACAGGTGAAGAGCCATTCCGAAACAGAGCATGATGACAAGCATGCGTGTGTGCGATGATGTATGCCATCATGTATGATAGCGTTTATCAAGCAAAGGATGAGGCCTGCATGCCTGCATGCATGCATGTGATGATGTATGATGTCATGTACGTACGATATGATCTGTGTATTTCGCCAAAAACGAATATTAGTGAATGCGGTGTGCAGGGCGGGTGATCAATAATAATTGAACAATCGCGTATTGATAGTAGTTAATGTTTATTGATAAATCAACGATCAAAAATACATATTAGGACATCGTCATGACTATTATAAATTCATTCTTACAAATTAATTCATTCATATATGATTTTAACGAGTTACAATATTGTGCAAGACAATAGTTCTATCTCGCCTAACATTAGATTGTTAATTTGATAGTTCTTGAAAAAAAAACAAATAATATGTGTACAGGACAATTTATGCGTATCATAACTTATTTATACAAATTATCTACGCCGAACGTATGATGATAGGCTTTGTAGATGCTTCGAAGATAGTCTAGTATTCCCGATGAGGGGCCAAACTGATTCGTAGGCTGCTCGTTTGTCTCCTGAAACATACAAATTAAACAGAGGTGAGTATACATGATAAATGTAAATTGCAGTTGCGGAAAGATTGAGTTATCTCAAAAAATATTACTCCTAGCTTAATTTACTCGGCGGGTTCGCGTTCTTTAGGTCAAAATATGGTAGAAACGTGGCCTGCAATTAATTTTCAAAATACCTTATTTTGCCCAAAAAAAAAACACCAAGCCTTTGATTTTTCTCAAAATTTGGGCCGAAATTGAATTATTTTAATATGATCTCGGGAATCCGAATCTGCAAGCTAAATTGATCTATCTATTAAATTGATCGAGTTATCGCCGAGTTATCGCTCTGCAAATCGTAAATGAGCCATACTTCGATCGTTTTAATGGATAGATCGATTTAGTTTGCACTCTCGAAATCCTGAGCCTCGAATACATAAAAATAGTCATTCCGATTTTCAATGCAACCAAATTCAAAATGCATAGCTCGCATTATCTCAGTGTGTAATTTATTGTAAACAAGGTAAGTGAACCTATCCCATACGATTTCCCATAAATACAATTCCATTCTGAAACTGAATAGATAAATACACTTGTTGACAAATATGGAGCTCACTACGCAAATATCCTTCATTCCGTGTAAATTAAAACATTTTTCTTACTAATTGTAAGTCCACTCAGCAGACGTGCGCTTCAGATGCAAGTCTTCAAGGCTTCGTGCAGCTCATCTTGCTCCAGCTTCAACCAAGCTTTCATCTTCGAGTAACAAAGAAATTACCTTTCGATTATCATCAATACCCAAACATGTGAATAGGGATCTGAAGTATTAGTCGCATAAAATTTCCATTTTCAGAAAAAACCGATAAGTTGATCAATTCCAAGGATCAATTTATAATTCCGTTCACCTTACGACAGCGATATTTTAAAAGAACTAGTAAATGAATAACCTGTACTTTATTATCATCAATCATTGATCGCATTATACGACAGGGTGTTCAGGATATTTTCAAATTTCGATAAAATCAGTTCAATCGGTACAATTAATTCCACGGGTGTCCGTGTAGTTAGAGTAATTAGAACACGTTTGACAAATGTGGATAATTTGGATTCATCAGAGTGATCGAACACAGCGAACGGACACTGTCAGGTCCTTTATCGTGGATTACAGGAGGTTCCAGAGGCAGAGGAATTCCGTGCAGATGTTTCTCTACGATATTTCCACCGGTTTCACCGATCGTCGCAGAGTACACCGATTCGCCCGTCCTGCAGTGAGAACGTTCATAAGAATTTTTTTCTATACAATCTACTCGCAATTAGCGTATTATTTATAACCGCATTTCTGTATCTAACGATCAATGAATAAAGATCTACTAACACCACGCCAAGAATCCGTCTCTCCTCCTCTTTTGGTACCAAATTATCCTTCGGTTTTTCCGTTTTACCGAATACCGACACCAACTCTGGTACAAGTTGATGAAAATTTCTGTAAGATATTCTCTGCGTCGTTTCCGGTATCGCCCAATTTTCTGGTAAAGCCACACGCGGTCTGTCACTTCCGGTGCGCCTCGCGGTCAACGATAAATAATTATCTACCAAGTTCGTAGAACACAAAAATCATATAGAAAAAAAACCACTCCTCAGGTTTCATTTGCTATGAGTTTTACCAAAATCCGCCGAATAATCGACACGATAAACAGTCCCAAAGGATTTTTTATCCCGTATTTCAACTACGTCTTCATCAGGCGTATGATCCGGCAATATTTTCATCAGATTCGGATGCATCGATCTCACCTTGGAATATTAGGGAAACGAATGACTCGACAACGACGATTGAAAAGGAGATTAGATTGGAACATACTCGGTCAAAATTTGCTTTGAGGTCTTCCGATCGTTCGGAAGATTTTAGTCTTGCGTTTTTTCTCAATGAGTAAAGATGTTCCTTATAAGGGCCGTTCAGAGGATTCAGAGGGAATAGGTATTCGGACATCTGCACATGAGGCGGTGGTCTCCTGCTTCTTTTTTTATAAAAATCTTTCTTTTGCACCGAAATAAAGTCGCGATTTTCTTCATCAGCCTCTAAAATCATCTTTGAAACTCTTAGCGCGCACCTAACTTAGGACAGTTTAAACAATATTACTTCGTATTCGAAATTTCATAAAGTAAACGGAGCTACTGGTGCCAGAATTCACACAGGGTAACGATCATAACCGGCGACACATAATGTATTCATTTTTTATTTTTTCAATCATCGATTACTCGCCCGTACAAATTACTGTATTCATTTTCACGAACATCCGTCTCTCGCTGTAGAATAAACTAGAAAATTTTTACGAGTATTCGAATTACAGTGGTGGGTAGCAAATACAGTCGTTATATTTGCCACCCGAGTACACTAGATTACAAGTTAGGAAAGACACATATAAATATACATATGCGTTTTATTTATTACTGTCGTTATCTAGTCTCTGGAATCTTTACTCCTATTTTCTGCACACCCCTGTAACGCTCTCTTTTTCTCTGTCTTTATCGCAGCTCTACAACGAGCCATAATTACCACTAGTTATAGATGCGATGATTATCTTACATTTATTCTAGCCTCTTTTTTTTTTGTCCTCAATTTCTCCTTGACCTTGAGCGTGGCGGATTATTGGCGGCACCTCGGATTCGAAGGGTATTGTTTCTGTAGCCGCCGTACAACGCTTTGATAAATTCTGGAGTTTCTTCGTTCGTAAGGACGCCTCCAAGCTTCTCTACGATGATCGACGCTGGTTGGACGTCGTTTAACACCTGGCGCGTGGACGAGAAAAGCACCGTCGAGAACGACCAGACGATAATTCAGGAGGCACATCTCCAGCATCTGTAAATTGAAGAAAGCAATAATCTCAACAACTCGCTAAGTTCTGAATTTGAAAATATCCTCCCGATTAAGGTTCACCTGAGCCATTTTGTCCTGTCTTCCTTCCCAGGACATGTCTTCGGTGTAGAGAGGATCTTCCCTTGTCCCTATGTAAACAGGTTCCCATCTGTGATGAGGGAATTCCCTTCGCGTTACAATGGAAGGTCTGACCCTTCCGGGATCAGGTCTTAGCATCCAACGGGTAAGGCCAGGGAATTTTTGACAATGTGCGCAAATAAATCTGTGAAAATAACCGGCGAGTCCGGCCCTAGCGGCCATTAAAAGTTCGTGTTTCGTATTGGGTGGTTTTTCATTGGTTTCAATTTCGAAAACCGGAACAACGAAGACCACGCCGACCCTTGGGGGTCGCCCCCGTACCATTTCTATGAAACCAGAAGCGAGATTTTCGCTCGGAAGAAGCTCGATGTCGGACACGAGAACCCTGGAAGTTCGCGCGTGCGTTCTTGCCACGTTTCTAGCAACGTTAATCGGGTACATCATGCTCCTAGATTTTCGTTCCGTCTCAGAATCCTTCAGCTGAAGATCCGAGGCGGCGCAGTCTCCGGAAAACGAATTTCTGGGTCTGAGAGAAGGTGGCCTACCGGCTGGGAAAACCAAATGAACAGTTACCCTTGACATTGCGGGCTCGCACCAGCAAGCTCTGTCCAAAAGAGCAACAGCCAATCCAGCGTCGAGACCCGAGGCAAATACGGCCAAACTCACCGGGCCTTCCCATCTTCTTGCGAGTTCAACGACAGCGTAAACCTGATCGGCTGTCGCATGAGTGCAAAGGGTCAAGGGCGGTACCCTCCTGGTGAGCGAGCCCTTTACGATTCCCGGCAGTACCCTGTAAGGCCCTTTTTCCCCGGCTTCGGGGCTCCAGGTGACCTTGCTCGAAGAATAGGAAAGCGAATGCGGTAGTCCGTAGGCCCAACCACAGCCGCTGACATTTCCGGGCCTTCTTCCCGCCATGTAAACCCCAGCGGCATAGGCCAACGAAGCGTCTTGAAGTTGGTCGGACACGGCGGTCATACTCGTGATTTTGTCGGGGTGTATTTTACTCGTCCATCCCAAAACCGATATCCTTCTAGATGCTAGCAAATGCGCGAATAGCAAAATCATCGTCAAACCGGAGACGCACACCGTCAATCTACGCGCCCGGCGCATGCCCATTTCACATTACCCGATATATGTATACGATACGACGTTGTACGCGATGTGTATTTTACATTAGTATAAAGCTTATCTGTAGATAGAAACTATACCGTATACAATATGCCGCGGTGTAGGTAACTACGTTACGTGTACATGCTATACGTACCCCCGATAAACCCGCGATTCGATCAAAAACTCGGCACCAAAATCCCGGGGCAACCCGTCGACGACTATTTGTAATGAGTTCAACTAACCTAAGGGATTTTGAAACGAGCACAGAACGATCGACTCCATGGTACCGCGAAGTCGAAGGCAACCCCGAGCCCTACCCCGGGCACCGTATATTCTGACCCGGGGAGTCCGCCGAGAAACCCGATCAATGTGCGAGATCAGGGCCGTAACATTTGTTCCGAAATCCATGCAACAATAAACGTCTGTAATCCGTGTCTTATACTTTTTTACTTTTCCTTTTCCTCTTTTCTTTTTCTTCTTTCAGATGCGTTTTCCGTCGCGCAGAAATATTCTACGTGTGTAATATGCAGGTAGGTTATATGAAAACCGCCTCTTTGCGACGACGATTTGACGTTAAAAATTCATCACTTCGCAAGACCCGATAGACTCGAGGCTAGTATATCTATTATGTCGGGAATGAATTATTAGACAAAGTTGAAACGATCGAAATACGACATCTTTAAGCGACTGGATTCTCGTAGCTTTGATCCTGATTGATAACGGAATAAAAAAAGTACGATTTGAGCATAGAAAAAGAAAAAAAGGTAAGAATAGAAGTCGCATCTTCGGATGTAGGTTATCCGAGGGATGATTTTCAGTTGCGGTGCAGCGGTTTGCGTAACAATTATACGGGGGGGATCCGCGGTACCCGTTTCTGTAGTCTTCGGTGATTGCGAACTGCAGCTAATTTTAGATCAGAGTCAAGCGGGGTTATACAAGGGGGTTGTACCAAAGGGAGTGAGGAATTACCTCCCTTTGCTTAAGGTATAGAAAATGCATAATTGCGAACTACTGCGCTGATCAAAGTGCGGAATGGCCAACGAGTTACGATCCAAAGATTAACGCGGCGCGACCTACCTTCGGACGAAGATAACCCTTACATATGGTTTAACTGAATTATTAATTACATCCGGTCAAGATTCTAAATTTTTTTTTGTTTTTTCGTTTCGTTTTCTCAAGAAATCACAATATATCGTTGGCTATCTGTATATTTTGTTGGGAAAAACAATTATTCCTCAAAGTGCATCGGAAAACAGCCGACCCCGTATAATTTTTCATGTATAATTTATAAGGTATTTGAAATTTATTCAAATTAACCTGCACACGTTAAGGACGGGGAAAAATGATGTGACGTCATCGTTACAACGACCGTCGTAAGTACCGACATTGTAAATATACACAGTAAGCAAATAAATCGCTTGAGATAACGTAGGAAGAAGCAAAAAAGAAAAAAAACGAAAAATTCAACGGGCATCGAACTACATAAACTCCTGGTGTAGTAGGTATATAAGTAATGTAATAAAATTCAGGACGAGATGATCCACGGATTAAAAATAGATTTAGAACATCGGGTCAATCTCGACTTATAATTAGCTGATGTGGAATTCGGGCAATGGATTAACACCGATAATTAGTTACGATTCGAGTTTTTTTTTGTTTTTTTGTTGAAAAAAGTTTCGAAGCCCTGCGTAGATCGACATGGACTTGGTCTGTTATCATTTCGCAATGATAATTAACGACGTTATTTTGAATACATAATTCTACACTTGCGTGACGATCGGGTTATTGATTTTAATGATTATAGCGAAACTCGGAGTCGAAATATCGTCGCGTTATTTTATTCCGCGGCAATGAAAAACTATACGGCGTAATAACGCGCGTTGGGATATAGTATTTCGTAAAATCGAGATGCAGTGCAGATCGCGATAATTTTAATTTCTCGAAAATTCGATTTTTCACCCCATATATAAAAATTTTCGAATCAACACATACAGGTATTATTACACTGTACAAACAGGAAGTTGGAGAAAAAATAATAATCTAGTCGCGGATTATCGGATTTGAAACCCTACGCATTTGTGTACATACGATATATATTTTTTTTCTTTTTTTTTTTCTTTCTCGCCTGAGCAGCTTATAATTAATAATACGCTTACCGATACCAGAATGTACACATGCATGTATACATAGGCATACAGATCGCGTTTTGCGGGCGCGGTGTTCGTGTGTAAGAAGAAAAAAAAAAAAAAAAAAAAAAATGAAACAAATAAAAAAAAAAAAAAATCGCTTTATTGACTGCCGGGGAATTTACATTGGCACGAATTTTAATAATAATTTATAACGCTACGTATATGTATATAGTTTATATACAATGATACGCGGCGATGAAGGTTTATATTAAAAAATTGGTGCTGGGAATTTTTTTAGATTTATACCTACATACTTATATACAGTAATACGTCCGTCAATAGGGCTGCAGTGGCAACTGGATAAATGGCGTTACAATATTAATGTACATGTGTATATTCGTTATCCACTTAAACAATCAGTTGATTTACCTCCGCTTATTTCCCCTCCGGTTTTGCACATTTATGCGTCGTATAACGTATGTACAGAAAAAAACCGCATGCAAAACCGATAAGATTTGGATTATCTACTCAAATATTTACCTATTATTTATGTACACGTGTACATTTAGTACAATGTAAATATAATAATTTATAAGGACCTCGTGATTATTTATTGTGTCGCGGTTATTTCGATGCACGCACGTATTATACGTTGCAGGTATAATATTTCGATTAGGTTGGAAGTTTTCAAGGCCAGAATCGCGGCTGATATATATGCATGAGTAAAAAATGATCTGTACAGTTTAGGGTGGGGGAGAAAAAAGAGTCAATGAAACTTATAAAAATCGATATGAAATATTGTAATCAAATGTATGTGGGTCATTCCATTTCAATTCAACGACGTTTTGTCGGTGACCCCCTCCGATTTTTTGGATTTTCAAATTCAATTCATTCGTTCATTTTTTCGATCGATTCTTTTTTTTTTCACATTACGTTATTGAAATCCCACTTTCGAAGAAATCTTGAAAATGTTGTTGTTTTACGTAGAATCTTATAAATTTTTTTGTTTTAAAATCAAAATGGTCCGATTGAGAGAAAAACGATTTTTGTGCTTAAAATAGCCAAGAAGACATTAGATTTCATATTTTTTTTCACAAAGTACATGAAAAAACAAGAAAAAATGATCTCCGATAAAGTTAGAATATCTTAATTATTGTAGAAGTTATGAATATTTTCAGAATATTTCTTCAAAAACGATGACTTCGGTTCGTGTTGAGATTAGGGGCTAAAAATTTACATGGATTCTTCTTTTTGTGTCTATAATAAAATCAAAAGAATCGGAGGGGGTCACCGACCAAACGTCGTTGAATTGAAATGGAATGACCCATATACACATATATTGAAAAATAAGCGAACCAGCGACGTCCTGCCGACGTTGAATAAATATCGCAGGAGATGTTCCGGACAAGTCTGCATGATTTGATTTTATTTCAGAATTCACAGAGGATTGTTTTTGATGGACGTGCCGAGGTTCCCACCGCCCCCGAAACCGCCGCGTAAAATGAGCGAAGAGAAGGCAGAGCCATTCGATTTGACATCGTTAGCGTCAGTGCCTCCCGAGACTCCGGCGTCGCGACGCCGAGATGCGATCGTCCGCGGAGGAGTGCGAAGCGCACGTGGTGCCGTCGGTGAAAACGGTGCTGCTGCCGTTTATAGTTTTGGTGCAGGTCGTTGCAGGTGCTTCCTCAAGAATTTGGTTCATCCAAGGAAACACACCACCCGACGACGCGTCACCGAACTTAGGCTAAAGATGACGGAGCATCGCGACGCCGACACCAACACCGATGCCGACGACGACGTCGTTTGCGCTCCCGGTTAGAACCCATTTTTTCCATTCAAAAACTATAACACTTCAAATTATTCAACATTATCCAAAGACATCAGTCGCTTCTTCTTTTTCCTTTTCACCTCATTTCTGCGGTTACAGCATCGAAATAGCTAGTATGTATGTATATACCTGCGTGCATTTTGTAGTCCGCTAGTTTAGAATTAACGAATGTTAATTTTAGTTTTAAAAGTTATTTTTGTAACAAGTCTTTTTTTTTCTTTTTCTCGCTCTCTCTCTCTCTCTTTTTGCTTTTTTTTCCTTCAAATGTCCGGCGTTCCTTTTACCATCTCTACGTACTATACTTAAAGTACAACTATAGGTATACACCTATGTGTACATGGGTGTTGCGGTACTTCTAATTTCACATCATATGATTGATTCTGAAAGCATTGAATAAAATAACCTAATCAAAGTACCGCAGATGCCGTACAATAATAATAATAATAACAACAACATAGACAAGTCGCGTGGAGTTTCATATAATGAAACAGGAAGTTCGTGTACTATAAAAATACAAATAGTGTCCTTGATTGGTTTGATTGGGGATTTACTCGCATAGCTATATCGAATAGTAAATTTGCTAAGTATGCATCTTCACCTACCATATATATATTTATGTAACTATACCGTTATGGACAATTATTATTAGCATATGTATAACGCTGCGGCGGTAGCGCACTAGGATCATCAGCAGCAGCAGCAGCAGAGCACAGACAGACACACGCAAAACTTTTACGTATAGGATAAATATTTCTCTACCACGTAATACTGATCGATTCCAGGCTCGCACCTCGTGTATATCCATAGGTGTTTACCTATACATATGTTTAATAAATATATATATATATATATATATATATATATATATATATATATATATATATATATATATATATATATATATATATACACATCACATCGACGACGTGTCACGCAATGAAAAGCAAAAGAAAGAAAGAAAGAAAAAACAAGGAAAAAGGAAAAAGAAAATGAAAATGAAAACTAATATATTGTAAAATGAGAATAAACTTTCGCGTGCCTATGATACATAAATATCTAATATACGTCTGTTGTCCGTCCCCGTGATCTACACGTACAGGGTTGTATAGTTTGTGACCCTTGACCCTTGACATGTTACTAATACTCTTACATGTCCGTTGTATTGCGCAATCGGTTTTACAATCTCAACCCGATTCAGGGTGAGAAAAAAAATAAATAAACGAATAAGCAAGTATAGAAATGAAAATATAAAACATAATATAAAATATAAATAATAAATCTCCCATATAGCGACGTATAGAAATCAAAGTTTTCCGTTCATTATTTCACACCACTCGTTGCGACAACTATTACTATCATCATTATTATTATTGTTTTTTGTTATTATTATCGGCATCATGCGGCAGTGTGGATGACCTCGGTTACGGTTGACACACGTGTTTAGTGCTCCGGGCTCCATGTTCATTTTTGGTCGGAATTTACACTCCGCTTTTTATTGTTCCGCTATTATATTATAACTACAACCCTTTCCGGTATCATTTACGGAGAATTCACTCACATATGTATAAACATATATGTATATTTGCAGGATATGTCATAGTATATAAATATAATATCTGCGCATAGGTATGCCCATCGGTGATTTATCGCTGTTATGTTTTTAAATAACCTTTTTTTTCTTTTTTTCATACTCTCCGCGCAACGTGATATTTTGTGTACTTAATTAAATGTAATTAGATTTGAGATCTGAAACGTTGATTAATTCACGCGCGAATAAAAGTTTAAATGACTTTTGTGTTCACGTGTTTTCTTTTTCTGTTTTTGCTTCTGTTTATCCGAACCGTGGACACCGGTGAGAAATCGTGACAGTCGGAAAAATTGAAATTTTGTAATTGAAATTGTGGAAAAAAAAACATCGGTGCAAATGACGTTTGTGTGTAGAAGACGTCAAAGACGTGTGCAGAGAAATGTCCCCCACCGTCTCTCGGTCATTGCAAAAATCAATAACGAAATACCATTGCAAATACTATTCAGTATTGTGACCCGTCTTTTCCCAGGAATTATTTAAAAATAGAACGGTTATGAATCCGGCCGCAGCAGCTAGTTCGCTATTCGTCGTAGTTTTTAGTGGTCCATGCTGCAGTCGACGGCCGGTTGTTAACAATATTCGGAAGTGATTCATTATTAACTCTGCGAAAAGTATAAGTAAATATTTCGGTATTATGCGGAACGGTAAAAAGAATTTTCGTTACGCTACCAGCGAATTTTACTCGCACAAATTCAGCCAATATGTGTTCCACTTGATCCATGTTAGATACGAAAGTGATGAGCCATCCTCTAGACGTTCCCGGAAGTTGTTGCGATTTTTAAACGCGACTAATACCCGTTCCTATAATCGCTAGGAAGTTTTTCTCCGGATGAAATAGAACACAGAATTACACTGCGACCCGACGCCTGTATAAAACATCTTGTTATCCGACGTCGGACGTCCATTCGCAAAGAGAACTCGAGTAAACGAGGTGCCACGCGTTTTTATAGGATAATTTCTTCACAAATGGTTTTAGCAGGTGGGTGGACAATTCACATACTTGCCAGTTTCTCACTCTTCCCTGTCCCTCTTTTTCTCTTTCATTTTTTTTCTCATTTTTTTTTTTTTTTTTTTTTCTTTTTCATCGAGCAATTGTTGCCCTTCCACCGAATCATTTCATTAAGACGAGACCACAATATGTGCCCGTTTCCGGCGTGTTGTAATAAAACTTGATTAGATGTACAGGAAACGTTGAATTCTGATGGTTATGGATAAAAATATTCTATATCTTAAAATTTTATTGAAGGTGTGCAGAGTTCGACGCGCTCTCCAAAATTGACAGAGCGTGTAATGGAGGGCGATGTCGAAGCCAGGCAACAGGCCGAAATATCGAAATCAACGGGGGTCCAAACGTGTATCACGATGCCCTATCGTCTCAGGATGTTTCCATCGCTCGAAGATGTCCCTCGACTCGAAGAGCCTTCCGAAAATCCAAAGAAATCGTTGAGATTTCGAAAACATCTCAGGTTTCTTGCGAGGCTTACCTTCTGTCAGTTTGGTGAGTCGGAGAATAAGTTCCATTCATTTTACAGTTTAGTAATAATTTTCTAGATCAAATGTTCATTCACTTGCTTCACCGCGTTCTAAATTCATATGAGTTTTTTGTTCAATATGCATAGATAGAAGTCCAACGACGATAATCCTTTGATTCTGATTACGTAACTTCCCATTACGCTTAACCTGGTCTCTCGAGTCTGTACGGATGAAAATTTCATTTCGAAAATTGTGTAATATCTATTTTTTATTTTATTTGTTTTTCCCACAGGACTTGCGTGGCTTCTGAGTCTCTGGGCGGTCGCGGGGGCGGCCGCATTTTACAGTACGGAAGGTCCACGCGAGCGAGAACAAGTAGCGGAATTAGCAGCGATGCAAAAAGAGCTGGCGATTAGTCTGGCTACGGAATTACGGCAGATAAAAGCTGAGGAACCGATATGGGGGAGCACCGTACAACGTTACGTCGTTAAACATGAAAATCTTCTGCTCGCCGCCGTAAGTTCGGGATACGGAGAAAGCGGTGGCGGGGGAGGTCAGGTCTGGACTTTTCCCGGCTGTTTTCTGTTCGCCGTATCGCTCCTGACCACTTTAGGTGAGTTCGTACGGCGAGTTTTTGTCGTAAAAAATACTTTTCCCAATAGGCGTTCCGTAACGTCAGTAACGTTTTATTCTTGGACGAGTCCAGCCCACGAAATTCACGATGGGCGAGTCGCCCATTTAGATATTCCTTTTTTTACAACCCCTCGATAATCCATATCGCGATTACAATCTAATTGCCTGAGGAATGAACTGCGCCTTAAATTTTTTCTGCGATACGTTTTTCCTGGATCAGGATTCGGCGCACCCGTCCCTCGTACCACACCAGGTCGAACAGTCGCGGTGGTATTTGCGGCGATCGGTATTCCGGCGCACTTTCTGCTGATCCTGAACATCGGAATTTTTCTGGCGGTTCGCCTCCAGGGTTTCGCGACACGGAAGAAGGGGAAGAAAACCGAGAATCCAGATGACGACGCAGTCGCGGTACCTCTATGGGTTAAGATAGTTCCGTTCGCTTGCATAGGTGAGTTTCTAGAGATATAAATGAACGGAACAAATAATTATAGCAAACTGTTTAAATTCTCATCGCAGGTGGATATTATCTCTTGGGAATAACTTGCTTCGGAGCCGGACGGCTGAGGCCGATCGCAGCGAGTTTGCTGTTCCCATTGGATTTCACCGCGGCGGGCGGCCTCGCGACGACTTCCGGTCCTGTGAGGATCGCGTACGCAATTTATTTGGAGGGTGCTGTAACTATAGCCGCAGTCGCAGTGGCGATACTACAAGTATCCGCGACTCGAGGCCTGACTAATATAGGATTAAAGTACGGCCTTCTTACGAACACTTAGTAGACTTTGTGCAATTTTAACAAGAAATCGCGGACGATTTAAATATTCCAGAATTGAATGAATGTCGGACATAAGTGTGAGTTATACATATAATTGTGTATGATATCTTTATATGTATATGTATGTACGTAGGTTTTTTCTATTCGCCTCTTCATTATTTTACCGTGTGTAACGCTGTCCCAACACTACGGGGAATGGGGGAAAGATGTTTTTTTTTTTATAGAACTTCAAAATCAAACATATCAATCGAATGTCGGGGTAATTTCTAGGTATCCCGAATCAAAATAACAATACTGGAATTTTCTACATTTTTTGCAAAAAGTTATAGCGAATTGCTTCTCAATGAATTATTATCAAGACGATGTAATTGTAAATTTTATCGTATAAGATATTGGTAATTGCTGTACACAAGTGTGATACCTTAGTGCTTTTATATTTTATGATCACTATTGACAGTAATTTAAATTATGTAAAGAAATATCTATTATGTATTTTAAACGAATAAATAATCTAGTTATTATTTTTCATCTTTGCATTTTCTATACCCGTAGATGTTTCTATCTAGTTTATTTTTTTACTGAAAGAAATGCAGCGTTTCAAACAGTTTTTAAGGTAACTTGCAGTATTTATTGTGTACTGCCTTTGTACATGCTATGTAATATACATACGTATATTGTACATAGATATTATACATATGTGAATATAGATACAGTCAACTACGTAGTTAATAATTAGGGTCAAAATTTACAGCGAATCATTTGGTTCACAGATAACAATGATTAGTCGAGTATACACGTGTATACGAATACCAGTTCTACCAACGGTTAGCTCTAACTGAGTGAAGTAGTTTACGGAGAATCATAAAAGGCGGCTATTTGACTTCAGTTCTGCAATCAGGCAATCGAGACCAATCCATTTGTCGCGGATAGAACGAACCACCCATAAAGATGATTTGGATAACAGTAATTTTAAAGAGTACCAAATTTTCTAACTACTACGTTACTAACTTTCAGAGAGTACCTTCTGCTTCAAATTCCCCACTCTGTAGAACTTTCACGGCATCTTTTGTCTTCTCGCCTTCATACTTTCATCCTTCTCTTTTTCATTTTGCTCTTCGTCAGATTCCAAGTCATCTTTATTCTCAATGGTAGCCTTCGACTGCGACGCTTTTCCCATTTCTTGAGGCTGATCCCCGGGACCTACTATATCAGGTGGCAAAGCTTCGTTTTCAATTGGACGATCACCTAATGCTACACGAATACTCTCCACCAAGTTCAGTGGACCGGTGGTGCACTGCTTTGTACCTGTAACCACGATTACTTGTTTTTTATTTTTTGTTTTTTCTGTACTAAATGATCCGTTGGATGGCAACCTCGATTTTTCCGAGGCTGAATTCTAGAAACGACTACTTATTGTTATCCATTTCTTCGAATCGAAATCAACTTGTAAATCGACAAAACTCACCCGAGCAATTTTAGCCAAATATTGCCTTTTTAATTTTCCCTAGTAGACCATCACTTTGTTGGTTCTCAGACTGTTCTGTCGCTTGAGTTTTTTCCTCGGAACCTGCCATGTTGTCGCGAGATTGCCCTAGAAAAATTGTTGGATTTATAACCGTGATAATTGATTTTGGACAATAATAACACGCCGCTGTGCCTTTACATGGTATCTTTTTGATCGATTGTATTTTTACTGTGCAAAAACAAATTCTCATCTTCTCCAAATAGGCTCCTCAGTTCCAATACTCTAAACCCGACACAGTTGAAATATATGCACATTACGCGTGCCTGGCGATAAAAATATTCAGTTTTTCAAAAAGAATCAATAAAACAATCCAACGACGGTATTAAAGTGGATTTATTAGCTGACAGGTACACGAGGAAAACTCAAGCGATGATTATTTTACCTCACAAAGGACTGATCATTAACATTATGACGTAGTATAGGATACAGTTAGCCATGAAAGATCAAATTTCAACTTGAAAGAATTAATTTTTCAGGATTCTTCGAATAAACTACACAGCTTCATAAAACAATCGTTAAAAAATGCAATGTAAATATTTTTCACAGCCTCAGTTTCATGTCTGTGCAAAATCGATACTTGATCCTGATTAATCTCAACACTTTCATCATAGAGAGAAGATATTCAGCACGAATTGGCCAACAACCCATGAATGTAAACCGGGCTACATAATTGAACCCAAAAAGGCAAAAGCTAGTTCAAGTTTTTTTTATTTTTTGCTTACCGTCTGTTTTGAATGTTATTCCATGAATGCTGCCCGGTGTGTTTGACTCGAGCTCTGCATATGCTTGGAGCAGGGCCTTTTGTTTTTCCGTTAGAGATGACGGGATGGCTATCTTGATTTCTACGTAATGATCCCCGTAGCCTAATGTGTTGACTTTTTTCAAGCCTTTACCAGAGAGCCGTATTTTAGTATGAGAAGGCGTTCCAGGTCGAATCTGTATCGTCTGGTCCTCGTAAACTCCCTCCACTCTGATCGAACCTCCCAAAACTGCCTGCGCCAAGGAAATCTCAGCACTCGTGTGAACATCTGCACCCTCCCGGCGAAAGTACTTTGATTTCTCCACACGGAATGTTATGAAAATTTCTTTGTTGCCTACACCCATTCGAACAGTCTGACCGTCTTCTACACCCGCCGGCACTGGGACGGTAATTTTTTTACGCTGGACCTAATTACAGAGACAGAAGATTGATTGTTGTTTCAAGTATCCAAAAGATTTGCAGGCGAATAGAAAGGTTAGGGAGATTACCGTTTGGCCTTTTCCTTCACATTCGCCGCATGGATATTTGATGTACATTCTAGAACCGTGGCAGTAACGACAGGTGGACCGCATTACAAATGGACCAGTGCTTATTGTTTCCATACCAGTTCCATTACAGTGTTGGCAACGCACTGCTTTTGTACCTGGAGAGCAGCGAGATCCAGCACACAGTGGGCAAGTGTCCACAACATTGATATTCACATCCTTGTTCACCCCACGAGCGGCTTGAGGAAAAGTCAGATTCATGATGACCTGAAAGTCCAGTTGAATGTTGTTTAGGTAATCGTTATTTATACGACTGTTTCAATTTACCTCTTGAGCTGCTCCAAAACCAAAATTGGTCTCCGCGAAATCTTCATATTCAGTAAAATTCCCACTTTGAAAATTCTGATCACCAAATATTTTCCTGAATAATTCCTCGGGATTCACAGAAGATCTAAACTGCCAATTTTGGTTGAAATCCTGCGATCCTGCTTTTGCTCGAGAGCCTTGGCCCATGCCCATTTGCTCTGAAGTCGACCCCCAAGTGTCATATTCTTTCCTCTTAACCTCATCACTAAGAACTTCGTACGCCTCCGAAACTTCTTGAAACTTTTTTCCTGCATTTGGATCTCCCTTGTTAGTGTCTGGATGATATTTTTTAGCAAGTTCATAATACGATTTCTTTATATCCTTTGGGGAGGAATTTTTAGACACTCCTAAGATCTCGTAGTAATTGCGCTTTGCTGATAATTTTGCTGATAAATGAAAACTTCTTCGTAATGTGGAAGATTTGCACGAAACATCTGTAAAAGTAGGATACAAACTTTTAGCATGTCATTTGATGTGAGATTCATAGATGTATTGACAAATATTTGTATCTAAAATCATGTGTCGGGGAATTGAAGAAAACTTTTAAGGTTGGCTACCGCGATAAGAAGGTTCGACAGGATTAACAACTGAATCAATAGGATTTGGTCTACTTTAACCTGCCGTTTGTTATTACATCAGGATTAGATAAATGATCTTTCAATTGCAAAGAGAAACTTAAAAACGAGGGGCATGATGTAATCTAGAAAAGTCTATGAGTGAGTTACATTTGTCCGATTTCTGTCTATTCCAAGTGTCGGCACCGAACACAGAGCTTGAGAAATGATTATGCCAGCTACTGCATCGCTGAAAACTGCTCGACGACGGTTTATTCCACTTATTCCACCCAACTGTGCCGATACTTTTTGGCCGAAATATAACTGCAAGACCTTTACTCGTCGCCATATTTTATAAAAGAACGCATGGAGCAGCACCGTTCACGTGACCGGCTGATCAACTATTCCAAATATTCTACAAATTTCTCGAATAATATTTACCGCCAACGGACCACTACTTTTTCACTTTGTTCGCGATGGGTCTAACAAATTAATGGGGATCAGCTAGGCATATTTTTTGCCATTTTGGTGATATGTCTGCACCTATCGCCTTGCGCTGAATTTACCGGCCACATTAACCATAATCGTTGACTGATGATTGGTAGTCAACGCCGTAATCTAGGTTTTGTGATCTAGGCCATATGATTCCAAAGTATCAGTACAATTTTTAGTCCATGATAGTAGTCAACGACTATACTTCTGCCAGAGCTTCTGCTATACTTTTCCGCATACCATCGGAATCATATTCTGCTGGTAAATCAGGAGTCTCCTACGACGCCAAACCCTCCAAACCACATGAATCCAAACCCACGTAGCGCCGACTGCTTTTTTACCCAGGGCTGACAGTCTTAACAAATCCTCAGTCAGCGTGTTATTTGGCGTGCGAAGTCAATTCATTTTCCTTTTACAGTTTTACCTTAAAATATCAATAATCATGGCGTGAGTATTATCTTTTTAACGGTGTTCAGAATTGTAATTTATTAGAGCATCAGACATTCGGCCTTGTCCACTTTAACAGTCGAATTGCTGACAGAAATTAAATGCTGTAGAGGTTGTTGTAAACATATGTTCACCCAAGTGTCAATTTTAGTTGGCATTTTGCCACTGAATATTATTAATTCAATGTAATTTTTGATGATTTCAGGTCCAAAGTAACCTTTAAAATCACTCTAACTTCGGATCCGAAGCTGCCTTTCAAAGTGTAAGTGAAACAAAAAATATGAAGCAATAATTTAATTCCCACATCATAGCATTTGTAAATTACGTTTATAGGTTTTGATTGGCGAATAAATACATTTCAACAGACGTTTATAAAAAACGAACTCTAGTCTGGTACACTTATTTCGTTTTTTTGAACAGATGATGCAGAGGGTTTTACTTATCAAGAATGATGAAGACTGCCCGTGCGTCGAAAGAAAATTTCTCTCCAAGTAATAGAAGATAGAATCAAGTCGGGAACATATCTTACAGGAGGATATTATTTGTAGCATTAATATGTCTTGCGTAGAAAGCCTTTTTGCAGCTTTCGACAAGTATTTATGTCTCATAGAGAATAAGGGAGTGATGATGCAAGTGAATTGCGAGAACATATCGCAGGTTGTCGATCTGGCACTGTTTGTTGAGGCAGCTGTTCTGAGAGCAGAAAGAGAAGGAAAATTAGAGATATTAGAGAGAAATTTACATAGTTGGTGGAAAGGCGAGAATCGCAAAACTCTTTACAGCTGCTCATATCTGCGAAAAGCCTGTGATAAATTATTGGAAGTCTACTTGAAAAGCAATGAAATTCCAACTTCTGTTGTAGATAAACTTATTAATTTGTACATACAATTTTGCGGAGGGACCAGGCTCACAGAATTCATTGAAGTTGTGTTAACGGAATGTATTACCAACAATACCATAATAGAATCACTCATGACATTAGGATTAGACTACACAAAAATTGATGACATGGCATTAATTGAGACCTGGGAAGACTGGGCTGGACTAGGCAAACAAAAAGAAGTTATCAAGTCTGTCGACCAAATGTTGAATACTGGACACATCCCTAAGCTTGTTGAAATGTGCATAAAGATGACTAGAACGAGTAACCTCAGATCGATAATTATTGGCCGTTTTGTGTCCAAGGCAAACTCATACGATGTACAATTTATTCTCAGTTTTTTGGATGTCGATAAGAAACTGTTTCATAAAATCCTTATCGACTACTCGAGTTTTCGATCAAGCTTTATAAATGCTATATTTCACTTCGGCAAGAATATGAAATACAAAAATGGCACATGGCTCTCTGATAATCAATTCAAATATGAGAATCTCCTCGATTTCATGAGAATTCTGCGCAAAAGCCCTCCCGTTATTCACGACGATGTAGACTATTTACTAAAGTTTGCAAAAACTGAGCCACCTCCTCATGTTTGGCAAGATATTGAGATGGAAGATCGATCAATCAGAAAACACTAAATCTATCCGTTGGACCTTTGTCTAATTATCTGTGTATTTAAGTTTGAGTTTATTAAATCGACATATTTCAATTACTCAATGATCTACCATTCATTTAATGCCGTGAAGCCAGCCCATAACATTAAAACTTCGAAAATCACTTATGTTTTAGATTAAGCGTACCAGACAACACTCCGTTTACTGCAGTCCTAAAATTTGCAGCTGAAGAATTTAAGGTGGCACCTGCAACTTCTGCTATTATCACAGATGATGGCGTGGGAATTAACCCACAGCAAACAGCGGGTAAAACTCATTTTGTTATATCCTAATGCGGGTTTGATGATTATGATTATGAAACAGTTCGTGACCGTGTATGTTTACTCTAATATTCGTTACACGAAATAGCTGGTCTTGAGATTTACTTAATTAAATTTCTAGGAAATGTCTTTCTAAAACACGGCTCCGAATTGAGACTTATCCCGAGGGACAGAGTAGGCCAGTGCAGTTGACTTTGGCGTTATGAAATTGATTAAAAAATATTATGAATAATATATTCAAACCGATTATACTTATTTGAAATTGTAAATGTGTTAATTTCCACAAAATTTCAATAATAATGTTATCAACGTTTTTCTATACTTTATATGTTTTAATTTATTTATTTCATCTCCCAATTTATGTATCGAATACTAATTGTAAGTGATCGGGAATTACGAATGGAGAAGAGAATTACCTACTGCTCCAAGGAATTAGCGATAGGCCTTTTTCTGGAAGCCATATACTTGGGTGTGAGTTTGTAACGCGGCCCATGTATTTGGTAGAAATGTTTTATAGATGAAATACATTTAAGATACAAGGTCGATACAAAGAGACATCATTACACGATAAACTACATACCTTACGATCATCCGCAACACAGAATGACGAAGAAATTGATCAAACGTTTTCTCATCTTATAAAACCTTGAAAAAGTGGGAAGTAATAAATTAATGATTCAGGTGTGAGTATAAAATGCTTCCAAGCTGACCTGTGATTGTAGATAAGATTTTCAATTCTGTGTTACGAACCGTCGCATTGTACCATTGGAAATCTGGCCACTGCAATCTAAATTGTTCAAATGTATATAAATCAATATAAGAAAAACAAATATGAAAAAATCGATAAATATACAATAATATTGAACTGTACGGAGAATGTAATGTTATAGAAAAATAAAACAAGTACCTTAAGATCATAGTGACACAACCTAAACTTAGGTTTGATGCTATTGCGAGTAAATAAAATTTGACTACATGGACGCAAGTGCAGGACAGCAGAAGTTGGCAAGGAATACTGATTAGCGTTGTGGTGAATTACTCTTCAAGCGCGATTACATAAAAATAATTTAGTATTGGGGTTTGCAAAATGATTATTTCAGTATTGAAATACTGAAAAGTAATAAATTATCTTTATCCTCAAAAACATCTGCTGCCTAAATGTATAATAACTTTTGGAAATGTATAACTTTTTTTTTTATAATTATAAAATAGTCTTTTTGAAAAAATTTTCCTCACGATCTAAACGAATATCATAGTGGGAAACTAATAATACATAATATCCTCGATTGGAGTGTTTCTTAGAGTTGAGCTATTTTTAATAAACTTTCAGTATCGAAGAAATTGGTAAATGTTGTTTTTCTTTTTTCCAATTCAATTTTATGACATTTTTGGCACCTTTGTTGGTCTTTGAAAAATTGATGGTTTATCATACTATGTGCCCATTGGCTAATTATCAGTAAATCACGGATGAAATTACCAATTATCGAGTCTGAGAGGTGTGAGTCTTGAGGATTGTTTAAAGTGTAATTTTCATCGGTGATTTACCATTAATAATTAAATTCTACCAGGAAGGGACATAGCACCGCAATGATAAAATACATATTGTTTGTATAGCTACAACATTCAAACGTAACTGCCGACTTGGCAAAAAGGTCTCATACTAAAATACAATGTGGTACAAATATGAGTTTCCCCATTTTCGTACTTGAAAATAATTATGTTTCAGATGCAAAAAGTATAAAATGGAAATTCTTAATGTATTACATTAACGACTACTTTAAAGTTAAAGTTTAAAGCCTTGAGGAGGCTTGTTTCATTTTATTATTAGTCGAGTCTTATCACCCTGATTATATCGTATGAAATGTTGTATAATACTTGGTGTATAATGTACGGGACATTCCATGCCAAAACGATAGAGTTCTGGTGATGATGTCTCGAATCTGCTTCTGAAGTTGATCGTTTTGGTATGAAATAACCCATACGCTTTATACTACGTAAAACACAATACACGTGTATGCTCGGAATTATTATTCAGATTTTTTACCTAATTCAGCCATCCAACATTGATTATCACGCATTTTTAATGTCATCCCGATTGTTTGGATTGTTACCATTCGTCATCAACGTTGTCTTGACTTTCAATTCTATTCATTCAAGATCCTTATTGTGGAAACATGTGTCATGAAATATGTACTTGCAGTTCACTCCGATGGATAAATTGTACAACTTTGAATACAAATTCGAGCCAATACGTAATGTTTAATTATCTCAGCATGCAGTCTCGTAGAATTATGTATGTTGGTTTGAATCAAAAGAAAAACCTCAAGCAATGAAAAGGAATACGTGAATTCTGAAGATTTTCGAGTAAGGTATGTAAAGTTTAAATTGGTCAGTTTCTGCAGTCGGTGAGCAATATTGATCTTACAACTAGTTCTTTTTTTTTGTTTTTTCTTTATATCCAGACCTTGAATGAAATTCATATCTTCTCACAATTCAAAACCTTTTACCTTAATTTTACTAAATTTCTTATATTTAGCATAGCCTTAGAATTTAAACTGTTATCAATTACCGTTAAGATCAGTTATACTAATAAGAAACCTCAAAAACCACCCCGGACTAGAGCTACAATCACGCATCTTCCAATGCTAAGTGAAACCTAATTGTTGTTTTGTTAATTATGATTGCAATAAACTTAAAGTTGATTTATCAAAAAATTTACAATATTAATTAACTAAGCCTTGGACAATTCAACTTTTAATACAAACGCACTGTTTGTGCAAGCTTCACTATTTGTAGTTAGCAATTAGTTTGAGCTTCATTCAAATCATACGCATTATTGTTATGAACTACGAAAACTCATCTCCAGACTTTTCAAATTTAGAATCGGATACTTGTAGCACCTTTAGTCACGCATTCGATTATGATATTCAGGGAGAATAATGTTTCTTTTATTTTTTCCAAATGACAGCTCAAAGAACACTAGAAATTTTGAGAGACCCTATAACCGATATGAGAGTCTTTTTTCAAAACAAAAATCCATTACAGTGCATCAATTCAATATTAACAATTTATGTCCAAGTAGAAATAATTGCACACCTGAAAAATGAGGGGGGCAAATAACGATGAAATTTTATGCACGAAAAATAAACGCGGGCGAAATTAATTTACGAAAAATACGTGACACTCATATTTTTTTTTTTTTTTTTGTATTAGATATCGAACATAAATCGCCGTCAACTCAGGGAATAATATTTATGGCTCAGCCACTCGCGGGAACGAAAGCTATGAATGTTTTAATAGTTGTAAGCTAGAACGTACACAATCTCTCTACTGCGTATTGATAATAACTTCAATGCAGTTTATAAACTTCAATTTGCGGCGACTATACCTATGTTCTTAATATGTATTACAATTGTTGCGCGATCAGCTACACAGTTGTGCGAAACGTTAAGTTAATAATTAATTATTATTATTATTGTTTCTCTACTGCAACGTTATGTTATGACTTATTTTTCTTATTTTAAGTTACCTACCATTTACCGCAATGTCCCGTATTCACTCATCCTGCAAGAGAGATACAAAACCACATGTTTAGAACCGCCAAATACTTCCGTATTTTTAAATTGCGTCGTTTCATCGACAAAACACATAAACGACGATGTTGCTACATTAATTCATGCAAAAATCATGTATGGTTGAAAGAAAATGCTAGCGTACCATAAATTATACTAAATTCGCTGCCACACTGATTTGGTGGTGTTTAAATAATCCAATTAAAGTGAACTATGATTTGGAAAATAGATTGTGCACAGCAGGCAAGCAATACTAATTGTCTCTCTATTGTTAATGATAAATCGATTTATTTTAAGATATGATCAATTTATTTGATGATAAATTAATTCTAGTATCTAAAAAAAAACACGTTGATTTCAGAGAGGAAGAAACAGGCCGTGTCGCCTGACACTAATATTTGGATAAACTGGTTACATAAGAGGTCCACTTTTTCACCCTGATTGGTCAAGCATCATTTAGAAAATCTCAATGTATTTGTGAGGTTTGTCAAACCCTTAACCCAGTTTTACCGAATATTTATTATCGATAATATTAAGATCTTTGTAATTATTAATAAACATTCATAAAAACCTACCCATTCACGTTCGTCCACTCCCTCCATGTGGTCTTGCTCCAACGAACCATGTACAGTATCCCCCATAATGTTGCTCACTGATTTTTGAATCTACCACACACGCCACACGCAATACTTCTTACAACTGTTCTCGAACTTTTTTAGCGGGTAAAATAAGACTAAAGGGTGTAGATAAGAATTGAAGTTTCCTGGAACCTCTAATAGCTTTGGACTTTATACCATACGTCTTAATCAGAATTCAAAGTATGGCAGCTTTGGTGGTTACTTTATAGGTGTAAGTATGTTTCATTCCAACATTATTACTACGTGCGATTAAAACAGAGAAAGCTAACCGTAAAAAGTTCATAGTACAAATGAACAGGGAAACGAATAGGGTGTAATGAGATTCAGAATAAATGTAGAAAACTACATAGAAATTGCTTACAGCATGCGACGATAATAAATAAACTGGATAATCAAATACATACCTCTTCTTGTTTCGCCTTAGTTTGACCTGCCAGATCTGGATTCCATCCTAGTCTGTTGAATGGTTGGGTCGCTCCTATAAACGGTGTCGTATTCGTGTTGGCAGTAGACTGCTTAGCAGATACCGGAGCAGTCACAATCCCTTGTCCTTGACTTTCAGTTACTGAATTACAGAATTATACATAATGAATCTGAATCTGTTCATCTGAATTGAACATTGATCAAAGATTTCGTCATAAAATTCGATTATTCAAGTTTTGACTCACAGCTGTCCATTCCAGGAGGTTTCAAACTGATTCTGGGCGCTTGTTTATTAGCCCCACTGAACCATTCGTGCGCGCTTAGTGTCGGGCTCCATGTCACCCTCGTGGGTGGGAATAAATCGTCTTGGAATAACTCGCTCTGTTGAATGTATCAGAAAATGTGAGGTCATTCTATCCGGGTATCGTCATTGTAGTAATTACCTTTATACGTGGCACTGTGAAACTCAGAGGTTCGATTGTGTTGTTGGTTAATCTCAGGGCAGCAGCAAACTCAACAATGGTAACATCGCAGTGATTCTTGGGAAGGAAAGACAAACCTTGATGTAAACTAGCACAGCGATGATGACTCAGAGGACAGCAGTAGGGGGCTTCTTCCGTCACTTCGAAAGCGTATATCGTTGAGTCTCCCTGAAACACGATTCCACATATTCAGTCCTTGTTCAAATCTGAAAACAAATATCACGCATCGAAGATTTATATGATAGGCGTACTCGACCAGTGAGGAAAAGCGTAGAACTGTCTTCGTCGTAATATGGCATCAATATGGCAGGTGATACATCGAGACCTACTGTGTTTAAGGGTGAATTGAGATTGTCTGCTTTAAAAAGCATAATCTGTCGCTCGGAAACCCTGAAAATTAAATCGCCATGATAAATAAATCTCAACCGATCGGATTATCAAACAAGTTTCTAATAAAAATTTACTCACCTGTCGAAGCCCATTACAACTAAAAATCTTCCATCGAGGGCCCACACGACTCTAGCTCCCCTTGTTCCAACTGGTCCTTTTCCTTCTCTAATCGGGGTATCTCCTTGTCTCGGTTTGTAAATACGTAACTTTCCATCTTTGCAAGCACTTGCCAAATATTGTCCGCACGGAGACCAAGCCAGGCTAAATATCTGATCCGTATGGCTAGTCAGAGTTATTTTTTCAACTGCAGACTCACCGGATTCCAGTGGGGTAAGATCCCAAATTTTTACGGTCATGTCATAGGAGGCGGATGCGAGAACGTTGGCAGCAAGAGGATGGAATTTGATTAAATAGATTTTGTCTCCATGGGCTTCGATCACGGAGCGAGGCTCATTAGTAGGTTCTTCGAGACCAGCTGGTGGAATCTCCCATAGTCTTATCATCCCATCGTCACAGGCTAAATCAAAATGTGACAAAATTATATTTTGACACAACTATCTTTTCGCAGTTGTGGCCTTTATTGCCCAAAGCTATCTACAGTTACTCTATTTCGAAGTGTATCTCACCGACAGCAAGTTGCTGGTTGTTGAATGGATCCCATTGAAAGTCCATAATTGTTGCGCCATGGACAAGTGCTGGCATAACTCCATCTGGAAGTCGCCCAGTTTTTTTTAGCTCCAAAACCGCTATTTTTCCTCCTGGGCCACTTAAGGGAACTGCGACTCGATCGGGGTTTGCTGAATTTTAGAAAAACCAAATTCGTAAGAGCTTTGATGGGAGATGAAAGTACTAGGGTAAAAAATATAGTAAGTTTGTCCAAGTGGTTTACCGTGAAAACCATCGCATTCTCCAGATATTTGCCGGCTAATGTTCCTTATGTTTTCAATGTGCATTGATTTGTGTCCAGGGGTTCCCTTCAGGTGTCTGAATTTAGAAACTCGACCTGTAAATAAATTGAAAAGCAATTTAATTTCAGTACTTTAGTTTGTCGAGAAATTCTCTTAGATAGCAATCGCGTCTTACCAAACACAGTTGATGTTCTTTTAGGAGTCGGTGTAGTCACTGGCTCTGGCTTTTCCAGTCGAGGATCCATGCTTTGCTGTCGTAAGACCGGAATGATCTTTTTGACCTCATCTTCTTTGATGACATCACTTTTCGTCTTGAATGAATCACGTCGTCTCAGTGGTGTTGGTGATCCCATTGCCTTTTCTGCTAAGTTTCCATCGGTGACAGAAACCGAGCGACTTTCGTACAATCTTCTTCTTTCCGCTATTGAATTTCTGTTTCCATTACCACGTTCAAAGTTCCCTGATTCCTCGTTTTCTGGAGACTCATCTTTGACTTTTGTCTCAAATAATTTACGTCGCTCGGCTGTACTCGGTGTTTTTGGTTTATACCCCGAGTCGCTTGAGTTAGCATCTTCTTCCATGGAACTGCAGTCACTTTTGCCATTCTCAGACTCTTTAACTTGCTCATTTTCCGAGGTTGGAGACTTGTCTGCCTCAATATTGCTATCGGCTGAACCACCAATTTCGATTTGATGGCCATTACTCTCAGAATTTGGAGCCACCGGTACAGAGAATACTTTGTCAAAGGAGAATTCTTGGCTTCCAGATTTTGCTTGAAACGGCTTGGGTCCTAGTCGTGGCTGTGATAAAAAATTTCCATAAATTGAAAAACAGCTGAATAGTATTTATCTCAGCCAAACTAATTACGACGGAAAATGTAAGATAAAAAAGTGCGAAAAAAAACCTTCGGAAAAAATAAACAACTCATTAAATGACAAGGAATAGGATGGTTAAAAGGGATGAAAATTATAACAGAACTCACGCACACAAAACCTATGTTTCTTCAACAATACCTATACTTATGTTGAGCACTCCCGAACAAAACCTAGACATTATCAATAATCTATTTGGCAGGGATTTTGAAATGATGAACAAAGTAATTGAAAATTCTTTGTGCAATTAGAAGCTAATTGCATTCTGATACGTCTGTGTTCAGGTAAAAACTAGCTAGACTATCAAAGAATCTTATGCAGAACTGCATAAGATTATAAGGAAAATAATCAAACCACGCTTCGAAACAATCGTTTGGTTGAGTCTGACCTTATATCCTCCAACTGCATTGGGATTTACTGGAGTAACAACGCATCCAGGATTCGGTGTTGTGCGTGGTCGGGCAACTGGTTTTGGATCTTCCTCAGAAATACTGTTTGCCCTTGACGCTCTAGGCAGGGGTTTTGGAGGAACATTCTGGCTGCCATTCTGTATTTTTGCCTCGTCATTCTCCAATTCACTCTGTCTTATCTCTTCGTATTGCTTGATGTCCAGATCAATTTTCTTTTCTGTTTCTTGAACCATAGATTGAACGTTTGCAAGATCTTTTGGCGCGGCGATGGTAATTGCCTTGCTCGACTTTGGCTGTACAATTTGTATTTCCCGATGATTTTCTTTCAGTGTTGTTAAGTTCCCTGTGTGTACCTGAGAGTACGGCAAATTTTACAATGAAAATTTGCCCCTCGTATGTTTTCTAATTTTCTACAACCTAAGTAATAAATTGTGCCGTTCAAACAATCAAACTACTATCGATTGATCTTGTGATAGCCTACAACCAGAAAGAAAATTAAATCTGAATTGGGAGTCAAAAATTATTGCCAGAAGAATAGGATAAAATTATCGAACAACAATAGATATTTACATCTCATGGATAGGAGAGGAAAATTTTTACACTATACAGGTCTGGAAATAATTCATTGCACTGTCAAAGGTCTATCACATCTAAGACATATTTCGAAACGAAAATAATTCTGAGATACATTTTTACTTACATAACAATACGCACTACAGACATCGACTGTCAGTTATGATAGATGCATTGCAAAACACGCCTAGACGACCGCTAACACATAAAATAAAATAAAATAAATACATTTAGCAATCTGAAAAATATGAAGAAAAATATATACACGAAGTTCGAGGTAGTTACACACTTGAAATCATGATGGTAATCAGGCATAATCAGGCGAAACGAAATAATAATTACAAATGATAACACCTCCAAATGGCCTATTGTATCTACATCGTCCGATAGATTAAAATCAACTGAGACATTTGCTTTATTCAAGATTTAATGCTGCAGAAATCAAGCTTGTATTGGCTTAGAAATTATTGCCACAAAACCACAGCCACAGACTTATTTAATGCAAGGGTCATTCACACAGCGTATACATTGCGATAGTTCTTGTGCCTGACATGAGTTATCTAAGGGTGCCTAATTCAAATCTCCAATCATACAACAAACATAAAATGCTCACATTTCAGGTTTTTCTAGGATAGGTACGGGTGCGCATGAATGAGTGTGTGCAGCCTACTGTAAGGATAGCTGTGACCTCCATCAGCAAAATTCTGATGCAGTGGTTTTTTTTCTTCTTTTTTTTTTAAAAAAAAGATAAATTGTGCCTAACAAGCAGATCAAAGATACAGCCGTATCTAGGCAACAGTACGCGCACTGTTAACGATGCAAAAAAAATATTTACGTCAACAGAACCAAACCAACGAAGAAAATTTTTATCAAACGCCGGCGATTCGCCGTTCAAGTTTATGAAAGAAATAATCACAAAATCAGCTGTGAGGTGGACAAGGATAAACTTACAAAGAAATTCAACTTTTGTGCCTGCTCCGAAAGTATTTGATAAATAAAATGTACTTGCTTGACTCACCGTTATAGGGTCTTCGCCTTTTGCTCGCTTTGCGGGGTCGAGTGACAGTTTAGGGACTGGTGCGTCATGGCCTTTAATCCAAGCTGCTGCTGTGTTTTGTGCCGTGCAACCAGCAGTCTCAGGATAAATATCAGCGTGAAAGTCTCTGTAAGTCTACAACAAATCAGGTGACGATTAGCACGGAAGTAAAGTTACTTGATATAAATACAGAAATATTAATAATAATAGTTCGGCACCTTTCTTGGTACTTGGTACATTATGGGGATAACCATGTTAGATGTCAACTGCAAGAGCCTGTTGACTTCAGCTTGCATTACATTCAGTGCTCTTTTAGGTACCAGGCAGCCACCCTTTGTTTGTTCTCCGCTGTGTCTGATGCCTTCAACGAAATAAGGCTCTCGCTCCATTACTTCCATGTACAAAATAGTTGTATCACCTTTTCCAGCGAGAAACAGCATGTTTGTGTCAGGATCGAACAAAGGCATCAGGATTCTGTGACAATCGGAAATATCGATATAATATTTCAACGATCAAGCTCGAAAAAACTATTTGGAACGTTTCTAAAGAACAATGCTCACCCTGTGCTGCAGTCGAGTTCGAGCGTTTTGACGGGGTCGCTAAGGTTCCGTAAATCTCTGATGTAGACTTGTCTCAATCTTGCAGAATCGAATCCTGTGGTTAATATTCTGTCCTTGTCACCCAGCCAAACAATTCTCGAGTCCTTAATACTCTGATGACTCTGGGCGCTGTTAACGATGCAACGGGAGGCACGAGGATCGATGATTCTGACTTGTTTATCTTTACAGGAAGTGGCTAAGATTGTTCCGTCTTGTTTCCAGCTTAAGGATTGGATAACTTCAGCGTGTTCGTTGTTGGCTGAAAAAAAAACATAATTATTGACTCGACTATAAAAATTTGAAGATAAGTATCATGATAAATGCATAAAAACTTACAAAACAATTCTTGCTGGCCTATGACATCCCAGAGCGAAAGATTTGTGTAAGATACAGTGGTGAGAAGATGCTCTGCAGTCGGATGCCACCGTACAGCCTCGACTCTCCTCTGCCTATGCGAAAATGTGCATTCGGGATTATGAAGAGATTCTTCGATACCTGCTTCGGGGATGTGCCACAGTTTAACCTGAAATGTGTCAAAGTCATTAGAAAGACATATTTTACTGCCACAGTACCTTTTTTATTTAATTAACTACGTTTGACTCACCAGACAGTCTTGCGACCCAGTTGCAAGTATCCCATCGTGAAATGGAGAGAAATCCATGTCTGTTACAGTGTCGGTATGCGCATGGAGTAGAGGCATGGTCTTACTCTTTCTCCCACAGTCATCCAAGGGCAGTACGGCAAGACTAGACCCTAAATTTGAATTTTGTTGAATAATTATGGGGAAATGAATATAAACGACAACAGAATCAATTAGTGACTGAAATCGGCATTTCTGACATGATATTTGATTGTTACAATTGCCAAATGTCCTTGACTGATATACCATGAGTGAGTATGTACAAAGAATGTAAAACAGCACCGGACACAGAAGATATAGTTATCAGTGACACAATATACAGTGACTAACATTTATAAATTTGATACACTACATAACGCAGGATGAAGATTCATCTGTACTGATATTATTGAGCTTTCTACACATCTTACCGTTATGGTCGACATTGAAGGCCATGAAGGCAGCAGAGGCCGCAATATTGTTCCCATAGGTCTGATACGATCCAACACAAATATCTCTGATGCACGCCTCTGGCTTAGGCACAACAGGTGCAGCGTTTTTGTACTTGGATGCTTTGAATCGCCAAGCCATTTTTCAACTGCTGACTACTGTTCTCCTTCACTTCACTTAACTCATGTAATCTGAGAAAAAAAGAGGCAATCAGAATAATTGGCAAATCTGCAGGTGAACAAAATTTTACTCTATCCGATATCATTCTGGCTCAATTATATTGCGACTACCAAATAACAAAAGGACAGGTGGGCCCTAATGAGTATTTTTTGTTGATATTAGTGATTTGAATAAATTTCTGTTGAAAAATACTCATGATTATCATATCAGCTTTGGCACCCATATTATCAGGTGGAATCAAATAAAAAACCTGTTTGCGTTACATACTAATAATATATTACGAGTCCTTGTCAACAAGAATATGTAAAATTAATGACAATGAACTCCAATTCTGGGCTTAGCTAATTTATCTCTGAATTACTCATCAAAACTTGACAACGACCTATTCGATAGAAATTACATCCATTAAATAATCGTCGATGAAAATATCTAGGCTTGAAATGCATTTATCCTAGACAAGGTATCCTTACTTCAAGCAATGGAATAAAGGATTCCACAAACTGTAAGTGTTGAATTTATTTGTGAACCACCGACTCAATACAAAGGCTGGTCATCATTTGGCCCAATAATATTCAAACAACTTTAAGCCTGAACCTTATAATAATATTTTACTAGTAATCTGATAAAAAAAAACACTCATATTGCAGTTACTTCAAAGAGATTGTCAGCGTTTAATCAATGTAACAGTGTATTCATTAGGCAAAGAATTCATTGACAAGTAAATTATCAACAAAGTCCAATTCTTGGGAGTTTGCTGACATGGTGTGGATTGCAGAAGGTTGGTTTTTGCGAAACTTTGAAATTTTAAAAGCGAGTGGGTCTTCACATATGCAAATTAGGTAAATCTGTATGACTAATAATTTGGGGGTGAGATACACCCCACCCTTAAAAGTTACGATATACGTTAGCGCTGAATAATTCTGTGAACGATTATTGTTAGCTATCGGAGTGAGTTAATGGATTAAGTAACGGTACCAGGTACTCACAGAAAATTGGCTATTTACTTCCTGAGTAGATAGTAAAATCGTACTATAATTAATTCGTAGAAATATTTGTATAAAACACGTATAAACAGCCAGCGGTTAACAGCGTCTCGTCGGGTGACAGCCGGAAACGGGAAACCTCCCCTTTTTGACGCGTTTTCTCTCTTTTCCACACGTTACACGAACGGACTAGAAGACTTGGTGCCGTCCTCCTCTGGCTAGTTATTCGCCCCACCCTTGTTGCGGATCAACTGGGAAGCTGGTGTAGCTACACTCACGACTCGAATGATAAAGTGGTAAATGAAAATTAGAGCGGCAATATTTGATACCGTAACTTTTATTCAACGGGATAGGAATCATGATCTCCGATTGCACAATGGGATTATTTGGAATATTTTTGATATACAAGTACTAGATTATAGATGTTCATATTTTTTATTCTTTCAAAAGAACTAGCTGCAGCAGAGGCATCACTTTCAAAGATGATAGGTCAGCTAAAACGGCCTGAAATTCCAAATTTGATTCACCGATTTTTTTGAACTCATGAGTACTCCAGAGTAGTTCTCACCTCAATATTGTGGAGTGTATTGACTTGCATCAAATTTTCTTTCCTGAAACTCAGTATAGTAACAGCAAGAAGAGCGACAATCTCCAAAGAATCATACCCTAGGATCAAATCCCATAGATAAAGGAGCTGTTCAGGTGGTAAATGCCCACTAAACCCCCTCATCAGCCACTTGAAAACCACTTTAACGCTGTTAATAAAAAAAATTTAATGGGGAATGAATATTGCAGATTATTGATTTTGCAATGAACTTACGGCTGGATGTGAATGTTTCTAAAATACGCCCACAATTGGGGTTCATGGCACTGAAGTAATCTCTCAAAGAGCAGGCATAGGGCAACGATTCCCTGCTCGTGACTAGATACTGTGTGAAGTCTGAACCAGTAGCGAAGGTAAAATGCTCTGAAGGTGTAATACATGGCGCAAGGATTGTCGTAGAGATAGCAAAATGGCGTTGCTGTAATTAATGATCCAGGATTTTACTCGTATTAAAGAAATATTGGAAATTACCGCGCCAAAAAAATATAAATCTACTACCGATCTTACCATACATAGTAAACCCATGGAAAGGTATAACACCGCTTGGTGGAAACACCAAAGTATTCTCAAGGGTCGCCGATTTACCCTGGAGCACTGCATGGATAACCTGGCCACCTGCGCTTCGGTCTGTTGTAACTGGTGCCAGAACTTCAGAGTCTCTTGAGAAGCAGAGCATTGTTTTATACAAAACGTCCTCAAATACGAAGTACTGGTCGTCGTTACTAGCCGTTAATTGAACATCCTAAAATATTTGAAACAAGTTGAAAAGGGGGTGCAACTACATACTGTACATATTTTACCTTGATTATCAATTTATCCACCATGATGTCATACTGCAGAACCAAAGACTTCAGTTCCTCGTAGTATTCCTCATCCTGTATAGAATTGAAATTTTCTTAATCCCGTGGCTGCTAAATGCAAGGCTAAGGGCATACATACATTCTCTTTTACTATAGAGCCTAGAACAAGGGACCACAGTCGTCCTCGAATAGCTCTTGGTGATCCTCGCTTAAGAAATTCCTGGGCAATAGGAGCATGATTGGATGCCAGCACTCTTTCACCTAGTGCTGTTCTCTCAGCTTCCAGATTAGGGTAATTTCCTACGGCAGGCATATTTGGGTTAACTCCCAACAATGGGATGCCTTGAGATAACTCTGGGTACATGATTCGCTAGAGAAGTAAAAGAAGCACAAGTATGTATAGTGTATAACAATTTCCACAGATGTGAACTCTTGTCACATGAAATTGTACCGGTACGTTTTTCATTGACAATTCGACAAAATACTTACTAACTGTGCAAGAGTTTTTACACGAATTTGTATGTGACCGAATTCCCAGTTTGGTTCCCCTCTGATGTTGCATTTCAAAGAAATGATTATTTTCACTACTTATCGAGGTAATGAAACCATCAGTCACATGTTATACTCACGCTTGCTTTTTGAAAGTCGGATCACGAACCATGAATAAAACTTCTAAAAAATCTTTCGGCGCATATAGAGGTCTGTACTGGGATAAATCTGTGTGAAAATAACTCTTATGGATAATTCGACAAGATAGAATAAATGAAATTGAGAAGAATGATAACGAAGAAAAATTTCCACTATTTGAAACTTATTTACCAATATCATATGTGCTCAGTTCATCCCACTTGTCAGCCATCTCATCTCTATCTGCATTAAACCTTATTCGAGCAAGTGGAACATTCAATTCATTACACATGGAATTTAGGGACTTCTGAATTCTACGCTCCCATTGAACTTGGGCTCTTTTCAAATAACTCAGGTCTACTTCAAGACTTGGAATTGGAGGCTCTGGTTCTGGTTGCAGAGGACCCTGAAAATTTAACCAATTTTTGAATATTAGAACATATCACATGTAATCTGGCTCTGTTGAGCTGACTCTAGGTTCAGGACTGACATGGGTTCTCGCCCAGTGAAAAACCGTATTGCGGAGTTCTGTTTCAAGGCCATTACTCTTCAATGCATCAATGAGGGTGTTTTTGAAATCCTCTTTTTTTACCGTGGTAGAAGCGACGAGTCTCTGTAATGAATTACATTAAATCTGCAATCTTTAAGACGGCACGGATTTGAAACAGGATATACCCACTTGAATTTCGTTGTACAAATTTTTGTAATTCGTCATATTTTGAATATCATCTGTTAATTTATTTGCAGTGTTGTGTAAATTACTTTCATTAACATCTTCCATGTTTTTGCTGATAACTGCACACTAATTTTTCCTTAAACAAGTAGCCGCATATGAATCCTCAAGCACTGTCAGCTCAAAATGCTCAAAACATGCAGTCGCCATATGTAAATAAACATTTCCCGCTGATTTTCTTTGATACCAATCCGCCAGCTGGGTGACGGGCGCATTGCAAGGCCAGCCAACCTGCATAAAAATGGTGGCGCCGTATATTGTAGAATTTTGAACTCTAGATCTTGCATTTTTGTTGAGAGATTCTGTATTAAAGCGGAATCTGATGAATCCGAAGGAGCCTATAAGCTCCACTATGGCAGACAATTTTAAACAACCGAATGGTCAGTATTAAGTAGATGCAACGTAGCACCCTGAGGGTACCCGTTGAGTTAAGCTAACCTTAATTCCAGTGACACTTAACGAAGAAAATGAGGCCGCAATTCCAGACCCGTCCCCCATATCTGCCGAAGAAATCCAATTCTACCAGTTAATGCTCGGCGATGGTGAGAAATTTTGAATTCAGTTATCTAACAGCCAATATATCTCTTTTGCTAACCCTGTACCGTGACTCTTAGTCACCGTCATACACACATTATTAGTACAAAGATCTAAGAGTGTAATCTGATCATTCCCTTCCTAATCTCAACTGTTTTTGTAAGTCGACAAGATCAACAAATGGTATCTGAAAAACCATAAGAATTGACAATACTACGAAGTTCCAATGTCAAAGTTGCAAATTGATCAAAGTTATTGCATTTGTAGATCTCGCTGCTGTGCGCTATGGGAGACTTCACTGTACGGCATGTGACGTTCACATTGGTTCTGCACCATCACAAGCTAGCAACATGTTCTCTCACCCGGTACTCCGTGTTTTGCTGTGTGCTGCTTGTCGAGATTTCTATGGTGATGGAATCTTTGAACAAGGTAAAGCTGAGACTCCAATAGAATTTCATTGTCCTTTCCCTGTTACTTCATGTGAATAGTGCTCGTGAAATGTGAAGCTCGTTCATTTGGGAAGTTACTAATAATGTTCTGTGAAATTTATGAAACTCACCAATTATGCATGGCATGGAAAAAAATGAGTAATCAACTTTTGTTTGAAGGGGAAGATGCCACGGACATGTTTTGTCGATGGTGTGCCAACGGCGGCAATCTTTACTGCTGCTCTTACTGCAGTAACACATTTTGTAACAAATGTATCAGACGTAATTTTGATCCTATGGTGAGAAAAAAGATTGAGGAGGAAGAACAATGGAAATGCTTCGTCTGTAATCCAGCAGATCTCTATAGTGCCAGAGGTATTTGCTGGGCCTTATTGCAGCATGTCAAAACTGTATCTGGGTAAGTGGTCTCAAAGTCCTGTTATCTTTCTAGAATTATTTTCGTATTTTCACGCGATTTTAATAAAAATATGTCTGCCAAATCTCCACCCTGCTAATGTTTACGCGAAATTTCTCATATTCAGGATACTGAAAAACGATCCAACCATAACCAGAGAACAGTTCAAGGAAAAGATGGATTTGGATGACTCGAGGTGTTGCAGACGCAAGCGAAAATCACGGTCTCAAAAACTCAGTGGCAACGCGTCAGAGGAAGAAGACGAAACTTATCTCCCGCATTTTGACGATATGTCAGTTCCAACAAGGCGCAGAATTTCGGGGAAATCACCTCGTGCTTCACCACTTACAAACGGTCGTGAGATTCAGCAGACGCCTAAGCTCGTGAATGCAGTATCAGTACCACGAGGCGCCGATGCTTTCATGGATGAAGACGAGCTACCCATGATTCCCTGTGTTCAATACATGGTTGAAGGTGACAGCGGCGAAACTGTTCACGAATCGATTACCTCCCCGTTTTCGTCGACTTCAGGCAAAGAGACCAGCAGCCCGCTACCCCTGCAAATCAACCCTATACCGACAGCTAATCTGCTGAAAGCTACGCCACTCCCACCGCTGACACTTTTAAGTAATACGGCGAGTTCCAAACGCAAACGCTCCGGTTCATTCCGAAAAATTTTACCTGCCTCAAGTACTCAGTTTGTCATGACTCCAAAATCTACCTGTCAAAGTTCAACATCTCCCAACGCCCATACTGTTAAATACACTCCTCTCCCTATCAGAGCTCCGAATCTTCCGCCTAATATTCCTATGGTTGAGATTCCAGTTTCTCCAGCTCCTTCAATTCCTCCAGCTCCTCCAGCTCCTTCAGGACCTCCAGTGATCAATAGCAGACAGTCACCCCAAATTCCACCGCCGAAATCAAAACAGGCTGTAGCTGCACCTTCACCTTCTGTTCAAGATGTTAAAGTTATTGAAATTGATAGCGATTCGGATGATTCTGGACCTATTCTCGCGAACGGAAAGGCTGTACCAGTGCGCAACAATCCAACAGTTTTGAAGGGTTCGCTGACTACAAGCTCGCCAGTGATTTCAAGGTCCAGAGAACCAATTATCAAGAAGAGATCTGATAGGTCTAACGCTGTTGAGGCAGAAATCACTTTACGAACTGAAGAAGTGAGGGCATTGTTCAGAATGATTTACACAAAACTGAAGATGATCCAATTACGGAGTGTACCAAATCATAATAGATTCAGAGCCACACGAAATAAAACTAGGCGATTTCATCTTGCGATGGTTAAAGCCATTTCCGAACTTACTGATATCAACGACAAAGTTATACACAAGTACAGTAACTGGAGACAACCTGTATTAAATCATACTAGACAGACGCGAAGCCAAGATGGCACTAGTTTTGAAATGGCAAGGAGGCAAAAAGTTACGATTCCGCTTGACATGATTTGTACAAATTCGGATTCAGAAACAGACTCAAACAATGATTACGACTCAGATGGTATGTATATTACCGGTAAATTGAAGGGCATACAAGCATTCCAAGAAAGAGATACGATCGATGTCGGAGTTGGTAATTCGATTGAAACTGCAGACAAATCTGTGCAAGCGTTCGACGTCGTAGAACGAGACTATGAAAAATGTATCGGGCATTCTGTTTTGACAAAAGTTGAGTACGACCCCGCGGATGGGTCCGAAATATTGAAGCCTGTCATCGTACCTGCAGAGTACAATGGTAAATTCGAAGAACAGTTTATATACTATTTGCAGCAAAGAGAAGATAACGAAATTGAGACTGACGATACAAAGGGATTGCCCGATCCAAACGAAACACCGCTAAAAGATTTGATCGAGGCTGACTCTCCGTTTGTACATGAAATGTTGGAGAGTATAGAATCGTCCGTACCAAGTCGAACGGTAATGAGCGATGGTACACCCGCTGCCGAAGCGAGTGACGAATCTGGTAAAGAAAACAAAGAAAAGAATGACGACACAACTATTGACAAAGAACTCGCTCAGATCGTCAGCGAGTTATCTGAAGATTTAAAAACGAGTAGAGATAGCAAAATTTTGGCCAAAAAACATTCTGAACATGGGAAAAAGGACAGGCGAAAACAGGTATTCGAACAGATGCAGACTGCGGAGGAATTAGATATTGCTGTACAGACTTTAATCGAAGAGGATGAACGAAGTCGAAGCAGCAGTAATAGTGATGAACCAGTCACGCCTCACCCGCAAAACTCGACGACCGATGAAGAAGTGGGCGTTCCCTCTTTCAGTGAAGATGAATGTACTATTATTGACTAGGAACAATTTTTTTCTAGTACATCGCAGATTAACGCAGAAGATACCGCAAAACATATAGCAGTCACAACTTTTTGTAATCAATATTTAAATCAGAGTTCACAAATGAACTTGCTCAATTTATCAGCCAATCAATTTAATTTTAACAATGTCAGCTGCTGATTTTATTCTCCATTAGGGCCTTGGAGTAATCTCACTCGCTTTAGTTGTATCTGATACAGTGATGAACTGATATTTATACGAATATCCAAAGTTAATAAAAATTAGATCAATGATTAATTACCTGAGGGTCGAGTATTGAATTTATTTATTCTACTGTATTTTTAAAAGCTCGAATTCAGGTGTTGACGAACACAGTGTTTGGCATATTTTTTGATATTTTTATATTGTCATTGTTTCTACATTAATTTTTTTTTCGTTCTAAAGGCTACGCTTTTTTCAACTGTTGGATTGCGATAGCACGGTTTATTACAACAGTTGCAGCCTGGGATATAATCAATTTCACTCTCGATCTATCGGTTTATTAATTTATCATCTCATTGTGAGGTAACCACTAATATTGATATTATATTTTAAGATGTCCAAGGCTCGTATGCGTCTGCCTTAATCTGTGACCTCGATGAATTCTTTCATTGTCTTTTTCACTCTACGCCACGTATATCTATTTGTAAGTAGGGTACACCATTATTACGTACATGTATGTATATTACATATTCGTGTACAGTTATTCGAAAAGTAATTCATTTTAGTTGTTAGATCATTGTTTTCGCCCGATTAAATATATAAGCAAGTTTATAAGCAGTTGGTAATAGCTGAATTATTGCAACAATAAAATCTCTTTTTTAGAGCTTGTCGAATTTGTATTCACCAAACATAATCTACAAAAATACTAGATTAAGCAGGTGTTATGAATCTTATTGTTCATCTCTATAAAATTTACAACTTGCAGATCTTTTTCTTGATGCTATATGTAATAAATGATATTTGCAACAAAAAATTCATTGAGAGTTTTAACTCAATAACTTTTGTTCAATTACAATTTTACTTTACACATACAGCTAATAGGCCCTGATAAATATTAAAGAGATATTTTAATCAACACCAAGTATTTAAATGTAAATAATCTATTCTGTATTTGGTTGATTTATAACAAGGTAAAAATTAACTGTATATATAGTCATTAACAAAGTTTTTCTCAAAGTATAAAAAATAATATCGACAAATACTTATAAACCGGTTAGCTGCACGAGCGACCCATCTTCGGATCTAAAAGGAAGTTATCATAGGTGCAATGAAGTCGCTTGAAAAGTCGCGACATTTTTCGAGAGGTAATAATGTGGTGTGTATGATAAATTCTATAACATAATGAACTTTGCATTTTCTGCGTTTTGAGAATCATATTTCTGGTTATAAACTGCCAAGAGTTTAGTTTCTCCTTTACAAAAATGTGTGTAACCAGCATCTCGAGGACTATATATAATACATATTTCCATGCTACGACGATGGAAACAATTATATAAAGCCACAGGTATCATCAATATTTTTCAAAGATAATAATTTCAGCGCGAGAACAAATTCGTGATCAACGTCATCGTACAGTTTACTTCATATTTGCAATCAATATGCGCGACTCATATACGATTACAGATTAAAATGTATCTAGTTATCGATATGAAATCATTAGAATTAAGCACCGTGATTGACGAGAGTTTCTTACCACGTTTACTAATAGCGAAACTGTCCTTTCCTGCCTCTACCATTGTGGTAGACCCTCAAAGGCGTGTAATTACCGTTTCCATTCATTGCTGAAAATATAAATATTCCGATAAATCACAGATCACCCAAAACGCGTCCATCGAAAAAACTGGACATGGGGTGGAGTTTTTTTACTCCGTACCTTCCATTATGGTTGGCGGCTGACGAGGACCGTGCGTACTTTGAGCATGGCACTTAGGCTTGAGTAGAGCATGATAAATGGTGAAATAAATCAGCGCAATAACGGCAGCTGCAACCGCCATGCATTGATAAACGAAACGAAGCGAATCCACGTTTCTTCTGGCAACATCCACGTACGCACTGATTATTGCTCCGATGCAGCGACCTGCGAGTAAAAAGAAAATTCAAGAAAGAACTGATTATCCAGAGGCTTTCAGGGTTTCATAAAAACACAGGCGTGCAGTATCAACGTAATGTTCTCACCTATACAGAAATGAGCGATTACAGGCAAAGCTTGGGCAGTGACTGTCAAATGGCGTGGAACTAAGTGCCTCAGATAAAGAATAGCTGTTACCCACATTATTCCTAATGTAAAAAGCTCGAGTGCTTCGGAAGCAAGGGACCACCAAGGATCTCCTGATACAAGGCTTAGTCCGGTGAATCTGAAGGTAGAAGAAATGGATATAAAATCAGTCATATTCTATCTTAATTATATCTCAATAGCAGTGTCTGTTCTTTTCCTCTTTTCGTTTTCCGTTATACCTGACAATGTAAATTGTGAACGCGGTTATCAGTAGATTGCTGTGCCCGCAATAATCAACGAGGTGTTCAGATTTCCATAAGAAAATTATCGCTGGTATAGCCCCGATGGTCAAGCAAACCCCGACCAGAACTGCGTTAGCATTCAGCTGGATCAAGTGCCTGTCGAAATGTAAGTTTATTCGTTGGCATTTTTTCGTTTGTTTTAGTTTTTTTTTTTGGTTTATTGATGCGTACCAGGGAAGATACGTGTCCATGGAGCTCCAAAACGTTCCCATGATCATTAGGACAAATAGCAAAGCAGCGGTTTCGCCGGTGTATCTTTTTACGGCACTCATAGGGAGAGCTAACATTCCACTTCTCGTGTGCCACCACCATTCCGGTGGACTTAAAGGCATCCCGTTTGCGCAGAGAGCGATTACTGCGGATATTATCATTAATACGGCGAAAATATCCACAGGTACGGAATAGGAGGAAGGATCTCCTTCTATCCAATTCGTGAAGAAACCCGTGAGTGAACCGAATACAGCAAATCCAAGCGATCCAAATGCCAATTGTTGACCAACGTCACCTCGACCGCAAGAAGTTTCTCTAGTCGCGATCACTACAGCGGCATCGAGGAGGGCTACAGCAGTTGTAGGAAAAATATCAGCCAACGAACGCACTATCAGGTAAATCCAAAACGTAAATTCTGGATTCCCAATCACCTGCGGGCAGCCAGCGTCTTCGAATATGCTTCCTAAAAAGTCAATGAGTAAAATAAATCGTTTGTACGATACGGATTCTTTTTTTTGTAATTGATGAAATTTAGAAGCTAACGATTTCTGATTTACCCGAAATATTGTAGGGATTGTTGAGGTCACATTCTATGAAACAACTTTTATTAAACTCCGTCATATCTTCTTCTAATTGTTTTGGTATTCTGCATGAAAAATGATCAGTCAATGGGTATGCGCAGTGTTCGGTTATCTCTGTTGGATTTACGGCTTGCTGTACTGTAGTGTTGATAGTCATGTTGAAAGAGAATTCAGTGTAAACGTAACAGACGTCGTATCCGTTTTCATTAACACATAAATGTGGCGGCTCGTTTTCCCTGTTCACATAACGGGCCTGTCTCGGACTCGGAGGATATTGATCGAATTTGTCCTATTGAACAAGATAAATAATATTTTTTCAAAAATTTAGCAAAATTAATAGAGCGAAATAATAAATTGTGTAAAAATTGAATTATACCCATAGTTGATCAACGCCCGAATCGATCGGAGCAACAGTCATAACCCCATCGCTTTCAGATTCATTGACGTATTCCGTCGCGTTAAACGTCTGCGCTGTAGATTGCTCCGGAACAGTAGAATTCCCCAAAGCATTCGCAGTGATCGAATTGCATTTGTAATGGCAATTTTTCAACTGAATAGGCGCAGCTCTGATTTCAGGTAATTCGTAGCAGTTTGCTGGAATCTTGCATCTTTCCTTGTATATAACCGCCCCTGACCGATCGCAGGTAAATCGTATCGGGGGTCTTCTTTCTTGGGGAATCGTGACTCTCTGTACTCTTGGAATTGCTACTAAAACGGAATAAAACACTGCTCCGAGTATGCAAACCACAGATATCATGACTCGCAAATATCTTCCCGTTGACGCTCTGTCGTTGCTACCCTGACGCCCGGCAAGTTTATCCGCAATTGGTCCAGCACAAAGAGGTCCTATTAAAGCAACTATTGGAGAAACTATAGATATAATTTTAGCCTCTTCAATCGTAAGGCCAACTCCGATCATGTGCAAAGGTAGAAATGGAAACAGACATCCGATCCCTGAAACATATGATAAAAAAGAAAAATCAAGAATCAAAAACAGGAATAATAATAATAAGCTTAATAATTATTCTTTCGAATGTAAAAATTTTTCTTCTAGATTAATTTATCGAATGATAAATAATGGTTTCAACTACCTCCGAAGAAAAAGAATAGAAGACATTTCAGGGATATTAAATTCGAGTTGACCCATTTTTTGCGGGTAATGTTTCTTCCCTCCATAGTCGTCATCGTATAAGTATGGTTTCTTTATTTCGATTTTTACACGCAACTTCTGTACGCTAGGAAGAATTCATCAATAAAGTCTGGATCATAGGTGTATCCGTTGTGATGTGTAATCGAATTCGAAGAATTGATTTTTCCATATTATTTATCTATTTGCTACCGACGGCACTCGGTGAATATCCATTTCTAAGGTCGGCTCCTGGAAAATATTAACGGACTGATTAGATAATAAATTTTTTTGGGAGGCAGGAGAGAGGCGGCGGTCGTATAGTTGAGCTAGTTTTTTTTTACTGCTAAAGACTTTTACGCAATTGAAAGATCTTCGACTTCCGTTATTGCGAGCTTCTGAGCTTTTCAAACGTCCAAAAATATTAGTTCACATTATATATAAAAGGTACTCGAACGTCATCTGTACGCCCATACTGTATAGTGCATATCGCACGGTATACCATAGGAATCAAATTGAAATTCTCGGTAGCAAAATTGAGGACACGAAGCCGTGTCGCCGCCGATAGTATAGTAAGTCGCGTAGGTAACGAGGCCGAATGTTAGCGTTCGAAATGGAGCTTGCAGAATTTCTGAAAACTAACTTTCTTGAGATTGAAATACTGAGAGAAAAATCAAAGTGCATGGAGTGACGTGACCCTCGATGCGTTCATTTTCATCGTGACATTGGTGCGGAGCATAAAGACTGCCGTAAGTAAAAGTGATTTATTTAAATGTAAGCATCGAGATCGTGCACAGCTGCAGCAGCAGCGGTTTAATACGGGACGACGACAATTAAGGCGCGAGTTCCATACCATAGAGGTGGTGATTGCGGGAGGAGATCGTAGAGACGTCTTTAAAAGTGTGACGTATTACGTCATCGTCTCTTTCGATCCTTATACTATACGCAACTTGATACATTCGTAAGTCACGAGAAGGAATATCATATCGAGACTCACGTACTGCCAGATTGCGAATACTCCGAATAAGATAAATATATTACAGATCCATTTGCAAATAGTTACTTTGAATTCCATCCAATGAAGCCCTATAGAAATCGCTGCAGGTATCTGAGAATTGTGATTGGAAGTGCGATCACGCTGACTCTCGTTTGAATGTCAGGCTAACGTGCGGTCGTAGGCCAAATTTATAGTCGTTCGTCGTAAAAATGTCGTCGTAAAATTCAATGAACAGAACAAGGAAAAGGTGAAGAAAGTAAAAAAGAGAGGCCATAGTATCTGCTGGAAGACTGAAATTATAGTTATCGTTTGGAAATTTAAACTTATTCTACCCGAATCCAGGTGTCCGCATAATCGCCCCGTGCTTCCGCTGCACGCAGCGTATACGCCAGGTGTGTGGAAACAGATAATTAGCAAAAATCAAAAAAAAAAAACAAGACGTGTATGAAAAACTGAAAAACCGTGAAGTTAACCGGCCGTATACGCACTTCCGGTTATTGATAATAATCACATGGGTTGATTACCTCAAGCGCGACCGAAATGTGAAATGAAATTAAAAAAAAAAAACAAACAAAAGTATACATGGAAATTTCAGAGCGAGGCCGGAGAAGTGGAAATTGTTTGTATAGTATACAAATGCAGCGATTTACTTGCCGCATTTCTTTAACTCTGCACATTATTATATGTCCGTGGCCAGCACATCGATATGGGTAGAAACTCGCCAACCTTGGTTCACATATTGTAAAAATTTCTATATATATACGTACGAACTTTACATTTCTATGTAGGTTTATGTATGTACTATATATATTTTTACACGATGTTATCATCGATGTGTTTGCAAATAAGTGTAGATGTACAGTGGTATGGTGTCAGGAGCCACTTTTTCAAATTACGTCATCGTGCCGGCCCGAGTTCGCGCGCAATTACATCACTGAAAAGATAGTTTTTTGTTTTTTTTTTCTTTTTCCGTTTTTTTCATCGGGCCCAAAATGATCCACCCGTATAATCTGCGAAAGTTGAGAACTAAAAATAAACGATTATCAAATCTATACTCCGTTACGCATGCGAGACGTAATTATTGGAAAATCAAGACAAGTAGTTTCTGTAGGAATAATTATGGTTAATTGGATTGGAAAGAGATTTTTCGAGGAAAACTTGGTGAGTTGATTTTTTTGTTTCTGATATTCAGAACAGAAGCTCTACTTCCAAATAATTATCTTTTCTTTCCGTGATTCACGTATTGCAAATCGTACGTGAGTAAAAAAAGAATAACGTTATTATACTACAACGTCGTGATGTCTCGTTAAAATTAATTGCGGTAGGAAATTATATACTAGGAGCCGTCAGGTACAACGGGAATAATACACGCACTTTCATTGGAGGTTTAAATTATAGTATAATGTGAAAAAACGCGTCCTAATAGAGCCAAGCCCTATTATGATAGAGAATTAGGTTAATTAATGCGCGAGCGAATCTAGAATGACATTAGTAAACTTTTGTTTTTTTTTATAAATTTGATAATATTCAAGTTTGTCAGCGTATACTTAATATAGGTATATATATACGTAGAATTCAATTTCCCTGGAATCCAGATAGTTAGCTCATGAATTTTTCGAAGTAGGTCGAAATTAAGTCTCGGAATTATTGTCAATAATCGTTGTGAAAGTTATGGCAGAATTTTTTTTTTTAACAGATTTCAAAATTTCTATAAGAAATCGAGGATATCTTATTCTTGGGTTTCAACGTTGAATTCGGTAAAAAAAAGAAAAACAAAAACAAAGCAAAAAAAGATGCAGAGAATTTAAGAGCACGACCGCTAGTTAGCGGCCGCGCGGTATTGCCGCAAATAAACTTCTGCAGTTCCAGTTCAGAAGTCGACGGAATTTACTTGCCTCGGGGTGGCTTCTCAATTATCTGAACTCAGCGCAACGATGTTACCCCCCCCCCCCCCCCCCCCCCCCCCCCCTCGATCTAGAAAAACCAGTATAATTTTGTACGAACGAATTTTCATGACGGCGCCGCGGACACAAATCACACGCAATCGTTTCGATTTACTCCTGGAAAAATTATACCTCACTAACATATACGTATGGGTCATTCCATGTCAATTCAACGACGTTTTGTCGGTGACCCCCTCCGATTCTTTTGATTTTATTATAGACACAAAAAGAAGTATCCATGTAAATTTTTAGCCCTTAATCTCAACACGAACCGAAGTCATGGTTTTTGAAGAAATATTTTTAAAATATTCATATAGCTTCTACAATAATTAAGATATTCTAACTTTATTGGAGGTATTTTTTTTGGTTTTTTTATGTACTTTTTGGAAAAATATGGAAATTTGAAAAAAACGAAATTTAATGTTCTTTTGGCTGTTTTAAGCACAAAAATTCGTTTTTCTCTCAATCGGACCATTTTGATTTCAAAACAAAAAAATTCATAAGATTTTTTCGAAAGTGGGATTCCAATAACGTAATGTGAGAAAAAAATTCAATTCATTCATTCGAAAAAATCTTGAAAATGTTGTTGTTTTACATAGAATCTTATAAATTTTTTTGTTTTAAAATCAAAATGGTCCGATTGAGAGAAAAACGATTTTTGTGTTTAAAATAGCCAAGAAGACATTAGATTTAATATTTTTTTTCAAAAAGTACATGAAAAAACCAAAAAAAAATGACCTCGAATAAACTTAGAATACCTATACCTTAATTATTGTAGAAGTTATGAATATTATAAGAATATTTCTTCAAGAACGATGACTTCGCTTCGTGTTGAGATTAAGGGCTAAAAATTTACATGGATACTTTTTTTTGTGCCTATAATAACAAGTCAAAAAATAAAAAAAAATCGGACCGACAAAACGTCGTTGAATTGACATGGAATTACCCCGCGTATACATATAAATGTGATATATTATGGAGAATCTTGAATACAAGAATTATACGAATTGATTTTTTTTTTTTCTTTCTTACTTGCGTGGCACGATTTTTCATGGCTATCAATTTCAATCTAAGTCACATACGGATGAAAGCGTAGGTATAACGGCGCGAGTATGAGACTTCCGTAATTTTGTCGTCACGTTATAGTTACGATGTAACAGCGGCGGAAATTCACCCGCGTGAGGTTTAATTGAATCTTGTTAAGTTTCGTTTCTCGACGGAAGTCTATACTATACCCTCCGGCGTCTTCGCCGCGGTTTGCAGGCTGCAGTCTTCTTTTTTTTGTTTTTTTTCTTTTTTCATTCCATTTCAACGCGACGTGTTTCGACTCAAATATACTCGCCAAGAATTATCGCGATTCGTTGCAGATAATATTTTCTCGTTATTCTTACCCCGATTGTGAACTGAGGGAAAATTCAACCCCGTGCAGAATATGTCCGGAAGCCGCGAAACCGACACGCGAACTGCACCTGGCCAGCCGTGCACAACGACCTCATAATCTTCTAGTATTTTATTATAGCATACCCAGCTAGCTTATATGGCTCGTCGGATGTTTTGTTGCCCCATCTTTTCCCTGCATAGGTTCATTTTAGGTCTAGTTTTATAGTTCGGGCTGCGGCGAATTTTGTAACTTCAAAATGGCGACCCAAAATCAAAAAAATTTTGGATCGTCAAAATTATTGCAAATAATTTCAAATAATTCGAACAAATTTTTTTTCTAAACTACAAAAAAGTGACCGATAACGATTGGAAGAAGAAGAAGAAGAAGAAAAGAAAAAAAATTTCCGAACCTCCCAAAAAACTCAATTGGAAAGCACATATCATCTGATGTAATGTCGTCTGACTCGGCGGCTAAATAATTGTATATAGGACAAAAAGCGATCACGCTTCGCGATAACCGGTTACCATAGAGTTTGGGCACAGCCGGAAACTAAGTTCAAGTAAGTATAAATCTGAGACTAAATCTGAATCATGCCGTGAATTAATGTACAGTATAATACCTGGCGTATTTTTCTTGTTTTTTTCGCAGTTATGGAACGTGCAGTATGTCGAACTGAAGCCAATGGTATTTCAGATGTGGATATTCGAACGAACTAGCTAACGCGAATGATTCTAGCTTCGTACCCATTGAAATAGTAAGCAGAATTTTTCGAGAGAGCTCGATGCCTCGGTGCACGAAGTCGACGTGGATCGACGCGCTTTGTGGCCGGCAGCATTTACGGGTAACGGAACTCCGGACGTACACGACGTCGGTTCAACTTGGCCTGCAGCTGAGAAAGACGACGTGAACAGGTAAGAAGCAATCTCGTACTCGTGTACCAGGATAATATTGAGGTATGCGTTACATCTGTTCACGTTCACCGACGAATAACACGTGAATATACGCATTACTGTACAGGTTATGATGGGCATAGGATGGAATACGTACTTTTTAAATTGCTGCAACTGCAGAATAAGCAAGAAAAAATTATATACGACGTAAGGTAGAAAGTCGAGTACAGAGAATCGAAACTGTAGCGCTTGGAGGTTTTGTTTTCTATTTTCTTTTACCCTGTTTATCCTAACTCCATCGATTTTTAGCGATCGATATTTCTCCTGTCCATGGCACCGCGACACGAATTGAGAAGTGAAAAGCAGAGTACGAGGAAACCTCATCGATCGATGGCTAATCCGACACGATCGGCTTCCGTTCTATGCTACCTGAGAATACAGAGAAACTCTGAAAAGTCACAAGTCGATGTACGCTGAGCAAATTCTTGCGCCGGTAACTGCGATTGAAATGAACCGTGCAAACAGCGGATTCGTCAATACTGCGGGTAACGACGCGCCAAAAATTGCTGTTATGTGGACGAAGACTTTTGGCGGAACAGGAAGAGGAAGAGGAAGTAGATAAGGAAGAGTAGAAGCTAGGGAACATGTGGTCTGTTTGTCTAGCATTTTATCGTCAAGGAATAAACCACCATCAAATATTACAAGGACACGTTCGACTCGTGAAATCGCGAAATTATTTTGTGGGCCAAATGAGGAAAGAATTCTCCTGCTGCATTCGGAGGCATTCGTATATGGTAAAAACAAATGAATCTCTCGTCACTTCGACGCAGGATAACTAAAGTCGTGAAGTTATATTAAGATATTAACAGCGATGACTAAATTTGCCAAATATACTATACAATAACGTTATACGTTTACAGCACAATTTTGCTCGTGACGTAATTGATGGTAGTTTACTATACGGACACCTTGTACGTTTGAACTGTTATGGGACTTTCACACAACTCTAATTATACGCATCTTACGTTAACAATATGCCAATGAAAATTTTTCATCGGATCAGATGTACATGTGTAACGTGCATAATATAATCTCAAGGATAAAAAATACCGACGATTATTCAGAGGCGCTCTCCGAGTTAAACTCTGAGCAGAATCGCGACTCAAGTTTCTCTCTGCGTAACTATAGTAATCGTGAATGAGGTGAACGAGTCACTCGACTGTTAGTTGTAAAGGTTTGAAGCCAACGTGCAGCAAAATTACACTTGCTGTTCATCAATTCTCAAGCACTATAACAGTACTTATTGTCGGTGTCCGCGCGCTCTAAATTGCTCGATTACTTAAGGACTATATTTATCCTGTAAACAACTGCTAACAGTTATGATGAAGTTTACAACCTCATTAACGATGCTTATCCGATGGTATCAATAATCAACGAGACTCGCGTCGAGCACCGCGGTGATGTGAATCGTAATTCTTTAATATATTCTAATTAAATATTACACGAGTTACGTTATCATTACTGATTTAAACCGATAAATTTTCTGCATACCAACTGCGAGTAATTGATAAAAATTCAACGATAGGTAATCAACTTCGTCATTTTTTCACCCACGAAAATTTTTGCGCGCAATATTATAGCAGTGCGCGTCTTGTGAGCGCGAATAAAACTCGTGGTGAATAACAATCACATCGTAAATTGAATTTATTGAATATTTTCGAACGACAAAAGCGAGTCAAATCCTTTGATATTTAATACTGTAAACGAACGTACCAAACCTTGACACTATCACTACTGTGTAACTTTAATCCCGTTATAGTAACAACCGCTCGCCTCGACGCTTGACGGCCGACTGTTTGAGCAACGATGACAGCGTGGAAACGTAATTGAATACAGTTGAAAACCGCGCGCGCAACTGACGTCATTACTATTTATTTATTTTATTTTATTTCCTTTTTTCATTTTTTTTTTCTTCTCTAGGAACAATTGAAATGCTTCGTATGAATTTTGGTCGGTGTTCACGAGTCGCTTTTACTGATAAAATTGTCCGCCTGTGTGCGTTTTTTTTCTTCATTTGCATATACGTTGGACTACTTGTGCGGAGAAAGAAATCTAGTCGGACACGCGAATAGCTGAAAACTGCTCGTGGCGAAGATGATCGAAGAACGCCTGATATTCCGCAACAGCAACGCAGCGAGTTCACTTGTGCAACTTGAGTTGCGTACGCCGAATTCATCCGAATTCAAAATTACGTTGATATATCGATCTTATTATTTATTTCTGTAATTAGCTTTAAACTGATTTTTTTTTTTTGCAGTTCAAGAAACACAAGATGAGATTTTAACAAAAAATTTAGTTGTGGAAAGGGGCATACAGTCGTGGATTCAATTTTTCTCGAACATCGTTTTTGAATAAAATATCCTGTGCTTCAAAAGTCGTTTTTTGTGACTTAATAATTAGGGATTTCTACCCATGATTGTTTTTGATCACTCTCAGTTTTGACGACGGCTTTATCTTCCTCCATTTTCTATTCAATTCAACGGCTATCTCGACGCTATTATTCCCTGAAAATTGAAAATTTTTGAATTTAGAATCCGTTGAATAAGTAATTGCGATGATTATTCGTGTGGGAGTTTCAAAATTACCATTCGGGGAAGTCGGATAAATCTTGTTGGAGAATGTGAACGGTTGTTCGACCTGCTTGAATATTGCTAGATCAATTTCAGTCGCATTAAATGGAATTTGGTGAATCAGAGAATAATTCAAGGCGAACAAAAAGAATCCCCATCGAGGTTTGTAGTAGTCGGCGACTAATCCGGACCATTGCTTGTTTGCGTAATCTCGAATCTCGGCTCTGGGACCCCACAGAGTTATCTGATTCCGAGCATTGTACTCGTACAAATTTTTATCATCTTCGTTTCTGCCCAAAGTCTTCGCAGCTTCCAGCCATGATCCCAATAAGAAATCCTTATTCGACGCCAAGATTTTTTCCAAATCATCAAACAGCTCCATAAATAGCTCTCCGTTCAGGCTGGTACATAATAAAGGAAAGTATAAATTATAATTGAATCGTTTTCTTGTGTTCAGAATTCCCATAAATATAATTCACCAGCAATAAACGACACTCACCGAACCTGAGAAATGTTTTTACTCTTCCAACCGCTGATGATATTCAAATAAAGGGTATCTGCGGTGAGTTGTAATCCTTGTCTGGTGACATCGACCACGTCATGTTGATAGAATATATCGTTCCGCCTACCATATCGAGCTCTGAGCAGGAGATCCCACGCTGACAAAACCACTTCAGGTTCGTACCAAGCCTTGGATCGATTTAAAAAACCAAAATTCAGACTCGGAGGATCGCGAATTTATATTCATGTGCGAATATTCCGTCCCATTTACTTACCCAGGGGTTAATTTTAGTGCTAGGATGTCTGGTTATCACGTATTTCCCTCTTATTCTTTGTGATCCATTAAAATCGTACGCCGATGTTCTAAGTTTTTCCCAAGCCTGAACCGCGTACTCGTTCCAAGCGCCGTACCTTCTGGTTGCGTATTTTTGAAACCTTGAAATAGAGAAGGAAACTTTGCACGTGATCTATCATTTCTAATATGGTGTTCAAGATGAGCTTACCAGATATCGAGATTGGTTGGTTCACGCCGATAAGCCATTTCGGTCATTAAATCGTACATTACATAGTTTTGATTGATGCCTTCCGGGCTGATTCCTGTCCCAATCATCGTACTGTTTCTCATATTTCTACCTTCGAAAACTCGCTGGAGATAAAATGAACTCATAAATATGTTGCCCGGAATTTATAGAGTTGAGAAAACGGATGGTAATTCAGTGTCTCGCTCACAGTGTTGATGATATTCGCCGAACCAAAAAGCCCGAGTGTTCCGCCAAAATTGTGAAGCATGCACCAGATGAACGGCTGGCCATAATAAGACCTGAGCCTTTCGTACGACGGAAATTGCTCGGATTGGAGGTCCAGCACAATCATTTTACCCTGGAGTTTGATCGATTAAATTTGCACTTCGGAAAATGGCGGAATTATATTTCGTTTGAAAAACTTACAATAGGTACAGCGGTCAGGAAGGCTTCTACTCTGGGCTCTGTCCAGAATGATAATTCATGAACGAACAACCATCCTTGCAAGATCCTTGAAATTAATTAATAAAAGTTTCGTCATTAGTTTCAGATAATTTCTCAAACGAAATCAGAGATGCGCAACCCACCAGATTCCATCGGGGTCCACGTTTGTAATGGCCGAGAAAATCGAGCGGCTGATTTCACCCAAGAATTCCAGATCGCTACGATTCGGTTCGTTTTCATTGAACGTATCGCAGTTATAAACGTGATCAGTGCCGAACTCGTTGGTATACTGTAAAAATTATTTTCTGTTTCTTAATAGTTCCCGATACTGAGGAATATTTATCATCTTCGGGATAAACCAGCTGGACTGACCTCCTCTAAGAACATCGTTCCGATCGTTTTGAACAGCGGATCCGTTGGATCTAATAAAAAAGGGCTGAAAAATTATTGACGGATTACAGCGTGACGTTCTCGGTGTATATAATTAAAATACGCCAGTCGTATGATCTCACCAACAATATTCATCGTCGAAACCGTTCCAAGTATCGAATAAGATTAAACTTGCATTTGGAAAAATCTTACGGAAAGCTCTCGGTACGTGGCCTGAAAAAGCCGGAAGCACAGGTATGATTCCCAACTGTCTCATTCTGTGCAGAATTTTGTGCTGAAGGTCGACAGTGTGTCGATGCCACGTAGAGGGAAGCGGTCCGCCCCAGCCGCGAATATTGCCCATCCTAGCCCTGGAATGAAGAAAAATTGTAAAGACTCCGTGAAAAGCAGTCGGAGAATTTGTAGTCGGCATTACCATGGCAAAAACGCCGGCCCTCCAAAGTGTTCGTCGATATCTTCTCTGGTGAGATTCAATTTTAGGTATATACGTTCCCAAATAGCTTCTTGGCCATGAAACGCTAGAGCTAAATTTATTCCGTTCAAAGCCATCCAGTCTATGTGTTTTTCCCACTCAGGCCAATCCCACCAGGCTGTACTGTAGCCTGCGGTGCAGACGTTTTGGTAATATCGAAACCTAAAAATTGCGAACACTGTAAACAGATTCTCAAGCAGATCAATTATCCAAACTTAATCTGACGCAATTATATTTTCACCTGCCTGTCATTGGAAGTTATCGTGATGTTGACATCTTGGAAAAAACTTGGCAAATTTATACGCGATCCTTCCCACGTGATGTGAGAATTGCAGTAATTTTTCAAGTAGTAATGGAAACCCCAAACCGCCGCAACTCCTGTGGTGCCGATAATCTCGATTTGCCCGAGAACATTTTTGAATACCTGTAAAAATATTAGCAATCACTTGTTATCTTTTTTCTTTTCTTTTCTACAGACGATGTCGGCCAAAGGGTATTTGTTTTTTCTTTCGTTTCTTTTACCTGGAAAGTGTCCTTGCCGATCGGACCTATGCTGGAGTCGACAGATACAGGAAATCTTTTGTAATCCTCTCCCAGGATTCTCCATATTACATCTCTGGCTGCCTCTGCTTGAACTTCTGGTGCCGCACGTGGCTTGAGGTGGCCCAAAGTGTGTTGGAAATCTGTTTGAAAAGTTTTTTTTTTATCGAATCAATCGGTTTTGATTGGTTTTAATAAAAACTTTTATCGTTATATCCACCGTCATGTTTTATCCCTGTAACTCTGTGGGTCGTAGCCACGTAGCTTAAATGGCAGAAGCAAAGAAACAACAATATCCACTGCATGTTGTGGCACGAATACCACCCAGTACAATACTGCAAGCGGGATAATTTATATCTTTCATTGGCTCCTTTTCGATCCCTCTTTGCCACTCCTTTCAATGTTAGATTACGCTTGATTGTCACTTGTGTACGTGACCCTTCACCTCAATTATCTACGAGATAGGCATAATTGCGGTAGATAATACCGGACTAACTATTATGGAGATCGAAGTGAAGCCAGTTAAACATATATACACAATAATATAAACATCGAGTGGGGGAAATTCTTTCATCCAATTTCTCCAGCCGGATTTATTTGCTCGTTATTTGTCGTTAGCAGTAATGATTATCCGAAATATACTGTGTGAATAATTTTATTAGATTTAAGTCCGTACAATAAATATTTTTCGTATAACAGTCGCCTTAAGTACATCGATTGTTCCAATCACGGCGAATGCAAGATAAAAATGAACCGTGTAAATCAAAGTTCACTTTTGTATCCGTGTCGTGGTTCACTCGATTCTGACATTTCGAGGATATTGAATATGCGAATTCAGGATAGCCTAGTGGCATTGGAATAATGTCCATTTTTTTCACTTTCCTTACGCAAAAAATGTTCCGTATCGCGACCACCGAATTTATTCGTAACACTATAATCGACGTAGACTTCATCCCCAATTTGAACATCACCGGTTCGGTAAATACCACAGTAAATTCCCATCGTCGGTGATTTTCCATTCACTTGTACTCTCTGCGGATTTCTTTGCTCTCGGTAACTGAAAAAAGAATTGATCAAGTTTTGAAAAAAATTTACGGAACATGCGTGCGCTATTTCGTGTCTCTATTGGCAAAATACTTTGAATACGGTTTCACGTTTCTTATCACGACGTTTTGACCGATTTTCAACCACTCCCAATTATCTTCAGCGAACGGTTCTGGACCGGAAATAACGACGTTCGGTCTAAACTGCAACGCAGGACCTGGGCGATCGAGTTTTTGGTTCAGTTCATAAACGGACGACTCTGACATGACCATGTAGCTGGCTAAATCGGACAGCAGGCCCTGAAAAGTCGATCGTGTTATTTGTTTCCTGTAAAAGTCGGAGTGGGACAGGATTCGAGTTCTTACAATGCCTTCGGTTTTCAGGGTAGCGAATACTCCGTCGAATTTTTTCCACAATTCTATTTTCGAACAGTTTTTTCTCCTACTAATCGCGCAGCCTAGACGAAGCCCATTGTTCGTTCCGGTTAAAAACCTGTTGCGAAAATATTAGCGGAATCATTTTTGGTTACTCAGAATTTTTAAGAAGACACAGACCTCGATATCCACCGTGCAACTTCAGATCCACAGTCAACGCACTCCAGTTCTTCGCCCCACCAAACTGGGCACGAAACGGGAGCGAGATTGTTCCTATTATTTTCTGGGACCTCGAAAGTTACGCACGGCATTCCAACAGCTTCCAACTTAACGTGTTTTTGGTCCACCGCACTCAGCGTTATCAAGACTAGGGTCGGGTAATTTTTCCCCGCTTTTATATCTCCAGTTTCCTCTTTGTAGACGACGAACATTCTGACAGTAAATTTTCAGAGCTAATCAGTTTATGAATTATCATAAAATCATCGAGAAAAAATGAACTAGTACCTGTCTCTGATGGATGATTCTCCATTCTTGGCGGTGATTCCAAGATCGTCAAACACCGACTCCTTCAAAGGTTTACCACGTCCCGACTTCAATGGATAAATAAAAAGTTCTTTTACTTGGCCTATTTTCTTCCATTCTATGGGCAAAATTTTCACTAGTTCATCTTCGTCAGATTTTACAGAATCAGGGGTGGCCGTGGACGTCACTGTGCCGTCATCTGTACGTTCGACAATATTTTCAGTCGTGTTTTCATCTTCTGTTTTTTTTTCTATCCGTCTCACTTTCGTCGCTTTTCGATATTTGATCCAATACACGACTCCCAGTACCGCAGTTGCACCGCATACGATTACCAGAGAGATTTTGTTTGCGTGAAAATTCATCTCGGGTTGAATTTGGACTTCCGATTATTTGTGTAAAAATAATTTCTGTGTATTACATCACTCGCGTGACATGTGTATGTATATATCGTGTACTGAATTATGTAAACATCACTGTATTCGCACGCTACCGATAAAAACGAAAATTAAAAAAAAACAAAAATTATATCAATCCATTCGAATGTGACTAGCAACTGTTGCACTTGTACGAAATGCGGAGCGTTAACGTATGATAATCTACGTATAAAAATAACAAACGGCAATTAGCAGAGATTGCGCCGTTCTCGTATGTAGGCCGAACTTTTCTCAGGTAGGTGTGAATATTTCGTTATCTCAGTGCTACAGATAACAGTCGGTAGCCAACTTCAATCAGCTACTAACGTTGCTCGACGCAGATAACTTTGAACGGTGAAAATAAAACTCGCTCTAACAACGAGTGAAAATGCACGTTACATATTATGTCATTGGGTCTATGCTAATTTAATAAAAAACTATTGCTTATAGTGCAGGGAGTATATCCGACAATATACGTGATTATATCCGACATTCTTCAGGCTTTATTTCAATATATGTATAGACGTATAAATCGGGGAATATTAAATCTGTGTGAGTATTTTTGATCTTTTCTCGGGCGAGTATTTTACAAAGCGACAAGCATCGTTTTTTTTTTTTGTTCATATAGGTATGTACAATAGATTTATACAGTTTTTACCCCACGTAAACTTTGTCTCCGAGTTTCACGCTTCCCAGTTTATAAATTCCCGCATAAAATCCCATAACTGGAGAATCGCCTTCCACAGCGCGTTGTTTTTCTTCTTTCACCTGTCTGTACCTGAAATTACGTATAAAGGGTTGATGAATATCGATTAGCAGAGACATGAGGATTCGATCGGATGCCTCGGAGGCCAAAATTTGACGTACTGTTTTAATCTTTGCAGAACTTTTTGTTCCATTATTCCAGTTTTGGGATCAACGTTGACTCTGGAACATCTGGTGCATGGCTTGTAACTTCTGAACACTGTTTCATCCCCGATTTTGATCCATTCCCAGTCGTCTTCGGCGAACGCTTCGGGCCCATTTACAGTAATATTGGGCCTGAATCTCAAGGACGAAGCTTCGGCTGATAATTTTTCACTCAAATCTTCTAAGGAGGCGCGATTACACATCATGTAGCTACTGAAGTCCGAATAAATGCCCTGTAAACAATTGGGATGAGATATTTTGTCGAATAAAAAAATGACTTTTCAAATCAATTACCAAGTCTTCGTTTCTCATATTTTTATAAATTTCAATCCATGAGTTCCAACCTCCCCAGTAAAGGTTTCGTTTCCAATTCGTACACATGCCAAGTCTGAGACCTGAATTTTTTTCGATGAGTTTTCTCGATACCCATTCGGCAGCTTCGTCCCCACAATCGACACATTCCGCGGGTTCGTTATACCAGAGTTTGCATTTAACTGATTTCGGACTCAGCGCCGAAGTGTCGACGATCACGGGATTCATATCAGGCGCCGATAATTTTACTTCCTTTTCATTTACAGCCTCGAGACTGATGAGAACCATTTTTGGATAATGACCCGCATGCCGGAATTCTCCGTCTTTCTCTTTGTAGATCAAAAAACACCTGTTGAAATCGATAATTGCCGATTAATAAAACCGGTAAATTATCAACGAACCAAAAAAAAATGAATTTTTTTTACCTGTCTCTCAGAACCAGTTTACCTTCCTGCAACAAAATCGGCCCAGTTTTCGTGCATTCGAATTGTTCGACATTTTTACCGCCGCCAGATTTCAACGGATATATCGTTAGTTCGTCGACGGTTCCTATTTCTATCCATTTTTTAGGTATGCGATTATTCCTCCTCTGTTTGTATCTATGTTTAGATAACGTACCGAATTAATACCACACGATATACCAACCGATAAGTTTGATTTAAAAATCGAAGGATCAAACTTACCGACACCAGGTGGTTGCTAAAATTAAAGCCGCAGCTGCTCCTGCGCCTATAGTTATTACAGTCTCCTTTGAAAATGCACTCATGGCAAATTTTGCACCGAAGAAAATATTTCTTAGGCTACCAGTTAACGATAAGTATACTGCTCCGTTCCGTTGGAACGGCGGCTTCTGAATGCGCTTCAGCTGATGTCGAGTGCTTGTAGATACCGATGACGTGGACCTTGTACAGAACAGGAAAAATTGTGCAACTGAGATAGGAGCACGCGTACATGTAAACATATAAGAGTCTCGATATCAGAAGACTGGCGAACACAGTTGACAGGAATTAATTGATTAGGATTGTGCATTGGTACGTCGTTTAACCTGGTTCATTATACGAAGCGTTCCGATGTAAGAAATTGCAAGTTTCAAACCAAATGTAGTACATTGTATCATAAAATGTTTGTCAAAAATATACATACATATAGAGTTATTATACTTATATTATGCTGGTTCGAAATATTTGGTGAATTTTTTCTGATCTATGCGACGGTCTCAAATATGAGTTTTAGAATGTAAATATTTATTTAGATTTCTCTTATCAATTTCACGGTGCTTTTATTGGTACAATTGAACGTCGCTAGTTTGTTAGCGTATATATATAATGGAGAAGGTGGTGATATGCCTCTTTTTATGGCTCACTTTTTGTGTCATCAGTCATATTTTTCACGTCACTTCAGCGCGCTCGTGAAGTATGGGAGCTTTTAAAAAATGTCTAATCTATCAAAACTTCGAAATTTATAAGTACGAAATGTGTAAGTGTAACAAAAAAAAATTTATATTCTACCTAAAAGTAAATATATATAATACGATAACTTGGGTAAATATGTGGTCGATTTCAGTGACGTCCCGAGATTCGATTTTTTCAGAATAAAATTTCTCACAAACAATTGTTCGTTTAATTGTAGTACCAAAAAAAAATCATAGATATACAACGAGGGGCTAATTATCAATCATAAACCTACAAGTAAACGCGTTTTTTTCCTTACATCTAGAGACTTTGGTCGGATAAATTCTGTCCCGAGTTAAGCCCTTCGAATAATGGCAAAAAATCACCGAGAGAAGGAATCCAAATATCCGGACGTGCTTCTTCCTCCTTCATGGCATCTTCCAAAGTTGTTACCCCGGAGGTAACGAACATCTTTTTGAAACCGCACAACAGGGCGAATTTAGCGTCCTGAGCGATACTGCAAAAATTATACGTATTCGTCGTTAAATTTTTTTCACCAAAATTTATATCCGTAAAAATATGGGAAACATGACGAAAAAAACAAACTTACGTATCTCCAACGAAAACGGTTCGTTCCACGCCATTGAGGTCGCAATTTTTGAAAACGTATTCTTTGAGTAGCTGACTAGGTTTGGCGGTCAAAATCGGCTGTCGTCCCACAGTCTGGCTGACAACGTCCGTGAACAATTTTGTGCCTGTTGGAATAGAACGACCATTATTTGATTCGACGGAATTTTTGATGAAAAATTTTTTTTTCGATCATCGTCTCACCTAACAATGGGTGTTTAGCCCCGACAGGTACGAGGGCGTCCATTGCTGCCGCTATAAAAATGCAGTCATCTCGTCTCAAAGATATCACCGATCTCATTATTTTCATCCAACTAGCATTCGGATCAAAGTCATGAATGATAGCTTTGACATCCGGGTAATCCTTCAGAGCCTCTACGACCGCTCCAAGATCCTCGTCAACGATTTCGGGCTGGAAAAAAAACGGGACGAGAATAAGAAACGGTTTTTCAATTACCTCAATAAATTTGTGTACACATAGTTTTAGCGTACATCGCACGTGGAGATCTTCACTCCAGCATCCCTTAGGACATTTTTAAACGCGGTGGTACCGACGACGAAAGCCTCTCCTTCGAAATCGATCGATGTCAAGTACCAGGCAACGACCAATGACGGAACGATCACCTGGTGCTGCGGATCGGAAAATAAAAATGTTATATGAATACCGGGAGTTTTTTTGTTTTTGTCTTTTTTTGTTTTTAAGCAAAGAAAATCGACGGAGGATATACGAGACGACTTCTATTACGGTACCTTTTTTGCTGGAAATCCAAGTCTTTGTAATTTTTTCACGAAGTTATCGATGGACAGTGTGCTGTTGTTGGATACGAAGTAGACATTTTTTCCCATTTCCTGCAATTCCTTCAAAGCTGCTAGTGATCCTTTGATCGGTGTGTGACAGCTCCATAATACGCCTAAGAAAACGATGAAGCGATGGGAATTTTAGGAAAAACTTTCAGTCATTTGTTTTTCCGCTTTTTGTCATTCAAACGGGGAAATAAAGTGACGCGCGCAGCGCGCGTGAACGACGATATTCGTAATTGCGGTTTTTATAACGATAAGCAAACTCACCATCGCAGTCCGATAAGATGGTATCGAACGAATCCAGGAAATTTTGTAATTCTTCTTTGGAAAATTCACGCAAGTCGGGAATCGGCCCTTTCGCGTTACTGCAAATAAAAGCGAAAACAAAAACAAAATTCAATAAATAAATAAACAAAATAAAAACGTGTAAATTGATTCGATCTGATTTCCCGCATCGCGTAAACTGGGCGGTTTAAATTTTCGGAAAATATACCTGTTCGTTTTCGGATTTTGCTCCAACTTTCCGTTTGCCACGAGGCCGTTATCCGCGACTGTGAACATTTTGTAATGATCCTAGAGCGTAAGGCATCTCAGGGTTTTATATAGCGGGCGCAGAAGCACGAGTGCAAGTGGTGGGACCCGACTCTATTCTGTTATCTGGAATTATACTAAATTTCTTCGCTAATTATCACATCCTGGAAATGCAATTTATGTTATTTCTTTGTTTACATATTTATTTATTTATTTCGGTTGCAACGGAAGTCCAGTCAGTCGAATATAAAATTGTGATATCGAAATTTTCAGCGGAAAATATTGAAACGTGAACAATGACCCGAGCCGTGCGGTTATAAGCATACAACCCGACTAAATTAATTTTCGTTAATTAGAACGTGATTAAAGTGATATTGTGCGGATTAAGCTAACCTAAATTAAGATTGCAGTAATCAACTGTTTATAGTTTTAGCTGATTACCAAACATTCAAAGTCACTGTAACAAAGGATGTGCCAACGCGAAGGTCGCGGTTTTGTTTATTGTTCAAGTTTTTACTATTATTAACGGTGAAAATTTTCGATCGAAATTTTTGTCAAAAACTTTTATCCCGTAAAGCGAGTGGCGCCGAGATGTCAGTTGATAAGAATAGTTCTTCGTTTTTTCTACGATCGTCGATCGATAGGATAGAAAATAGATGGATAATAAGTTACAAGGGCGCGAGAGAAACCGTGATCTTGGGGGTCTCGAGATCTAACTTGACAAGAACTGGCGAAGGGGTTATATTTAAACGGCGAGAAGAATCGGCTGGCTACCTGCTTATTTCTTTGTGCTAGAAATTTGACTAACTAAGTATAATAACTCCATTGTACGATCGTGGCACAAAAGAATGTATATTAGGTATATACGTGAGTTATTGTGCGACGTCGCGCGATCCACGTTATTATATGTTGCCGCGTTATCTGTTGTTCCGTAACATATGCATTCCACGTCGCAAAACCTTGAACTCTTCAGTTCAACCCGTAATTTTTCACCCGTCTTTCGAACAATACATCTCGTTCGCAACAATATCTCGCGATTGTTTAAAAAGCTCGAATTAAGTCTCGCAACAAAATCGATCGAGATTTTCACCAGTTAACAGTCGCCGTTGATCTTTCCGGAAATTATTCAATGCGATTTCAGACCGGTTTTTCTTTCGTCAGAACCAGAATAAAAATCTTGTTTTTCGAGCAGCAGGCCTTTCCGATTACGATGAAAAATTCAACATCGCGGCTGCCCGAATGAATTAAGAGAGGAAAAGAAAAATAAATAAAATAACCATTTGATATCTGATCATGCAAATCTGAATCAAATTCTGTGTGGTAGGAATTCTCTAGATTCGAGAAACCATTTTTCATTTGATAATATAATTGTCACAAACATAAATGCTTCGGAGAGAATTCTAACATTCTAGCTAGTCAAAATCTTACACATCGAATCAATAAAAAAAAACTGTAATATACGAAATCCCATCAAACTGCGGGTACAAAAGTCACGCATCGAATTTCAAAGTTCAAGGTTCACCTGCTTTTAAAATCGTCGTGAAACGCCCTAAATAAATTAACACTCGGGCGTTACCAACATAAAAAAAAATTCTATACGTACGATAAAGATCCATAGTTGACTGTCACGAGTACAGCGAGGATATTCTGAAATGTGTGATACGATATAAATCAAAAGACGAAACAAAAGAAAAACAAAACTGAAAAAAAACTAAAAAAATTTTGGTTCTTTTGGGGTACTGGATCTCGGGAATTTTCCAAACAAATTCTATTGGTGCACGGGAGATAAATGAAATAAATGAAAGAAATAAATGAATCAATAAATAATAATCACAGTAATTTAATCCCAAGAGCTTCAAGTGTTACCTGCACCTCTGAAAATGAACGGTAACGACTTTGGGTTAATAGAATTTCAATTTATTAAGTTCCCTAGCCATCAATGTCTTGATTCTCATTTACAAAGATATTATCATATTATAATAATTATATTATATATATGTATATATATACATACACATATATATTAATAATAGTATTGTATCGTACCTATATAGTCATCATCATATATACCCCAAGTATTATTTTAATAATGAGAAACTGATAAATATATACATACATATATATATATTTCTTATAAATATACATATATATATTATTTTTTTTTCTGTAATTCGTTTCTTTAATTGTTTTTTTTGTTTTTTTTCATTCAATTATCATTATCATTATTATTATCATTATTATTATTATTACTATTATTATTATTATTATTTTTCTTAAATTTTTCTTTCAAATTAAAAAATATTTAATTTATTTGTATAATTGTTTCTGACTAGAAATCAACTTACTTTAAAAAATTAATGAAACTTAGTGACCGCAAATAATAAGTATACAATTATATAAGTATATTATAGATCGTTCGACGTGTGCGATAAAAGGAAAAAAAAAAAAAAAAAACAAGAAAAGGAAAAAGAAAGAACTAAAAAGAAAAAAAATTGCATTTTGCGTGAAAATTTTCGAGGTTTGTATAAATAATGTTTGTCAACACTGACGATATTTTTAATGTCTGATGATAAAAAATGAAATAAATAAAATAACAAACGAATCGCACGTTCTAATGCAATTGGTTACATAAGGTATAATATTATACGTAGGTACAGTGCAACGGAATTCTTGATAAAAATTCAGCAGAATAATAGAGAAGAAATGAGAAAATGATAGAAAAAAGTTTAAAAAACAAAACAAAAGAAACATCAATCGGATGTGATAAAATCGACGCGGAAATGTGACTGCAGCTGCACAAGAAGGAACCACGGCCAACGAATTATGTATATATTAATAACATGGTATAATATATATAATCTTTATCATTATTAATATATTATTGACGCACATAATTTACTCAACGACGAGTTTATTGTTCAACAATTGAATAATGTCAGCTAGCTATTTATTATAGGTATATACCTCCTATTAACCGTTTTTCGCATTCAAATTGATTCAGATTCAACGTTATATTTTATTTATACGTTATCTTTTTTTTGTTTTAATCCTTTGAAATTTTTAGTTTTCAAATTTTATACTTTTATTTTTTGAAATTTACTTTGATTTAATTTTCAATTTTTTACTTTTTTTTCCTCTTCTCCGAAGATATTTGTTCTTGATTATTTACTCATTTGTTCATATTGATAATTTTTTTACTTACTGCAAGCCTCAATCGCCAGGCTAATCTATGTGTGTGTATATATATATAGGTATTTGTATGGAGAAATCTTGATTTTCAAAAGTATCAAAAATCACACGAAATATTTAATCAATTAATATGAAATCGTTCGTCGATGATTTTATTTCAATTATTATAACTTTTATAACGAGACAGCTATAAATTATATATTCTAATAATATAATCTCGATATAACAGAGCTGCAAAGCGATCATTTTTATACATATATATATATATATATATATATAGTTGATGTAGTTGTTGTTATTATTATTGTTATTATTTATACAACGCTAGATTTATTATGGTTACGTTTAATTATTTCACGATCGATGATTACGCAACTGAATTGTACATATGTATATATATATGTATATGAGTACACGTATAACACGCATTTAATAGTGATAAACTATGTAATCGTTTTTTTGTTCAATTATTTGATTTTTTTTTTTATCGATTTCTTTTGAGTCTTGAAAATTTTTTTCGTCGGGTCGTCGATGACAATCTGTATTCTAATAGGTTATATTATATGTTGTTATGGAACGAGTATAATAATAATCATTATTATTATTGGTTTAATAGTAATTGTTTTTTTATCTGAATCAATTTTCATAACGTGCTATAGTATATATATGTATATCGACAACATTTACCGTGTACAATGTATAGTTTCTATTTTTATTTTCCTTCTTTTTTAAATATGTTTTTTTTTTCCCAAGTTTTTTTATTCTCTCAACATGTATATATTGTGTATGTGTGTGTATCCGATGCATGTAGTTGTGTATAGCTTAGGTATGCATTTGTTTATGTGTATATGACGTATCGTATAGCAGTTTCCAAGTATGTACCAAGCCTATGAAATGCGACTACTTGTGACCGATAGACGAAGCATCTACCTTGAGATAAAACTGTAGTGGAATTATGCAACCTTGAGATAAAACTGTAGTGGAATTATGCAACGCTTGTTAAAAGGGATTCAGCTTTTTCCTCCCCGTCAAATATTAGGAGAAGAAACGCGCTCGCACAGAACGTCTCGAGTTTGTTTTAGGTCTAGTTCACAATCATATTTTTTATTTTACTTTTCTTCTATTTTTTTTTTTTTTTTTCTTCGGTATTATTATATCGTCACTTGTATAATTATATAAGGAGAAGTTAGTGAAAAGTAGAGTCTAGACAATTTTGAAATATTACTTAAAATCTGTCAAATTATAAATAATATTATTAGAAGATTCTGCGTTTCTTTCCGCTGTATGATAGACGCGGGATATATTTTTATCATTGTTTCATTTTTTTTTTAATTTTATTTTTATTTTTTTAATTTTTTTTTTTATTTCTCGTTTTTCATAACGATAGGAAGGCATGGTTACTTTTGAATGCTGTAGTAGGTAGGTACATTTAGAACAGTTTTTTATTTTTTATGTTTTTTTTTTCAAATTTTTTTTTCAATTGTTTTTTGTCTATATCATTCAACGATACCGTAGATTATAGTATGATTATTCGCGACCGTGGCCCTGCCCTTTGTTACCTATTTGTTTTTTTAATTTATTTTTATTTTTATTTTTACTTATTCTTTTTTTATATATATATATAATCTATAATGTATTTATAGAGATATATATTGTTAATCAATGATTCTTTGTGCCAAGTAATATTACTTCGATATTTTGTAGTATCATTTTAGTTCTTTATTTTATTCCTCTTTTTCTTTATTTTTTTTTGTTTTATAATATATTATTAACTATATATATGTATATATATATATATATATAGATATATTTTTGAATATTATTACTCTTCATAATTATACGATCAAATTATATTATTCATTCGCATTATTTCTTCTGGGGGTTTTTTTTTGTTGTTTTTTTATTTTTCCAAAGAATATTTTTCAAATTAGGCAATTTTCTTAGATTTTCTTTCTTTGTTTCAACAATGCGGTTTTATGATACCAATTAATTAATTGATATATATATATATATATCTTCCATTTTCGTCGTCATCATTGATCGATGCATTGATACATGTAACATACATATAACTATAGTAATTTTAAAAATGTGTGTTTTTTTAAATTTATTTATTTTTATTTTTCTTTTATTCATAATCATTATACTCTTACGATAGTGGTAATATAGTAATTATAATATGATTCGTTATTAATTTTTATCATGTATAATATATATATATATTTTTCTTTTTCTTCATTTATTTGTTTCTTTCATTTCCTTTTTTCATGACCCCCGCCCTGTTTTTCTTTAAATTTTATTGTTTTACTGTTCGGTGTGATATTACAGCGTTATTGTAGTATCGTAGTTATTGGAATAAAGCAAATTCATAAAATGGACGTAAAAATAATCGAATGGATTACCTATTAACGTTTGAAGAAAACTTCTAAGGTTTTAATTCCGAATGAATAATTTATTATATGAAAATCGTGAATTGTTGAAACTTAATTTTTATATATATTATATATAATGGAGACATAATTATAATGTTGAACAATTTTGCATCATATTATTATTATTATTATTATTATTATTATTGTTATTGTTATTATTATAATCGATCCATATTACAAATTTGCGAACTTTGTTTGTTTGTTTGTTTTCTCTCGTTTTTGTGTTTTTTTTTTGTTTTCTTCAATTAAATTTTTTCTTTCTCTCAAAATTCTCCGGTCACATATAATACACATATATGTATGTATACGAGATCTATAATATATAGTCTGCTGCTGTTTCTGTTCGAACGATCAAATGTTCTTCATCCAACTAAATTATCTAATCCATAGTCATCTATTATTTGTTATTAATTTGTTAATTTTTATATTATTATATTATTATAATAATCGTTATTATATTTATATATATATTTATATCTATATATATATATATGTGTATATATATATATGTATATATCTATATAACTATATATATAGATATGCATAACTATATACATTATAGCAACAGCAGTTTAGCACACACTCAACACTCACTCGAGCGCTTATAATTGGGTATAGCCACTCTTGTATTTTTTTTCTTTTTTTAAATATTATCATTATCATTATTATTATTTTGTTTGTTTTTTTTTTGTTTTTCTCAATTTTTCAAAATTCTTTTTTTCATTTTTCTCTTCTCTTTTTATTTTCGCTGAGCTACGCTTTGCCAAAGCGGCTCGTAAGGAACTACATTTGTCGCATATACACAATATACGTATATATATATATATATTTTATAATACAGGACATAACAAATAAGGTGTAAAATACTGTTTCGATGCTCTACAATCAGGTCGCCGTCGTATTGATGAATCAAGTCGGAGCCTGGCTGACAATTGAAATTTCAAAAATTTTTTTTTTTTTTTTTCCTTTTTTCAATTTTTGAGGAATATATTATCGATATATGTAATCATTGATTCGTCAGTGGTAAAATATAATCAACCCGATTTGCTATATCCCATACAAGTTCATGTCATCATTATTGTTAATAACATTTTTATTACTATTAATATTATGATTATTATAATGATTATAATGATTATTGTTAAGATTATTATTCATCTTATTATTATTATTATTATTATTGTTATGATCATTATGATCATAATTGTTATTGTTGTTACTAATCACTATTACTATTATTATTATTGTTATTATTATCGATATTATTATTAATCCTATTATGATTATTATAATAATAATTATTATTATTGTGATTATTATGATAATTTCTAAGATCGTTATTGTTATTATTATTATGATTATTATCGTCATAATTGTTATTGTTGTTGTTGTTGTTGTTATCATTATGATTATTAATAATATTTATTATTGAATATCCTATTACATATATATTTTTTGCTCTATAATCATCTCCAATATAATTATTTTGGTATTCTAACGAATTGAAAAATGTTGTTGTTTTTTTTCATTTCCTTTTTTTGTTTTCTAATTTCCTCAAATCACCCAATTATAATGATAATATATCATCGATTCGCTTCCATCAATTGAGATTTCTTCGTTTCTTTTTTTTCGTTTTCTTTTGTTTCTCGTTACAAATGTTGTAATAATGCAAACATCCGAGAATTTTCACGCGATTTAATTGCCGCATTGTATATCTTGAGCTCTTGAAAAAATATGAAGATAAGATTGCCTAACTGTCACGCATATAGGTATATGTTCAGGTATATACACATATAAGCGTAACTTACTATTATTGTACATTTAAAAAATAATTCAATTTGTTTGCTACGTCTTGATATATATATATATATTTTTTTTACTGTTTTTCGGGGATCTCGGGCGTTCGTTATTGCAATTATCATTATACATATATTTACTTTATGACTATGATAGAAGATTATATGGGTAGCTGACGAGCAAACGCATATCAAACCAAAAGGTACAGAGCCCCGAACTTGCCGAGGGAAGTTTCTCTCTTTTTTGTGGATTTATTTATTCATTCTTTTTTTGTTTATATTTTTTTCTTTTTCTTCTTCTTGTGTCTCGTGTTCTTTTTTTTTACATTGGTTTTTCTCTTTTCTAATACGAGAGCCGAGGGATATTATAACGAGTTCGTGAAAAGCAGCTCTCTTGCTTCCTTATATGCGAATTATTACCATTTCGTTCAATACTGACTAGAAATATCATCTGAATATCTTTTTTTTTGTTTTAATAATAGATTCAGTTTCTTCCATCATTTTATATACATTATTATTATTATTATTTTTTTTTACAGCTGCGCAATCTTGTCCCCATTATATTTATACATAATAGTTGGTGTTTTATATATATATATGTATATATGTATATATATTTGTTATTTCTTTCTTTCTTTCTTATTTTTTTTTTGGTTTTATTTTCTTTTTTCTTTTCGAATAGTATTTTTTTCTTCTTTTCTATTTTCTCTTTTAACGCGCTAATTATGAAAAATATAAGATAATAAAATGAAAATATAATAGGGTATAATTATTATTTATAAATTAGGCAATTGTTATAATAAATTATTGCACAATTGAACAAACGATTACTGGTAATTCTCTGGTGCGTATAACGATGTAGATATCATATGTATAGCAATTAGGTAGTTTTTTTTTCTTGGAGATTTTTTTATTAATTTATCTAATCATAATTATATTTCTTTCGTTTTCTTCATTATTTTATTTCGTCGTTATGTTTTGTTTTTTTTTAATTTTTTTCTTCATACATATATATTTATATTATATATATATATATATAATTTTTTCCTTCATCTTCTTTCTTTCTCGTTTAGTTTTGAATTCTATTTATTTTTATATGGTGCCTATTTAATAAAGGAGGAATGTACTTGGTGGTTGCGTAGTTGAGCAAGGATATAAGAATTGAGCAAACTTAATGTATTCGTTATTGTAAAATTTTAAAGCTCGTCGACCATATCTATTAGTCCACGTTACTCTCTACATGTACCATCGCTCCAATTACATTAATATATGGATGAGAAATCTTCAAAAATTATAAATACGTTGGCATATGAAAAAAAAAAGAAAAACTCATAAAATGAAAAGCAGCGAATAAGCTCTTTTACTCCTAAAAGAAATCTTAAGTTATTTATTCGATTTCTTTATGTAATTCGTATTTCTATATATTTTTTTTTTTCCTGTATATATATGTATTTGTGTGTACAGGGTGAGTCGCCGCAAACGTTCGATTCGGGAGGAGCTTCAATTGGCCGAGGCTCCGCCTTCATCCATTTTTACTTGTTATTCTCAAAATTCCGGCTGCCAATCGGCGATCAGATAGCGCTACTTTCGGGTATTCTTATTATTGTGCTCAAGCCTAGTCGTACAATGTATGGTTATGACGCTGAGTGAGACAAAAAAAATCTACACAAATACGTCAGTAGGTAAAAATGGTCGAAGGCGGAGCCTCGGCCAATCGAAGCTCCTCCCCAATGGGACCTTTGCGATGACTCGCCCTGTATACCTATATATATTTGATTTTTAAAACTACCAACGGTCACATGAAACGGTGATAGGCTATAATATAAGTTTTGTACATGAAATACGAATAGTTCAAGCGAATTTTTTAAGCCTGCTAGTCACATTTACAATTTACTCAATTCTTAAAAGCCCCGCCCAACGTCACAGAGCGTAATGCAGTAGCGCATAGTACTAGTAGAATTTGAGTAGGAGTAGAGTTGACTATGGAGAGGTATTGACGTGTAAATAATAATTGTTATTGTTTGAGTTTTGTTTGTTTTTTTTTTGTTTTTTTTTGTGTTTTTTTTTTGGTTCGTTTCATTTTTTTTTGTCTTTCATTTTTTTTTCTTTTTTTCTTTTTTTTTTTTACAAAAATCAAAAACCTCTCCGACGTATGGAATGCTACCTGACGAATCAACTTATAAAGTTTCAAGTCGTTCCACCTCTGTTAGCTGCGGGTCTCTGCGTTGATTTTGCAGACAATACTGCGGGTGCGGAGACACTGCGTACCAGAGTCTTGACAACGCTCTGTTGTCTACCTTCCTTATTATACGCACTAACACCACCACTGTTACCACGACGATGCGTATCAATGGAGATCTTTCCATCGATATCACTTCTGGTAATAACCAAAGAGTCCTGAGCTCTCGTAGTTTGTTTAACGCCCGTGTTTGCGGTAGAGGGTAAAGTTGACGAGACCGTTGGTATCGTTGCTTTCGATGTACCAAGTGACGGAGACCTCGACAGGCCCAATAAGCTAGTGCTACGAAGCTGCCCCGGCTGTTGGACAATATCACCAGCACACCGGTAATCATAGCTGCAGCATAACTGCCCATCCTGCGAATGAAAAAATCATTATGAAAATATTTATCAAAAGCGCCGCGTCGCTTCGCAGTCGTATATAGGTACTAATCGTACAGTGAACTTTTCTATATATCTATATCGTATAGATGATGGAAAAATTTTGCCCTCTTTTCTTTACTCCGATAAACAACGATAGATAATCATAATTCATTCGATATCTTGTAAAATATGCAAAAAAATTTTTTCCAATTCGAGGACAAAATTTTTCTCACTCAGGAAGAGAATTTACATATTAACGAAGTATACATCATGTAATTCATTGTTTCGTTTTGATGAAAACTCCATCTCGATTATGTGTAGAGTACATTTTTTATTATTATTTTTTTCGAAACCGCTGGATTTTCAATATGGCGTGGAGGATATATGACGAGTTTCCGTTTTATGATAAATTTTTTTTTTTTTTTACGTTCGAGATTTTGATCGTGGGTTTGGCTGTTCACGATGTCGTTTCGTCGTTGATCGGAAAATAAGGGCAATAATAATAATAATAATAATATTAATAATAATGAGAAGAATAATGATAAAACAATTAAATGTAAAGCGAAAAAATGGATCGAACGAAACAATTTTAATAAAACTGAATAAATGAAGAGAGTCTAAATTAAGAATTAGGAAGGTATTAGACATTACCTCTGAGTAGTCGCTCTTCAGATACAATAGCTCCGAACTAACGTGGGGCGAGGGGTTTTCACTTCACAAATTACGAGTACATGATATAAATAGTACCATTAGGATCCACACACATTCATAATAACCATGCGGATGTACGAAACAAAACAATGAATTATCATAATATGTCTTCAGTCTGAATAGGTAGGATCTACGCTAGTCTACGCTACAGCGACTTTGACGGAAATTTTCTGCGGCGATTTGCACAAAAAAACAAAACAAGGAAAATCTGATCAATTTGGAATCGAGGCACTGCAATTTATGGTACCTATAACTTGCCGGCGAATATTCCCATTCAAGTCGCTGTAATTTTCTGTATATAATTATATATCTTGATAAGAAATAAATTTGAAAAAAAGAAAAAAAAAATTAGAAAAATAATAAATAAATCCTAGTGCTTCTATATATAATTATAATAATAGATTTCATATGCAATTAAAGAAGTAAATGGTGCAAGAAATGCCGAAATATAGATCAAAACCGTGTCAAGATGCTTAAGATGTGTTTGTATACTGATGTTCGTATATAGTAATTAAATTGACTCGACGGGATTAATAGATTTGTAAATGGATGTAAATTTGATAATAAAAAGAATCGCATGCTTCGTGATCGTGCAGTGACTGCATGAAGGGCACTTTGTCAATTATAAAATTATTTCTTTGCGAATAGATCCAAAAATATACGAGTGTGGTTGTGTGATAGAAAATTCGTAGCGAACTGTGACCTGTATTTTAATGTATTCAGAAAAAAGAAGAAAAATAAACAATCGATGTTTATAAATAATTCAATGAGTTTTACGTCAATAATGGATTTAAATATATACATTCGATGCATAATGATGCTTCGCAGCGTAAAACGAACAAAAGTAGTTGTAAGAAAAAAAAGAATAAATAAATAAATAATTTCTCAAATGAATAAACAATAAAATACAAGCCACTTACGTGCTATGAAATATTTGATAAGATTTTGTAAAACGGATAGAGAGAAAAAAAAAACAAAAACAAACGTATAATAATAACATTATCATCGAATGCAAAAGTGAACAATAGTTATCGAATGATCAGAGTGATAATTGATTACATAAGAAAGTGGATTAAATAATTAGTTAAGAGTAGTAGATTTAAAGGTAGGTAGGTGAGGTAGAGTGACGTGATTACCGATGCACACAACACGCGCTATTGCTCACCAATTGGGCGCAGTACGGCACCTGCAAGGATACCCAGTGTTAGGCTGTTAGTCTCAAGCTAGGCATGTTAGCATGTTAGGTATTGCTGTCGCTATAATAAATTTTTTTCTTTTTTTCTTTTATGGTTTTTTTTTTTAATACTGGTCATCATTCTATTGCGCCCAAGAGGACCGTCGATAATTATTTTTTTTATCCACAGATGAATGCATGATCTGATTTATAAATTATTCATTGTTTCGATGCTGGTATAATACGAAAAAACAAAATGATAATAATAATAATAATAAAAAAAAAAAAACAAGAAATACTAAAAAGAAAATTATTCCACCGTCGCCAAACATATTGTTATGATCTTTCCTAGAAAAATAGAATGAAAATAATATAGGTAATATATATAATATGTATATACAAATATAGTTTATGTGCAAAATGTTGAAAGTGTATATGTGTTTATTATATAAATAAATGTTCTTACGGGTTTTTCATGGCCCCGTTTAACGGGTGAATTCAGAATTCTTGATCGTATACGTGTCATGTGTATTGGACGTTGATTATTATTAGTCAGATCTAGTGACAGCGCTGTTATACAGTCTGGGCATGGATACATCACGTGCACTAATTGGTAAATTTTTGGAATCATTTGAATTTGAGTTTTTCTTTTCTTTTCTTTTGTTTCTAGTCAGGCGCATTAGAATGGTGATATTTTTCGTCGATACAGTCAATGTACGAATGATCATCCATGCAGGGCCGACCCGAAGCAAATGTCACCGCGTGACGTTCGTAAGCCTCCAACATAAGCAAGCTAGCGATAAATACTTTAATCAATTCGCAGGGCAGCGCTTATATTTTTCGTATGCTTTCAGAGAATATATGCCAAATTTGGTAATTTTTCAACGGAACGGAGTTTTATTTTGTTTTTTTTTCCCTTCTTCAATCGATCGGTAAATCGTATACATATCATACACAAACGTATGGATTGATATTTGTTCAAAATTATCGGTATTATTATTTTGTTTTTGGAAAAAATTTGGGATTACCGCCCAATCAGCAGCGATACTTCATCATTTAAGCACTGCCAATCTGGCAACAAAAAAACTCAGGCTAGCTTAGGGACGCCCCTGTATGTGGCTCAAAGTCAACGCTAATATGCTAACAATATATTTATATTTACTAATGACAATTAAAAGTCTAGCGGTAGCAATCTTGCACACTGCACCGAATATATGCAACACAAAATTGAACGAAAAAAAAAAAATTGAAAAAAAAAAATTGAAAAAAACATAATCATATATCATGTATATAATTTGGTAAACTGTATATATATATATATATATATATAATATATGTAGGGGTATATATATATATACCTCATATATGATATGGTATATGATATATATATTATTAATATGCATTCAACTAATTGTAAGCAAAAGGCAATGCTCGTTTTTTTTTTGTTTTTTTTCACAAGTATTTTAATTACTAACCTTGCGTACTCATAAAATGCTAAGTCTTATCAGGGTATGTAGTACATTCATGATAATATATAGATTTTATTAAATGACAATATTCAATTTTGCTATCTAGAAATATATATGTATAATGTATATTTTTTTTTGTACGGGAATAAGATAAATCAATCGGTCGAAATAAAAGATAATTATTTGAATTCCTCTATAGTTCGTTTTCTCCCGAACTATTCTATTTTTTTTTGTCGGTTCCCGCAATCATTCTCCTTACCTCTCCCCAAGGTACACGCGTGTGTGTGATAAGTATCGATTGATTTTGAAAAGATTGAAGAAATTCAACCAGAATTTTTTTGATAAATTCATGAATAACGTGTACGTTGGAGAAAGATTGGAATAATAAAAAAATTTGTAAACGTAATTTTTCTATGTATAATATACTATTTGTAAAATCGAACATAACGATGTAAAATATATTAAATTTGCATTCCCGATTGAAAAAAATTCCTTACCTTGCACTCGCACGTCGTGCATTTGTCGTGGGGATCCTTCCACGAGCTGCTACTTTCGTGCATTATACCCGCGTAACTGCAGGGCTGAGGATGATTAGATGTGAGAGAAGTTCCGTTCGATGAAACTTCTCGAGCGCAAGGATCATCCTCGCATCTTGGACAACAATCACCGTCCTCGGTAACGGGATTCGAACACGTTACCGGTGGACATTCCATTTGCCAGCAGTCTATTTCTCCGTTCTAATGATTAATTACGGTTATTAGTTGTCGAATCAAAAGTGATATCAAAAGAATTATCTATGTTTCCGTTCATACCAAACATTCACAAGTTTGACACTGATATATCCATCTTTCTCCGCTCCTGAATATTAGATGGTGGAGTTCTTGGTGTCTGCAAGATGCGGATGGATCGCATTGCGGGCAACATTTGTCCCTCTGGCTTGCAGAAGTGCTGCAGTTGCAGCTCGGTTCCTTACAAGTAATAACACCGTCTTGGCAAGTGCATCGTCTGCACGGATATCCGGCTGGGGCGACAGTGTCGCCATTTCTTACTTCCTTGTCTTCGAATATGCAGCCTAAAAATGGTGGAACGATGTCAGTTTCGACCCCATTCAACGATCAGCGATCGGTATTGTCGACTGAAAGTTTGACTGATTTTTACAAAACTTACTCAGCTTACAATCGGGCCCACGTTCGGGCGGACAAACGCACATGTAGCCACCGTCGGTATTGATACACTGAGCGTTTGGATGGCAGGTGTGTTTTCTACCAATCGTTTGATCGTTACACTCGTCTATGTCCTGGCATTGAGTTCCTTGAGTAGTGTCGTGCAGAGCACTGTGATATCCTTGCTTGCACCGACAATAATACCAACCTTGCATATTAAAACACGTGGAAGAATGATGACATCTGTGAAGGTCACTGGCACACTCGTCGAGATCTAATTCGCAGCTTGTTCCGGTGTATCCACGTCTGCAGGAGCATTTTCCCGGAGCCACGCACTCCCCGCCATTTTGACAGGGGCGGTTGCATACAGCTGTAACATTGAAACGGACGATTATTGTCAAGGTTCTTTTTGTCTCTCGGGTCAATGAATTCGGACAACGTCGTCTGTTACTCACGTTTACAGCTGTAGCCGTCGCCGACGTAACCATCCTGACATTTGCAGTTGTAACTGCCCGCCGTGTTTATGCAGGTTGCGTGTTCGTCGCAATTGTGTTGACCGGTCGAACATTCGTCCAATTCGGCGCAATTGAATTTATCCGTTCTGTGATATCCCGGCAAGCATTCGCAAATATACGAACCGTTCGTATTGACGCATCGAGTATTGGCGTTGCAGTGATGTCCTTCCGAGCCACCTTGCTGTTTGCATTCGTCGACATCTAAATCAATATTCTATTACTAAACTTGTTGGATCAATTGATGAAGGGTTAATGAATTGATAAAAATAAACAAACAAAGACCACGCTCAATTATCGAAAGCAAACGAGCGTTTAATTAATTCACAGGGAATGTTAGTAGCCTAATATTAGATACCGTGGCAATTATGTCCGTCTCCTTGATAGCCAATGTTACAATGACAGGCGTAAGTTGTCTGGAGATTCAGGCAAGAAGCGTTGATATGACATTTAGGTTTCTCTGCGCAGTAATCCACACCTGTGTTAGTCGGTTTGAAATGCAATGTTAAAAAGTTAGTTGGAGATCATCGATAAATAGCAATTGGTAAAAGTATTAGTTAGTATCGATCACTGTGTGATTATTATTATAGAAATGCGTAATATTAATGAAAAAAAAAAAATAAAAGAAGAAGCAAATATCACCAATCGAATAACGCATACCTGGGCAAAACTTGCAACACTCGTCAGCCACGCTGATCTGCTGACTTAGCGGGCAAGGCAAGGGCGGGCAAATTTCCGATGCATCGCTTTTGTTGCAGGTAAAGCTGCCGTCGTAACACGTGCACAATGTACATGGCTTAGGAGACACTCTGGCATTGTGCTCGTACAAGACGCCGTAGAGCAAGCACTGCACTGTGGTAATAAATAATTGTTGTACGAAATCGTTCGTTGATTGTTTTTTGAAAAAGTGTTTTTCTTGTTTCTCTTTTTTTTTAGGGAAATGAAATTAGTCGGGTGTTATTAGATTAAATAACATAAATACGGATATAGACGCAAAAAAGTGTAAAAATAAAATTCATTCATTTGAAAAGTATAGAACTTTATTCAACGAACATTATTCATGTGACAAGTTTACAACCAATGATAGTTATATACTATGTCTGTGGGCTAATAGGCTAGTTCTAGAAACTGCGGGGTAATCAGTTTAATTTTGAAATTCCTCGCTCCGATATACCAATTACGTGGATTGAGTTAGCGTGGAACATTTACTTACTGCGACATTTCGGGCAGCATTCTCCCTCCGGTATGTAGGGGCTCGTGCAATTCACCTTGGGGCATGAAATTGGCCTGCACTCGATCACGCCGTGAACGCAGGAGCACTGCTTACATCCTCTTTTCCAAGTTTCTCCGTCATAGTGTACAGAACCGTTGACTCTACAAGACTTTTGGCACTCGCATTCCTCCACTTTGCTAATCCTACCTTCTGCAGCTGCTAACTGAAAGGATTTGAAAATGTTTTTTCGCAGTCAATAAACAGGAAACAAAAAAAAAACAAAAAACCATCCGTACTAGGGTGGTCGTTAAAAATTTAATTTTTAACGACGTCCCAAAAAAACCTTCCTTCTGATGCAAAAATACGGGAGATTTTTTTTTTTTTTTTACGTAAGTATACGGATTTGAGAAAAAGTTATGAGACCAATTTTGTCGGGAATTCAATTTTCTAAATTTTTTATATTCCAGAAAAAATAACCTTTGTAGGTCTTAAAATGTTGACCATATGGAGTTAATGAATCTATTATTGAGAATATCTCCATTAATATGAATTTTATGAAGAAAATAAAAAGCACCTTTATTATAGACAATTGAATTCCCTACAAAATTGGTCTCATAACTTTTTCTCAAATCCGTATACTTTACGAGATACTTACAAAAAACTGCGATTTTATCAAAAAATGAACATATGTAGATCGTCTTGAGGCACGTGTTATTTTTGTTTAAAAAAAAAGAAAGAAAAAAAATTCTCTCGTATTTTTTCATGAAAAAGGACGTTTTTTTGGGGTGTCGGAAGAAATTTAATTTTTAACGACCACCCCAATCCGTACGTAATATATAAAATGGAATTCGATTATAGTGTCGTAAAAATTTCTTACCCTTCGAGTCAATTCGTTGAGGTTCTGCATAAGTTGTTCGACGGTATTCTGTAGCATGGAAAATTGACCGCAAGTTGGGCAGGAAGAATCCAACTGTGGACACTGCGATAGATACCCGTGCGGACCGGGAATAAGTTTAACGTCCTGCAAAGCTCCCTGTATGCAGAAAAAGAAAAAAGTTCGATTTAAAATTAAATAAATAGAAAACAACCCTGATTGGTATAAGGAATTTGGAAAAAATGACCAGAATCAATATTCCCGAATATTTCTGAAACTGAGAATCGTCTCCTCAAAATCATACGAGATCTGCTGGGAGGGGTGGAAAAAAACTGGTCATTTGTCTTCTCTATCTGCTAACAGGATTGCGTTCTTTGACATTCCCAGCGATGTCTTATTATCGTGAATATTATTTCAGCGCAAGGGGAATGTTTTCTTTATCAGTAAAAAGACTCGGGATTTTCACCGTCTCTCCCTGCCATCTAATTTGTGAGATGGAAAACTACGGGCTTAAGGGACGCGGAAGTGCGAGCGTTGGACGGTTCGTGAATTCTGATAGTTGGGGCTGAAACGAGACAGTAGCCAATTGTTGGCCGTGAGGGAGAACGGAAGCGGCTAAAAGAGCTGAAATACTTCGTAGCGTTCAGCAATATCGCGTGTAGCGAGGCAATTTATAATAAGACGTCATCGGGGAGGAAAGCGCGATAAGAAAACGTCCCGAGATTGCCGAACGAACTATAACAGGATCAGGCTTTATTCCGCGAAGGATATTTTTCTCTAATTTCATCCCTGACTGCTTAGACCCTCGAAAGGCTCTCGGAGTAAATCCAGCTGTTCTAAATCCCAAGAAAATAAATGACACACATGTGAAAATTGCACCCGGTTGTCTGGGAAACGACAACTGCAGCGTTTGCGATTTGGAGAAAAAATAGCAAAAGAAAAAAAAAACTTCACGCTCTAGCTTCTTCGAATCAAATGATGACTGTACGCGATTCTATCGCAGAAATACGTGGATATAACTTTTTTCTTACTTTCTTCCAAGTATTTTTTTTCATCAGAAACATCTCAGAACTATTGCGAAGAAGAAGAAAAAACAGTTCTCGGAAAAAATTAGCAACTATTTCAACGGACTCGTTTCAACGGAATAAAGTGCAGGCGATAGCGGACGAGAGGAATGACGAGTAGATTATTGATTTCCCTGAAGGTTTTCTCTGGAAGTACTTTGATGATTTGCTTATATTTTCACCCTACGTCAGCCTCCCATGGTTTCTTGGTACCCTGATCTTTTATTTAATACACTCCCCGCCGTTATTTGGGGGTAGTAAAAAAAAAAAAAAGATCGCTCCCTATATTCTCCGCAAGTCTAACGACACGGGTCTCATCGTATGTGGATTATATTCTACGAGGGTGCAAAAAAGGGAGGGGGCAAAGTGCTTTTCGATTTGTCCTCCCCCCCTCCCTGCGGTATAAATTAACTGCAATAACCTCTCCGTTGAAATAAATGCGGTTCTTTTTTTTTTTCTTTCTCTCTTCTTTCCCATCTATTTCTAGACCCAATCCCAAAGTCGTTCAGCGTCGATTCTTCGACAAATTAATTAACGAAGGAGATGATTTTTTTCTTTTTTTTTGCTCCCGTACCTTGAACAGGGAATGCTTGGCATTCCTTTGCCCGACCCATAGCTGGAGTTGGGGGCGGGTAAAGTTTGTGTCTGGTGGTCCGGGCCTGAGTAGGCGCCTGTAGAGGGGATGACAATCGACTGAAAGCTCAACCTGCGAACCGCTGATGCTAAGGGCGACTCTGTGCCACGCGCCGTCGGCCAGACGGAAAGGAAACGCTTCCACATGAACGTTTCCGTCCCTTCTAGAGAGATAATGGAGCCGTAGCTCGTCCTTACGACCGCTGCTCTGCAGCTCCAGATACCTTGGAAAAGAAAAGAAGAAAAGGAATTAGGAGAATATCGAACTAATTAAGAACAAGGATTATATCAATACACTTCAAATTACACGATACGAAATAATCGATAATCGTCTTCCTGTTTTATACATATTTTATTACAAACCTATTGTTCCCGTGCGAAAAGGCAATTATTGTACCAGAATTGGCCTCTTCTTGACGAAGAGCAGCGGCTACCGTGAACTCCGGAACCTGCCGAAGAATCGCAGCAGCCCTTTGAAAACCCACTTCGTTGACACGAAGCTCTCTTTCATCCCCTACGAATATAAAATGGCATGTTAAAGTCAGACGGAATCGTATAATGGAATAAAATTCAATGGTGTTTTGAAATTGTTTTTTACAAACACTCGAAAGAATCCGCTTAAGAAAGACACGCCCTTAGAAAAACTGCAGAACTTTGTGCGCCGCCTGACGATATTGTACTTTGCATAGGAATGTGCACCGTACAGATAACGTTGGATATCATCGCATAAATTCCTAAAGCTCTTGCAAGGGATTTTCATCCCCCCTATATACGAAAAGCTAATTATTGCAGCTGAAACGCATTATTGTTCGTATTTGATTAAATTCTTATCGAAACTTCGCACCCGCTCGAGTACGGCTATATTAGGGCGATTTTTTTTTTTTTTTTTCAGTCCCCACCTGAAATTTTGTTGAATATGTCGAACGAGAAATGCCGTACAAATTTCAGCCCCTAAAATTGCTTTACTTGTGATTTAAAATTTGTATGGTATTTTAAATTATTGGTATTGCATATCGCATAAGTTAAAGTTCAATATCTCGAGAAATATTGATCGGAGTATTTAGGTGTAAAGGACTTTTTTTGTGGGAAATGATATTTCCAATAAAGTTTTCCCTTACATTTTTTCGGTGAAGTTGACCATTTCGGGGATAACAGCGAAAAAAGAGAATTTTTTGTAAAAATCAACTTTAATTACCCGTACCATCTCACCGGCGTGAGTTGCACTTATGCCGTCTTGGACATAATCATAATATCTTGGATCTTGGACAATAAATCTTGGACATAATAGATAAAATCAATTTTAAGGGTTGAAATTTTTAGGGCACTTCTTGTTCGACATATTCAACGAAATTTCAGGTGGGGACTGAAAAGAAAACATAATCGAAAAAAAAAATCGCCCCAAGCTATATACCTATATTCCAACACAGGATTCCAAAGATTTTTTCATATCCTACCGCTCTATAAATTAGAAAATTTGAAATCTACTTTTTTCCCCTCTGCACTTTTTCCTTCGATCATTTCCGACTTTGAATCTTCGGTGCAACAGCAAATATAAGAGCATCGCATCGAGGGTGACGTAGAAATGCGGGAGCAGCGGAAATGGGAGGGGAGAAAAGAAGAAAAGAGGGAGGAAAAAGTTTGCGGAATTTCCACCACGCGCTAATATTTTCACGCCCATGCAGCGATCATCTAGCTCTATTCGTATGAGTATTGCATGGCGAGTGATATTATTACGGGGCTGCCGCGTGTCGAAGCTTTTCTTTTACGACGTGTTAAACCAACAATGAGACGACGACGACCTCTGGGGACCTAATTAAGGTACTATGAATTTTCTACCTCCTATAACATTACCCTCTATGACCCTGCAGCCTGAACTGCCTACTGTTTGTGCAGCTATGACGAATAATAATACACCCCATAGACTACGCCCTGCCATTTGATTTACGCATTTAATGAAATTGTCAGATCCCCGCGACGTCCGGTCGGAAAGATATAAAGTAATTATGTTTGCGTAGTAAAATCGATAGCCGTATTGTTCCGGCGATAGTTAACGGTAGGTATTGTTGTATGATTTGTTCAACAAGTTGAAGACTTCATCATGAATTTTTTTCCCTTTATTATACTTAGGAAAAGAACGTATTATGGCATGGTCGGCAACGTCATACCGACGAGGTTGTTGACCTTCGTTGACCACCCGGCGGTAGCCCCGCCGCAAATCACGTGTCTCACGAAACTGTTGTTAATGATTGAACGACCTTTTCGAGTTGTTTTTCGTTGTTTCCAGTACTTTTTTTCTTTTCTCTTTTCCTCCGACATTCTCAGAACTAAATTGCAATTTTCAGGGATACGAGGTAACAGCCACGGGGGCGCGGAGTGAAGGAAAGGGAAAAAAGGTAATGAAGCAATAAATAAGAAAGCAGCCGAAGCTTGTTAGTGAATAATAGATAAATCCTTCAACATTACCCTGCAGGTAGTACGCCGGTTTAATGGCGACCAATCCAGGAACTCTGGAAACTCCTTGGCGCGTTGTATTGTGGAGTTGTAATACGGTGAGCAGGTCTAAACTACCCCCGTTGTTGACCAGTCCAGCCGTAATTTCCGGCGTCGGGACGCTCCTGATACCCGCGGGGTATCCGGACCTCGTCGAGAGGACGCCGACACCAGACGATGACGTTACCGTAGCTTCGCTCGACGACGCCCCGGAAACTGAAAGCAGAAATAAAAGTAAAGAAAATAAAAATTGTATGGAAAACTTCATATATTTCGCAATCCCTTCGCGGTACGCTACTCGAATTTAATTCCACCAAATTTATGGCTTTCCGTATTCCAGTTTTTACATTATTTCTTCCGGATGATCCTGAGGGTAGGTATGGGCGCCGCGTTGGATGTCCTACTAGAACGGTAAGGTTTTGGAAGAACTCCCGTAAGTAATGTGGGTTGTGTTATACGGTATATTGGGGATGGCGATCGGGGCCGGTGGTCGCGAGTGTTTCCATAGAAACTAGAACCACCACCTCGTATTAAACAGCCGACGTCGTGACGTAAAACCGAGCAAGAACGGCATAGTGGTCTGTACGGTACAGTCCTTGGCCTTTTTCGTATAATTAATGGTAAACCTACGTCCCCCTCCTCACCTTTACCGTTACGTACACACACACACATATACCGCATAGGCAATCATTAGGCCAACAACCAATATTGATTATCGACGAATAATAAAATTCAACGCAGGTGTATAACCGCGTACATTATAGACATTATTATGTATATTGTCACATACTATACAGGTATAATATTATAATCGTTGTGCCAATATAACCCGAGCCGTAATGTAATTGTTTTTTTGTCATTTTTATACCAAAAATATTTCTACACAAAAAAGAATGGAGAAAAAAAACGAAATTGCTGGTTTACGCGCAATTTTCTTCATCTAATTTCTTACAATTCTATTAATTTACCTCTAATCAGTTGGGTTTCTCTGCGCTATCCTCGAAAATTTCATAAACCGGGAGGCACAGCTAATTACTTTAATCCGCCCAGGGAATTAATTTAACTAAGGAGCTCGAAATCCGTCGCCTGGGAATAACAAAGATTGCCAGTTCGCTCGGAATTAACTTCGTCTTATTCTCTGTTTTTTTCCCAACCCCACCTGACATTCTATATCCCGATAAACCACGGACGGATAGAAAGCTTCAATTTTTAATGCGATAATTGAATGGAATTTGAAGACACAAAAAACAATATAAAACTATTTCGTGATTTTCGGATCGATATTTTTATAACCTGAGAAAATATCGGTAATTCTAGTTCGCCGATCGGGGATAGTTTGAATGGGATTTTCAAAATACAGCGGGTGATGATTTTCGACCCCCTGATTTGAGCCGCTGGTCGGATTCTGTTCGGTTGAAATAAGATTGGGTGTGTCGAAGACGTTATAGTTTGCGTGGTAAAAATGCGTCAGTGCGTAAATTGGGCTTGCTCTATATATAGGGCGTCGGACGAGGGCCAGACGTCAGCTAGATGGCAGACAGCCGGGCGTCGCGACGCTGGCTATCGAACCGCACCGGTTACGCGGTCTCCTCAACGACTCGCTACTATCGACTCTTGACTTTCCGCTTTCCGCTCGACTCTCAAGATTTTCACATTTTCCTCATCTCTTTACCACTCGCATCGCACACATTGTCGCTACAACACAATTGAACATTCAAATCTCATCGCGATGCAGACGAAAACGATTCGATTCGATAAAAATCGCCGGTAAAACCGCAGATATTACGTGTCGAGTGGAACAAAAAAAGTAATGACAGTAAAAATTAATGAATAAAATAAAAGAAAAAACGAACAAAAAAAAAAAACGTAGGGGCGGAGCTTTCATTATATTACGTAACGCGGAATCAATATATGAAAACACGCGGCACACGAGGACCAGCCCCTAGCTAGCCACGTACCATCGCGCAATCTACTTGACACCACGTTGCGAAGAATAAAATATACTTTTGACCGGAGGTGTTTGTAAAAAAAAAGAAGAAAATTGAAAAAATTTTAAACGCCGGGAAAGCCGGGAGATGTATTTTTTTTTTTTTTCTTCCACAAGTGATAAAGTGTAAATATTTGACGAAAACTCACCGGAACTTGGCGCACCTTCCGGGGAATCCTGCAACCGCGAAGGGTGCGATTCTTTTTGGGGAGGGTTGAGGACGGCCTTAGCCCCCGGGGACTTTGTTTCCATTCGGTGAGCTCCGGATTGTGGGGCCCTGGCCAGAATAATGAGAGCAGCTAGTTGTAAGGTGGTGTTTATTTCGTGCACCCTCATAACCCGGTAAAATCATGCATAAAGCCAGGCGAAATATAAATTGACGAGGAATCGGGCGAGCTGCTATCTTTACCGTCACATTACTGCGGCACGACTAACAATCGATTCCGCGATCTTTCGCTCAGCTTTAAACACGCGTCGTTTCGTTTTTCGCAATTTCGTAAAATTCGCTATTCGCCGGATTCGCCGGATTCGCCGGATTCGCCGGTTATACTCGCGTGCGATCAACGTGTACGTTACGTATGCCGCTATGCAGCACCGCGCCGCACTGCAAACTAAACTAAACGCAACGCGACGGGGTCGAGAGAAACCCGAGACCGTAGCGTACCGAAGAACTAACTAGCTCACTTACATCTACCCAGAGCCAGCTGTAGAACTCACACCACCTTTTTCTTTATTATTTTTTCAAGGTAATCGGCCGCCACGTGCCTCCGAAATATTGAAACTTATATTCGTGATATGCGCGAAACGCTAACCTACACCCGTAGCTCGGAGCGGACCTTTAAACGTCAAAAACGTTTAGATGAGCGACGCGATTTGACCGAACGATTCCCATAGTTCGCCTACGGAAATTGCGAAATTATTGCGAACTCATTGAAAAGCGTGAAAAAAGCATTTCGCTTTTTGACACACGATCACCGTGGGAGCGCGAGGCGCCGATCGTGCCGCTTTTCGTTATTGTTGGCGTTTCATTATTATTATAAAAGTCACACAGAGACACGCGCGAATATATTTATATACCGGAAACTTGTGCATAGGTTTGCAGAAAACGGTGCCATTCATGCGATGATTAACCTTTGCTGAATATCATTCGCAAGGTAATTCATAATTATGTAGGCTAGGGTCATTAACTCGTCGCTGTACAGGCAAAGACCGATAAAATTTCTATCTTGTCATTTGACACACGATCTGGGAACTGCGGCTACCCCGATCTTCGTCGTTACGCTTCTTTTTTTTTCTCTCTCTCCTCTCCTTTCTCGCTTCGCCGTTTAATTGCTCAAAACGATTATATGTTCGATAAAACCATAAAATGTGAAGGTCCAGAAAATCGTTGACATATTAATAACGGCCCAGATAACTTGACATTCTCAGAAAGTGCATCACTAAAATACCAAGTTTTCGATCGCTTTTTCTCATCTACATCTCCGGCACATCTTTCCGGAAAAAATTCTGGACACCAGGGTGGTCCTTATTTTGAGTATTTTTGAATTTCTGTGATGAAAAAAAATGTACCCCAAGTTTCACCTCTCTATCTTAATTTTAACCCTTGCCGCCTAATTTTTTAATCTTCAATTTTTTATTACGGTCAAAATAATTGTTCAACAAAATTTTTAACTCTGCAGGCTTCATCTTCACAATAGTAGCTGCCTCTCGGAATTCCTACAGATTTTTCGGTATTATAATACCCAAGTTACAGGTAGATATTTTTTTTTAATTTTTCATCACGGCTGAAATAATTGTTCGAAAAATTTGAAAACTCGGCGGACTTCTTCCTTATAATAGTAGTTATTCTCGGGCATTTTTACAGAGTTTTAGCTATTTAATAAATTTTTTTTTTTTTTTTTATTGAATGATTTTTTTTTTCCATCCATCGGCAAATACGATGCTCTCAGTAGAAAAGTATCTAACTCCACTTTTTTCGAAAATCATTTTTTTCTATTTTCTGTTGAGAAATATCATTTTTCATACGCCCTGAACTCGGTAAGCGTTTAATTCAAATTTTTCAGTCTGAAAAGTTATCACACGAAAATTGTCCAACTCCTCATCGGATTTGAAAAATTCAGGATCAAAATCGTCCAACTCCAAAAAAGCTTCTTAGCTGACATAATTTAGTACGTCGACATATTTTCATACATGTACTCAATAATAAACACATTTTTAACAATATTCAATTTTTTTGTTTTTAATTTTATCATTTTTCTATTAGTAAAACGTTTTTTGGCTTTCCTGAAAAATTTACAAAAATCGAGTTAGACAATTTGCTAATTAGTGCGTCGAACTAAAAATTTTATTAGCTAAAAATCTGTAAAAATTCTGAACGATAACTACTATTATAAGGAAGAAGTCCGTCAAATTTCTAATTTTTTGAACAATTATTTCAGCCGTGATAAAAAATGAGAAAACAATATCTGGCTGTAACTTCGGTATTATAATATCGAAAAATCTGTAGAAATTCTGAGAGGCAGCGACTATTGTGAAGATAAAGCCTGCAGAGTTTCAAATTTTGTGAATAATTATTCTGGCCGTAATAAAAAATTGAAAATTAAAAAATTAGTCGGCAAGGGTTAAAATTAAGATAGAGGTGAAACTTGGAGTACATTTTTTTTCATCAATTTCGAATGATCCGAGCCTCTGGAAGCATAGAAATCCAAAAATACCCAAAATAAGGACCACCCTTCTGGCCACGAAACGAGCTATAATGAATTTGTAAAAATGCTCTCCGGATCGGTTCCAAATCCGTAATTGTCGTTCCGTTCCGCGATACGTTCGACGTTCGAGGTAACTGCGTATGAAAAAAAAAAAAAAAAACGCGGATGACGGTGTAAATATAATCTTATATATATACGTTATTATTCTTCTTCCTTACCATATTATTTTCTTTCATTACGAGTTTACCAACGGCGGCGGTAAGGGGGCGAAAAAAATACACGAGCTGCGTATATATGTATGTATATATAATAGTTGTGCACGTTTACAATAAGTATATTCAGACGCGGCATTCCCAACGCGGTGTTAATATTTTGACCAAATATTAAAAACCCACTGCGTGTTGTGTACCTTTTGCTCGCGCGCGCCGCTTTTTCAGATTCCCCGGAGAATTTTTGTTCTCTCTTCCTTCCTTTTTATGATTATTATTATTATTTTTTTTGTTTCTTATGTTTGGCTTAGATTAGATTGTTGTCCCATGTGGCGTGGTGTACACCCACCATGGATCGTAAATATGTATGTGGCGTGTTTCGTGACGTCTACATAATTTTACTATTATACATCCGTATATGCATACATGTGTAACGTAATGCACATATATATCGTCTCCGTGGATATTTTTTGAGAAAATTTTCTAAATACCTCAGGGCAGGTGTTGAGAAAGTGTATACAAATAGAACGTTAGATATTTGTATATCTTCTCAACTTCGGGCAAATTTTTATCCGAATCCGGTTTATCTCGATCATATATCGTCGAATTGATGTAGAATTTTCGACTTCAAGGTCAGACCGGATTATTTTTTTTACGGTGTGACGGGGTCACCCGAAATTCTAGTTTCCCACGTATACATTAGGGTGGTCGTTGAAAATTAAATTTTTTCCGACGCCCCAAAAAAACCTTCCTTTTGATGACAAAATACGGGAGAACTTTTTTCTTCTTTTTTTTCTAAACAGAAATAACACATGCCTCAAGACGATCTGAGTTCATTTTTTGATAAAATCGCAGTTCTTTGTTAGTATCTCGTAAAGTATACGGATTTGAGAAAAAGTTATCAGACCAATTTTGTAGGGAATTCAATTGTCTACGGAAAAGGTGATCTTCATTTTCTTCATAAAATTCATATTAATGGAGATATTCTCGGTAATAGATTCATTAACTCCATATGTTCAACATTTTAAGACCTACAAACGTTATTTTTTCTGAAATCTAAAAAATTTAGAAAATTCAATTCCTGACAAAATTGGTTTGATAACTTTTTCTCAAATCCGTATACTTTACGAGATACTTATAAAAACTGCGATGTCATCAAAAAATGAACTTAGATCGTCTTGAGGCACGTGTTATTTTTGTTTTGAAGAAAAAAAAAAAGAAGTTTCTCCCGTATTTTTTTGGGGCGTCGGAAAAAATTCAATTTTCAACGACCACCCTAGTATACATGCACCTATTCGTAAACGTACCCGCAAGTGAAAGTGTAGATTAAATTTGCTCATAAGGGACTTCGCGTGTCGCCCAAGTTTGCTGCCGCAAACTGTCAAAGTGAAAACTTTGCTATAACGTATTTAATCGGCTAGGAAGTTTATAATTAGCGTAAATAATAATAAGAGGCAGATTATTATACATTTTTCAGATATAGACATAACAATTCTTTTCATTCATTGATTCGTTCGTTCAGCTTTTTTTTTCGTTCTTTTTTTCTCCGAGTTGGCTCGGTTATTTTTCTTATCGCGGCGCGCAAGCTGAGAGTCGGTCTGAAGATTTTTCAGTTACTCCGCACCTATCGCTCTAAGACAACAAAAAAGGAATTTCGTGGTTTGATGCTCCATAGTTTCTCTATATTATATCCCCCGCATCGTGTTCGCATAGGTTTTCTACAAAACTCCATGTGTTTGTCGTCGATAAACAGATATAATAGAACCAAGGCTTTCCTCTACCATGTCATAGAGCCGGACGCCTGATCGTGGTGGGGGAAAACAGAAGAAAAGAGAAGAAAAAAAAAGAAAGTGATTTTTTCAGATTTTTTTTTTGGTACCTGCAGATGCGCGCATTCGATCGAGGGCCTATAGAAAGGAAAATTTCAAATACATATAATAGAGTCGCGACTTGTTTTATTCGAAATATGTTTTTTTTTTGTTTTTCTTGAATATTAGTGCGGGTTTTTGATTCGTCAGAGGTATTCTATACGTGATGTATAATATTATGCGATAGAAAATTCTGCGGACCTAAATAATGGAAGAAGGGAATGTGTAGGGGAAGTATGCACGTATATATATAGGGGAGAGAAAAGAGATTCGAAATATGCAGTGGAAGGCAACCCCTAAATTACGAAATTATAGGGTGCTTGTCATTCCTGAATCGTAAATTTTGATCCAAAGAAAACAAAAATGGACGGGGCGGGGCAGGAAGAAAAAAAACAAAAAACAATTCAAATGAATAGGTTGGGATAAAATCGACTGATAATATGATATGTGTAGAAATGATATTCTCCCTATCGCGTTACAGCGTTTTTTTATTATACGCCTAAAGTGTATAATAAGAGAAACGCGATTTTTGTGAAAGGTTTTTAAATACCTTAAGGGTTGTAATATTTTCACTGCAATCTGGTCGATTAAATTTTCAACATGATATATATATCGCATGTAATTTAGTAGATTTTCCTAATTACGTTGTAATTTTCTCCCACCGATAAGCACGGTATTAGAATATATATGAATATAACGGGTAATATCCACAATTTTTTTTTCTCGATCATTTGCAAAGGTGCGGAATATGGGTACGCGTATAATATAATGAAACTTCTCAAGGACACATTTAAACGAAGACCGATCAACCGCACCGCGGGTACTAAGGACGAAAAAAGAAGAAGGAAAAATTATCAAGCAGAAAAAGAAAGAAAAAAAGGAACGATGTCCAAAGTAAATAAACAAATGAGACACCCCTCAGCGATCAAGGGAGTAAAAACACATTACGCCATAATCATCCGTACAGTCAGAGTTTGGGGGTCATTTCGAAAGACGTGGATATTATCCTATTCAAGGTCTTCGACCTCGTAGCTGTTTTGTAGGGAGGTAAAAATAAAAAATAGATAAATAAATGTATAATAATCTTCGTGTCCGTACATAAGTTCCATAAAAATTGATGAAAAATTTATCGCAATAAGTTTCGACGGCATCTTTAGATTTCCAGCTCTATGCAACTGCAAGAATTTACGCGAATTAATCCGACTAGATGCGAGTAAATCACCGAGCTTGATAGATACTTTTTTTTTCTTCAGTAAAAAGCTTCGCTTCTGAATTGTTTCTTACGTATCTTCGGACCCAATTGATACCATGGGACCCGAAAACAATCTTTGGTATTATATGGATATGCATAGGTATGTTGTATACCTATGTAAGTATTAGTCCGTTCCATGGGCAATTCACCCCGGCGTCGCCGATCGCATCATCAAGAGGGCCATTATTCCGCGTATATAACTTGATATTCTTTATACCCCTCTGCACGGTGGGTATATATGCTATATATACATGTATATATGTATATGTATGAAGCAAAGAGAAGAGAAGAGAAGAGAGAAAAAGAGGAAAGCGGAGTAACGGACGACCCCTCTTCACTCCTTCTTAGCCTTCCTTCCTTCCTTTCTTCCGTCTTTTCTTCCTTCCTCCCTTAATTCTTTAAGATCTCAGGGGATGCTGGCGCCGCCTCAGCTCCGCGGCTAGGCGCCAGGACGCCCCAACATCCCTAGCAAATGGGTAATGGAAGAAACTATACATAACATATATATATATATATACGCGTATTCCGTGTACAGACGTTATATACGTAGCTACGTAACTGATACAATTTAATACCCTTATACACATCCGCAGGACCACGTTTTATATCGTTACGAAACTCACCTACAGGATTCGCGTTTCACTTTACACAACGTCCTATACGGATCATCGTCCGGTGCAGACTTTGAAGACATATTTTATCTCCCCCCCCCCGCCCCTCTGTTTAAACTAATATCAAATTACAACCCATTCGTATATATATTAGGGTGCAGGTCCTTATTTTGGGTATTTTTGGATTTCTATGCTTCCAGAGGCTCAGATCATTCGAAATTGATGAAAAAAAATGTACTCCAAGTTTCACCTCTATCTTAATTTTAACCCTTGCCGACTAATTTTTTAATTTTCAATTTTTTATTACGGCCAAAATAATTATTCACAAAATTTGAAAATCTGCAGGCTTTATCTTTACAATAGTCGCTGCCTCTCAGAATTTCTACAGATTTTTCGATATTATAATACCGAAGTTACAGCCAGATATTGTTTTCTCATTTTTTATCACGGCTGAAATAATTGTTCAAAAAATTAGAAATTTGACGGACTTCTTCCTTATAATAGTAGTTATCCTTCAGAATTTTTACAGATTTTTAGCTAATAAAATTTTTAGTTCGACGCACTAATTAGCAAATTGTCTAACTCGATTTTTGTAAATTTTTCAGGAAAGCCAAAAAACGTTTTACTAATAGAAGAATGATAAAATTAAAAACAAAAAATTTGAATATTGTTAAAAATGTGTTTATTATTGAGTACATGTATGAAAATATGTCGACGTACTAAAATTATGTCAGCTAAAAAGCTTTTTTGGAGTTGGACAATTTTGATCCTGAATTTTTCAAATCAGATGAGGAGTTGGACAATTTTCGTGCGGTAACTTTTGGAATTGAAAAATTTGAATTGCACGCTCACCAAGTTCAGGGCATATGAAGAATGATATTTCTCAACAGAAAATAGAAAAAAATGATTTTCGAAAAAGAATGGAGTTAGACACTCTTCTACTGACAAATCGAGTTTGCCAATGGATGGAGGAAAGAAAAATCATTTGATAAAAAAAAAAACATTTATTTAATAGCTAAAAATCTGTAAAAATTCGGAAGGATAACTGCTATTATAAGGAAGAAGTCCGCCAAGTTTCAAATTTTTCGAACAATTATTTCAGCCGTGATAAAAAATTAAAAAACAATATGTACCTGTAACTTTGGTATTATGATATCGAAAAATCTGTAGAAATTCCGAGAGGCAGCTACTATTATGAAAATAAAGCTTGCAGAGTTTCAAATTTTTTGAACAATTATTTTGGCCGTGATAAAAAATTGAAAATTAAAAAATTAGGCGGCAAGGGTTGAAATTAAGACAGAGGGGTACAGTTTTTTCATTCATTTCGAACCATTTGAGTCTCTGGAAGCATAGAAATTCAAAAATACCCAAAGTAAGGACCACCCCAATATTATATATTCATTTATCGTTTCCTTTTCCCTTTCCTTTTTTTTTTTTTTTCTCCTTCTCTCTGATTTCATTCGCGACGATCTGCCAATGTACGGAGAATATTATTCATGCTGTATATGTGGATATGGCACACGTACATAACGCCTATATAGGTACCTCTACCGGTGTAATATAATTTGACGCAGAAATGGGCTGGGTGGTGCCACTTTGTCACGGGGTTTATAGCCTCTCTGTCATTCGCAATAGCTTCGCTCTCGGAGAAATTCTGGCATGACGGAGAGGCGCACCTCGTACTAGTGTACAGCTATATGGATCTCATCGTCGATCCATAACAACCTGCCAGTCGCAACGGATTGCCGTGAAACTCCACTGTGCGTTACATATGCGCCTTGTCCGGGACACCCGACGATCGTGCATTTTATTGGAAGAAAAAAGAAAAGAAATAAGAAAAGTAGGAAAAAATGGATATTCAAGAGGACGATATACTATGTGCCGCGGTATAGTTCGTATACCCGAAAATCGAGGAAATTATAGAAAAAAATGAATGAGACGAAAGAAAAATTCACGGAGGAAAAAGGATCTTTTGTACATCGTGAGAAAAAAACGGGACATAATCGAGCTGTGGGAAAAGGATGGATAAATAGATTTGTGAAAGCTGATCAAATCGGATGTCCAACGCCGCGGGGATTCATCGCTAATTGCAGAATTTTGCCCCTCGGACACGGTCGTCGCAACGGGGGTTGTGAAACTCGATGAAACAAACACACTATCCGCTCGTACTGCAGAGGAATGAACGACCGCAAACATTTCCACCGACATTTCTCACCCCTTTTTTCATGTATATCTGTACCACGCGTCGAGGAAATAATAACGAAAATGCGGATCAGTTTTGATCATCACATAAAAATCTGACCCTCACCCAGCTATCGGCTGTAATATGGCGACAATTGCTAATCAATCGAACAATTGAGGGTAGAGAGGAAAAATAATGCGCAGTATTAGTGTGGTCGTTAAGAATTAAATTTTTTCCGACGCCCCAAAAAAACCTTCCTTTTGATGAAAAAATACGAGAATTTTTTTTTTTTTTAAACAAAAATTACACGTGCCTCAAGACGATCGGAGTTCATTTTTTGATAAAATCGCAGTTTTTTGCAAGTATCTCGTAAAGTATACGGATTTGAGAAAAAATTATCAGGCCAATTTTGTAGGGAATTCAATTTTCTACAAAAAAGGTGTTCGTAATTTTCTTCATAAAATTCATATTCATGGAGATGTTCTCAATAATAGATTCATTAACTTCATATAGTCAACATTTTAAGACCTACAAACGTGATTTTTTCTGAAATATAAAAAATTTTAAAAATTCAATTCCTGACAAAATTGGTCTGATAACTTTTTCTCAAATTCGTATACTTTACGAGATACTTACAAAAAACTTCGATTTTATTAAAAAATGAACTCAGATCGTCTTGAGGCACGTGTTATTTTGCTTTAAAAAAAAAAAAAAGAAATTCTCCCGTATTTTTTCATGAAAAGGAAGGTTTTTTTCGGGGCGTCGAAAAAAATTTAATTTTTAACGACCACCCTAGGCAGTATGATAAAGCCGGCGATTTCGGAACGCGTTTTGAGGGTGGGATGCAGGCGATAAAAAAATGAAAAATCTCGAAATTCGAAGAGATCCACCATCTTTATTCCACCGTGCTCACGAATTGCTCTAATTTTTTATCTCTGCATTTCCCACGGTAATTTTCTCCCGCTAATTCATCCTCCGGGAGAGACAAACTTTCGCAACCCCTTTTCGAACTAACCGACGAATCAATGAGCACGATGCAGCGGCACAATTTGCCCCTAATTTCCAACCTTTTGTAGAAACTCGGCGATATTATAGATCTGCGCAAAATCAACCCCTGCACGTACTTTACCCGGAGATGCAGAAATCCCCTCGGAAATAATCATCCCCTAGCGTATGACTAAGTTCCCAGGAGATGAAACGAGAGGAAGTAGATATATAGGTATAAAGAAAAAGAAACTCTGAGGAAAGTTGGAACCGGAAGCTGATTCATCGTCGTCGTTGTATTCTTAAATCCATATCCTGATTCTCATCCATGTTTCAATAAACAAAATTCATTTTCTTGGGAAGTTGGACCAAACAATTAAGATTGATCACCGATTGATTAATTTTATTTTTTATTATATTAATTTAGAAGATTAATTTTGCTGTTCATTTTATTTAAATAATTTATTGACGCGACAATTATGAGGAGATAAATTAGTTACAGAATTTTTATTTGTTATTATATATCTGACTAGTTTTATTTGAACAATTTTTTACTTGCTATTATGAACCGGAGTATTTTAACGAGGATGTAACCTAAAAACTTGTCTGAAAAAGTTGGAAATAAATACCAAAGAAACGTTGCAAATTTTTCCCAATTTAACATCTTAATTATTTGGTCCAAGTTCTCGAGAAAAGTAATTGTCTTGTATTCTTATTTCGTCCCGATCGGCTGCAAGAGCCGTAGAAAAATTATTCGAACAAGTTTTATTAACGCGAATTTGAATTGTCGAATTTATTATCTGTAAAAAGAGAAAAGTTCTTCGATCAGTTCGGTTCAAAGAAGGTTCGATCGATCGGTTCCGTACGTAATTAATTAATTTTATTTTTTTACAGGTTTTTTTCTTCTCTCCCGTTTGTTTTTTACTACTGGACTATAGTGCAGGGTGTGTAACGTCGGGATATTATGTGCCAGGCACAGGCCAGCCTACCGGTAAACCGGAAGTTAAGCGCAGAACGTTGAACGAACACACCCTCGACCCGTTCAATACTTTCTTAACGGTCGTCTGCTACGTCGATCGCGGCAGCAGCAGCAGCAGCAGCAGTAGCAGTAGCAGCGAGGGAATATCATACGAAATATGTAGAAAGTTCGACGTTGTTGGAAAATTTAGCCAATCCACCAAATATATAGGTGCAAAATGTTGCCTCGATTTTTTCGAACTCGTACTTCATTTTTTATCATGAAGTATACGGGAAACAAGAAAAATGAGCACCTTTTGACCTTGATAATTCAAAATCAACGGAGTTATGGACGATTCAATTTTTTTGATCTTCCGAAAATGAAAATTTTCAATTCTAATTACGAGGCGTACTGAAAATCGTCAAAAAAATCTCAGAAAATATGTATTTGTTGGGAAATTTTCTCAACTTTTTGAAAAAATTTTTCTTTTTCATGTGTAAATTGATTTTGTCGTGTAAAACTAGATTCGAAACTTTCACACGTCGATTTCAGAGTGATCCCCACTTGTTTCTCAAATTTTTTTTTTCTCATTGCAAAGCTCGGAAAATTTCCTAACCAGAACGTATTTTTTTTATTGGTGCTGTGCAGAAATTAAATTGAAAAACTAAATAAAAAACTAGCTAAAAATTGAAAAACTAAATGAAAAACTAGCTAAAAATTGAAAAACTAAACAAAAAACTAGCCAAAAATTGAAAAACGAAATAAAAAACTAGCTAAATATTGAGAAAATAAATAAAAAACTAGCTAAAAATTAAGAAACTAATGCGCGGGGCGCCTCAAATTAGCCTTATTTCATTTTTCTTGCCCTTTTCCACCCCTCACTCTCTGCACAGCACAAATAAGAAAAATATGTTCTGATTAGGAAATTTTCCCAGTTTTTCGATGAAAAAGAAAAAAAAATTGGGAGACAAGTGGGGTTTACTCTGAAATCAATTACGTTTGGAAGTTTCGAAACTAGTTTTACACGACAAAATCAATTCACACATGAGAAATAATTTTTTTTCAAAAAGTTAAGAAAATTTCCCAACAGATACGTATTTGTATGATTTTCAGTAGCCCGTAATTTGAATAGAAAATGTTCATTTTCGAAAGATCAAAAAAATGGAATCGTCCGTAACTCCCTTGATTTTTGAGTTATCAAGGTCGAAAGGTCCTCATTTTTCTCGTTTTCACCAAAACTTTATGATAAAAAATGAAGTACGACCTCGAAAAAATCGAGGCAATATTTTGCACCCATATATTCGGTGGATTGGCTCAATTATCTAGATTTTACAAGTTATTTGTTAAAAAAAAAAAAAGAAAAAAAAAGAGAAAAGAGAGAGACAAAGAGAGAAAGGTCGTACGTTAAATGGCGAAATTTGTCCAGCGGTGGAAATTGAAATTGGAAGGTAACCCGCCGCCGTCAAGGGCAAAGTTGAGGAGGTAACACACAGGGAGCCATCGCGGGAGGTAGACAACATGACAATTATCCAAACAATTGGAATATGATTGTAGGTCATTTCGACAAATTGTTTGACTCGTTTCTTACTTTTCTTTATCGTTTTCTTCTTTTTTATTTTTTATATTCTTTTTTTTATTTTCTTCTTATCATACGTTGTCCTCGTCACGCACAGTGTGATGTAAAAAAGACCACCCCTCGTTATGTACGAGGCCGAGAGTACCAATTGGTAGGCATAATATATTATTCATATTATCCTCGTTACTTATACTTTTCATTATATCCATCGTATACGCAGCTATAATATAGATCCCAACAAATTATCCGATGAAGAAAAAACAAATCGCAATAATAATGGAAAATCGCCAAGGGAAAACATTATAGGTATGGGAAATTGTACATTACCGCATTACACAACACAGCTATAGCATATAAAATACGAGATTCTCTGGGGAGCAAAAAAAAATGTCTGTCGATTGAATATTCCTGATGGGACCGCGGGGTAGAAGTGTCGGCTGTAAAAAGAAAAAAAGAAGAGAAACGGAAATAAAAAAGATGAGAAGTGAGAAGAGCGTGAAGAGGGCCGATACACTTTGCTCATATAATACTAGGCGGTGGTAACGATAAGTGGCACGTGCTCAAAAATGGTTCGCAAGCTCCTCTTGAACCTGAATATTTAACGTGCCTTATTCCGGTGTAGCGGAGCTAAAAATTTTCGGCCAAGGCTCCGCAGATGCTGCGGGAGCAATAATTTACACGAGATATTTTTTCTTCTCGATCCTCGGGAGAAAAAGGAATTGGAAAAATTAGAAAATTTCTTTTTACATCACCGTATCTGTAGGAGTTACAGTTTATAAAAAAAAAAATTTCGCTATAATTATCAGGAAAACGCTATAGACGATGTGCAGCACTTTTGGTCGCCTGGGCTGACCTGCCACTGACCAGACTACTGCGGATCGAAAAATAATCACGTCGATCCGACTAGAAAGTGCTCTACTTTTTTATTTCACGAATTTTAATAAGATCTTACTACATTGATTTTGACAAGCTTATCGAATGTATTTTCTGATTTTTCTTCTCATTTTTTTTGGATCGACTCCCGAAAAATTCTATCGATCCGCAACCCGAATCATCATACGTCTGTAATCAACTATGGGGTATTGCGCGATGTACGGTCTCGAAAAATAAAAAATGTCTGTCTCAAGAAATTATGTATGAGAAAAAAAATAATAACGTCTGTTTCCGAACTTATAGCGCCCAATAAACAACTGTAACGCATGAAATATACATGCGGCTATAGTGTTGACTACGAATCAATACTTTTCACCGATACTATGTGGTATTCGCGTTACACACCAATCAATACTCCAGTTAGACAAGTCGAAGACCTCCAGATATATGTCATAAAAACACCTTTATTGCACAACCCCTTCGAAGAATATTTAGTTGTTTCTTTTTTTTTTTTAAATAACGGACGTCGTGCGCGTAATAATAGCAATGGTACCTAGAATTTAAAAAGGAGGCTAAACTATACGGCGATTTAACCCCGAAATGCGGTTGCGCAAGATTATTATTTAACGTCTGCATGTTATGCGTGGGGAAAATACGGAGATTCTGGCGTTTTCCGCGAAACGATGAAAACGTTGGGTACAGGGGTGGTTGGCACAGTGGCCCCGCCTGTGTATTCTCTCTTATAGCGGGATGCGATGTAGAAATCTGTCTGTAGGCCGTGACAGAGAGAAGTGGGGGCCGCCATATTGTCTGGCCACCCCGCATTGCGCCAGTAAACTCGGAGTACCAACCCCCAGCCACAGCCACAACTCCAACTCCAACTCTCTGACTCTGACTCCGACTTCTACTACCCCATCGCTAACTCGTCCCCGACTTTCTGTGTTACACCAGCTAACTAGCAAATTTTATTGTGCATTATTCGCATACCATCCCGTCGCCCAATCCGCGAAACCAAAAAAACCGCCGATCCGCTCGCGCTTCTTTCTCTGTATAACAATTGCGCAATTATCCTCAATCATCGCGATACTCTGGGGCGGTTTTTCACGTTCCTTCCAATTTTTCTGTATTATTACGCTTGGTTCGGATCAATCGATCGATCCGATCGATCAACAGGATCTATTAAACTCTCTTATTCTGAAATTTGTCATGCGGACGTCGGATCAAATCTCTTACCATAAGTGCATGTAAATTGGCACGAGGGAAAGATTATCGTGCATTGGGTATGAAAATTAATTAGCCTGTAATTATAAAACTGTTCGGGTTTACGGATGAAAAATATATCGCGTGCCTAATGCCAAAAGGGCGTATAAAAAAAATTTTTGCGGTGAAAATAGCTGAATATAGATCTGATGAAAGCTCTATTTTCGAAAAACAGGGTAAGACCAATAACTTCCCGATTTTAGAAAATTCTTAATTTTCTTAGCGGATAGTTAAAAATTGAACGCCCTTTTGGCTTTGGAACACTAAATTTTCAGTGTTCTAAAGCCAAAAGGGCGTATAACTTGAGACATACGCCCTTTTGGCTTTGGAGATATTTTTTTCATTTTCAGGCTTAGAACATGTTTACAAAACGATTGGCACCAAGTGCCAAAAAATTATACGCCCTTTCGGCATTTGGCACGCGATATATTTATTCATTTTTCAAACGAGGCCTATAACAACTGTTCATATCTATACGTTTGCATAGTCTTCGACTGCGAGGCAAAACGTCTGAGCATTTGGTCATTGTAGGTCTTCGGTCTCCGGTCTGCTTCGGTCAGTCTTTCCTCTTCTCATCGCGTATTGTTTAGTCGCGCCGTATACTCGCGTATTCCACGAGGTTCGAAAGGCGAGACTTCTCCGCATCCTAATCTATTTTTCTTATTACTTTTTTTCACCCTCCCTCCCTCCCTAATTCTCCTTATTATACGTTTTTTTCTTTCTTTCCGTCTTTCTTCTTCTTCCTTTTTCTACTACTGCTATTTCTTCATCGTCTCATTCCTCGCCTCGCTTTCTTTTTCCTCCGTCTGTCTCTTTATACTCGAAGAGGGTGATATGCGGAGTCCCACACCGACCGACCGACCCCTAGCTGTTTGCACGCCGTCCGGCATTCTACCGGCGCCAAATTGATTTTCTTTCCTTAAAGAGGATCCTCCCTTATTCCAAAGCTAGCCGACCACAAAGTACGTTTAATCGCACGCGAGACACCCTCCCACCCCCCTTGCCGCCCCCGTTTTATATCATCCAACCGCGTCGAGTCGGCAACAACAACCTCCACAGAGTCCTCGAGTTTGGGTCAAAGGTCAGGTGGTTATACCTTGAAGAATAATATTACCGCCAACGGGTTGTAACGATAGATATAATGAAAAAAAAGAACTCCGATTCTCAGGACGTCTCGTTTATAATTATCGTCGATTACCTACTTGCTGATTTGTAAGCAGCGACGGCAACGACGATTATTTTATGTTCTACCGAGTAAATGGCGAGCTTTTTTTCGCATATATTTCTAAATTTAGCCACTGGAGTATAATTTGCTCGTCGATTAGCAACGTCACATTTTCGCTGACGTTTCGATCGGCCGTCGATGCGAACTGCGTGCCCTTGTATTCGCGTACCTAGTCGTTAGTGGTTGAAAAAAAAAAAATTGACGATCACTCGATCATTTCGATAGATTGATTGGTTCAGTTAGCAGATACGGATTCCGGAGAGAAAAGTACATAAGAATATGTACGTCAAAATACTGCGAAAAAGAATGTGGATTTTTTATCCCAAAATCGAAACGATCTAACCTAAAATCGATTTTGAGACCTCTTGAGATTTTTTCGATTTTGGGTGATAAAAAGGAAGGATTTTCAAAATTGATTGTAGGATACTTTGCTAACGTGTTTTGACCTCGGAAACACGAATCCTTCGAGTATCCCATCGAGATATCTCAATTTTTTCTCGAATTTTCTTCACTCCGAGGAGCAAAAAAATTGCGAAAACTCGATGAATTCGATAGATGGATCAATTCGGCTTGCGGATTGGGATTCCTGAGCGCGAAACATAAAAAGAATACGTAGAAATGCTAAAAGAATAAAAAATGTTGATTTTTGACCCCAAAATCGAGAAAAAATCTAAGGTATGGATATTTTCGATTTTGGGGCCAAAAATGAACGAATATCTTTAAAAAATCGATTGTAGGATACTTTTCCAGCGTATTTTGACCTCGGCAACACGATTCCGTCGATTAAATCAAGGTAGAAATATAAATGCCGTCGAGATATCTAAATTTTTTCGCTCGGAAAATAAAGAAATTGGAAAGAATACACGCAAAAAAAGTTGTTCCGATTTTTTACCCGAAAGTCCAAAAATCAACAGATCAAATAAACAAATAAATAAACCGTTTAAAGATCTGTCCTCTCCTATATAAGATAGCAATATTCTTTGGCTCCGGGTGTCTTACTGCCATTGGCGAAAAAAAGTAGTTTCTAAAAAAAAAATGAAAACTAAAAAGCGATTTGGGTTCCGGCCGATGGTTCTGCGGCGTTATGCACCGTGGGTGAGCTGTTAGTCTCGTGAGGGTCGCACGCAGGTGTTGGTAGTAATACCGGATGCATATCCCTATCCCTATCCCTATCCCTATTCCTGTCCCCCGTCCCCTGCACCTGCGCGCCGTGCCCTTTTGCCCGATGACGAACGACCCCCTATTTCTTCGCCCCCTGTCGTATCGCCGAACAACGTCTTTATCGAGTTTCCGAATAAAAAAAAACTGTGAAAAAAAAAGAAAATAACGAAATAAAATAGGTAAATTAATTAATATATAACAAACGACGATTCGACGCCCATATTATTACGCGCGGCACGGACCTTCGGTAGTTCGATACTCTCCAGTCTTTCTCATAGCTGTCCCCCGAAACCTGCACGCCCACGTTTTATTTTTCTATTTTTCCTTCACTTCAACGATCACGATCCCTTATAATAATAATAACGCACAAGGTGCATTGTACGTGCGAGAATCGGGCGCATAAAAGTTATTACAGGTATAATAAACACACACGCATATAATTTCGATCACGCGTCATATGGCTGCTGCAATACAAGTTTTTCATCGTTCGTTTATTGTTTTTTTTTTTGATTTTTTTCATCTTTTTTTTTTTTTCAATCGACGTTTTTGCCGTTCGACGATGTCACGTCGCGTAGATGTGCAATAGGCTAGGTAATATAGATATAGAACGGAAGTAGAAGTATAGAAAAATGAACAAAAAAAAAGAAAAAGACAAAAAAATTGGACTAGAACCGAAGAGATGGAATAAAAGAAGAGAAAAATAAAGAACAATAAATAAACAATAAAAAAAAAGGAAGAAGAGACGGAAGGATATATGGGAAAGGAATTGGAACTCCTAAAGGCGACCCAGTTTAGCACATCTAGTTGCAGAAAAGCGACTGCAGCCGCATGCAGCGGCGGTATATCTTATATAAAGTTGGAAAGGGTAGTTCGAGTTACCCAGCCTCGCGGCGCCCTGATTTTCATCCCCCCCCCCCTTATACCCCCCGCGCCGCGCCAGAAAAAAAAAAGGAACAAAAAAAGGAGAAAAAGAAAATATGCAATGAAATGAGCAATCATCCGCGTCGTATTTCAAAGAGCGCGGAATAGGGGATATATAGGCTCGTTGCAGAGGCTGCGGGATTCTATACGTATAAAATGAACGCATGGGATGAAATCGGATGTGAAGAAAGAAAAAAAGAAAATGATTGAATGAATACTTTTTACTTTATACAGAAAAATTGCCTGAATCGTTATATACGCGGGGATACGTTGATATCGGCGAAGGTGGAGCGAAACGAGGGGGCGAACGGTAAACGTTTGTACATTTCGAACCGTATATAAGCTAAAAAGGTAGGAATCATGTATTTGGGTCAATTCAATTGTCGTTTGATATCGATTGCAACTACCTCTATACTGCACCCTCCGTCGCACTGCCGCACACGCTCAACGAATAGCCATTTTTTTTTTTTTTTTTTTTTTTTTCGTTTTATATTTTTCATCACATTTTTTTGTTATTCTTCTTTGGTGTTTTTTAAAACAAAAAAAATTCGCTGCCGTTCCACCGCAGTAACCGTTTATGTTGCGGTTGTTCGATTTCATTCTTTTTTTTTGTTTTCGTTTTTTTTTCTAATTTTTTCAAAATTTTTCTCATCTTTCGCTGATCGAAATAAGAACGTAATTAGACGCTCGTACAAAAAATTGACCAGTGAATATAAGAATGACAGAAAAAAAAAAAAAAAATAGAAAAGAACGTCGACTCGTGTGCGACGAAGCTAGTTGATCATGCGGCTAGCATATAACGGTTAATTGTTCGATGTTGAAGGGTGTGCAGCGGGTAGTATATGGAAGCACGTGCCCACCACCTCAACCGCGTGTTCGTATGCCCCCCCCCCCCGAAAACCCCCCCGTTTCCCCCTTTGCCCTTCCCTCAAGAAATATAATATCATCAAATTAGACCTATACTGTATGGTACGCGTATAACGAGTCTGCACTATATGTAACCTTAGAGTCTAATTATACGCTGCTATTCTTCCTCCATCTCCTGCACCACCCTCTGCGCAGCACGCTTATATTCGTATATGATACGTCTTTTGATCTCGTCTCGTCCGTCGGACCCGTCGCATTAGTGACACTTGGATCGGTCTACGCTATACGGTTTTCAATTTTTTTTCCCCCCATCCTTCCTTCCGTTTTTTTCCCCTTTCCGTCTGTTTTTTTTCGCTTTTTTTTGTGTTTTTTCACACACAACTTTTTTTTCCTCTCCATTTACCCAACGATCAGAGTTAATCGCCGTCGTCGTCGTCGCGCAAGTTTCGTGCAAAGTAAACGAGGACGGTGGAGGTCGATGTCGATTAATAAAACTAAAACCATAGAGTATACGCGGCTATAGAGTCTGAAGGTGGCAGACGTGTGCATATAGGGTGTATTATACGGTTTACAAGACACAGGTAATATTAAACCACCTATCTATACCCCTGATCCCTTAACCTTGCACTTCCGGTCAACACCCCCCTCGATAGTTTCACCTGTTCTTTCAACAACCTACCGAAGATCATTGACTTGTTCATTTATTTATTCATCTCATATATCGACACAATCGGTAGAAAAGTGTATATAAACTCCACTTTTTTTCGAAAATCATTTTTTCGTATTTTCTGTTGAGAAATATCATTCTAATTCATGCGCCCTGAACTTGGTAAGCGTGCATCAAATTTTTCAGTTCGAAAAATTGCCGCACGAAAATTGTCCAACTCCTCATAGCTGATTTGAAAAATTCAGGATCAAAATTGTCTGACTCCAAAAGAAAACGTTAGAAAAGTGTCCTACAATCAATTTTGAAAATTCTTCATTTTCGCCCCCAAAACCGAAAAAATCTCAAGGGGCCTCGAAATCGATTGTAGGTTAGATCTTTGCGATTTTGGGATGAAAAATCAACATTTTTTTTTCGCAGTATTTTGACGTACATCTTCTAACTCCACTTTTTTTGAAAATCATTTTTTAAGTATTTTCTGTCGAGAAATATCATATTTCTTCATACGCACTGAACTCGGTATAAGCGTGTAATTCAAATTTTTCCAGTTCGAAAAGTTGCCGCACGAAAATTGTCCAACTCCTCATCTGATTTGAAAAATTCAGGATCAAAATTGTCCGACCCCAAAAAAGCATCTTAGCCGACATAATTTTAGTACGTGGACATATTTTTATATATGGGGCTGTCCACGTCAACACGACACGGCTCCAGACCTCGACATCTCCGATTTAATTTTGAATTTTTTATATGTTATCATTCTATCTTTGGAGGACCTCCCAAACTATTTGTATTTTTTTCTTCTAATCAAGGCCTTCGGAGCTATGAATTTTTTTAACTTTGAAAAAAATACCTTTTCGAAAATTCTGACAAAAATCACAAAAATTCTGTGGATGACACGGAACAACCTCCCACTCGCAGAAACGTGGGCAGAATTTTTCTTATATTTTTTTTCAATTTAAACATCTGAATAACGAAAGTTCGAAAGAGTTTTGCGAATTTTTAGTAGGTTAACGGTCATTAAAGAAGCATTTTTCTGTGAAAAAAATGTAAGAAAAATTCTGCCCACGTTTCTGCGAGTGGGAGGTTGTTCTGTGTCATCCGCAGGATTTTTGTGATTTTTTTCAGAATTTTAAGAAAGGTCCTTTTTTCAAAGTTAGAAAAATTCATAGCTCCGAAGGACTTGTTTAAAAAAAAAAAAAAAAAAAAAAACATTAGGGAGGTCCTCCAAAGATAGAATGATAATATATAAAATTAAAAATTAAATCGGAGATGTACTCAATAATAAACACATTTTCAACAATATTCCAATTTTTTGTTTTTAATTTTATCAGTTTTCTATTAGTAATACGTTTTTTGGCTCTCCTGAAAAATGTACAAAAATGAAGTTAGACAATTTGCTGATCAGAGCGTCGATATGTATTATACATCTTGGACATATTTTTCCAAAAAATCCCCAAAAAAATGAAACACAATGGAAATACTTTATACACCGGTCGTAAAGTTATTTGGACATAATTTTTTATTTTTTGTACCTAATAAATAGGGGTTATCATTATCATTATTATTATTATTCATCTTTCTTCCTCGAGTGGGGTATGTATAAAGCTAAAATGCGATAAAATCTAGTGATTATGAGATCGTAAATCAGTCGGGTGCAGTATAGATACATATATACATATAACGTAGGTGTAAAAGGGTGGAGTTTTGATAGCCCCGTTGGATACTAGCGGATCTCTGGAGATGAGCCAACGTAGACTTGCGGTGGTATATATCGTTTTTTATTATTATCATTATCATTATTATTATTATTGTCATTGCTTCGCGGTCGTGAGATATGAAATTTTAGTTCTTGGGTGGTCACCCCGTATGGATGCGATATAATAATATATGAAGTAAAAGAAAATCTCATCTCGAGAACCGGCGGATAAATAGCCGCGACCGGCTTCTGTTTTTTTTTCAACTCATCTCTTTTCAAAGTTAAAATACAAGAGGAAAAAAATTTGCGAATCGAAAAATCGAGGAGATCGATTTGTGCGTGGTAACAAATTTCATAGCTTATATTATCACCGAGATTTACAAGTTCTCGTACGAAATTTGTATCCCCCCCGCCCCGGAAAGCCTTTGAAAAACCTGATGGGAGGAGATTAATTAGGATAAATATGATATTTATTATTTTTGCTGGACCCGTGAATCGGGGATATTGCGCTATGGCTGGGAACGAGCTAAATGAGGAGGGTACTGAGACATATTTCTATGCAGACAATGTCCGCGAATTTTGTTCTATTGATACGATCGAGACGTCGACGGTGAATCGTGAATTTTGGCCATGATCCAGTGCCACTATACCAGGCGCCGTCGTCATATCGCGAGCGTAACGCGTCTGGATGCGTGATTCAAAAATATATTATATCTCAAACGTAGCTGCATCCCGATTAATTCGCGCGATGTCCGAAACCGCAGGTGATCGATGTCGAGGAGATTTTTTTTGTCTCTGTTTTTTTTTTTTTTTTTCTCAAATCGAATCGGTGCGTAGATTTCAAGCTCGGAATCGTATATCGAAGCTCTAATTAGCAAATTGTCTAACTTCACTTTTGTAAATTTTTCAGGAGAGCCAAAAAACGTTTTACTAATAGAAAAATGATTAAATTAAAAACAATCGAGGCTCAAATGGTTCGAAATGGATGAAAAAAAATTTACTCCAAGTTTCACCTCTCTATCTTAATGTCAACGCTTGCCACCTAATTTTTTAATTTTCCAATTTTTATTACGGCCAAAATAATTATTCACAAAATTTCAAACTCGACGGGCTTCATCTTCATAATAGTAGCTGCCTCTCAGAATTTTTACAGATTTTTCGATATTATAATACCGAATTTACAGCTAGATATTGTTTTTTAATTTTTTATCACGGCTGAAATAATTGTTCGAAAAAATTGAAACTTGGCGAACTTCTTCCTTATAATAGTATTTATCCTTCAGAATTTTTACAGATTTTTGGCTCTTGAATTTTTAGTTCGACGCTCTAATTAGCAAATTGTCAAACTCTATTTTTGAAAATTTTTCAGGAGAGCCAAAAAACGTTTTACTAATAGAAAAATGATAAAATTAAAAACAAAAAATTTGAATATTTGAATATTGTTAAAAATGTGTTTATTATTGAGTACGTGTATGAAAATATGTCGACGTACTAAAATTATGTCAGCTAAGAAGCTTTTTTGGAGTTGGACAATTTTGATCCTGAATTTTTCAAATCAGATGAGGAATTGGACAATTTTCGTGCGGCAAGTTTTCGAACTGAAAAATTTGAATTACACGCTTACCGAGTTCAGGGCGTATGAAGAATGATATTTCTCGACAGAAAATACTTAAAAAATGATTTTCGAAAAAAAGTGGAGTTTATAGATACTTTTCTACCGAGAGCATCGATATAGAGAATTTTTTGACACCGTCGCCGATGTCGCTTCTCCGGGAGATTCGAGGGTTTTTTCTATATTTCGTTTTGTTTTGTTTGTATTTTTGGAGTAATGAAATTATCGAAATGACGTTTACGAGGGTCCTCGTTAAATTTAATTCACAAACGTCGGGGGTTTTACGACGCTGTTCTTTTGAGCGCAGCGGCGCTAAGTTTCTGCAACGATCGAGAGCGTGTCATATAAGGTGGTAGGGAGGATAGGGAGGACTAAAGAAATTCTCTGAATTTCTGAATCAGGCTTCTTTGCAGCTGGCTATAAATGTTCTCTCCTTATATTCTAGAGATCGGGAGAAGCCGCTCGGCTTTTATTTTCAATTTATTTTTCTTGACGCCTCCTTCGGATACGACAGCTTCATTTCTCGTCTGCCCGGCTGTCTGCTGCCTCTCCTCTTTCTCTTTCTTCTCCTCTTCATCTTCTTCGCTTTTTTCTTTTTTGTTTTTTTGCTGCATTTCGTATTTACTTTTGCTTTCGCTTTCGCTTATGCTTCGGATTTCTTTCCGCCGGTGATACCATAGCGAAGCTGATATCCAACGTCCACATCTAAATTTAAATCTCCTGCCAAAATTGGGCAACGTTTCTACGGATCGAACTAATTTAAAAAATCGATTTCGAAGGTTGGAGAGAATTATCTCTACAGAGTCTCACCTACCTACTTCCAAACGAATCTATATGCTTGGCCGTCGACACGTCAAAATCGTCAAAACTTCACTGCGATTTTACATTACGAATCAAGTACTCGAGTCCTTCCAATTTGAGCCATAGTTATTATAAGAAAATTGAAATCCCGATCGGTGCACCTGGCCACGGTTCTCTTGAATCTCTGGGCCCATGAAATGCTAAGAATATCATCGCCAACATTGCCGGGAATTAAGCCGAATATATACGCTGTCAGTTTTTTTCTCGTTTTTTTTGTTCATTTTTTTATTTTTCCTTCCAATTTCCGATGAAACGCTTCTGATTATTTTATTTTTAATTCTTCGTTTGTTTTTTTCATGTTTTGTTACATTTTTTGTTCTTTTCCTTTTCTCTCTAGTCAGGGTTAACGAACTACGGTTTAATCGCATATTCTGCATTCTCCAAATTGCGGACTTCCCTACGGAATCCGTAGCTATATACAGTTAATCAATTAAACGACCCTTTACTCAATTATACCCTCGATTCCAATTTTAGTGGACCAGATGAGATAAATTTATATACAAGCGTTTAAAGGTTAACGATTAATTACGTTGAAAAACCAAAAAAAAAGAAAAAAGTGTAGTATAAAAAAAAAAAAAAAAAAAAACACTCTTCGAGACTCGCGCGGTGTTGAAATTGAAATAGGTATACCACAATATAGCGCCACGTTTATCTAGTTCTTTTTTTTTTTCTTACTTCGCTTCTCCTTTTATCCTCGTTGACCTCTTATACCTCGTTATATACTCGAAGACAGATGTTCTTTAGCTCTTTCCTTTTTGCTCCTTACGTCCCACAAATCTCGCTTATATATATATATATATATATGTATATACATATAATATATACCTACATAGAAGAACATCTTGCTTAGCGAACCGCGATCCTGAAACTGCAATTCTACGTGACGCTACCATAACTTGACCAACAGAGTATTAAATTGCTGGACCGAATCGTTTTCGTGATTTGTTCAGGAAAAAATCGGTCGGATGGCTGGACGCGGCGTACGTCTGAAAATATGATTTTCTTCGCCCCCCCCCCCCCCCGCGGTAGCCCCTTCTTTTTGTCCTTATTTTCACGGAAATTTCAGCAAACTCGATTATAACCACTCCCTCGATGATATATCAATTAGAAGGTTCGTCACTAATTACTATATTATACCCCTTGTATTTCCGGAATATATTTTATGATGTTTGCTCATATAATTAAAATGGGTCTCTAGACACTCGTATTTGTGAATATAGATTGCGAATAATTTAATTAGAAGCTGAAGAAAATGGAAAAATAAAATGATCGAATCGATAAACTGTGCACACAGTTTTTGGCGATTCGTTCTATACATTTTCAAGTCTGAACGCAGAACGCGATTGATGAATTTGTTTTACGATTGATTCGTCAATTATCTTGTTCTAATCCGATGTTCCCTAAGAACAGGTTTCCTTATCCCCCACACATAACGAACGTATTAATTAACTCGAAAGTTAGTCAATCGAGAAACGTAAGAATCGATCGGTTCCCTGGCGCGAGGCTTCCTCGGGTTCGTAACGCAGCTAAGCAGACCGAAGGTAAAACTTGCTCGTGGGTAACTAGGAGGAAAGAAAGCATTGGGTTTCGATAACTTCACGTCGATCGATTCCTTGTACAGTTTATATCGCAGAAAACTTCCCCCCCCCCCGCTGGTGTGATCGGTGAAATTTAACGCATCGAGAAATTCGGGTAGAATATATTATATATCGCTCTCGATTATCTCTTTGAGATGTATGTATTTTTTTTTTTCGCATTTTCGTATCGCACGATCGGAAGGTAAAAAAAAAATACATAGAAAATTGATCGGTACCGAGTAAGGGAAGAGAGTTTGTTATCTTCTTCTTTTTTTTTCTGGATGCAGGGAAGATGAAAAAGGGAGGAAGCGGCGACAACCCGGCGTCTCGCGACGCCGAGGGAAAAGCGAACTTCGGCTCGTCGCGCGAAGTTCGGTGGTATGAACGAGATGAATTGAGATGAGGAGATAAAAAGATGGGAATCAGATGAAGAGATTGGTGGATCTCCCCAGCATCTCGAATCGCGTCACTCGCGTCCGTCGACCGTGAGCTGGTGGTGCTGGACCGAGGCGAGTGCCGGACGCGAAACAGAAATACTCGACAACGGTTGCGGCCTATTTCGGTGTCTCACGTTCCTCCCCTTGGCACCCGCGACTATTTCTCTCCCTCTTCTCTATTTTCTACTCTCTCCTTTTCCTCGGTTACTCTCCCTTTGATTTTGGTACTATTTTATTTTTCTTTTTGCTTTTTTTCAAAACGTTTCGCAAACGGGACAATCGACAACTACGGGGCGGATGGACGCGGAAAAATTGTATGCCGTGAAAGTATATTTCGTTGGATTCGAGAGCGAATAATTGAAGTCGGGGGAAAGAAAGAAGAACCGCGATCACGTTCGCGACGTCCCGGCGCGCGGCGTCGACGAGACGCGCGTGACACACACTAGACGACACGCGACACTTTGCCGCCTCTACTTTGCCGCTGCTGCCGAATGCTGACGATGCTCGTGCCGATGCAGAGTCAGTCTCGCGGCGTTATTTCGGTTGGGAAATTAAAAATAAACGTAGACACGACGCGATCGTTCGATGCGTCTGATCTCGAAGGACAGATTGAGGTGAGAATCACTTTAAATCCGTAACTACTAGGAATACGGCGAGCGAGAGGCGGATAATTCGCGGCTGACTTTCAGCGCTGAGAAAGTTGCTGACAAAGAACCAATTTCACATCTAACGTCACCGAAATCTGCAGATTAGACCTGTCCCTAAAAAGGGTAAAATTGAATTTTGATGCTCCCACCCCTCGAATTGGTTCGAAATAGTATAGAAGAAATGCCCAATTTTTGTCCATTTTTTTCCTCTATATTTACCCACCCCTGCAAGGCCCTACTTTTTCTCATAAGGAAAGCGTTGGTTTTTCGTGGTGTTTAAACGTTTTTTCACCGTTGGCCCAATTATCAGCTAAAAAATCTGCAACTTGCAGTAAATGTTGGCAGTGATGATATCTTTCGGTCGGATTTTTTTCAGATTTTGTAGAAAAAATATGGGCTGTAATCACCCCTTTTTTCTCTGTCTGTTGCGAAAAATAGCAAAAATTTAAACCTAATCGAGACGGCTCAAGGGGTGAGGGTTGAATATTTTTACATGACTAATTATTTTGTACATACGAAGAATTTCCGGTTTTTCAAGACCTATCCCAATGAATTTTTTCAACATTCAGTTATCTAAATAACGTTCTTCAACATTTTCTTCTTTCGACAGCGGTGTTTTGCAACATACAGAGGAAAACGGGGTGATTGAAGCCCGTAATTATTTCTGAAAAATTTGACAAAAATCGGACTGAAAGGTATCATCACTGCCAACATTTACTGCAAGTTGCAGATTTTTTAGCTGATAATTGGGCCAACGGTGAAAAAACGTTCAAAAACCACGAAAAACCAATGCTTTTCTTACGAGAAAAAGTGGGGCCTTGTAGGGGTGGGTAAATATGGAGGGAAAAAATTGAAAAAAATTGGGCATTTTTTCTATATTATTTCGAACCAATTCGAGGGGTGAGACCATGAAAATTCGATTTTACCTTTTTTAAGGACAGGTCTACTGCGGATGGATCCAAAAACTTTTCGTGAAAAACCCAAGCAGATCGTACAAACAATCGTCCGTCTCGTTACGGCGTGGAGCAATTGGGTAACGGGGTGTATGGGAATGGGCAGAAAAGTCAGATAAATTAAAACTCGATCGGTCGGGGGCGATAAGGTGGAAAATTAAAATTGGGGGCCTATTAATATGACGGGGGGGAAATGGAAAAAGATGCGTCTGGCTTCGCCCGGTTGAAACCGAACTTTTTCTTCGCCGCTGCCGTTTCTGCCCATAAACATGTACATCGAAGATATTTTATACGAAGGATCGGCTATCGAGTATCGACCGAGTAATTGGGAGATACGGAAACCCGGGGCTCGTATTTCCTTGCCGTATATAATATGTATATCATAATATTTTCACGCCCTCGTTCCTCAAGTTGCATGAGTGCCGCTTCCGAAAACTTCATATACGGACAATAATTTACGTCCAGTTATGATAGCCCGTCAGCCGGGTACGTCCCAAGGTCGAGTTAACCGAATTTCATGGAATAGAACCAAAAAAAAAGAAAAATGGAATAAATGAATTAATCGAATCAAAATCAGACGTCCGAACTAATTTCGCAAGACTTTATGTGAGAAATGAGAACCGGATAAACCGACGGTGACAACGCAGATGTCGAGTCTGACTGACTTAATGTTAATTATAGAACTGTTGGACTCTAACCAATCCTGACCTGACTTACAACCTTTTCATTCGCCGAAATTTTAGTTACCCACCTTTACGCGAAACGAAGGATAATAATTTCTGCGTATGGTAATTAATTTCTCTTTCTACGGAGGATGCGCGGGGGGAATAAGTTCGCGGTGCGAAAGGATGAGATGTAAGTAACCATCCTCGATCGGTAGAAGTACATGGAACAGAGAGGAACGGGCCGGCGTACGGCCTTCAGGGGTTCGTCGAGACCCTGTTGGCCGTTGGTGGGGGGTCGAGGGTGATTGGGGCCGATCGATGAACCTCCGACCCTCCGCCCGCTCCCCCGATCCGGCCGCTCCTCTTTCCCTCTTTCCCTCTTTTCCTCTTTTCCATCTTTCTTATTACGACGCCCCTGCGCCCATCCAGACCTACGTATGTTCCTACTTACACCCTCAGGTATCCCTGGCCTTCTCCTCGCTTTAAACGCACGTAAAACAACGTCTAGCTTACCAGTAAATTCACATCACTTGACGCATTACGTCCATTTCTTCCTCACTTTATTACACCTCTGCGCCGTAAGTAGATTGGGGCATGTAAATTCACTTTGGATGGGGTGGAAGGGAAAAAGCTCGGGGACTCAAAGTCAACGCCCTATGCGTACGGGAGGTGAATTCCTAGCTTTCACCTACAGATGTACTCGAGACGAAATAATCAATCGATCTATAGCTCGTGATGGAAGGTCGTAAGAGAAATTCGTTCGTCGTACGTATTTTGTTAGATGAATAAAGTATGAAGGGCATAAAGTAGAGTGGAGGAGGATCGTAAATCGTATAGGTTTTACCAATCAACGTCGGATACGACGATCGGCGAAGACCGATCGATTGGAAACTCGCATATCTATGCTCACAATTAACATCCATCCGCCATCTGTATCTATGAAGAATCTATTCCAGCGACTATTGGCAGTAGATCAGTAGGTGTGTTCCGTTCGTTTCAATCTCTTTGAACGTCGAATAATAAGAAGTATAGTTTACATATTCATGGGCAAAGTAAATTTCAGAGATAAACGACAGACAGACGGGCGGATATGAAATACTCGGTAAAGTGCGTCATCCTTGGAATTAGACGTTGGTCTATTAGAAACAAAGATTATAGAATCCGTCCGTTTGTTTTCGATAGTTGAATTTCCATCATCTATTCACTACGCGTCTGACGGTTCGAGCCACAGCTCTTACGGCCTGGAAGCGAAAGAAAAACACAAAAGGGAAGAAAAAGAGGAAGAAAAAAATCGGCAGAACCGTTCGCCGTGCCGAAAAATTCACCGGGAACGGTAACGGCGACGGCTACGGCTACGCTCTCCTGTACCATGTGACCTAGAGGATTGTTGTTCGTTTAAACGTTCCAAGATAGATAGCAAAGCGAGTGGAATGAAGCGGCGAGCACATGGCCAGCCGGCGCAGTACGGGATGGTTGTATGGCTTGGCACATAGGCACCACGAAGCCACTGTCCGTGACAGCAGCTGTCACCCTACTGCCTCTACACAACGATTCCTATCGTACCTGTAATCGTACGCCCTTCTGTTCCTCAGCGATTCACCGCTCTGTTTTATACGTACAACATGATAATCGGTGCAAGTGCTCCAAGGTATCGATAATGTGCATGCTTTTTCTTATCGCTTCGGAATTCGAACTAGGAAATGATGGAGAGCGCGATCGGTTGCCCTCGGCGAACATCCATTTCATCGATCCGAGAAGCTCGTTGGGAATTCGCACAATGACGAATAGAAAAAATCCCTCTTTCTTTCCACGGAATCATCGTTCTTTTGGCAAGGGTGCTTTGGATTGGCCATTTCGAACGAGCACATCGAACGATCGCAACGATTTGTTGGTTTAGCGCATCGTCATCGTTGTGGGATTGAAATCGTACAAGAATACTGCAGTCTGTTTTCCAGATTCTATTCCGACGCGACCCCAATAGGTTGCGGAGATAGATTATTAGAGAGAAATCCGGGAATCTAGGATTATAGTTGGGGTCGTGGCGTACCGTGGGAATTAAACAGGGTGTTTATTTTACTTTCTTTTCTTTTTTTTCCAGGTAGCGTTCCCCGATTCCCCGATGTTTGTTGGCCCCGTGTATGAGGCTATGACACCATAAGCCAGTGCGTAAACTAGCGCGTGTTCCATACGTTCGCGTTGTTGCTCATCGTGTGACGAGCGATGGATACGAACATCGTCAGTGTGCATTTACCGGGGTGAAACAGGCGCAGCTAGCAGCGGTGCACATGCCGTTCCAAACCCCCTGCCGCCCTTTTCTTCCTTCCCATGTTTCCCTTTGCCCCCTAACGTCCTTTATTTCCCCCCGTACAGTCGCTGCGATCCCCCGAACAGGCCCTTCGGGGCTAACATCTTACAGAATTGAGAAGCACATTCGCTATAAGCGAAAAACACGAGCGTCTTCTTGCGCATGAAATCTTGCAGTTGGAAAATACCCAAGAAGGAGTCCTGTAGCTTGATATTCGAATTGCGTAATATTTGCTGAGAGAATAATTAGCCGGATCGAATGAGGCGGTAAAATAGCTGCATACGTTGAACGCGAACGTCAGGTACTATTCCTATGTTAGAAAATTTTACAGTAACCTGGCCAAGTCTTGTTCAGTTTGCGGTTAATTAAATTCACGATGAGTCGGAATTGATCGATAGATTTCTCATTCTTTATGGATCGGGGGGTAGGGGTAGATTCGCGTTCGCTGAGTCACGAAGAAAACGATGAAAGATATCGTGCATAGATTTCATAGACGGATATAAACGACGATCGCGATGACCTTGTTGAATATTTCTCCTCAACGGCGCTCTCAAACTCGACGAATATTCCAACAGACTTTGAGATTACAAAAATCAAGGCAATCGGAATGAAATAAATGGCTCGAAGAGCGCTTAATTATTATTTTTACCTGGATGCGTGGCGAGTAAAGAGACGGCCGCAACGGCGATTGCGAAGAATACAGCTAGCGACGGATGTCGTCTTCTTTTGGCGATCGAGTCGACGAATGTCGGCGGATGAGTTGTTTTTTTGTCACGAATTGCTCGATGTCTCCGTACGTTCACTTGATCTCGATTTTCATATCGCCACTCCCTACCACTTCCACATTCTCCCTTTACTAATCCTAACGCTAATCCGGTGCCCCGGAAAAATTTATTCGAATGATTTGACTCCCTAATTTCCCCTCTTGGCCACGGTGAAGGAGGATCTGGAACCGCGGCTAGTGTTTCCCCGTTCTTGTCGTTCTCCAGCCCCGTGGATCGAATTTTGCCGGCCCAAATACCATAGCTGAGCGGTGATCTCTGACGTCGCTTTTCATGGTCTCTGGGGTTATCGAAGCGACGGCGACGTCGGTAACGGGAGCCACGTTTGAGGTCCAGGCGTCGGGTTCGGGCCCGGGCATGAGGCCCGTTCATGGCCTGGGGCTCGGCCAGCGTGGGCTGCTCCTCAGGTCAGCGTCTTCGGTCAACACCACCTGTCTCGTCTATTCCCAATACCGACGGTGACCACCGCTGCTGCCGCATCACAATCACACAGCCAGAAACGCCGGTCACTCTTCAGCTCCAGCCCCCTTATTGTCCTTCCAATCCGCTGCTGCCGTTGGCTCCAGCGACCCCGCGACGATATTTCGCAGGATTTTTCCCTTTTCCCCTCGAGTATTCGAAGACGATTACTCGATCGTTTCTAGTTATACGTAATTTTCGTGAGCAATTTCAAATAATAAGCTCCCCGTTCGTTCCGTGCGGTGAACGTGGAACGTATCGCGACACTGTTGTGTTGTGTAACCTTGATTGAAACCGTCCAAGGGTCTATAAACGTCTGAACGACACACCAAAAAATATTTTTATTTTTACACACAATCCGACACTTGACTACTTGAAATATTTAGAACATATTTTTTAGTTAACATCTACTCCGGGCTTATAACTTTCGCGACTTTATTACTTGCAGCACTTCGCGGTAATACCGCGTTATTAATATTATATACGCCCTTAAATTTTCATTTCATTACCTTTTTTTTATCTTCTTTTTTTTTTTCTATCATTTATATCATCTGATAACACAGCATCACTATATTAACGCTATAGAAACTTCGGGTATGAGAATACGTTTTATTACAATTCTCAGTAATAACCTCCTAGATTTCAAAATTATCTTTGTCAAATTTCTCACGTTGTCAATTTATTTTTAATTTATTTTTTTCTCTTTATTCCAAATAATGTTTTCGAATTTTTTTCCTTATACATTCATTTATTTATTTATTTCCTTATTTCATTCTCATCGAATTATTTTTTTTTCTTTCTTTCTCCATTTACTCAAGCGCTACCGCCCCATCAAATTTTTCACTTTCTCCTTCTCTTCTCATACTTTATGTTATTCGAATTCCCCACTATTTTTATTAATTTATTATCGTTTTGTTTTGTTTTAATTTAGTTTAATTTTCTTTTTTTTTACAACAATATCACTCTCACACCGTACACAACAGATATTTGGTATATTTTTCCATTCCGTACATAGACGTTTCGGGTAAAATATCCGAATTTTTATATAATAGTATGTTAATTTAATAAATTACGTTTCATCATCATTTTTTTAAATATCTTTTATATTTTCATTAAATTAATTTCTTTCGTTTTTCTCTTTCTTTATTTAAATAATTTATATTAATTAATCCTTCGCTTTTTTTTTGTTTTTTTTTTTTTAAATTTGAATATTCGTTTATAATTTATTCTTATTAAATACTGAATCGTTATCACCAATGGTTGCCCTCTCCTTTCAAATTTATTTTCAGACTGCTTCTCACCTTTGTAACTTTTTTAATTTATTTTTAATTTAAAAAAAATGAAACAAAATTTTTATTATTTTTTCTTCTTCACTCAATACTGATTCAGTACGTATGTGTATACGAACATGTAATCGTACACACGTAATCAACGATGATATTAATATTAATAAAATAGTAATAATAATAATAATGACAATGGTCGCGGTGGTAGTAGTAGTAGTAGCAGTGGGGGTTTGCTAGTGGTGGTAACAAATGATAATATTAACGATCGAAATGACGACAATAATTATTAATTCGTCTGTTAATTTTACGATGCCGATGATTAGTTTTATCATAAATTAAATAAAATTCCACCAAGTATTCCATCGTATCGTCGTACAGCTTGTGTGTATTTAATTCCTCGTTTCGTTTATTAAAAAAATTTCGATGGATATTATTACATTCATTTATTTATTCATTATTAATATCGTTATCATTATTATTATTATTATTATCGTTCTCGATGACGACGACTACGATGATGATGTTGTTGTTTTTATTATTATTATTATTCTTGTTGTTACTATCGACCTCGTTGATTTAATAATAATAATAATACGATGCAATGGTCCTTCATCTGCGGTAGTAAAACTTGAAATGATCGCAATACCCCCGTGTGCAGGATCTCACTCTCCACCACCCCCTTTTTTTTTCTCTCCCTCCCGGCGCCGAATCATAACCGTCTGTGTTTAATCATCGACGATGTCCCGCCCGATAAATAGCCGAAAAACCATGTGCGGGGTGAGGAGGGGGTGTAGGGTTGGGAAAGATGATTGAAAATTAGAAAAAAAGAGGAAGAAGAAGAAACTTTTGTATATTATTATAATAATAATGATAATAATAATGGTCCAGGTAAAATGTGTATGTATTATGGATATATATGTGGGCGCGATATGGTTAGCGATTAGCAAACTATGCAATCCGATCCTATAATATTGCAGCGTTACAGCCGGCAGATTTCATAGTTTTTTCTGATCCCAAAGAAATTGTTGTTATTTTTTTTTTGTTCTTTTACACGATAAATATATCGTTCATATACTATATGTATATATATATGGTTTGAATTTATGAATTATTTTTTTTTTTTATATTGTTGCACGCGATTTTTTCTTCCCATACGGTATAAATAAATTTACATATACGTATGTTTGATTGAATACGAAGCGGATCGTCGCGATTATCGTGATTTATATCGTATACATATCACATGTATAATACATATAGGTATAATATGTCGAATTAATGTACATTAATGTGTGTGTACATAATGTATATACGATTGACCGAATGAAATTTAATATATAAGTTCGTGGTGATGCGGTGTTTTTTTGTTCTTTTGTTTTTTGTTCTTTTAAATGAATATTATTTATTAAACTTATTTATTTATATATATGTATGTATATAATGATTTATCTATATTTTGTTTTAATTTGATGTTTGTGTCGTAGTTTGTTTTTTTTGTTTGTTGTTTGTGTTTCGTTTCTTTCTGTTTTTTGGTATTTAAGTCGAAAGGCAAAGGGGTGTTCCTGATCCCGGAGCGGCGGTAACCAGCCCGTAACTTGCATGGGCTGTTTGTTAGGGAGCTCATCGGAGACTGGCTGGCTGTCGACTCAGAACTCGCAGGTTCGCCAGCCAAAGTCGTCGACGTCGTTATTTGTGTGTATCCCTGTGCCTCTCGGCCCTCTGTGGTGCGCATGTTACGTGTACCTGCGTATTTATGGTACGTGTGCGCGGCTTTTTCATCCCTGTATATGTGCCCGTTTCATATACGTGCTTTATACGTGTTTCCGTATAGGTATACATGTGTATTATACGTACGGTAGAAAATTTTTCTTCTCTCTATTCGTACACTACACGTCGGTTATACGTGCGTGAAAATTTTCATCGCGCGCGTGTGCAGCCCCCCCCCCCCCCCCCCCCCTGCCGCCCCGAAAGCTTTCCGTGAGATGTGTTCGTGTGCACGCATATAACGTTCGTCCATATCGCCTGTATATATATACCTACAGAGTCCGTCCGAAGTTTGTGTCGAATTTTTACGTGTGTGGGGCGAAGTGGGGGGGTTGGGGGGGGGGGGGGGGGGGGAAGCTGTGTAGGTGGTGTGGAAGAAGGCTCGTGCCGCGCAGCCAACGACGCGCCGACAACTACGACCGCGACTACGACCACGACGACGGTTATACGCGACTACGACGTCGACGACGCCGACGACGCCGACGATCGCGACGATGTCCACGATGACGACGCCTGCACGCCGCCAAGATACGTGGAGGAGACTCGAGCAATCGATGCTCGCTCACCGTCTCCGCACACCGAGAGGGAACGAAGAATTTTTTCAATCTCACGGCGATGACACTAGATCGAATGAGAAAAAAAAGGAATCGAAATCCGAAAAAATCTATCGATTGATAAGGCGTACGTTAAGTTGACAGTTTTTTTTTGGTTTTTCGAAATTTCTTTCTCTCTAATCATCGCGTGTTGCGAGGGGCTATTTCACTGCCAGATCTCGAGACACAGTGATTGCTGATTTCACGTCGATTTTCAATGATTTCTTCAAGAAGTCGATTTCATGGGATTGGATGAGAATTTTGCGGTGATTTCACGATTTCATATGATTTCTGTGATTTTGTACCCGAGTGATTTTACCCATCCATGCAATAGGGTAGAAGATCCCGGTGTCGAATAAAAAACGGCAAAAGAGGTCTAATATTAGAATCATATAATTTTTCATGACAAATCGTATCAGTAAATATAATTTATTTATTGAATGTGATTTCCGTCGAAATCATCTGAAATCAATGAAATCTCAGTATTTTCTTGATTTAACTCGACTTCGACCGATTTCATGGGATTCCACGTAATTTCCTGCACGATTTCAGAATGAATAGCCCGTCGTCGTGTTGGGAAGAAATTTCGTAGTGCGGGGAGCGGAATGAGAGCGGTAAAAAAAAAAAAGAGAACACCACCTGCAGCTGCGTGGATAAAATTTTGGAGAAGCAGTTGCACCGGCATGTGCCGATCGCAAAATTTTTCAGGCTGTTGCAGATCTCGTTACAGTCATCAGGTGCGCATAAACTTCCCACTTCAGGGGGCCGTGCAGATGACGAAAAGACGTTTCGAAAATGCGGGTATAATGTGTAGGAAATGTATATAAAGATTGAAAACGCGCTTGTGGGAATTCGAAGTACACATGTTTGAAATAATGTGGAAAAGTTTAGAGGGTAACTAACTCTGGACTTCCTCGGAACGGGAAAAAATCTTATCGAATTTAGATCCAATCAGTTTATGATCCGATTGAGAGAAGAAAAATTGTAATCGAGTGAAGAATTGACTGATTGTGGAAAGATGAAAATCTTCGGAACGCGCAGGTTCTGATAAAAAATTAGGATTTTGAACCGCTCGAATCAGGCAACCTCAAAATCGTATTTGAAGTACACTAGGGTGGTCGTCAAAAATTTAATTTTTTCCGACGTCCCAAAAAAACCTTCTTTTTGATGAAAAAATACGGAAGGATTTTTTATTTTTTTTTTAAAAAAAAATAACACGTGCCTCAAGACGATCTAAGTTCATTTTTTGATAAAATCGCAGTTTTTTCTAAGTATCTCGTAAAGTATATGGATTTGAGAAAAAGTTATGATCCCAATTTTGTAGGGAATTGAATTTTCTACATTTTTTATATTTCAGAAAAAATCTATTATTGAGAATATCTCCATGAATATGAATTTTATGAAGAAAATGGAGAGCACTTTTTTTTTTAGAAAATTGAATTCCCTACAAAATTGGTCTGATAACTTTTTCTCAAATCCGTATACTTTACGAGATACTTAGAAAAAACTGCGATTTTATCAAAAAATGAACTTAGATCGTCTTAAGGCACGTGTTACTTTTGTTTTGAAAAAAAAAAAAAAAAAAATTCTCCCGTATTTTTTCATCAAAAGGAAGGTTTTTTTTGGGGCGTCGGAAAAAATTTAATTTTCAACGACCACCCTAAAGTACACAAATTCGGAAGAACTTGAACTTTCTCATTTTTTCGAACAGCGACGATTGAGCTGCTTCAGGGCGTCCGAAGAGCGAAAAAAGTTCTGACAGAGCCAGTAGCGCAGAATGCGAAATAAATATACAAGAATATCAGAGAAAGAAGAAGAAAAAAAAAGAAGAACAAGAACAAGAAAAAGCAAGCAGAAAACTACCGGGTGGTATTATAATGTAACCCGAAAGTAATCGTCGACCATCGAGTGTTCCGAAGAATGGTATATAAATGGGGAATATTATACTTATGTGGGGTTGTGTGCGTCGCGCAGGAGGTAAGCGTGCGCTGCTACCTTTGGAACGATCGGCACTAAAGTTGGTTTTTCTGCACCTGGGCTTCTGGTGAACTTCGTGTGGGCGCCAGGTGGTTTCACGCATGCATAGAGTACGTTTTCCCTCATATTCCAAAGCAAAAGATAGATCAATTGATACATCCTACAACAGAGCCGTTTCTCTTCTATATACCGTCGTCGTTCGCTTCAAACATTGAAATAAAAATAAGACGGTATAATTATAATGCTCCAGACAGATCCAGATGCAGATGCTGCACTTCATTGTACACACCTATATCTACACATAACCAACTTGTATAATTTTCAAATAATTTTCATATCCGTTAAAATTCCATTCTCCGCATGTTATCTGCGTCTTATCGTATGTGTCAAGTATTTTAATTCTGAAACGACGTCGTTGTTCTTCTTCTCGAGATGTATCACGTGACGTGTTAAGTTTGATGAAATTCTACTTCCGGTCCGGATGACATTCCGATCTGGACTAATCAAATAAAATTATTATAAATATTAGGGTGGTCCTTATTTTGGGTATTTTTGAATTTCTATGCTTCCAAAGGCTCAAATAGTTTGAAATGGATGAAAAAAAACCCTCGCCGCCTAATTTTTAAAATTTTTTATTTTTTATTACGACCAAAATAATTATTCAAAAAATTTGAAACTCGGCAGGCTTTATCTTCATAATAGTAGCTGCCTCTCAGAATTTCTACAAATTTTTCGATATTACAATACCAAAGTTACACGCAGATATTGTTTTTTGATTTTTTATCACGGCTGAAATAATTGTACGAAAAATGTGAAACTTGACGGACTTCTTCCTTATAATAGTAGTTATCCTTCAGAATTTCTACAGATTTTTAGCTTTAAATAAATTTTTTTATTTTTTTTATCAAATGAATTTATTTTTTTTCATCCAATTGCAAACTAAAAATTTTAATAGCTAAAAATCTGTAAAAATTCTGAGAGGCAGTTACTATTATGAAGATGAAGCCTGTCGAGTTTAAAATTGTTTGAATAATTATTTTGGCCGTAAGAAAAAATTGAAAATTAAAAAATTAGGCGTCAAGGGTTAAAATTAAGATAGAGAGGTGAAACTTGGGGTAGATTTTTTTTCATCCATTTCGAAATATTTGAGCCTCTGGAAGCATAGAAATTCAAAAATACCCAAAATAAGGACCACCTTAACAAATCTATGCGTATAACAGGATGTCTGGTTTGAAATCACTTATAAAAGTGATATCAGTTCGCGGGGTTGTATGGGAGTTGGTTTTAGATTTTAGGGAGGAGCTGGCCGGTTGGTCTCGTTATCTGTTATATTATCCTCGGTATAGCTGCTATGCCGAGAAGAACGCGCGTTCGTATTAGGAGTATTCGAGATCTAGCAGACCGCGGTGCAGATTCCTCACAAATATCTATAGCTATATAAACCTTAAGAGGAATATGGATAAAAGGAAACTATTCCAATATCTAGCCACAATTAATTATACCAAGATTAATTTATTGAAGTAGATTAAATTTTGAACGCGAACCAGCCAGCCGCCGCCCGCTACGCGCATATAGACACCATAGCTATAACATGGGAATTTATTAGGGACTATAGAGAGCGTGCCTTTCGGATTCCAACTAATTGTCCAGATATTAAACCTCTGCACAGAAATTATAGAAGGGGAGGATTTAGCGAGCGAGATATTTTATTGACTGATTAAATTATACGGTATTCAAATACCTACGTTTCATTCATTCATTTTTCTTTTTACAGTCTATTTCGCAACCGAGGATATAAAAACTTCTTCAATTTCATTTTCCAATAATTGAAACGAAAAAATGATGAAGAAAAGAAAAAAAATTTAAGAAATCGGTTACTTTTGGTACGGCGGAAAAAAGTCCGAAAAATTATCGTAAGAATGGCAGGAATAAAACCATGTGAATTATAAGCGTGCGTTCAATTTCATTTTCTAATAATTGGATCAAAAAATTGTCGGTAAAAAAATGATGAAGAAAAAAAAAAAAAAAATAGAAGAATAAAGAAAAGGAAGAAATCGATTACTTTTAGTGGCTGAAAAAAGTCCGAAAATTATCGTAAGAATCGCAGGAATAATAGCATGTGAATTATAAGCGTGCGCTACGCGATGTTTGATTATATGGGCGAAATCAAGAACGTTATTGTAGGCACAGCTAATGTATACGCGGATGATGGTTTGGAAGTTGAAAGAAACGCAGGAGCTATTGTATACGGGCAATTATTATGCGGCGGTGCTTTTATATATATTTCCAAGAAAAATGCATGCCCGAAACATCCCCCTTCGATGTTCAAACGCCCCTGCACTCATCACTGCGGTCGGCTACGTGAGCTTTTTTTCCCCCACCGTATACCGGCGTCATTATCATCCCCTAGGGCTAATAGTAAAAGTAAAAACGCACGTGGAAGGAGAAAGAGAATGAATAAGTCTTTAATAAATTCTTTCCGAGATAGAACAGCTCGTCCTTTGGTATCCGCGATAATTGCGCGTCTCTTTTTTCGCGGCAAACAAAGATGAGGTATAATGTGCGAATAATATGTCGTCCAAAAATACACACTATAGTCTGTCTGGGGTATTTTTTTCGCTGGGGCAAAGAAATGTATGGGGCATTCCACGCCAAATCGACCACTTTTAACCCCGACCCCTTTTGATTTTATTGAAACTTTTTTATTTTTTTCTACCCCACCAAAGATGTTTTTGAGAATTTTTGAGAATTTTTTCACCCAACCCAAACAAAATTCAAAAAAATTCCATGTTTTTTTTCAAATAGCGATCACTTCCTCAAAAATTGACCAATCGAGACGTTTTTTTTTCAACTTTTTTGTTTTTAAATGTACTTTTTGAAAAAAATACACACAATTATTTAAACCCAGCTTCATATTTTTTTTCAGATTTTTGAAAAAATTTCGCGATGATTACTATTTTTGATTTTTTTTTGATTTTTTCTTCTTATTTAAATTTATCAATTGAAAAAAAATTACATTTTTGAATTGATTCAATTGGAAAAAAATAGAACTCGGAAAAACGCCACTCTGAAAAAATTCGTATGTTCGTAGAAAATGTGAAAGTTTAATATAACACAAAAGAGAAAAAAATCAAAAATGGTAATCATCGGGAAATTTTTGATTTTTTCCAAAATCAAAAAAAAACAATGAACATAGGTTTGAAAAATTGTTTTGTATTTTTTTTTCAAAAAGTACATTTAAGAACAAAAAAGTTGAAAAAAAACGTCCCGATTAGTTAATTTTTTAGGAAGTTATCGCTGTTTGAAAAAAAAATGGCATTTTTTTGAACTTTGTTTGGGTTGGGTGAAAAAATTCTCAAAAATTCTCAAAAACGTCTTTAGTAGGGTAGAAAAAAATGAAGAAAAAAGTTTCAGTAAAATCAAAAGGGGTCGGGGTCAACAGTAGTCGATTTGGCGTGGAATGCCCCATCTAGAAAAGCAGAGAGACGGCCAAGTAGCAGCTACCTACCCCTAATGCACCTCTGTCACGAAATACCTCCGTTTCCCAGTAGGATATACAATTCATTTCGGCTCACACGTGTCTGGAAAACGTATACGTAGACGGGCATGGCTCGGGAATACATTCGAATTACATGAAATGTCGATATCGCCCAGTCCTAGCCAGTCCAGAACTTTAATTCCTGTTATTATCACGCCAGCAGCTCATAGAGTCAGCCGCAATACATTCGTGTACGGAGCTAAAAAGCCATATACTAACGGACAAGACTAGACTTGATATTAAAACATGCATTATGCATGCAAACATTACGTAAGGTACATGTATATCCACTTCCGGAATCCCCGCGAATTTCCGGTTCGTTATACAAACTGTGTGGAGGAAAGAGAGAAAAAAATATCGGTAATAATTAGCAGCTTCTTCATACTCCAGCGGTGAAAACGAGCCTAGGGTAGTTTTTTTTTTTTTTTTTTCGATTCAAAGTAAACGAATCGGAAGAGGGAATCGTGTCAACTGAAATGAGAGATAATATTTTTTCGAAATTTTATGTTTATTACTCACTCAACTTTTTAGGTGCGATAAATCGTCATTTTCCTTGGAGCACGGATCCTATTTTTTATGGGGGAAAAATTAAATAAATTACCACACCAGTTTTTGAACTGGAAAAGTTTGTAAAAAAAAATTTCTTAATTTAAATCTCACCTCGTATCGGTTGAGGAGCAGATAAAATGATCGGCAAATATGTAAGGACATATTCTGCGAAAAAAAATAATAAATAACTATGAATAAACTAGAATAGGAAAAAGATCACCAGCCAATTACGAGGGTTGATGATATGTTTATGCGGAAAATAAACGTAAATCTGTTTTCAGATAATTCTGCAGCCATTGAAAGTCCCGGGTGTTGTATAATTCAGAATGAAAAGGTGAAAACTTAATAGCGATGCTGTCGTTACTTAGTCAAACAATCGCTGCAGTCATTTTCATTTCACCCCTCGGTACTTACATCAGCAGCAGCAGCAGCAGCAGTTTCGCATTCGAAGTCACGAGTGCCGAGTGCTTCAGGGTATTGTTTGCTAAGTTTGCTTTTCTCCATCTATACCGTTTCTCCCGTTACGAAATATTTGTTACCTTTAATTGCAGGCAAACACTGCAGTTTCAGATGCGAGCGTCCCATCTGCATCTGCTTGACAGACCTGCAACGTATAACGTATAGTAATAGTTTCCTTCAGTAAATCGATTGTCAGTTCCGACAAATCGATGAAGATAATTTTCGACGATTATCGAATCCCACGAACTTGTACAGACTGACAAAACTTTTGATTTCGGTTTCAATTATTCAATTTCACACCATCTGGGTGACAATTCTTTTGTTTTTTTTATAATTTTCTAATTTCATGACATGAAAGAAGTACTGAAACCGCGGTAACGCGAGCGCCCAACTAAAATAAATCAAAGAGAAACTTCTCCACTATAGTTTAATATAAACGGCCGTTATACGCGCAATTGGTGTTATAAAACATTGAGGCAAATGTTTATCAAACATTTTCGCGAAAGACATCTATTAATTCCGCGTTAACGTGTTATAGTTAGATCGAACACGAGATTCTTGGAAACCGAATGAATTACGGCTGAACTATATCTCAAAGTTATAAGCTAGCCCCTTCCCCCCCTCCCACCTCCTTTAATTCTATTTTCACGCATTAAAAAATACGAATCCACATCGTATGATCCGATGATCTTATCCCACCGTTCGGCACATGCGCACCGCATCATTTGATATCCTTTATTAAATTTTAATTGAAACTTATATTTGAATAAATATTCACTCGGGGAGAAGTAGAATTCTAGAATTAGTTCTTCCTGCTATGATATGGTCGAGTTCAAGATAATCAGCTAAGGCTGGTAGTTAATTTTCAACGTTGCATCGATGGGATAAAGACATCGTGAAATTATTATTATTATTATGGTTTTTAGTTATACGTGTTGTATACGTACCGAGGGTATAGGTGAATTAGTTTCTGGTTTCGGACATAATATACTGCAGACATTTACCCGGGCATGACAGCCACGCACTTTATCTAATGGATCATTGAACTTTTATGACGCAACGAAACGCAACCATTTCGTAGAGCTTAGCTATACTTATGTTAAATCCGGGAATCAATATCTGTCTGCGTTATGTAATCTTTCCTGAACCTGGTGTCGCTAAGATATCTTTTTTTTTTTAATAAAGTTTTTAGACGCATGGTCTATAATTCCTTGTGACATCTGCGCACCGGCTCCCATAATGTTGTTGAGAACAGATTTGAAACTGTTCAATTCATTTTTTCATATTTCTGGAATATATAATTTAGGATACGGTTGATTAGCGCAGAATTCAGCCAGCGAATTTTTGTTGGCAGTTCGAATATTGTGCAGCTACTTGCGGAAAAGATGGAGGGAAAGTAACCAATATTGTCTTGGGAGCTTACGGACGGTGAACAATATTTTGGCACACCGGACCCTCGAAACCCTAATGGTCCGATGGGGGCCCTTAAGGGTCAACTTGTATTTTCTCAGACGTCCGTCCACCGTTGCTCAGCCGATAAATGACTCACTCCTTGTCCACGAAGTGGGCTGCTGGTGGTGGCGATCGCAGTGCGTGTACGGGGAGCTGCTGCAGTTGCATTCATGAATTGCTTCATTCACCCCCTAGATAGGAAAAGAGTAGATGAGGTGAGGGTAAAGTAGGAGGGAGCGAGAGAGTGCCGGGGAAATAAAGGATAGAGAGAAAGAGGCGGTCACTGCGCTTACAACCATGGAAAATCAATGAGTCGTAGTGGTAGTATTTCGTCTTTCTGGCGCCTCGTGGTCTGCATCGCGTGCAACTCGCGCCGTCGAGATAATAGAGAGAATTTAATTGTTTTTTCTTTATTTGTTTTTTCTCTCTTTTTCCTTCTACGGAGGGTTGTGTCGGTCGTAACGTAACGCCAGCTATTGGGATCCAGTTTGGCTGTCGAAAACGTAATAACGTATTATAATACAGGAGAAAAAAAAAATTTCTAAACGTAATACAACGATTTATCTCGTATACTATACACGAACGAGAAAAGAGATTTTAACGCGCGGTCGATCGTTCTTCGAATTTCTACTTAATATTCTGGAAGACTCTGTGAAAATCACGAAACACGGCTAGCCCTTGAAGAATTGTAGATGTAGACGGAAAAAAATATTGTTTTGTAAAATTGTAGAGTGTGTAATATGTATGGACGAGTATACGTAGATATATACTAACGTTATACACGGAGGTACATTAGGTCGCGAGAGGGACGGGGGTCGGAAACGTGGAGAGTGAGATAAAGTACGGCAAGAGGATAGGAGGAACGAAGAAGAGGGAAGCTAGCGAAGTAGATGAGTTGGACGAAGAGGCGGAAGGTAGTGAAGATCAATACTCTCTAAACACTAGAGACAATATCAAACTTAGCTCTACATTTTATAGCTAGGCGTGTGTGATGAGGATGCGGTGATTATTGATACCGGAAATAATAATCAACGGTAATTCATAATTCATCGATCTTCGAACACCAATGAAATCAAAGTATCGACGTTGTTTCGTGTATACAAACGATCAGTCTGTTTATTCAATACATTATTGACAATTATTGATGATTTAGAAATTTTTTTGTAATATACTCGCGAATATAAATTTCAAATCGATTTGAGGTAATCGCAATTTGTCACACGTGATTTTCTAATATTTCACATTGCCACTCTTTTCTGCCTCGCGAAAAACCCTGACACCCCACGCCATGATAGCATTATCTACCTACATTTTAAGTTCGAAAAAAACAAAAAACTTATGCCTAGTTAAGTGAATGTAAATATAGATATATATGCATAAGGTAGTATCGTTGGTCAATAACGAGCAACGATTATTGGCTGCTGATCATTGTTGTGCTTATAGCGCGCTCTGAATTTTTTGCTCCTCTTAAAAATAATTTGAAGTATGGAGCTTCGAGGTCGGGTCTCAAGTTACGTAAGAAACTACGTAACCGTGCATTGAACCCCTTAGATAGAAACTTATGTTATTCATAGATATAAAATCATTCGAAGAAATCTGCTACCTCAGCCAGTTCACGAACTCTCGCTTGTTCGTGAGCCCACCGATCTTCCGCTAACCGTTCGCTGACCACCCATTTGTCGTGGTATACTCGTTGACCGCAACCAGGACACTTTTTTCCTCCTATAAATTATGCATTTGATTTTGCTTATTCGCGTAACGTCAACGCTGGATGAAGTACGTACCGTGAAACGGTGGAGTTTTCATGTAAGTGATGAGGCATTGCTGATGAAACAAGTGACTGCAGTAGAGTCTTTCAACGTGCAAGTCTGAATTCACGTCCGTTACAGCATCTTGGGGATTGCACGGTAGACAGGGATCCCTACAGAGTTGACAATGCTCGTTCGGAAGCGTTTTCACAGATCTAATCAGAAAAGTATTGCAGCTCGATGAGACATCCTGAGCCACGGCTTGTGGCTCCATAAAACAAAACACACAAGTATAAGACATACCTAACGAGAAAAGAGACAACTGTACAGAGAGAGGGTTTCGGCTTGAACGGCAGCTGATTAGGAAGCGTTTTTAATGGAGCTTCAACGCATCTTCTCCCCAGTTCTTTGCCTTGGCCCACCAAGTGACGAGTAAATACAGGGGGGAAGTTTGTGTCGATGTCTTCCAAGCTACACAGAAATTAAGAACTGAATTACATAGAAGCTGCCAGAGAGACGAACTGAAGATTTGAATGTGTGAATGAAAAATAATTTCACAATATTCCATTATCATCTCTCACCTTACAGAAACCTCGGGATAATTATCAGGAACTAATATTTTAGTTTTGAAATAGTATAACCCTTGACAGATCTTGAGATTAATTCTTGAATTTTTCTGTTTTAATTGCAGCTTGTCACATTCTCCCAACAATTTTTTAAGCGTTGCTATTTCATCGTAACAACAACATAGAGAATTTTCGTGAATAAAATTTCTAATGAACTTCAGAACCGGTAAAACCTGTAACATATTTTCACGTGATAAATAATCTTTGAGATGAAGTGTACAATCCAAATAGCAAAGTGATATTTGGATTACCTGAGCTTTTCCCAGGAGCTTCTTACACTCCTGTTCACAAACGTTTGTCAAGCCGGCAAGTAGATTATCGGACAATGTTTTGCTTTTCAATTCAACCAACAGAGGTGTTTTTGGATAATCTTCAGGGAACTGAGCGCAAATAATGATCTTCTTGAATGCAGTTTTTCTGTAAATGAATCGCCGTGAAGATTTAATTGAATACCGTCAATCAAAAAAAATTTGTTTAGCTGGCGTTCGTAAGCCCCTCACGTTATTTCCACCCTGACCATAGTTTTGACGCAGGAAACAAGTCGACTACCTTCGACCACATTATGACAAAGTTTTGATAGCTCTTGTAATTCATCTTCAATAAATCCCATGGAAGTTAAAAACGTACTTTAGCCAGGTTCACAAATATGTTGATGACGTTGAGCCGTTCAAAGCATTATAAAAAGGCTGCTGTAAAAAATAAAATGATTTTCATTTGTAAATCAGACTATCAAACGATAGGAAACGGAATGAGATTTATTTTGTAATCACGTTTGTTAGTTACAAATTGATCATAATATATAATAGTATGAAACGTAACCTCAAAGTCAATTGATTTTCTATATATCTTTTTATTTCGATGAGACGTTTAAGAAAAATTCTTACTTTCTGAAATCGTTTCAGCTCGTTTATTCGCAAATCTAGTAAAAGTCGTGTGCCGAAATACACACGAGGTTATCGTAATCTACACAAATACTTATCTCTCCCTTCAAATACTACGACAGCCATATGACGTGCGTATGACAGAAACTGCGGCGTACGCGGCGAACTTGAACTTCGAACATATGTCGTTGACTGATGTAAAACCTTTGCACATTACTTTTGACGTCACTGATAGTTATGATCAAGTTTCAAAAGAACAATCATCGCAATTTTTAAAATAGTTGAATTTATGATTGGCAATATACAAGTTCCACGTGGATACAGTTTTTACTTATCCTATAACAGCAAGCTGCATGTTATTGGAAAAATTATACAAATAAGGCACAAAAATATACAAGCATCTTTCACTCTGTTTCACAAAAGAGTAACATTTTGTAGAAGTTTCTTTCAATTGTTTTGCTGATTGAAAATTAATTCACAGCATTGTAACTTGTGGATTATGCACACACACATAAATTAATTCACAGCATTGTAACTTGTGGATTATGCACACACGCATACATAAAGCAATGTAACGAATCGCACGATATTTCTAGTTTTGTTCTTTTCTTAGTTTAAGAGTCTGTGGCATTCAGGACTGGGTGAGAAACAGATTGGGATAGAACTTCAATGCCTCTATCGTATCATCTCTACAAGCTTTTCCGTGTCGTTCTGTAGCTATCAGTCTCTCCCGCGCCAACAAAATAGATATTCCCTCGGATTGTGCCAGTTCCTCAACCGTTATAGAACCTTTCTCCTCCAACTGAAGTAAAACGACATGTTAGGAGAGGAAATCGATTCCAGAATAATTTGTAACTCACCAGCGCTTCTATGGCTTGAACGATGACTTCTTCATTGTGAGAAGCCAACTGAAGAACCATGGCACCACTGTCAAAGGTCCTTAAAATCACAGGTAAATTGAGCGGCGCCAATTGCCGGCTAGCATTTAAGACATCTTCTGGAGACAGAAGCTCCATACCTCTGGCTCTGTTTACTCTGCAGTAGACATCAGTTAGGGCCATTATGCCACCAACCTCCTGAGGAAATTTATGGCTAGATATCATTCAAATATAGAGAAAGCCTGAATTTGGAACAAGTTTCTGCTACAAACCCTCAAAGGTTCTTCCAAAATTTGTGCTAACTCTCTTGCCAATTGCCTAAAGTACTCATTACTGCTTTTATATGCATCTCTGGTAACTGGGTCATCGATACCTAAGCTCATCAAGTAGGATTTGAACCTCACTGTTTCATCTTCGGTGATATCACCTTGCTTATCCTACGAGCAAATTGAAATTCTTAAATCATCTGTAAATGCCCAGTCAAAAATTTAAGAATAAGCTCTATACCGACTCTTATCTTGGTGGAAATAGTCTTTGAAATGGCAACCATATCCTTGGCCATTTCCATGAGCTTGTGAAGGTCCTGAAAGGCCATGGATATACTCTCGTCAGTAGCCTTTTGCTTTTGCTGCAAGCTTCGTTCGATACCGACAATACCTGTCCGTGTTTTGATAACTGGCAATTGCGGGGGTTGATTTGCTCCTATGTGAGCAGAACCGCCTGGTGAGTAGGAAACGGGGGTAGTGGTAGTAACTAGTTCCCAGGCTCTTTTAGTGACAGCGTCGGCAATGCATGAAATAAAATTGGGATCCATTCCTTCTTTGAATGACAGCTTTATGTAGTTATTAGCGCTGTGATTAACAGGCCCAGGCATTTTGTCTGCGAATTATCAAATGAGAAGAATTTACATCGCGAGGGAGTAGGCAAAATTTCACATGATAGAGTGTATCGAAATGAATTACCAACAGCAGCTTCGGCCAGGTGTAAAATAATTTTTTTGCTTCTACCAAAAGAAAACGCTCCAGGACTTTCCTCTTCGAAGAATATTATGTATCTCAGAAATAATGAGAGACACGTAAGCCCTCGGGGAATGTCGCCAGGTCTTCCCCACAGAATTCTGTGATTTGTCAACACCAATTCACCACCCTCGAAAGACGTCTGTCAAATAATTATTCGCTCAAGTTACAAGAGAGCAAATTTTTCGGAGCTTAGATTATCAATAAACAATCCTCGTTACCTTCGAGTCTCCATCGTAAAGTTTTACAGCTTTTTCTCGCTTCAGAAATATCTCGTTTAACTGAAGCCGCGCCTCAGCGTATTCAAATCTATTCATTTCTACGGAAAAATTGTATAAATTTTACGGACGTTGGGTACTCTCGTCCGATGGTTTATGTTCAGCTGGGGCTTATTCAGGGTTAGGTTTAGTTGGTAAGTGTTAAATTTGTTCGCTAAGTTCAACAACAATACATGGAGGGCGCCACCATACGATTGATAAACTTCAAAGAATCTCCCTTATCTAATCTCACATGAATCTCACCCTGTCTGCTTCTATAAATGCAATAATGAATGCATTTCGAGTTTCGACCATCGATAGACGCAACAATTCAAACAATGGTATGCCATCGATAATTCAAAAATACTCGGAGTCGACCGCGCGTAATGAAGAATTTAGCTTCGGGACAATTAAAAGATTTTTCCTGATTCTTATTTCTCAAGTGATGATCTAACAAATTCCTTAGATACATTTCAATATATATTAAGTCCCTGTATCGATATTACGAGTAATTATATCTACAGTTTACATAATTAGGTTCTCTCATACGTCAGTCCTATGATTAGATCGTAATTGAGTTGCGTTTTACGTAACATGATTGTTGAAACAGAAAATAGGGAGGTAAAACGGAAGAGAGAAAAGTAAAAGAGTATGCGATTGAAACAACTAAGGAAATCCTGACATTACTTCGCATCCAAAGGCCAAAATCAAAGGAATTACATCCCGCGGGCATCCTATTTCGCGGTTGCAAACTGATCTAGTGTAATGAATTGATCCGAAATGATTCAACAGAGTAAATTCGTTGGTTGGGTGAAAATGAGGTCGCGCGAAGGTGACGAGATAATGTCGCTGAGGAATCGGTATGAGGATACATGATGTAGTATAATATAATATGTAACGCAGAGCTGAAACGACTCGTCGTTAAAACGGCTATCGCCCTTTCGTAACGTCCACGTAATTTTTGGCGGTGACGCATCACCAGCCGTAATATTATGTATACGCGTGTATACCATCGCCGGTATACCTGGATATGGAAATGGACCTATAGTATTCCTTTTTGAATACGTATTATCGCAGTAACGAACTGTTTGGTATTCACGGTTTAACCGACCACAGGCATATCGCCTCGTACCTCAAACACGAATCTTCGCCTTTGCGTATGATACATGCAAAATTCAGAATTCGAAAATCTCGTAATTACAATCTTTACAATTTATTTATAAGCGCCGAGCGGCTGTTGTTGGACCTGAAAACTTCAATCTCCGCCAAAATTTAATTTTATGGTGCTCAACGCCAACGATTATTCCCTCACGCCCAAATTTCGACGCGCATCAGCAGACTTTAGAATTTGGAAAAATACAGTGCAATAATACCACTTATTAAGCCATAAGTTACGTCCACAAGGGAAAGTCTGATAAGGTCCGTTCCTAGAAAATGTATCGTCAGAATCTTATACCGGATATTACACGTATATACAAACACACATACAACGTAGAGTGAACTCTGCCCTTTCATACATGGCGAACTCTTTATTATAATTAAACGACCTACCGGAAACGTTAATAAAATCAAACTCAGTTGCGTATCATAAACCATTAAGCAAGTAATAAATGACATCAACACACCCCCGCAATGCATAATAAACGCTATGAAATTCATCGTCGGGTTCTACATTATCTACTTGTCGGGCGCCGCGCCGCTCACGGATGCGGAACACGGCCCGTCGCGTTGCAACTAAAGCTTTTTAGTCAGCTGTCAGCAGCAGTAGAGTTTGGTCGCACGTTGTGTTTAGGTGAATTGAGCACATGGGCGCGAGTTTGGTTTTAATTACGTTCCACACATACTTACCACGTCGGTGACTCAATTGATGAGGAGTTTCGATTAATGTGAGGCTTAGTACCGATAGCTGAGAATTTATTTTGATTGTGAATTGCTTGTGTTGAGTGGACGACTAGTAAGCGAGTTGCAGTGCCGTGCCATGTGTCAAGTTGTTGGTATAAATAAAACTCTTTGTTCTATAAGAAATTTTTAGTTTAACCATGTTTAACGTAACGTGTGAAGTGCAAAAATCATTGACCAATATTTATGTACACATTTCTTTAGATCCGCTACTTTCACCCACATAATATGCTCTATAAATCTGCGGGCAAATAGTTCGGTTATAAAATATTTTCGATACGTAGAATTCCCCCGGACCCCTCCGACCTGGTCTATTTGCATATTCGCTTACCTGTATTCATTGATTATATTTTACTTCTTCATCGAAATGCGGAAATAATTTTTGCGCCAAGTACAACGATTGGCTGCATATTTTTACGAAATGAATTGTTCCATAGCAGCGTTTTATTGTTGCTAATCTTCAGCCCTATAAAGCAATGATTTATCGTTTGTGTGAAACAATTAGAGAATATGTCATGAAGTATTTCTGGTTTTTAAGGTGTAAAAAATTCAATCATTATCTATCTTTCAGATATACAAATGCCTGCTGTCAACGAATGACTCAGAACAAATTCTACTTGTTCAAATGATAAGGAAAATAAGAGAGAAATAGCAGGATACAATACATGAATAATAGAAAACCAACGGTACCTCCTGACGTAATTTTACAATTCAACAAATCTGTGAATAAACGATAATAAGAAAGATTACATAACAACGAGTCTAGTGAGTGAGGTATCAAACAACCGTGAACTGGCTGGCCTTCACCTGCTGAAGCCTGACGTTTTTTTTGCCTAATACATCACCGTCAATCTGGAACAATAATCTTAATGCTAATAAGTATCGTGGCTCATCTCAACACGTTTTCTAATAGGGAGTTTTCGATAACAACCAGCCTAATTGAGAGAAAACATGTCAAAAACAGTTGATGTTTCTTAGCACTGCTGATTTGTTCTGTAAAAATTAAATGCCTGAATAAAGGAGGCATTTCTTTACGTAACTCAATCTTGACAAAGACTTTGAAAAGATGACCGTCACCTATACAGCTGAGGTTGCTTCTTGCCGGGGATTTGGCTGCTTCCTCAAACTATTGCTCAGGTAAGGATTCAGGTGGGAAAACATAGTCCATGAAGTTATCTGTTTGCTATTTTGTTATTTCCCCTTGCTGTGAAATACTAGGTATTTTTCTATGAGGCTTTGTACCAGGGATATAAATGTAGATAACTAGACTCTCACTAGCTCCTCCCACCTAGCCAATATCCTCTCAAGTTTCTTGATCTTGATTTCCAATGATATGTGATATTGATGAAAATGAACTCATGTCCCAGTATTTCTGATAAACGATTGAAATCACTGCAGGCATAGTGATTTTGTGTGGAGCTTAACCGGAATTATGTTTCAGCTATCAATCAAATACAGTTACAGCAAATAAATGCTAACGTAGATCCAAAATGAACAGAAACTGTTTTCTTTCCTTTTTCAATTTTGACTACCAATCATAATGTCACTAATAAAACTGCAAAAGAAATAAACTTTACAATCACAACTTAGAATCCTATCTTGTACACAACTCCTAATAGTGATCAAATTTAGCGGAGAAGCTCACCACATTTCCTGTTCACACAATCCTGCTGATACTGGAGAGATTTCCGGGAGAGATAAAACAGTTCAGTTGAGCAGAATACTTCTAATTTTTTTGCAATTCATTGTGAGTGGTAATATAGAATTCTAGCTGGTCAACGAGTTCTGAGAATATTACTGTTTCTATGTTCTGTGTATTCACATCACTAGTCATCAAAATTGACGACAAAAAGTTTTGAAGTTTATCAATCGTGATTCAATTTACAATTCCCTTGTATCATGTTATTCAAACTTTTCTTTTGAACGAGTAGTAGACCCTTGTGGTAGACTAAAAAAAAAACTCAACCAACAATCAGGCTGGTTTTAATCATACTGTTAATTATGAATTCAGATAAGAAACGCATGCACATGGCTTATAGTACGTAATTTTTAGTTTTGTTGAGTAACAAATGTATAGGATTTCAACCAGTCAAAAACTATGTTCAAGATTGAATACACATGCAGTCGAGTCCAGTATTGAGGAGGAAATTTTTTATCTCAAAGTATGTGCAGGCACTTATCTCTTTTTCTTTTCTCTTGCCACAGCTATTCACAAAAATTCGTCAATGTAATGTGGTGTACAGAGTACATATTACATCGTTTATTATCAGTCATTAAAAACGGAAAAAAACTTTTCTAGGAAATTCATTTATTGGATGGTCTTGCGTGTCTATTTCTGTGCTCTATTTGTTTTATGTGCCAGAGCCTGAATAGCTGGAATGATAAATAAGTTATCTTGATCAACCCGTAATTGTGTGAGATAAGTCATATTTTACACTCAATGATGCTCGCCTCGCTGATATCCTGCACAAAGTGTTTGTCAGTCAGTCATACTTTTCAATTTACACTCCAGAGTTGTGTAATTTTTTATGCTTAACACCTTGAGAATCATCATTATTTTATTCACGTGCTACTAATAAAATTTGAAAAAATGACCTCATTCACCTATTCAGTATATTTATGAATATTCTTCATTTTATGCTTTTCTATTTTACAGATGGAGGGCCAGCGTTTACAAACTAGTATGGATGGACTTAACGGCTTTTTTATTGCTGTACTATTCATTTTCACTTGTCTATCGTTTTTTACTGGATGAAGCACAGAAATTAACATTCGAACACGTAGTCACCTATTGCAAAGAGTACAGTGACCTTATCCCATTGTCATTTGTGCTCGGTTTTTACGTTAGTCTTGTGATGACCCGGTGGTGGGCTCAGTACATGGTAATCCCATGGCCAGACTCCATAGCGGTTTTCGTTTCCGCAACGATTCATGGCCAAGATGAACGGGGGAGGCTCATGAGACGTACCATTGTGAGGTACGGTAACCAGGTAGACATTAATTACTTATTGAAACTGTAGCATCACAGCTGATGTCTTTTTTCTTTTGAGTTCTTGATTACCATGCGAACCACAAAGAGGAATAAGAGTTCGGTTATCAATATGAACGGCAACGTGATACCCTGTGTCTTTTATATTTATTCATTGATTTTTCTTTTTTTTCTTCAGATACACTTGCGTCTGCCTTACGCTAGTACTCACAAATATATCTCCAAGAGTTAAAAAGCGGTTTCCAACTCTAGACCATCTTGTGGATGCAGGTTTACTCCTAGAAAATGAGCTTGCAATATTTCAGAGTTTGAATGCAAAGTTTCCTAAGCCAGGCAAACACTGGCTACCAATTGTTTGGGCCTCAAGCATTGTAACACGGGCTCGTAAAGAAGGTCGAATCCGTGATGATTTTGCCGTTAAAACTTTGATAGACGAGTTAAATAAGTTTAGAGGCAATGCTGGAAGACTCATACACTACGACATGATCAGCATACCTCTAGTTTATACCCAGGTCGTCACTTTGGCAGTATATACATACTTTTTAACTAGCGTTATGGGCAGACAATGGACTGAAGCGGAAGATGGAAGTGGTGCCGAGACAGGGACAATTGTAGATAAATATTTCCCCTTATTCACAACTCTGCAATTCTTCTTTTACATGGGGTGGCTCAAGGTTGCCGAAACTCTGATTAACCCATTTGGTGAGGATGATGACGACTTTGAAGTTAATTGGATCATCGATAGGAATTTACAAGTAAGATTAGATATCTCCAATCAGCACTTTTCGGATTCGAATTAAACGAAACTCACTATAGCACTACTAAATTTATCTCATGTGTCAATAGGTCAGCTATCTCATCGTCGATGAAATGCACCATGAACATCCGGAGCTTATTCGAGATCAATACTGGGATGAAATTTTCCCTATCGAACTTCCATACACCGCAGCCGCACAGCCCTTCAGAGAAGAACACCCTGAGCCTTCAACAGCCGGTATTCAGCTCTCTGCTGCTCAGCAGGAACTTCAACCATCGTCAGTGAGAATCGAAGATCTGGCACCAGAATATAATTCCAAATTCCACACAGATATCGCAGATGATGCTGCTTCTGGAATACATTTTACAGCTGGTGGTGGAAAAATATCAAGGTAAACTTTACACCTAGTACTTCGATTTCAATACAAACGAAAATTATGACGGACTCCTTATTGATATAGTACGTGCTGCAAGTTCTGTATTCAGCTAAACTTCTCATTTGGCATACAGTTATCAATTTGTTTTCTCTTCATTTCATCGCACTTGCGCAGCCCCAGCTGGCTGATGGATTATTTTTACAAAGGATTGTAAGTTTTTTTTATAATCATTTCCAGCATTTTGAACTATGCAGATGTGATGTTATATCGTTGTTAGTATTTGACTGTGGATAGAGCTGTATCATATGTAGTCAATAATCCCTTGTGTCGTTTCATTGGATGATTTTATGTATTCATGAATATTAATACTCAATTATGTGCCCATGCAGAAGCGGAAGTAGAGTCAGTACAAGGGAGCGACGATTCAGTGGTGGCTCAACGCCCAGCAACATCAGTGGCTCACTGACAAGAGTGAACAGTGTAACAAGCGTTTTGAAAAGACTATTCAGCAAAGAGGATCGACCAGACGGCAATAAGAGCGCAGATGGCACCAGAACCCCTGCTAGGATGCCTAATTCAAGCTCTGCAGCTTCCTTGCAAACTCGTTTCCCAGGTAATTATTACTATCCACCAATAAGCTGCTGTCTAATTATTTTCTTTCCTTTACAAAACAATTGCAATCCTTTATATTCTAGGCGGAGGTTCGATGAGAATTGGAGTGATCGAAGAGGTCGACGAACAAATGACTATGACTTCAATGCGGCCAGAAACTCGGCCTCACGTTAATAGCATTTTCCCTCAAGGTCCTCCACCACCTACCGCACCAATGAATGTTCCAGGCTCAATTTCAAACGTCAACGGCCGGAATACTTCGGAAATTTTATCAACCAGTGCCCCAGCTGCTGCGGTTAGGCCAGTCAACACAACAAAGTACGTATTTTTAAGATATTGGATAACCCTGAACACAAAAGTATAGTAATTGCTACCATTTAATCGCCTAATTTAATTTTCAGGGCACAGCGAACAACGCAATCTGCCCGCTCTAGTGCTGCTTTCGAGCCTGCAACAAGCTATAGCAGCGGACAAGTAAACGAAGCTGATAATATCAGTTTAAGTAGTTCGAGCACCATAAGTTCAGATGACGAATTTTCAAAATTAAAAACGGAAAGAGAAAAACAAAGACGAGATAGAACAATTCTTAAACTTGCGAGAAGCATAAGTGCTCAAACGCAGATCAATCATGCAGGAAGCCTTGGTGCTAGCGATTCTGAGGCTCTTCTGACCGAATTGGGTCACACTTCTCGAATTTCACTCAGGCCAAGAGACGACAATTTCAGTGACCATGTTTAGAAGGACCAAAGAAAAAGCAAATTGCTTCGAATTTGGGTAAAGTATTCTATAGAACCTACATTTGAATTAGTCGATCTGATTGCCATATAACGATATGTATTTCATCGGAATGAGGTGAAAACTGACCCGGTAAGTGATACCAGGATTTTTAATTTGACGACTTTTTTATGATAAAAATCAGGTGCTTTGTATTAGTCACCGCTGAATTGGCACCAAGTTATATTATCTAAAAATGCGTCACTGCTCAATTGATATAGGTAGTATGATATATTCATAATATTAAGTTATGCTCTGAGAAGGTTAGCAGAATTCCTAAATTTCTTATAAGAGTTGAATAACGATGATAACCACGACTCAATTCCATTTAAAGTTGGACCGTACTTAAGTATAGGGATAATGACAATATAAGTTATCGCACTTGGGAGTGATAGGGAAATTAAAGCTAATTATGATATTAAAATTTATGAAGTTATTCCCAAGTTATAGGTAGTTAGAATAATTATCATTCTCGAGAAATATCGGGTGGATACCTCGGTTGTGGTTTACTAAGTTTTCTAATATTTTAAACAATTTTCTAACAATAATCGCTTTACGCTTTATTGCACAAAATTCCCTAGTTTGTGTATATTGATCGATGCATAATGTACAGATCGTCAGTGACGAGTTACTTATTATCACTGTTAATATTATTATTATTGTTATCGTTATTGATTCATATACCTTATATTCAAGCAGATGCAGACTAATAGCGATTTGGATAGACAATTTGATAGTCTTTTTAATTATGTTGCGACAGTGATTTATAAATAAATCACGAGTATATATCTGTAGATCATTTGATATGCTCAAAGTACGATTCTGTAGTTGATGCATCGTGAATCAGAGTTTGAAAAAATAACATTTATGATAACTGTTATAAGAAAGTATCTGTTTGCTTACGCACTATATTTTTATGTTTGTTTTTTCGAGATAAGCGCCAAGGCCTTGAGTTTACTCATTAAATTGGGCTGTTCATATTGAGCGGACGGCACGCGATGCAACGGTAAAATTCGTGGAAAAATCATTGTATTTTTCGGTCTTGCTGAGAGTTATAAACTTTTTATCGGAAATATCTACTGCCAGTTATCAGGCCAAGCTTATCTATGCCTATATTACGTGCCTACACACGGTGCCTGTGTTTTGTACGGAAAGTTGCAATTTCTCGTATCATCATACCCATCTAGGCTTAATCCCCTTTTGCTATTTGAATGTGCATAAAAGCAAGTCACTGAACGAATCAATAAACATTCCCACAATGAGGCTTTTGTCTATTCGCCTTATCAATGAATTCGATCTTGCGTGAGAATTTTTGCTCATTTTACCCATCGTGTACGTATTGTACTTAGGTAATTATACTTAAACGAAACTGAGTTGTGAAAGTTCGATGGGCGATCATCTTATTACAGACTTGCAAGGTTTTTCTCACAAACATCATCGTACTTGTTATTTTAAACACATGAATATGTGTGTTTCAATTCCTTAGCCTGTAAGTGGTCCTTTGTTACAAATTGATGATTTCAACACTAACTACTAGGATGTATAATAGAAGTTTATTAATATTGGAAATTTAGTCTGGATACAGACATTCCAAAGATGGAAGAATTGGTGCTCTAAGTGCGCGTTGTCACGCTACGCACATCCATCATTGTTTAACCAGTATTATTGTTGCAATAAATTATTTCGTCCCAATAATTAATTATTGATTATTACTTTTCATCACCCTTAGATAAATGAAATAACCGGAAGTCGAGTGATTACACATAGGTATAAGAATACGATTCTTTATTGAAGATTATTAATTGCCCATGATCAGAAGATTCATGCGTGCAATGATAAAAATGTAGGGAAATTTTGCCTATAACTTTGGTGACAAGAACCATTTCAGAAAACGCTTAAAATTAGGTAATCCAACAAGTAACTAATCGTTAACTTCTTCACTGTGATTTTGATAATTCAACAAATCTATCATTGCAACAGTAATCTTTGTAAGTGTGTTCATGCAACAGATTGAGATTAGAGTATTTTTTGGTAAAGAATTCAATATATTCAGGATGCAAGTGGTCAACCTCCATAAAAAGCAGACCCGAGGGGACTAGTGCTTTCGACGCATACTTCATTAGAGCCTTGATCGAGTTCAACCCATCCTTACCACCATCAAGTGCTCGCAGATCTTCATATCTGCAAATAAAAAATTTTAATTTTTGTTCAAAGGAGTGATCAAAGTAACGTGCCAAACTAACATCTTAATTTCTGGTGCTAAATCTGGTAATTTTCCAGTTGGTATGTACGGTGGATTACTGACAATAATATCAAACTTCTCTTCCTCAATCTTTGGGGCTTTTTCAACAGTGTTTAGTAATTTTATTTCTCCGTTTTCACGCAGAATGGCATTTAGGATCTCCATATTGTCCTGCAGCCCTAAAGCTTCCGCGTTTTGCTTCGTCAAGTGGCAGGCATATAAGCTTCTGTCTATTGCTGTGCATTTTATCTGAAATAACGATAGGAAAGAAATTGCGAAAATCGAACGCCATTTCTACCCAACAATACAAAAAATAAAAGTTGCTACCTTATTACTTGCATGAACAAGAGCTAAGGAAATAGCTCCAGAGCCACAACCAATATCCAGAATTTTACAACATTCAGTTTTCATTGCAGCAATACGCCTCAGTACGATATCAACAAGAATCTCTGTCTCTGGCCTTGGTATGAACACCGGAGGTATCATCTTAAGAGTAATATCTCTAAAGTCCCACTCGCCAATAATGTATTGAACTGGCATTCTAGAAAAAACAAACTAGTGAAGTTTGTTACAAAATGAGAGGATTATCTTGGCATTAAAAACCAAAATAATTTGCTTAGCGAGCACCCACCTAGACATTCTGCACTCGCATAAAGCAAGAAGTTTGCTAACTTGTTCATCGGAAAGCTGTTGTTCAGGGATGTTGGCCAGGTCCATTATCTGAATAAGTTGTTGCTACTGTCACGCTGGATGAAAAATTGTTTCTTAGATCATAAGACACACCCCCCTTATACTACGAGGAAGACTGAATTATTCCTGATTAATAGCAATCCTGAAATTCTTAAGAACTAAGAATCAGGAAACATTCCAGTTACCTTTCTTGTTCCAAGAATGTGAGCCAGAATATGTTCAATTGATTCGACTGGCTCTGAAATCCCCTCATTTTCGAATCGGTGACTCCAATGTTTGACAATTTCCGCAACTGTGGAAGGTCTCTCCTCAGTGGAATAATATTTATTAGTTTGCCTAGAAGCTTCTCTGATGCCTCGCAATATATTCTTGCATCTCGACAGAATCGTGGGCTTACAACACCCAAGTATTTTTGAGGACATCATTTTTTTCTGCTCGGAATGCGGTGGAAGCAAATCTCAAGCACGTTCACTAGACACGATCTTTAATCTTCAAAGTTTGATTGTTTTATTTTTCCACTTATTACTGCTTATCGCGTTGCTTCTAACGCTCGTAGCTCGTTGAATAGATCGTGCAATGCGCTATTAACCCCCGGGGGATGGCGCCACTGCTGGAGGAAAGTAGAAACGTTGAGTGTAGATAGGGTATAGAGGTGCGGACAGCGTAGTGGGGGTATGCTTATGTACTTTTCGTTATATACAAGAGCTTTGCCGCCCCACTACCAGATGGCACTGACAAAAATTGCCCGATTTTACGCACACACAGAGCGGTGCCGCGTACGTGAGATTACACATGCAAAGGCTCACGGACGGGTCGAGTCTTCCCGCCCCACCACTTGGCGCGCGGCGCGGGCGTTGCGATTTCAATCTTACGTCAATCGAGAGAGTATCATGTAGCATGCGGGGTTGCGAAAAGCTCAAGAAAAGAACAATCGAATTCGCACCCGGTAAATTTATTTTACCGTAAATTTAATCAGTAATAAGATTTCAATTTCGATTCCATATTCATCAATTGAAAAATGAAATTCTCATTTTGAACTACCGCATTCAAAAATAATTCAATTTCTAATTGCATTTTAATGTGATAAAATTTCTTAATTCCAAATAGCGAATTAAAATATTCGTCTGTTTTTGAATCCCGTATTATCTGTTTAAAAAAAAGTACAAATTTTTGAATCTTAATTATGGGATTCAACAATAATTTTTGATCTCTAATTTATTGAAAAATCAATTGAACCTACCCTGAGACTTCCCATTACTCTAGAGCTCGGAAATGATGTATTATAATTGTATTCAGAATATATTAGGTACTCTAATTCTTTTTTCTTATAACTCAAAAATTACTCGATAGATCGACGCCGAAATCAAACAATAAAAATTGATCACATACGTACACGCGTGTGCGCCGACATGAATTAACGTCCACCTGAATATTGTTTGAATAGATTTCTACGAGCTCTTAAAAAGTCCTGATCCAAAAATTGGATTAATAGGTGTTCGTTTCTTCCAACATTTTCACTTTTTCAGCGGAAAGTTTGAACTATTCATTCATTTCAAATTAATCGAATAATGACAAATGCCGACTATTTCCATTTTCTAAAACGTGAATTAAAAAATTAAATCCTGGTTATTACTTTCAAGATCAGAATTAAGTAATATAATCTTTTTTTCATTCTTAACTATATCATTCGAATTAACAATCAATTAAAATTTTTTTAACTCTTTCATTCGAATGAGAAAGTCATTTCAAAAGTCTTTAATCCTAACATTTAAATTAAAAATCCGTTTCTAATTTTTAATTTCATGATTGGATTTCAAAATTGAATGTTTAATTTTTTATTGAAAATTTAATTTCCAGCTTTAATGTGAAATTTTTGAGTTAATGAATTTGTAATTCTGTTCTCATGACTCGCAGTTTTCCAAATCACCCGTGAGGTACTGCGACAGATTCGTTCCCCTTTATTTTACATGGCGGGTTCCCCGGTAGGCCTATTACCATGCAGTGATATCCTAGACTTATCAATCAGTAAATGAAATAACTAAATCGACTAACTATCTCAGCCTTTCCCTCATTTTACCCTACATCGTCCTCTAATTGCCTCTAAACTTCTTAACAGCCGAATTGTACTGATGCCCCGACAAACTATACGATCGTTTCCTAGATTCGCGAGCTTCTATAGATGACCACTGCAACCCTTTAACTAATCGTGAAGTTAATAGCGAATGGAGCAAAAATATCCTATGTTCGCGACAATCATTATCAAACCAGCCCTGTGATTTCGAATCCTGATCTACTATACGATTTACTAACGACCTAATAACGTTGTGTTTGTAACGAACTTCGGGGTAAAACTTTTGAAAAAGATGCAAATGATGAGACGCGATCTGCCAATACTGTTCGGACGCTGCAACGAGATTACCTAACGGAGCCAGATTTTTTGTGGGGTATGCTTTGAAGAACTGCAGCACCTGATTCCGCGCAACGCTTTCCCGACGCCTATCAACAAGTATCTCTCTACATGTACCACAATCAAATTTCCTAAGAGTTTTTTTGACCGAAAAGCCTGAAAAATAGTACACTGCATTATCTTCTAAACTGATCACCCTATCTGTGCCTATCTCATGACAACAATTTACCTCTTCCACCCTATCGTCATCTATCCTCATGGAGCTATTTTCTTCAACTTCAACCCCGGCCGTTTTGTCTACGTCAATCTCGTTCGTGAGTACGTCAAAAGTCATCGTTTCGTGCGGTCCGTCACTGTGTGCGGAAGGTTGGCTGATAATCATTTCGTCGTTATCGTCTTCGCAATTCGCTGTTTCTGGAGGAATAAGTAAACGGTTGCCAATCACGTGTTGTAAGTTTTGTCGGAATTGCGTCGCAGTCGGATTTGTGCCATATGAGACTCGTTGTCTTATAATAGAAAATAAATTTTCGACTGGGTCCTGTTGGAGTCGTGACGTCAGTAGGTACTTTACACCCTCGGATTGCAAGTCTTCCCACAGCTTCAAAACTGAAGTTATACTTAAAATCAAGTTTTCGAAGGTCGGTGGATCGTGGACTGAGGGCTCCAAGACATGCAAATGGGGTAACCAGTCAAGTGCGTCCCGTAGAGTTTGTTCAGATCGCGTGTCGGTCGTGTTTAAAGCTCGGCGATAGGGATTTTTGTCGCGTAATGTCCTGCTGTTCAGTGCATCAAATACGTGATCAATTTTACCAATAAAGTCACCTAACGCGGTCAATTCATCCCGAGTCCTACTCTCTGAGGTAGTCGAAGCTAATGTCAAAAGCGCGGCGTGAACGGAATGGCTAAAAACTTGAGTCGCGAGTTTAACGTTCATTTTGTCGAACGGACCGGGGTATACGTGCTTATGCGAAAGATTTGGAGCTGCCCTTACTACACCCTGGGAGTCTACCTTGTAAAGCAACTGAAGAGCCTTCCATGATATTGTTTCGTCTCCTGTTACAAAATCATTTTTCATTAAGTTATTCCGCAAAGATTTTATCAAGTGCGGAACATCGAATAACGCGTAGATTTTCCTACCGCCTACAGAAATGAATGGATTTTCTCTGCTAATTCCTAGCAAGCGAAACAGTTTTTGGTTTGGACCACCCTGGTCGCAAACGAACGCCCTAACATGCAGCCCTATTGCACTCAACGCTTCTAAAACACGATTAAAAATTTCAGCTAATTTGAACGCAGTAACTGGACCTGCCGATAAATAGTACGCCACGGGAATTTTCCATTTGTACGTCAAACCACGAGCCATAAAAACTAACGCATGTGAAGCGGATTTCTCATTCCTGCCCAACTCGCCAAGATCCTCGAAGCCCTCAACACAATCGAATTTCTTGTTGTAATTTAACCAATTTTTTATTCTCATCTCGTCAAACATTAAGACGCACTGCTTTTCCCGCCTATCCATCATTCTAACTGCACCCCCAAATTTCCTCATAAAATCACCCGATATCCCTGGCAATACATTTAACGAATTCACCCAATCCCTAATAGTACGAACACTTGGTAACTTAAAGTTCATCTTCAACATAGCCTTGTATAATTTTGGCGACCTATAAAACATCGCTAGACCTAATTCCTTCTCTTCCTTCGACCATTTAGAAACTTTTTGCCCTGCTCGAAGCTGCGATTTTACAAATACTAGAGGAGCACCCCTAAGTCGTCTGTCAATTTCTGGAAAAATGTCCCTACGTACCCTGCCTACATCCGAACTAGTCTTACGCAACATTCTCAGTTTTAAATTACGAAGGTCTTTCCTAAGTCTGTTGTTAGTTTTAACAACTCGGTCGTGACGAATGTTGTTATTGTGTTTGTCGTCCGCGTTTGTCGCTGTAACGTTCGTATTTTCCGTGATAGTCGATTTGGGAATGTTGTTATTGTCTTCGTCGTGCGCGTTTGTCGCTGTCACGTTAGTCATTTCCGTCGATTCGGGAATTCCTGTCGGCATCATCGGAATTTCTTCGGAATTTTTCTCTAACTGCATTACAGAACTTTCGATTTCCTCCCTGACACCATCTGCTTCCATCACTAAATCGACCATAAGAGGTACTGCGTTATGGACCAACTTCTTTCTAAGCGCGTTTTGGAAAGCCTTATCTGCAAAATGAATTTGACAGATGCGTTTATCCCTAAGCCTCGAAGACTCGAGATCTTGAAAATCGTCATTGCCACTACGAAGAATCCATTCCAAACACCTGTTGACAAAAGACGTTTGTTATTTATTCTGAATTGTAAGAGTTTAAATCGACGTGAAATTCATAGAGAGTGATTTGTGTTCATATGTATAAGCTCAAGCGCCCAACACAGATCTCGGTAAACCGGCGAAAACAGTGGCTGTCACCATAAAATCATCGAAGTATCATTCGGATCATACATATATTCTGAAAAAAAATGATAGCCACTATTTTCAATAGCTTTAAACCATATTAAACATCGCGGGACGAATACATTGTATGCAGGCGACACGTGTGAGGCATATCGCGTTACTGATGCTATACAGTCGCAAGCGCGAAAATATCATTTCTACTTATAGCAAATCATAGAATTTGTTTTTCAAAATTTGCCTCGAAAGGGACAAATACACGCAAATGAATCTAAGATGAAAAAATTGATAATTAAAAGCAAAAGGTTGTATACATATACCTATGTATGTACAAACACAATCACCTCATAGCTTCAATTTTCTTAACTTTTTTATTAGAATTAAAGCCGAAAGGACGTGTTTCAGAAAATGTTACAAATAATATTATCCACGAAACAAGTATCAAATGGAGTGATGGTAAACTAAGTAGAGCATAAAGATAAGTTTTTGGAGATACGATCTTCGGGCTCTGCTTTCGAAATAGAGAAAATTTATATTCTGTCGTTTTGTATTTTTAATTTTCTTGTCGAACTAATAATTTTAACGGAGGCATCAGAGAAAAAAAATTTACGTTGACAGTAGAGATAATGAGGTTAAATCATTTTCGGAACTTACCTTGTACTTCCGACTACGATTTAATAAACATAACGTAATATATTTAGCATAGGTTTAGAATTAACATATACATACCTATCGTCATCTTTTACGGGAAATCTGAAGAAACTAACCGAATCACCTTGCAAATTTCCCTGGCACCCCTTATAACAACACCTACGCTTCGACATGTTTTCAAAAATTCTACTACTCTTGGTTAAAAAATCTGAAAGATGATTCTAATTATCGATAATAAAGTGCGAAAGACAGTGGATATCAACTGTTTGAATAATGTTTGAGCAACGTCAAAGAACAATCAGTAAATTGCAAGTCTCTCAGTAGCGAATAATGACACGTGGTGAGGTTCTCGATTGCTCTGATTGTAAGATTGAAATCGGAACGCCGCCGCGCGCCAATGATAATCGATTGTGTGCGTGCATATCATTTACACGGGATTCGTATTCGTGTCAGTGACAGACTGCAGCGCACCAAGTAGTGGGGCGGGAAGACTCGGCCCGTCCGTGAGCCTTTGCATGTGTAATCTCACGTACGCGGCACCGCTCTGTGTGTGCGTAAAATCGGGCATTTTTTGTCAGTGCCATCTGGTAGTGGGGCGGCAAAGCTCTTGTATATAACGAAAAGTACATAAGCATACCCCCACCACGCTGTCCGCACCTCTATACCCTATCTACACTCAACGGTAGAAAAAGTAAATACCGTCTACAACCAATCCCAATCTTCAGTCAACGCAACCAAGGTTCCGTGATATTCAAACAAACGTCAAACACTTCGAATTCATTCGCACTGCCAAATGTCACCGAGCAATTCATTAGTCACGTAACGGTCATGTTAAAGATATACGATAGTACTGAAAAGCATTTCTAGTAGTCGCTCAACAAAAGAAATCACCTCAACTACAGTGCACCAGAGCTCTTGAATCAATATTTGCAAAGATAATTCTCTCATCGCATTTACCAAATGTCGAATGAAAAAAGCTCTTCTAAAGTTATGTACGCATTGTTTCATGAGACAAACACTGAAGGTTTCTATACAAAGTATTCATTTTTGTGCCAATCTATTTTCGATTTTACAAGAATCAAATGTCAATCATAGACTTTGATTGCGTTCAAAAGTATTATCGATAGGTCATAGCGCTGTAGCAAGTCTTCTATTGTCATCCTCCTTATTGTTATTATGAGGGTATCTTGTGAGCTGGAACACCTAAAACATTTCATTTCCGATCATAACATAGAAATACTGCTCGGTGAACATCCATCGCCTCGAGGTCTCCTCAGAGAAAAACCTCGCTAACTTCGGTGCCCTGAAACACAAAGCAGATCAGATTAGTATGGAAGTAATAATGAAGCAAAAATCTGTCTTATCCGAGGACTTCATCGACAAAGACCCCGCTCACTGGTAGACCTGCAACATACAGCAATTTAGATTAGTTTCGGATATTCATATGAGCCAAGTATTTTCTAATTGAAGATCTCTGGTAGGCTAAATCCCCTCACTGGAAGACCTGAAACATTCAGCAATTCAACGTGAGTATGTGATCGAATAAAATGCAAAGTTCGAGTCTGAGCTCTAATTTAAACCAACCAGCTGCGAGACTCTCAACTACTCAAACACATGCATAGAACAATAAGGAAGGTTGGTGCAGCAATTTGACAATAGACAGAAGAAAAGGGAAACAGGAAAAGTAAAAGCAGAGAGAATTGATGGCATGGCGGTCGGCGATCCTCTTCGTAGGCTTCAGGCTCAGCATCCCTCCTCAGCTTCATGCTCCACGTTAGCACGAACACGAGAGGGAGCATGTTGCCCGGTCAAACAATCGCTTGGCTTTATTTTTCTTTTTACAATGAAGAATTTACATTCAAGTACAAACTCAAGTATTCTGAACATGGACCTTAGAGTGTTGGGTAGGTGATCACCAAAATCCAATGATTTCTAGGAACAAATATGAGGATGTTATTGATATGAATTTAATGCTGGGAACAAGTGACAGAAATGAAAACAATATGTGCCAATTTTCTGCAATTGTAGGACGCTGTGGAACGAATAAATATCGCGCTTAAAAACTACCTGCCTACCCGTTCGCGATTCCTTCCTACGCTCATGTGTATCTACCCCCCAACGCAATGGATGTATCTGATCGAACTCTGAAGCTGAGCTTGACGTTCCCAAGTCAGTCTCGATTCAGAGTTCTTACGAATAACAACACACACACAGCTTCATCCGTGTACAGCACCAGGCCTACCCATTCCTACCAATATCCACCTATATTTAATTACGAAACGCATCCTCACCAACACATTCACTCTGTACTCATCAGTTATTCAACGTGGTTCGGAACTTACTTTATCAAATTTTACTGTATGGAGAGAACGGGTTAGTACATCTTATGCAGAGTTTTCTATATTTGAGTTGATTTCCAAAACATGAAGAATATATCACATCACGTTGTAATCTTTTAAAAAAAAAGGCTATGCATGTTAGATGAATATATTGACTCGATCATCTGGACTACTAAATCATTGAACCGAATAGAAATAGCTCAAATGTACTGAATCATTTTGAAATGAGTTTACAAACTATTTTGAGAACTTGAATCGATAAGTTATACTGCAAAATAGACAGACAAAAATGAACATTGCTACCGCCACACCACGCGATAGCAAAGATTGAGGAAAGATAGACAGCAAAATAAACGCATGCGACTTGCCAACTCTGCCGAAGTTGATTTTGTTCTTCTGGATTCACTGCATTCTGAAGCTACCTCTCACCAGATTCCATGCTCTTTGAAACTGCTTTCCCAGATCTCATACAAATGTCCTATCAGCACTCAAGTCTCAGCAATCAGGCCGCTGCACACTGCACTGCACTACACCGCACATTACCTGTGAATTTCCAAAAAACACAGTTGATTACATTTGGTTTCTTTTCTACCCATATCGTCGACTATTTATACTTCTTCATTAACGACTCCCAATTGTGTAGGACTGACTGCTACTGACTGAACCAATCGACTCTGTCATGAATAATAACTGATGACCACTCACCAATTTTACTGATACTTTGACGTTGTAGGTTCAGCTTCTCCAGGATGGCTCCGGACAAATGTGTTTGCAGCAGCCAATCTGACCGTAGCCTGACTATCGTTTGCTTTAAAAGAAATTTATAATGTAGTAGTACAGACCTTGAAAATAATAAAGTACTCGTTTCACCCTACGTGGATTACAATAATAATAATTCTATCTCAACTTTTTCTTATAATTCCGGAATTATCGCATGACGCTCCAACAATAATATCTTATAATCCGACATAAACACATATTCAAACGTTGCTAATGCAAATTCAAACCGGCACGCACCGCGTGTTGTCAACTAGCATTGCATCCCTGCCATCCGGCGCCATCTAACGCGATCGGTTCCTAATTTTTTGTTTAATCGAGAAATAACAAACACCGACTTCAACCGTCAATGCAATGTGCAATTATCAACAACGACAATTAGACAAAAACTATTTTTCTCGGACAACAGCCTAATCTCCTACCCTAAAGAGTACCCCTCGACTCGGATTCTGGTATAACCACCCGTCATCGGACTCTAGCCCGGCGTTTTGCTACCGATCAAAAATTACAGTACAAATAGAAGAAAACTGATATTCTTCAACTAAACCCAAATTCGCAATTCTAAATCTGATCCATTTCTAGAACGCGAATTTCTTCACCTGGCTGGGGCACCACATAGCAAGCGTGCACCGGCAACTACAGAAAATTTTGTATCTGGAATTTTTACTTACTCAAAGGTCTCTAGCAAGCTCACACCGGTCCCAATTCAATGATACTACTTATAGGTAGACAATTCGTAACAATACAGCGTTTCTTCCAAAATATTTCAACAATAAAACTTTCAAAATAATCAGACTCGTAGTTGCTAACCGCCGCTTCGCCTCGACCGTTACGAGAACTGATGATTGCGCGATTGTCGATTGTCTTTCGGGCCAATCACAGCGCGAGACGGTTGGCGGCCGAGCTCAAATTCGAATATTTATACGGGATTAAAAATTTTCTACAACCCATTATAAAATGTTAAACAATCAGGATAAAATACTTGTACTGCCGTTTACAAATAGACCTATTTTTCTGCATTACTCGCGAGATGTTTGCCAATGGTTTTAAAATTAGGATGATTATTTTCAAGCGATGAAGCGTGGTAAAAAAATTATCCTAAATTCAATTCTTCTAATGAACTATTGTAATCCAATCCATGTTGTCAATACTGCCGTCAGTTGATTTTTGTAATTCGAACATCGGGAATTCCGGTTTACATGTCGCACTCTTCCCTACACCCGCAGGTGGTAAAAAGTCACCACCAATAATCGTAGGTGAAACTAATTTCTGCAGATAACAATCATTCGAATGATGCAATGTTAGTACATATATAGTACACATGGTATTAGAGGTCATATTATCATGATTATTCACTGCTGTCGTTATTATTATGATAATTAATATTAATCATAATAATAACAAGAGCAATTTCTTGTGTAAAATTTGAAATGCATAATAAGAAAAATTCTTGCGATCGATCCGGATTAGATAGAAATGATCAATTCCAATGCCGCATACAATATACATGACTGTAATAATATACGTAATTTTTGTTTATCAACTGATATTATAGACGTGTGCAAAAAATTCTAATTTATCTACTGTATACTATGATCCTTATGCAATTTAAATAACTGTCGACTATGTTCGGAGATAATATATTTTTCGCGATATTTGCTATGTATTGAAATTTCATACAATTATACAAATTAATGTAGGTATATAATAAGGTTTGTAGGTATGTGTATCTCAAAGTATGATGTATAGGGACTTACGAAAGGCCAAGTCGATGGCATACAACGATGTTTCTCTCCTCTGGGGTTCCTTGCCTATAAAGGGAGTCAAACCATGGCTTCTCTGAGCTCACGTGTCAGTCGTAGAGTGACCGCCAACAAATCGAGATCATTCATTCACTTCCGCTATTCGAATAAACAAGTAATCGAACGTTTATTACATCTAACTCATGTATTGTAGTCTCTTTAATTTATAATTTCGAAAATATCGATTTCCATTAATTATAAACCACCCTCCAATTGAATTTCTTTTTGTTTTTCGATCGAGTGCCGATATACATTCTCACATATTCAACTGTATTGCTTAATGATGATTTACGTAATAATTTTTTTTTCAGCTCCTGCAGGCCCTGGTGAACGTTAAACAAGTTATTTATTCTCAGCAATATGGCGTGTCCGATGAGAAATGGAGGGTCAGTAATAAAAATATTGTCAAATTTTGACAATGCATTTTTATACATATACATGTAAAAAAACTGTGCGTGTGTCGATTGAAAAAAAGTTCGCAAGTGTACATAGAATTTGATTTATTCCAACTACGAAGTGCCAACTAATTTTAATTTGTTTATTTCACACTCTAATGCACAGGTCAATGTGTGAAGGCGTGATAAGCATGAACTTTGAGAGCGTTAACTAAAGCCCACGAATTTTCATTTTTGCCAACAACATCATAGCAAATATATGAGCAAATTACATACGACGCGTGTAGAGAGGAGCGATAATTTCATGACGTTTATTATCCATTCAAAGGGTCATCAGGTCGCAATGTTATCCTCGCGCACACGTTCGGATCAAGATCACGATCCAAAATTTATAAACCAGCGTGCACCTGTAGCGACTTGAAAATAAAGAAAACAACAAAAATCAAATCCAAAAAAAAAAGCGCGTAACACAGGAGCGAAAGTTTCTTACCGCAGAAGCCGTCAAAAGAATGAAAGCATCACGAATTTGACGATGTAATGAAAAGGTTTGAATAACCTTTTTTTTTTTTACCCAGAGAAGACCACAGCCAGGATGGCGATCAGTTAACCGAAGGTCCAGGAATGCTTTATAGCGAATACCTTAGGCTTGATAAAATATTATCTGCCCAACGGATGCTGAGCGCTCAATATGGGAATGAGGCAGTTCACGATGAGCATCTGTTTATCGTTACTCATCAAGGTAAAGAATGATCAGATTTTTTATCTTTTCCGAATAAATTGGCGAATATCAATTACGTCCTCCTTTTTCTCTCACAGCCTACGAGCTTTGGTTCAAGCAAATAATATTCGAGCTGGACTCCGTAAGGGCGCTCTTCAATACCGAGGTGATTATCAATCGGTCGGATTATGGATCGATAATGATATATTTGATCGAAGAATTTTTGATTCCAATCCTTTCATTTTTCATACGTAGGGTCTGGACGAGTCAAGGACGCTGGAAATATTGAAGAGATTGAATCGGATTGTTCTGATACTAAAAGTGAGTAAATAATATATTCGTATATAAAAACAGCCATTCTTATTATACTTCCGCGTACGAAACCGCGTAACAAGATTTACCAGTGAAATAAGAAAAATCAGCAAAAATCTGGCAGCGGGAAGTCAGTGATATAGAAAATCGTGTAAATTCTACTGATCTGAACGATCCCGCGTACAGGCTTCTCTGTGGCATTTATATTTTCCATACACACACGGACTGTACACGCCAGATTGAACTCACACTTGAAAAATGCGAAAGCGTATTTTCTATCGGTGTGTCTAACACGGCCATGAGGCCGATGGGGGCGAAAAATATGTAGGTGCGAGGTAAATAATCCCTCGTTGACAATGACAGTGGCGGAGGTACGGCATTAGCATCATCAGGGTATCCTTCTGAAGGAGGGTGAACGACCTATTAGGTGTTCACGGATGGGTAATCCAATTATCTCTACGTCACTGCGATCATCACGGAAGTATTAGATTTCGCACTATATTTAGGATATATATACGGAGCCTATAACGCGATCTATTACGCCTGCGGTCGATCCGCGATCCGCGATCCGCGTGCGGCAAACGGCGCGTGGAAAAAAATCAAACTGGGTCAATTAGTCGGCCTATAGTGTGAAACGTACAAATATCCGCTATGTGGGCAAAGAGATTTTCAGTTTCCATTTTTTATTTTTTTATTCTTTGCTTTTCACTTTAAGTTGATACCATTATACTACGCTTCCCTAATTGTTTTCGAATAATGGGAAATATCTTATTACGTATTACGCAATTTTACTACAGCCGCGCGTCGATTGAGCAACTTGAACTTGCGGTGATGTTTGCGTACACAGCAAATTTTTTTTTCTCTCTTTCTTTCGTTTTTCTTTTTTTTTCACTTCGTCTCGCTAATCTATTGATATAGACGCGGCACTCGATCCTCCTTGATTTATCAGGGTTGCGCGGCGGATATCTCTGTAAAGTTATTATTGTACAATTTTTATTCGACAAAAAAAAAGACAAACAAATAAGTCGACAAATCGTCATTGACGCTATACGATGTAGATACGTATTATGTGCCATTGAGATCTTACTACATCATCCGTTGCATTCCACCTGACCGGCTACTTTGCATAATTCTTGATCTATACGTGTATCATATAGGGATATGAAACTCTGAGCAAAGATTTTTTTCTCACATTTGTTAGTTTGAGTTACGTTATTTCTTTTTGCTTTTTACGTCTACTCGTGTACTTCTGTTCGGTTGTAAATCTCACCATCATGACCAGTGTCGAGTTCCCGCAGGTCGGCTCGACTTACTTCATCGACCTCGAGCGGACATCCCATTTGTCCCTACAAACGAACGCCCGCGGTTCTTACACCTCGATCGACTCTACCTGAACTCATGCCGATTGTCTTCGTTCCCATGAAATCCAACAAATATCTACAATTTGGCTAAGAACAATTTTCGGTTGCGAAGAGCTAAGCCGCGTTTGTCGTAATATATTTATTTAATTTTGTTTTTTTCTTCTCTAATAACGAGGAGCGACCATCTCGGCGTGGTTTTGCTTTGGAAATTTGTAAATCCGACGAAGATTGCCCGAAAGGAGATGAGACGAATTCACAAAATTTTGTGCAGCGTGCAGAATGAGCATAGCGGATAATTTGGCGTAGTCAATGCGTAAACGAGAGAGCGAGTCTCCTCTTACGGAAGCCAAAGAAATCTCTTGGACTCGTCCGTGACATCCCTGGCCGTCGGTTGCTTTATTTGGATCGATATGGTTACTAGTGTATTCTGTATACGTCCTCCCTCGTTAATGAAAATCGAAGGTGTATCAGGCAAAGTTCATACCATATAAAAGATTAGATGGCCTGCAATAATGTGAATTCTAAAATATGAAACGAAAGAATCGAAAAAAAAAACGATCATGAGAGAAACGCTGTGATGTTTATTTTCAGCTTCTGGTGGACCAAGTCATGATCCTTGAAACAATGACACCTCTGGATTTTATGGCTTTCCGCGATTATCTCTGCCCAGCTTCCGGTTTCCAATCGCTTCAGTTTCGTTTGTTGGAAAATAAATTGGGTCTGCTTCAGGAGCACAGGGTAAAATACAACCAGAGTTACACGAGAGTTTTTGGTAGAGATCCGGAAGCTATGAGGGCTCTTGGGAATGCCGAAAGCGAACCGAGTCTGAGCTGCCTGGTACAGAGGTGGCTTGAAAGGACGCCGGGTCTTGAACCCCATAATTTTGACTTTTGGGGAAAGTACACAAGAGTTGTTGAAGAGATGTTAACCGAACAGGAAACCCAGGCCAAGGTGAGAAATTTAGAGCAACGTATAATCTATGCGTATGGAATAGAATCTAGATCATGAGTATGAGGAGCGACATACACTTGATTCCCAATCCCGTATGGCTCATTGCCCCTCGATATCATTATACTCCTTGTATAACGCGTATATTCATACGTAACTCAAGTTTGCGCCTCCGCGGTTTTGCGGTAAACCGCATACGTCGGTCGCGTAATAAAATTGAATCGACGGGACAAGGTACAGGGTGCTGAAAGGAACACGAAGAGACGGATCGGGAAATTGTCCGTTCAACTGCGAGATTATATTAGACTTTCTTCTCCTTTTTTTAAATCTCTTTTTTCATATTCATCTCCTATAAGTATGTACGTTTATAATATAATTAAATACTCTACATAGAACGAGAAAAAGGAACAGGTACGGAAGCACCGTTTGGCGGACGTCTCTTCTCGCAGGGCTGTTTTTGAAACTATATTCAATGAGGTACAACATGAGGCTCTCGTATCTAGAGGAGAACGCCGATTTACTCACGCTGCTCTTCAGGGTGCCGTTATGATAACCCTATACAGAGACGAGCCAAGGTTCAGTCAGCCTCATCAGATACTAACACTGCTTATGGACATCGATTCCTTGATCACCAAATGGCGATGTGAGTACTTTTTTCGCCAAAATTACAATCGTGATATTCAACGCTCAACTCTCCTTATTATTTCCATTTATTTATTCAACGATTTTCAGACAACCACGTGATAATGGTCCAGCGGATGATCGGCTCGCAGCAGCTTGGAACCGGCGGTTCTTCTGGGTATCAGTACCTGAGATCGACCTTGAGGTGAGGAATTTAATTCATTAACTGTATCCTGATGATCGTATTGGAAGTTTAAATGGAATGTATATATTTCAGCGATCGTTACAAAGTGTTTCTGGATCTTTTCAACCTTTCAACATTTTTGATTCCTCGTAACTTGATTCCTCCACTCAGCAGAGACATGAAAGCAAAGCTTTCGGGTGCCTGGGGATGCTGGGGCACTGAAGATGATCAAAATATTTTAGAAAGTTCTGCTGAGGCATCGATGTAAGACATTTTGTATGCGTTTTGTTGTAAAACAAAGAAACAATAAGCGCTAACGAAACAAGTTTAATTCGATTATCACCTCGCAACACCAATGTAGATCGCCACCCATGGTAAAAAAAAAATTTAGAAATATTTTAAATGAAAAGTAAGACGAGAAAATGATTCATGTAAATAGTTGCATAGTATACTATATAATTTATTGCTTGTAAGAAATTTCATAAATATTCTTTAAAAAAAAACCTACATACATATGAAATCTGAATAGAAAATCGAATTGATATCGCGAGTAATCGGTTGAAAAACTTATGAAATATGTCTATACTTATTTTAATTATGTCATGTAACAACAATGGCGTGCTTAACACTGCCTAATATTATGTATACAAATGTACATTGTTTATGCTAGATAATTGTTGCCTAGTAGAAAAATTATAATAGGTGCGCAAACTTAACTAGGAATACGGGTTCTCCAAATTTTAAAGCTGTATTTACTAATCACCGCATAATATGAATATTGTACTTATAAAAATAGAATTTAACAGCCTCCATTGTTCAATATTCAACTTATTAAAGTGTTATACGAAACTATTCATTATAGTATTCGATTCATTCAATTCATACGCGTTATTCGGAGAACAAAGACTCCGTTACAGAGATTACATCATTGAGTAAGTCATTTAATATACATAAGGCTCAAGCGACGTTCAGGGATGAGACTTGATTGGCGATACCTGAAGCAAGAGAGATTATAGTGTAAAAAACAGATAATACAATTTTAAAGATTAAGTAAAAATCTCAAAATCTTCTACCACATAAATTTCCATTTGCGGCAACGTAGAGGTAACCATTGTCTCCAAAATGCGAACCCCACGAATTCCTAACGATATAAAAAGGCACTCCACCAGTTTTGTCGTAGCCAACAATTTCCACAGCGTGATTTAAACTTCTAAAGTCACCGTCACAGTGATACTGGATTATCCCACCCAAATAATTCTGCCACGAAAGTGCGTTTACTGCCGTTGCAACTGGTCCATGGTTCGCCAGAGTTTCCATCAGTACGTCTTCAGCATCCACGAAACTATGTAACAGTGAAATATAGCCTCTCATTATTATTATTATCTGTACAAAACTATTCCTAGTTAGTTTCGTTTTTTTTCGCTTCAGCTTGTATCGTATATCGTCACGTTAGCAGTGGTGGTAAAGTAACAAGTACAGCTGCGGCCTTGTTTTAAGAGATTAAGTCTATCCTGTATGACGCCATTACGTCATAAATGCTGGAAGATGGGGAAACTGCACCTTGAATGGGGCTCAAAAATCCGGGCTCGTGAGTTTATGTAATAAACATCGAGACGTGCTTAGAATAAGAACAACGCGTCTATATGGGATTGTAAATGAAGCATTTCAGCCGACGGAAAGTCTTTTTGGATTTCTTTTTGAGCAAATGAAGCCTCTTGAAGGCTTCATTTTTCTTCCCAATTATATCTACTCACTTATCGCACGTGAAGTCCGTCACTTCTACACCCGAAATCATCTCGCCAGATGAGCTCTCTCTGAAAATAATAACGAAGACATTAACTTTTGCATTATTTATTTTAATTAATACAACGTAAATTGGTTACGTATGTACGAATATACGTACTTGCCAGTTACTTTGCATGAGTCGGTTTTCCACGTCATGGGATATGTGGATTCGAACTGAATTTTGATCTTAGTCGCCGTCAGCCACATTAGAAGGCTGCAAATATCTCCGCCGTTGCAACCGAAATTACCATGCCCAGCACAATCGATCATCTGTTATTATAAATACAAGGAACTTATTATAAAATTGAGAAAAAATTAGGAAGTAAGATCGAACTAATTACGGTTATTTGTTTCACACCTCTTGAACGCTGAGTGATTTGAGGGTACCATTATTTCTGATAGCAAACATAGTTTCGGCAACTTCGACGGTGCTGAAAGCCCAGCAGGCTCCGCAGTTCCCTTGGCTACGAACGGGTGTTACGAATCCTTTCGATCTCCAGTCAAATTTATCAGGGATTTTGACCGCGGATCGTTTTACTCTGTTTGCGACATGATTATCTATCCTCTCGTCTTCGTCTCGATAGTGATTACGATGAACATGATGATGGACGTGAATGAGATGCCTCAATCCTCGCTGGGATATATCCCGACGCAAATGCGAATCCGCGAATTCCTCTTCTGACATATCGGAGAATTGTGTAACTCCGTATTTTGCACTCTCCTTCGACGTTCGAAGATGATTCATTTGTTCAATGTGCCGAAGAGATTTCTGTGGATTATAGTTATCGTTTTTATACTTGGGTTACAATACTTCATTAGCAGAATAAAATTTGGGATAATTTTTTTTACCACACTTCATCGCTTGAAATTAATTATCCTAATTTTAACACCGTTGTCAAATATCCCACGAGTAATGCAGTAAAATAGGCTTGTGTCTAAAAGTCAGTATAAATGTTTTATCCTGTTCTTTAGCGTTTCACTACGGCTTGTAAGAAAATTTCAATCTTGTATTTGAATTCAAGTCCGGCCACCGAGCACCTCGCGCTGTGATTGGGCCCGGGAGACAATTGACGATCGCGCGATTTTCATCTGTTTTCTAACGCTCGAGGCGAAACGGCAGCTAGCAACTACGCGTCTGATTATTTTAAGTTTTATTGTTGAAATATTTTGCTAGTGACGCTGTATTGTCGCAAATTGTTTATCTACAACTACTATTATTGAACTGGAATAAGCGTGAGCTCGCTAGGACCATCAAGTAAGTAGAAATTTCAAATGCATAATTTTCTGTAGTTACTGTTGGTCGCTGGCTATGTGATGTCCCGGCCGGGTAAGCGAATTCGTGTTGTAGATTAACATGGATTAGATTTAGGGCAGCACTTCAGAGTTTCGTGAAAAAATAAAATTTACATATCTTCTATGTAATGTAATGTAATCGTTGATCGGTTGCTAGACGTTGAGCTAGGGCCCGATGATAAGGGTGAAAGGGAAACTGTGCTACCCGAAAAAATGCGGCGCACACGGGTTTGAATTTGCATTGGCGTCGATTGAATTTGTATCCACGTCGGACTATTAGGCATTATAGTTGAAGATTCGAACGATGATTCCGGAATTATGAGAAAGTTGAGATAGAATTATTATTATTGTGGTCCATGGAGGGTGAAACGAGTATCTTACTATTTTCAAGATCTGTACTGATACATTATGAATTTCTTTTACAGCAAACGACAGTCAGGCTATGGTCAGATTGGCTGCTGCAAACACATTTGTCCGGAGCCATCCTGGAGAAGCTGATCCCACAACGTCAAAGTATCAGTAAAATTGGTGAGTGGTCATCAGTTATATTTTCATAATAGAGTCGATTGGTTCAGTCAGTAGCAGTCAGTCCTACACAATTGGGAGTCGTTAATGAAGAAGTATAAATAGTCGACGATATGGGTAGAAAAGAAACCAAATGTAATCAACTGTGTTTTTTGGAAATTCACAGGTAATGTGCGGTGTAGTGCAGTGCAGTGTGCAGCGGCCTGAGTGCTGAGACTCAAGTGCTGAAAGGACGTTTGTATGAAATCTGAGAAAGCAGTTTCAAAGAGCATGGAATCTGATGAGAAGCAGCTTCGGAATGCAGTGAATCCAGAAGAAGAAAATCAACTTCGGCAAAGTTGGCAAGTCGCATGCGTTCATTTTGCTGTCTATCTTTCCTCAATCTTTCCTATCGCGTGGTGTGGCGATACCAATGTTCATTTTTGTCTGTCGATTCTGCAGTACAACTTATCGATTCAAGTTCTCAAAATAGTTTGTAAACTTATTTCAAAATGATTCAGAACATTTGAGTTATTTCTATTTGGTTCAATGATTTAGTAGTCGAGATGATCGAGTCAATATATTCGTCTAACATGCATAGCTTAGTTTTTTGAAAGATTATGTGATTTGATATTTTCTTCATGTTTTGGAAATCAACTCAAATATAGAAAACTCTGCATAGGATGTACTAACCCGTTCTCTCCATACAGTGAAATTTGACAAAGTAAGTTCCGAGCCACGTTGAATGACTGATGAGTACAGAGTGGATGTGTTGGTGAGGATGCGTTTCGTAATTAAATATAGGTGGATATAGGTAGGAATGGGTAGGCCGGGTGCTGTACACGGATGAAGCTGTGTGTATTGTTATTCGTAAGACCTCTGAATCGACATTGAGTTGGGAACGTCGAGCTCAGCTTCAGGTTTCGATCAGATACATCCGTTGCGTTGGGGGGTAGAAACACATGAGGGTAGGAAGGGAACGCGAACGGGTAGGCAGGTAGTTCCTAAGCGCGATATTTATTCGTTCCACAGCGTCCTACAATCGCAGATAATCGGAACACATTGTTTTCATTTCTGTCACTTGTTCCCAGAATTAAATTCATATCAATAACATCCTCATATTTGTTCCTAAAAATCATTGGATTTGGGTGTGACCTACCCAACACTCTAAGATCTATGTTCAGAATAGTTGAGTTTTCACTAGAATGTAAATTCTTCATTGTAAAGAGAAAAATAAAGCCAAGTGATTGTTTGACCGGGCAACATGCTCCCTCTCGTGTTCGTGCTAACGTGGAGCATGAAGCTGAGGAGGGATGCTGAGCCTGAAGCCTACGAAGAGGATCGCCGACCGCCATGCCACCAATTCTCTCTGCTTTTACTTTTCCTGTTTCGCTTTTCTTCTGTCTATCATTAAATTGCCGCATCAACCTTTTTTATTGTTTTATGCATGTGTTTGAGTAGTTGAGAGTCTCGCAGCTGGTTTGTTTGTAACTAGAGCTCAGACTCGAACTTTGGATTTTATTTGATCACATACTTACATTAAATTGCTGAATGTTTCAGGTCTTTCAGTGAGAGGATTTAGCCTATCAGAGATCTTCAATTAGAAAATACTTGGCTCATATAAATATCCGAAACTAATCCAAATTGCTGTATGTTGCAGGTCTACCAGTGAGCGGGGTCTTTGTCGATGAAATCCTCGGATAAGACAAATTCTTGCTTCATTATTACTTCGATACTAATCTGATCTGCAGCAGTTAGTTTGTGTTTCAGGGCACCGTAGTTAGCGAGGTCTTTCTCTGAGGAGACCTCGAGGCGATGGATGTACACCGAGCAGTATTTCTGTTGTGATCGGAAATGAAATGTTCTAGGTGTTCGAACTTCTAAGATGCCCTCGCAATCAAGATTCGCGGTAGCGAATTGCTGCCAAGTACCATAGGTGGCGGTTGTAATAATAAGAAGGATGACAGTAGAAGACTTACTACATTGCTACGACCTATTGATAATACTTCTGAACGTAGTCACTGCAAGTAAGTCTATGATTGATGTTTTATTCTTGCAAAATCGAAAATAAACTGGCACAAAAATAAATACTTTGAACAGAAAGTTATCGCGTTTGCCTCATAACACAATGCGTAAATAACTTTACAAGAGCTTTGATCATTCAACATTGGATAAATAGGATAAGAGGGCAGAATTGTCATCTGGGAATTGATCAACATTATTTTTGATAATCTTGATTCAAGAGCCCTGGCACATTGAGTACATTGGGCTTTCATCAGAAAATAATGGTCTTTTTCTTTGTTGCAAGCAGCATAGGTGTATTGGGTTGTGTATATAAATATGAAATTCATAATTCTCCCTAGTTTTGGATTGATCATATTAGCGTTGAATAATATTGAATCGAAAAAAAATAGCAACCCCAGGGAAATAATGATCTATTACACTACCCACCTGAAACTTCTCGAACCGCGCGTGATACTCTGCAGGATTATGTCTGTAGGATTTGTTAAAATTTGCAACGTATTCCTCAAACAGTTTTAGGTCTTGAATTGTTGTAGGAGATTCGATATTTATCGGTATTGCTAAAAAGCACAAACTTACAATACCGATTGTTCCTATTAACGTTTTCCACTCCATTGTATGATAACTGATAACCACAGATTTTTATCGGTGCACACCGAGCGTTTCATCTGTAAAATACTGTTATCTGATTAGCTCGCCTTATTCCTATGTTTTTATTTAAATTGTGTAATTCCTATTGCAACTGTGCTGCGCGTTCGCGGAGCGTGTATTGATATCTGAAGTTCTTTAGGGTGGTTGTAAAAGTGGAATGTCTCTTGACGTCTCTGAAGTCCGACAACCTCAATGCGATTATCACGTGTGTGAATGATGGCATGAAAACACTCACACGTGAATCCTCACTAGCTGTCAGCCGGTCACAGAATTAATGAGACTCGGCTCATTACGTAAATCACTCTAATTTTTCTAAGTTGGAATTTTTTGAGAGTTGTGAACTATTCAGTTAAATGTTCGTACCGTGATTTTTTTGTATTTACATCGTCGAATAGTCTCTGATTTGACGAGCGCAAGAGCAGTGGATTACACTTCCGTTTCCAGTTCGAACTTCTGGCTTCCCGTCTCCTTTCTCGTAACAGCGCTCAACATGGCAGCCCGATCGATTTCGAAGAAGCGGAAGGTTAGTTGATTTAAAACAGTCAAAGGTGCTATGATTTATGAAATAAATCTACAAACGTTTAGCACACACCCCACTGTATGATATTTTCTCAATATACGTGTGAAAACATAACGTCAAAACATCGGATGCTCCGGATATTCTCTGCTGTCGCCGCCCGATTCTGAATCGAATAATAGCAATACTTGGATTTGTGCGGTGAATATGAGCCCAGAATTACTGCAATTTTGTGCTCTTGTGACATCGCAAATTTTATGTATCTGACAGTGATATCTTCGATTTATTAGGTCAAGAATTTCCATGTTCAGATCACGTCGATTCAGTTAGGTTAGATTGTGTAGTAAACATCGACCTACCCACTCCATTCACTAGCAACAAATGTTAATGTGATATCTAAATTTGACTACCGTTTCTATAATAATTTGAAATTACTACAGTTTGTGGGAGATGGAGTCTTCAAGGCTGAGCTGAACGAGTTTCTGACTCGTGAACTCGCAGAGGATGGTTACTCTGGTGTTGAAGTACGTGTCACCCCCACGCGTACCGAAATCATCATTATGGCTACCCGCACGCAGAATGTTCTTGGTGAGAAAGGACGCAGAATAAGAGAATTGACCTCTGTCGTTCAGAAGAGGTTCAACTTCAAGGAACACAGTGTCGAATTGTACGCTGAGAAAGTAGCCACACGTGGGCTCTGCGCTATTGCACAGGCAGAATCCCTGCGTTACAAATTAATCGGAGGTCTTGCTGTTAGACGGTATGTATTTTCAACGAATATGTACTATTATACAATTATAATTTGAATACAATTTTTCCACTGATTTGTTATGGCTTCAAATTGACAGTGCTTGTTACGGTGTACTCCGTTTTATCATGGAATCTGGCGCCAAGGGTTGCGAGGTAGTCGTCAGTGGCAAACTACGTGGTCAGCGTGCTAAATCGATGAAGTTTGTCGATGGACTTATGATTCACTCCGGAGAGCCAACCAACGACTACGTAGACACGGCAACGCGTCATGTGCTGCTCAGACAAGGTGAGGATAGTGTTAAGACTATTCTTAATTGGTGCATCTTTCATATCCGATGAGACTTGATAACCGAATCATTTATCCATAGGGGTGTTGGGAATCAAAGTAAAAATCATGTTGCCATGGGATCCAAATGGCAAGACTGGCCCCAAGAAGCCACTCCCAGACAACGTTTCCGTTGTGGAACCAAAGGAGGAAACTCTCCCTGCTTACCCATCATCCGATGTTAAGGTGGCTAAACCTGACGCTCCTCCAGTAGCGCCTATCTCTGTATAATTCCACGGATCTTTAAATTAAACGCCTTCAAAAGATCAAAGTTCTTCAGTTCACAAAACCTGTTGGTTGAAAGGGTAGTGACTCGAAAACCAACTCTTCCGTCATTAGGTATACATTGATTTCTTTATTATGAAATAGGAAGGTAAAATTCAGAACAGTATTTCATAGAGATCTTTTGCATTGCTACTCAACGCATTCCTCATCTCCACACCATTTTCCATGATCCCCCTGAATTGCACTTGCCCTTTTTTCCACAAAGACGATTGAAAGTTGTGTTGGATGGGAACCCCATAATTTCCCTGTCCTCTTGTATCCGATATGTGAATGTCGACTCGTGTGTCCCTATGAAGTATCTGAGAAATGAATACCATTTGTAATTTTTCGGCAATTCGAATTCATCATACGTCTAGAGCAATGATTAGGTGCATTACCTAGCTTTGGAGCAAATAATTTGATCAATGATTGCTATGCCTCCATCTTTGTACAAATTCCTTACGCTCCTTGTTGGTGAATACTTAAAAACAGTATATTTGTCCAGGTATGACTCGAGCTCGTTGTATTCTGAAAATCCGCAAAAGTTTACCATGCGATTCAACAAAACAAAGCAGGCGCCTGTCATAATCTTACCATATTCTTCTGCGTCAGTTGCTACAAAAATCACATTGAGATTAAGCTCCTTCATTTTTTCATTCAGTTGAGATGCAGCACCCTTTATCGTAGGTACAGTATTCCTTCTGGCAGTCACAAAGTCGCGGCGTCTTAGATGTACGCACAGGTATGGGCCGCCCAAAGCCTGTCGTTCACTCTGGAGGTAAAATGAAAGTTAATTTGTAGTGAATACTTGTTTATTTTATTCATAAACTTGAAAAGCCTGACCTCCTTCGTCCAATCCGGGGGCTGCTCTGTGTTGTCTGCCAAGTCGTTGGAGTTTAAGTATGCGTGTCTGTACTCGTTAGCAATCTCATAAAGAGCACGACTGTATCTCATACTGCGTCTAGCATCCCAGTATTCTTTACTGCCGTAAGAATCATGGAGCGGTATTTCCATGTGGTCGAACATCACGGAGCTGCGAGGGTATGTTGCAGATAAATTTATACAGATTCATCAACGAATTCGGTAGCTATAAATTTCAATTAAATTGACCTGTAAATATCAGGGTATAGGTTTTGCTTTAAATCTGACATAGTTCCATGAAACATCAGACATTTTACATCAGCCGCAGTAATGTTGGAAGAGTGCCCCCAAAATCGTCCAGTGTACGAACCAGGGCTGGTCGCAAAATATGGTGTGCGATTCAGATTACAATCAATCAGCTGATTCTTATCCTCAAATTTCCCAGTCTGAAACATCTCCTCATCATTCTGTAATATGTAGACACGATCTATCCTGGCTACTCCTGGATATTCTGAAAAACATCAAGCAGAGTTCGTTCGTATGGGAGATGCAGAAAGTAATGCGAACCAGCTTTTCATACCTCCGAGGAAGTCATCCAGTTCGACTACTGGTGCATATTTTTGTAAACTTGGGACATCAAAAAATCTGCTCCACGGTATCTGTGACTGCGAACCGATATCTGAACTTCTCCAATGGTACAAGTTCCCTGAGGGCAAGAATGATTTTATTCACTGACAATGCTCCACATTTTCTATATAGATTACGTAAGCTCATTACCCCAAGGAGGCAGGACAAGGTGCCAATCATAGCGTTTGTCTTTGATTGATAAATTCTTAACGAATATCGCAACCCTCAGGTAGACATCTCGCCGGAGGTTGAAACCCTCCGGTGGATTTACGTCGTACAGAATAAATCTGAAAACAAGTCAAGGAAAGGGGGTAGTTAGGGGTATTCTCTGATTCTTTTTAATTCAGAATGAACTTCATTTTTTTTCACAAAAACGTCGAGTGAAATGCACAATGCAAGCATGCAAGCAGTGTAGGTTAGATCCAACCTCTTATTTGAAAACTCTGAATGACTGGAGCAAAGTTCATTCCCTTCGGGGTCTTCTCTGAAACAATATTGTGCGCCTTGAGTAGTCGTAGCATTTGTTATGACCGTTAAGAGAAGTATGAAAAAATATGACAGGTTTGATTTCCTTGTGTTGTAGCGAGTCAACATGCTTGATCTTAGCTTACGTCTCTGTCACCAGCCACTCTCATGTCGTCAGTCATGCTCGAGAGGTTCGAGTGGTAGGATCCTATCGTCGATGGATATTACGTTCGCTGCTGTATCGACGCTCAGTACTTCTGGTACGTTGCGCTTGGCTTGGTGACTCATGGTAAAGCGGAGTGTAAAGGTGAATGGAGGGCAAATGAATGGAACTCCTAAAAACGCTGCAACTTGCGTTACGCACAAAAGTCTGCAAAAGGAGGAGGAGGGGGATAAACTCACGGTCGCTATCGGTGAGGAATGAACATCAATTTCCATATTAAATTATTATCTATACTGCGCATTTTCTTGTCACCTTTGTCATGTATTCGAAATATCAAACCGATCGAGCATTCGTTGAATTCGAATGACCTACAACCTACTTTGAACCGACATCGCAAACGCCAAAATTTTTTATATCGTCTGTTCCAACAGAACGAATGGAACGAATTGATTGAATTTATCCTAATCGGATAAATAGACCGAATTTTTCTTTTACGAATTATGTACCGTGTCATATATATTCATTTGTTATATTCGCCCACTTAAAATCCGAAAATACCGCACGCTTTCCGAGATTAAGTACTAAAGTCCGATGCTGGGTTTCAGGTTTATTTATTCATTCAATTTTTTTTGGAGGCTTAATCGCATATTGCGTATTACCTAACCCCCTTGAGTTGACCATTGCCCACCGACTACTCAGGTAGCGCATTTAAAATGTGGCCTGCAAGTACCGCAAAGTTGTTGAGCCGAGGACGGAGGGAATTATTACCTTTATCTCTGCTTCCAGCACATTCAGTCGTTATATCCAACGGGGATTAAATTAACGTGTGTTTATATCTAATAGCTGTTGAGCTGACATCGGCACAACTATACGATATACGTTTCAGATACCTTCTCAAATTCTCGCAACACTTTAGAAAATCGATATTTCATTCTTCAAACGAATAGTTTCGTAATGCAAGTTATTTTCTCATTGCTAAAATCGCGAAATCTTCTGTCGCGTGTTTACTACCTCTATAAATAGTTTCTAGAAAAATTCCAAACACCCATTGCCTAGACTTTTACCTCCGATATATCAAGCGATCACCCATCGGCCCGCGGGCGCTGCTATCCCCTGCGAAGAAGTCATAACGGAGGGACATTTCGACCGTAGTTTGGGTGCCGAGGGAACGGATGGGATCCCCATGTTGAAAAGGGCGACAACGCGGCTATCCATTTCTCCCCCAAATCACTCAATCCCGTCTAATATCCTGCGCTCCACTTTTCCGTTATCCTCGTCTGTATCTGCCGCGGTAACCTCCGCAAATATCAACTAATTATAAATTGAATGAAACTTAACAAACATATTCAGAAATGAACTAACTAAAAATTGATTGTTACGTGGATTCTAAGCGCAACCGGGTCGGGAGGAGGGGGTTTTGTTGTACAGGGGGTGTGTAGTCGCAATTAAGCTGGGGCTTAGACGGACAAAGGCGTGTGCTACGAAACGTAAATCGTGTCAGGATGGTATCTTCTTCACCGCGTTGAAGAGGGTCGGGGGGTGGGTATGAGGGCAAGGTGGTAGGGATATAGGGAATAGAAGTGCATATCTTAATTACATAATATTCCCCTGAGCTGCAAAACCGGGACCTCTCGTTTTCCTCTCTTCGTTTCACCGTACAGCACCCTGCACTCTCGCTCTCTCGCTCTCTTTCTCTCTCCCTTACACTTGGTAGAAATTTAATTAATTTACCGGTAGGTAGGTATACACCCTATACCACATATATACGCCACGAACCCTTATAACCCAACCTGCACTCGGTGCAGTTTCTTCCTATAGGTCGCAAGACCATCTCGATTTATACTTACCTACGTTATAACCCGGTACTGCACTTTCCTGGCTTGTCGTACTAGGTGATCAGATGATCGAGGGGTAGATTATGTAGATGATATAGGTATTTATATACACGCTATTTATTTCTGGCGCATCGATATTATTACACATTTTAAATGCACGCGTGATATACTCGAACTATAATTTGAAACCATATCGGAATATTATACCTCGACTCGAAAGGTTTATAGATTTTGCAAAAAGGGGATGGAAATCGCCACCTGTAGTGTCGACGATGCATTCAGAATTCTGTACGCGCTCAACCAAATGCATTTGTATTTCTCCGAACTAACAGTCGCGTTATGATTTTCGTATCAAATAAATGAAATTAAACTTTTTTTTTTTTTTCATTTTTTTTTTCATTTCATCGAAGCAAAATAATTGGAGCTGAATTATATTTCAATTTTTACATTTTTCCGATGAGTCAATTTTTGTTTTTTTTCGGTTGGTTAGTTTAGTCCTTTTTTTTTGCTTACTTTCTAGTAGTAACTGCGCTAGAAAAGTTTCTCATGTTCATGAGTGCTTAAAATTTCGCCTCGCAAACTGAGCACGTGTTACGCCCAGATATATGTATATAGATACGTTATACGGTGGTTTATAATATATTTTGAAAGTTTCGTGCATCAACTAATTTTGTAAAGTTATGAGGCCTTGCTTACTCTACATTGTACTAAATTCTCTTCCCCCTTCTTATTTTACCCTAATATTGAAGAATTTGTTTTCCTCATTAAATATAGGCTCTGTGCACAGGTGCAACTGGCTTTGAAACTTATGACACGTTTACTATGACAAAAAGACAAGAAAGAAAAAAAAAAAGAGGGATAGGAAAGAAAAAATTGTTTTAACTCTCTAATAATATTCGATCGATGAATTAAGTAGAAATCTTTGTTAGAATTTTTAGGGGGGCGGTCTAGAGCAGACTATACCGAAGAAGTTGGGTTGATCAAGGGGTTGACTTGGCGAGTCGGAGTTTGGGGGTTTTTGGTAGGTTAGCGTATTTTTCCAAAGAGGTTGAAAGAGGATATAAATTTTCTTAGGGCTCTTTCCCGCTCGGCAGCTGGGGCCGTACGGATCCGGATTCGAATTTCCGGCTTAACTTAAGAGCTAATAGCACCGCCATGTGCAACGCCCGATAGACCCGAGAGGATGATAACTATGAACGTGTAGGATGAAACTCGAAATTCAAAATCAAGATCAAAAAAAAAAAAACACAAAATGATCATTCAATTTGAAAATTTATTCTCATCCTCTTTTCGCCTACCTGCGAGATTTAGCTTTTCTCCGACAAAAACAGTGGGAATAGGATTTTGAGTCCGAATCAATGTCAAAAAGTGTTCAGATATGAATTCGAAAAATTTTGGACTGCGCTAATAATTTGTGGAAAAAAGAAGAAAGAAAGAGCAAATGACGTCACAGATCACTCGCGACGTAAGGTCTAGGTCGCGTTTTACTATACGGTACACGAGATGGGGGGTGCGGGGGGATGGGGAAATGGGAAATGGGGATGAGTCCGAGTCGCTTCGTCGGTTCGCCAAAGGGAGCCTGGTGTCGGAGGAATATATTTTGATGCACGTGGCGATCAATAAATAGACGCAATTCCTACTAGGACGACCTGCCACCCCTGCCGCCTACTTCCTCTTGCTGCTACAACTGCCCCCAGAGATTTTCTCTATCCGTTATAACCCGTCATACACACGTCTGTAGGTATAAAATTTACCTTCGTAACGTGAAAAGTTTTGCACACAATGTCGAGCGAAATCATCCCATATCCATTCGTCGTCGGTCAATCGAAATGTATAATGAATTATTTTTTTTTCCAAGGACCAAATGGAATTTTTTTTTCTTTCATTTCGTTGGCAAATTTCTAATCGTTCACACGGACGGGGCCGTTTCGGGGAAATTATTACACAAAATCACATCGGATACGTGCGAATATTTCGTATAAGCCAGCAGACGGCTATAGGTTGGTGTCGGTGTACATAAGTGACGGGAGAATCCCATGCCGGGGGGTTGTAGAGAAGTGGGTTGTTGTTGTGAAACGAGCAAACGGCCGTTCTAAGGTATCGGAATATAAGAGGTAGAAAAGGTGAGATTTCGCGTACATTTTGGATGGTAGAAAGAGACGGGAATAGACGAGGGGGACTTCCAGCAGCTATTCTTCCCACGTTGAGGAAACGTGGCGTCTCTTTGTGAACGTAAATTAAATTAGGCGAGGAAAGGAGCGTATAGAGGGAAAACCGGGCAAATCGAGGAATGGGGTAGAAGTATCGCGGGATGTATATGCCGAGGGGTTGGGAAAACACTTGCGGCTTTCGCGCGACGATTCGTACCTATTTATAGAATGTTTCGATATAGTACACAATAAGACAATACCAGGTTTTCGACCCACGCAGAAATTTCGGGGGAAAATTCGTCGAAGGAAATTATCACTATTGTTTATACTTTTTTAAGATCACGTTACTTATCCGTCTAAAAACAAAATATATCTATGGATAAACTTACTCGGATGAAAAATCATGAAAAATTTTTTACGGGACGCATGGGGCAGCAATCGCATTTGGAGAAAGAATTAGGGGTGGATCGAGAGACGGGCTCTGTACTCGAATGCACGAATCTTCGTCGTTCGGTTTCGTTACTCGGAAACTCATTTTGCGGCATTACGCAATTTTATGGAGATCGATTGTTCAGGTATAAAAAGGTCGGTGCGGTTCCCGCGTTCCGAAACCTCCACGTAAAGGTAATGGCACGGTATTATTCTTCTTCCTCTTCTGCTTCTTCGTGTTGTTTTTTTTTTGTTTCTTTGTTTCTTCCCTTGTCTTCTTTTTTCTATCTACGCGTCTTCGTGACCGAAGTCCGGGACCGAAGGATTTGCCTATTCCATTATCTCCTGATCCTGGACGAAAAGTCATACTTTACTTTCCCACCCTATTATCTACCTCTATTCTTCAGCAATCCAAGTTCTCGATGAATATAAATGCGAGGCGTCTAAGAGTGAGGAACTTTTCGCTCGCCATCGATCCTCGATGGAAAACCAAAAAGCAAAAACACCGAGAAATCAAATTGAATGAAGAAAAAGAGTAAAATAATTTATACGCATCAGGCTGTTCCTAAAACTTTATCAACCAACGAGGTAATAATAACGGTGGTACTTCACTATTCTCTGTTTCAATGTAGGCGGTAGAGGGTGTAGCTGTGTATAAAAAAACAAAAAAAAAAGAAACAAGAAACAAAAATAAAACGGTTGGTTTTTGTACAGAATTGTCTGTTGTACCGCACACCTAGCACTTTGACGCTTTGCGCGAAATCTCTTTTAACTGCAGCAGAAGAAGCAGAAGCAGAAGCAGAAGCAGTAGAAACGGCATCAAGTTGTATATAAAATTCGAAGTTGTGTACGTATATAGAAATGTTGAAAGGAAAAAAAAGCTATATACGTAGAGTATAGGTTCAAGAAAATGGAGGGAGGTTTAGTTGTGTGGGAGGAAATAGTAGTGAGTCTAGAAAATCGGTCCGGAGAGAGAATGGGAGACAATCTCAGATACCGTTGCACGAGGGGATAGGGGGAAGGATCTTCTGGGGGGCAGCAGAAAGCGCGGGTGGAGGTTCGGGGGGGTGCAAGGGGTTGTGTAAGGAAGGGTGGTGTAGGTTCCTCGTTCGCTTTTCCCGCCTTCGGCGAGAGACTTTGCGGAACTAGAGAATAGAACTGTCTCATTCGAGAGCGGTGCCTTTGTCTCAACGGTTGACAGCGCCTGGTGCGAATCCGAAACTGTAAATCACGGGAATAAATCTACCCTGAGAAAAGATTAAAACGACGGAAAAGGCCGGCACGACGACTTCGACTACCAACAAAACGAAAATACACTCTTTTGCCCCGTTGCCGAAAAAAGGGGACTCATGTTTACCGAAATCACTGCATAACCTTCGCTCCGTACTCTGTACTATCATTATACGTTCGATCGACGGACGTTTTCATCCTCACTTGCGGTGCGATGAAAAACGACTTCATTTACGGGAACAAACTGCAGATGTGACCGAAAAACATAAAATTTTCAAGGTTATAAAAAAATATGTCGGTAGATGTCGCGCACTTCGCTATTTGAATTTGGCGAATTGCGGGAGATTTTAACGCTACGCAGTTGGGGGGGAAGATGGTGGGTGGGGGGTTAATTCGCGGTACGGTAACGTCACTCGACACTAAACTGCCAAGTACTTGATTAATTACCTCACGTACTCTGCGAGTAACCTTATTTACTCGGAATTTACATGTATCCTCACACCACCCAATCGAGTTCGCGCCGCGTCACCTACCGTTATACACGTATAGCTATACCGTTTTCCACGGGGTTGACGGGTTCCTGCGATATTTCCGAAGCCGATGCCGAACCCAAAGCTGGATACCAACGTTCCAAACTATACTCTCAGTCCCACGTTCTACGTATGCCATATATACTTTTCCATGTTGTGTGTACGTATCTGTACGTGTGCACGTAATGTATGTGGCAATACGCAATCCTTTGAGTGCTGCGGGCTGAAACGACCGGAGGAATTATCTGGCTACGCCATTACGTAAATACACACCTATGAGCGGGGATACCAGCTTGGAGCAACGTAGAAATACCGATGGGTTAATCATTCAAATCTAGCGTCGCGTCGCCGCGGCCCCGCGAACAGGACTCTGCATGATACGGCGGCGGTATGAATTTTCGTAATGAAACGCACAAGTTTTTTCGGATTATTAACCCATAACTTATATACGAGACCCGGTACATAACCGTATGTGTTAGACCGGTTCAAAAAAATTGACGATTTTTTTTTTTTTTTCTAATTCCACCTCTGAAATACTTTAGGGGGGATGAGAAAAAATGTCTGCGTTGAAAGCGAACTGATTTAATTTCTTTCTCATAAAAAATCACGAACCATGAAATTTTTCAGAATTGATAATTCTTAACTGATTTTCTTTCTTATAGAAAATCACAAACTATGAAATTTTTCAAAATTTTTTATGAAAAGCAGTAATAAGTTTTCATATTTTGCCCGAAATTAAAAAAAAATAGTGGAATTTAACATGAATTGAAGTTTGAGCTTGAATAACTTTGATGGAAAGAGTCAAGTTATCAAAAAATGATAAGAAAAATTTTTAGTAGATCGTTCAATTTCCTACAAAAATATATGAGCGTCTTCTGGATTCGATTATCGGTATATGAGCTACGAAATTCTAAAAAAAAAACAAACAAAATTTCCCATGTTATTTAAATGGGAAATAGAAATCCGCGATGAGCGACCTCTAAATATCAATATCAAGAGCTCCGCTTTCAACAGGCATCTTTTCTCATCCCCCTAAAGTATTTCAGAAGTGGAATCGAAAAAAAAAAATAGTCGATTTTTTGAACCGGCTAAATTATGTATACGTGTATGCGTTTTGGTATGTACGCCCGGTGAGGTTGATTCTGACTCACTTTCCTTCTGTTTTGTATAAAAGAATGAGTCAGAATCAGTCTCACCGGGTGTACATATAACATTCGAACTATGCTACTATATCGCGTTACTAATGCCAAAAGGGCGTATAAAAAAAAAAAAAATCTCTAATCAACTTAAATATGAGTAAAATGTGTAAATCTATGGAAATTCTTTTTGAGATACGCTCTTTTGACTTTAAGAAAAATAATCTTTAAATCCAAAAGGGCGTATCGTTTTTTTTTTTTTAATTATTATTGATTATTAGGCCTAAAACAAGAAAAAAAAATACAGAGGTAGTAAACATAATGTCTCCCCAACTCAATTTATTCGAAAAATTCCACAGATTTATGTATTTTACGCATATTTAAGTTGATGAGAGAAAATTTTTTTGTTGATACACCCTTTTGGCATTAGCAACGGGATATGTCTTTGTTGTATTTGCGGAAGTGTAATCTTCTTCTTCTTTTTTTTTTTTTTGATCTTCGATTTTTTTTTTCTATTCTTTCAACGCCACTTATTTTAACGGTGAAAACTCATTTTGCAGAACTCTCGATCTAATTCCCTAGAACGTGTATAAATTACATAACATTTGCATACCTAGCTATGCATACTACCTATAGGCGGAACTATTGCTGCTGCTGCTGCACTAGGTCGATCGCTCTTTTACCTACCTTGCATATACCTATTCACCTACCTGTCTAGGGGGTATTGTATAAAATTCTCGTAATATGAGCACAACGTTTTCGCTATACTCTGTATAGGTTATGGTCGGCCGCGAAAATAAAAGGATATATATACCCGGGCACTGTAATACTTTCTTCTTTATTTTTTCTTTTTTCTTCAATTATCTGCGACGCGACAGTATTTCCAACACCCGTGTATTATAGGTTAATAATAATTAAACGACATTAGGACTCTATAATTCGAACTATAATTATATAACTTGAGATAAATCGATGAAAAAAAAAAAATTAACGGAATATCCGTTCGGATGTTTAGACAGCTGACTAAAATTACCGATCAACACAACCTTTGGGCGTACGAAAAAGAAAGATCGCGATTTTAGTTTTTTTTCTCAAAATTTGATTTTCACCCGCGAAACTTTTGATGCGGAAATTGCGTTCAAAAAAGGGCGAATCGATTCGAATAAACGTGAACAGGGACGTATTCCGATGCGGTGGTTATGGTTCCTAATTTTATCATAGACTATGTTAAATAATTGTTGCGCATGCAACGAGTTTCTACCCCTTATCGTTCCGTCCTTTTCTCTAGAGCAAAAAAATAAATAAATAAATGAAAAAACTTTTTTCTGTTTCTTTTTGTTTTGACAAACATCAAATAGATAGGCGTGCATAACGCACGAGAGTATAGGTATATTAGGGTGGTCGTTGAAAATTAAATTTTTTCCGATGCCCCAAAAAAAACCTTCCTTCTGATGAAAAAATACGGGAGACTTTTTTTTTTTTTTTAAACAAAAATAACACGTGCCTCAAGACGATCTAAGTTCATTTTTTGAAATAATCGCAGTTTTTTGTCAGTATCTCGTAAAATATACGGATTTGAGAAAAAATCATCCGACCAATTTTGTAGGGAATTCAATTTTCTACACAAAAAATTCTCTTCATTTTCTTCATAAAATTCATATTCTTGGAGATATTCTCAATAATAGATTCATTAACTCCATATGCGGTCAACATTTCAAGACCTACAAACGTTATTTTTTCTGAAATATAGAAAATTTAGAAAATTGAATTCCCGACAAAATTGGTCCGATAACTTTTTCTCAAATCCGTATATTTTACGAGATACTGACAAAAAACTGCGATTTTATCAAAAAATGAACTTAGATCGTCTTGAGGCACGTGTTATTTTTTTTTTTTTAAATAACAAAAAAAAATGATTGATAATATATAATATTATCTAGTGGTTGAATTAATAAATTAGGAAACACATTCAATCAAGATTAGTTTCATTAAATAAGTGACTTCAAACAAAAAGATGATCTATAAAACTCATTCATCTTGTTTGTTTGTTACTCATCCCTTATATAGGATGACGCATAAATAATGTTAACTGTAAATATCTTTATCATCCACCAAAAATTTCTCTCGTATTTTTTCATAAAAAGGAAGATTCTTTGGGGCGTCGGAAAAAATTTAATTTTCAACGACCACCCTAGTATAAGTATGTGGGTCATTCCATTTCAATTCAACGACGTTTTGTCGGTGACCCCCTCCGATTTTTTTGATTTTTTGATATGTCATTATAAACACAAAAAGAAGTATTCATGTAAATTTTTAGCCCCTAATTTCAACACGAACCGAAGTCACCGTTTTTGAAGAAATATTCTGAAAATATTCATAACTTCTACAATAATTAAGATATTCTAACTTTATTGGAGGTTTTTTTTGTTGTTTTTTCATGTACTTTTTGAAAAAAAATATGAGAATTGAAAAAAAAAAATCATGTTTTTTTGGCTGTTTTAAGCAGAAAAATCGACAAAAATTCGGTTTTCACTTAATCGGACCATTTTGACTTTAGAACAAAAAAATTTATAAGATTCTACGTAAGAAAACAAAATTTTTAAGACTTTTTCGAAAGTGGGATTCCAATAACGTAATGTAAAAGACAAAAAATCGAGATTTGAGAATCAAGCCATTTTCAGTCGACTACGGTTCGATATCCGTATGTCCTACAGCAAAATGTGAAATATGAAAAATCTAGGTATTCGAATGACCTTTTCGATGAAAAATTCCCTGGAATACCCCATATGATTTCGTCGAACGAATCGTCGTACGTAATTTTCAATGTGTGTAGGAAGTTTGCGAGTTTTGTGTGTAAAGCTTTGTCGTGCCGATGTGGAGTTGGACTGTTTTGCGCGAATGTGCGCTGACTATCCTGGGTGTAGGCGGATGGATATAGATGGGTAGATGCACAGAGTATCGTGGCGTATACGCGCCGTAGATTTATATAATACGCGTGCACACGTGTAGGTATACGTTACATGTGGTGGGGAAGTGTGCGGTTCAAATGGAACTCAATAATGATATCGCATAGGCAAACAAAACGAAATATATTTTGTGCTCACTCGGGCATACGACAGCACCCGATACATTACATTGAATCAACCACTCGGGCAAAGTGCAGTATACATCCCAGACTATGTATTTATACATATATAAATATATATATACGTATATGTAATACGTAACTAAATACATACAGGGGAATTCGTACCAATGTTTATTCTATACATTATACGTGTAACTATCGGGGGTGTAAAAAAATTGCGGGGGATTTAGAAAAGACCGAACTCGTACATGGATATGCTATCCTTCTTTTTTTTTTCTCTTTTTCATTTGGACTAAATAAATATTTAGAGAATTATTATTCTGGAAAAAATTGTAGCCTGAGTTTTGTTTTTGTTTTTTTTTTATTCATTCATAAATAAACACCTGTGTTTTGATTTTCCACAATTTTCATTCGCATAAAGCGGCCATGCGATACGTGGAATCGTGAGATATTAATTTTCTGTTATAATTTCGAGCCCAAAATTTTTATCTATCTATTTGATAAGCTTATGTAAGATATTGTTTAAATGTTTTACCGGTTTTTGCGTTGGAAACAAAAGACGGAAAAAATCTTGAGTAAACATTATATCATTTTTCACCCTTCTCGTATTTTTGCTACTGTTGCTGATTTCCGCGACGCGCCTAGTTTGCCTTCCTTACTTACTTTTTTTTTTCTCGAATTTTCCCAACTTGCCACTCTTCCCACGTTACCTTGACGAAGGAATGTTTGTAATCAGTTTACCTTGTGCCCCGATAATAAGAAGCGTCCCGACATCGGAGTTCCTTAAGGATCCATCGGATCTTAGGGTATAAAAAATTGACTAGCTTTATACCGTGGGCTTTCAATACTTTAACATCGCCCCGCGGAAATCGGGAGATTGTCCAGAAACATTGGAGAAGTTTGAAAAGGTGGAGCGGAAGCAGGCGAAACAAGGGAACCTATAGGATTTCTCAAGCATTCCACTTTTCATCCCTTTCTTTCTCTCCTTTCACCCTCCGCACTTAATTATTAGTTCGCTACAGCTTATGTTATTTTTACCCCTTCATTATTATACCTATTGGTATTCAAGTACTTTGCATTTGTGTACAACGATTTGAATTTCGACGTGTATCTACGGAATGGAAAACAAGGGAAAAAACTTAGGCGAGAGAAATTGAGAAGAAAACAAAACTGAGAAGAAAGAAGAACAAAAAACAAAAAAAAACTCAAAAATAGACCCAGCGCGTTGAAGTCGGTTTTTCCTCCTCCTCGACCTCTGGAGCTGTTGAACGGATATATAGAGGCGGATGGTTCCGACGAAAAGAGTCGCATGTCGTTCGCGGGGGCAGAAGGTGCGGGGTTACGGGGGTTGACGGGGCAGGGGGGGGGGGTGTAGCAGGTCGTTAGCGAAGAGCTCGTCAAGCAGGCGGCGTCACTCGTCAGGCATTTAGTAAATCTCTGCTGCGGATCTTTATTCCAGTGCTTCTTATTCTTCTACTTCCCTTTACGTTTTTTTTTTTTCTTTTTCTTATTCTTTTTTCAACTCTTGATCGCGTCTAGTCCGCGACGTTTACCTCCCCATTCGCCGCTTTTAAAGCTCCTAATTTTCACATCCAACAACCAGCCAGCCTCTGCCGCACGGTACAGATTTGTCAGATTTGTTTTTCTCGTCAAGTTTTAGCCGATTCGCTGCGACGATGTTTTGAGGGAACCGAACAATGAAAAAATCCTCGACACATCGGGATCGGCGAAATTATATCTAAAGACACGACGATCGTTTTTTCGACCCCGGACGCGTCTGATGAACACGTGCATAATTTGACGAAATTTTAGCTTTAAATTTAGCGCTGTATGATAGTCGCCTGCTTTTCTTCGTTGTTACTCCTCATTCCTCTCCCTTGCCTTCCTCCTCTTCTCCTTGACTCCCAGCAGCAGCCGTCCTTCCTACAGGACTTAGTAGCTCTCGGCGTGCATTAACCTTAACGACCTTTTAGCCAGTTTTTTCACCGGATTTTTTCCTGCCAGTTTCCTGAGATTGCCGTGTCGCCAGCTCAGCAGCGCCTCTTAATGTTGGTTTTCATCTCCCCATCCCCCCCCCCCCCCCCCCCCGCCCCTCGTACTCCCTCCACCATCCCAACCTTCGGGTCCCTCACCCTTCGCACCCGTCCTTCGACTCACATTTACCACCCTAACCGAAAAAGGTAGCTCGCTTCCAACCCTCGACACCCGGAAAACAGACGCGACACCTCGACGTGCCTCCACTTCTTCCTCGATGTAGAGTAATCGCTGTCAACGCTGCACTGACGCCGCGACACTCTGCCGTTGACGATTTACTTTTTTCAGTACAAATTACGTATTTCGTTGCGACTTTATTGAAATTTTAATAGAATTATCCACAAGTAACTCTTGCGGTTGGTGATTTTTTTTTTTTTTTTTTTTTCTGAATCGGTGAAGAAAAAAAATGCAGCGTGTGGACTAGAAATGAAGAAAACCGCGTGCCGTACACATAAACGTTATACTGTTTTTTTTTTTTTTGTTTTATTCCCATGAGAAAAACGAAAATCGGCCGTTATGAAAAAATGATGAATTTCCACGATATCTTCTTCTGTTATTTTTTGTTTCTTTTTCTTTCATTTAATTAGATAATAATGAAAAAAAAAAAAATAAAAATAAAGACGAACAGCATCTCGATGTGGAAAAACAAATCGAGCTCAGCACTGATGAAGATTCTCGACTTCGTCGCGTTTACACACCTTCAGAAAACCCGCCGTACCGCGGTATAAAGTTTTGCTCGCGGTGGTTATACGACACTTTAAAAACCCGCCCCTCGCCATCCTCGAACTCATCCTCTGCCCCCCCCGCCCCCCCCCCCCACCCCCACCTACTTTTATCTCAACCCCGTTTTCTCATGGAGTAAAACTTTCGCCTAGTTGGATTAGTTAGGTTCAAACTCAGGCCAATCCCGGCCAAGCAAAATGAACTCGTGGACTTCACGCTCAATCAAAACGTGATCCGTAGAAAGAAATGCCTCATGACGGGGGGGGGGGGGGGGGGAGGTCGATGATTTTCTCGATTTTGATTTTTTTTTTTTGGCCCGATCTTGGGATCAAAAATCGATTAGGTATAGTTTTTTGTTTTCTGCTGTATATTCTTGTGCGTTCTACACAAATTCGTTCTTTTTTTTTCATTCGTTCGTGAAAGATGGGGGTGAGAATTGCACGAAAAAAAAAAACAAAACAGAAATAAATAAATAAAGAGGGAAGGAAAGAAAAAAAATCGACAGACGGACGTCAACCAACTACTCATTTTCTCGTCTTTTCGTTTCGCCCACTGCTGCAAAGTTTAATAACATTTTCGTACTTTCACGCCCGTAACCCGAAGAGAGTCTAAGTTATATATATACGAAGGACTCGATTTTCCCTCACCCACACAATCCGCAGACATCTAGAAACGCGATGTTTTCACCTACACAAATTCAAATCTCCTATATACATAGGCGTATACGCGAGATGTTCCCTTTCGAAAATTTTCCAGCGCATTATATATACGTGGAGGGTATTTCTTTTAAAAAGTTATATTTCTCTTTAATTAATGTAATCTCGGTGTACATAACCGCATGGGGCGTTGATCACACCGAGTATATTACATGAAATCTCATATTCCATAAATTTTCTTCGGGGTGTACGTATTATTATTATACATGGTTTTCCCGACGTCATTACTTGCCTTTTATAATTAGCGCGTTGATTGTTCAAACTTCGATATATATAGTATAGATATTATACGAATCCTCTCGCGGACTTGGGAAAGAGAGATAGAAAATGAATCAGAAAATAATATAAAAAAATTAAAATTAAACCGCGAAGAAACGAGAAAGAGAATTTCCAACGGCGGCGCAGCGATGAAAATTCAGGGAGCGGGCGACTTTGAGCGCTGATCGCGAAGGGTTGAAAATAAGCGCGGGGATAGGTCATTCCTATAGAACTGAACTGCGAGTGCTGCATGGAACTCTGTGATACCGATAAGAGAAAATGCCGGCGAGCAATGAGTAATAGGATAGGTATGCTTATTCCCGAAGTTCTTCACCGGGGAGTGGCGGTGTAGCCTTAAGGAATAAGAAAGGAATAAGAAAGGAAAGGACGAAATGAAGGGAGGAATCGCGGTGGGAGGGAAAAAGGGTAGGGGGGAGAGATAATACGATTAATTTACTTTCAAGAATCGTAAAATTACGATGAAACTTTAAATTGGATATTTTATCTTGAGATCTCGTCGGCCCATCGTTCGTCCTTTTCTCGTGTGCACGCTATTCAAACACCCTGCAGATATATGCCCCACCCCCTCCTCCCGCCCCCCGCCCCCCGCCCTGTAGCTTTCATATGTACACACAAATTTCTTGTTTTTTGTTTTTTTTGTTTTTCATATTTCGAATTTTTTTTTCTGTCTATTTCATCGCGTTTTCACCGTTATATAGGTACTGTACAGATAATATCAATTTTTTGATTTTTTTGGTTCCGATTCGTTACGCAGTAGCCTAAATAAATATGTTTGAAAATTTTTCCATTTTATTTATACGTTTGATGAAGGATATTCGGAATTTTAGTTTATCGATAAATTTTTTGTATTTAGTTCTTTTTCTTTTCCTATTGTTTTCAATTGTGATAATAATTTCAATGTGACCAATGAATACTAGGTAACGTTTTGTTGTATTATAATCGCGAGGTATTTTTCGGTTGTATAATTACAGTTTGGTAGCGCGAGACTTTTGATTTGCGAATGGGATATTCAAAAATTTAATGTATCTATTTATTTTCGTATAAATTTATACTACGCACACGTATACCTATATGTATATTGTAGTATAGGCGTGCAGTTTACGTACGCCAGTGAAATACGCCTGGAAACCGTAAAATTTCATCGTTTAAACTGCCCTTTGAAAACAAATCATGCGAGATGAATTGATTGGAAAAGGTCGAACATATATGTATACCGCGGAGAGAGGGAGAATGAAAGTAAAATAATGAAGAAAATAATAAAAATTCTCAAGAGACGATGATGCGTACGCGTTTGGTTGACGAGAATGAAAAAAACGAGGGGGGGGGGGGGGGAAAGAAATGTCAAATTTAGAAAACAAAAAAAAAACAAAGAAAATCAAAAGAAAATTCCTTGGGGATAAAAATAAGTACGGCAAATTTCTTCCTTTAATTTATTTTTATTTTTTTTTCATTACTCCCAAGCGGAAGGAACTGGAAACGTGAGCAATTATTATATTGCAGGTATATACGGTAATAATATGAAAAAGAAAAAGATTGTCAAAAAAATTTGCACAATTTTTGAAGAAATTATAGGTATAAGGTATGTACAATTTTGTATTCATCTTGGGTCACGATTAATATACCGTGCCGTTCATAAGTTCGTGGACACTTCCGAATTTTTCACTCGCGACAAAAAGTTAGATATTTTTGTTAAAAAAAAATCGTAAACGAATGAACAAAAAAGCGTATCGAAGAGGAAGAATCCAGCTTTATTTTGGATTTTGTCAACAATTTTTATGATTTTTTTTTGGCAGAGATATCCGACTTTTTGTCGCGAGCGAAAAATTCGGAAGTGTTCGCAAACTTATGGCCGGTACTGTACATGAGCGATTTTTTGAGGTTAATTTTCACGGAAAGAGTTCTTGGCCACTTCTGACCCGCTCCATTCTCTCGTTCTTCTCTTGGAAATTAATTATCAAAGGGAGGATGCTGGCAGCGGGGGATCGGAATACTTGCGCTCGCATTCTGTAAGCTCGTTGTCGGTGATCCTTGACGAAGATCACCGCTGCTTCCCTCCTCCTCGTCATCATCTCACACTCATTCCTCCAGTTCTCGGAAGGGTTCTCCTATGAAACCCCCCTAGCTGCTGCAGGTGTAATCGCGACCCTTGCCGAACCTCCGGAGTCTCCTTTGTGTCGAGGACTAGGATCAAGATGAGGATGAGGATGAGGATGAGGATGTAGGGAGAATTACACTCCTGTATTATACCGCGTCGCGAGTCGCGTGACCCGATCGGGGAGCCATCAAAGGTGAAGAACGGTTCGAGAGGTGGAGCGGGGGGTGGGGTTCTTGAGGGTCGTAAATGAAGTGAAGCTGAGCCAACGTTAAGTAGCCGTTTATAACAGGTTGATGGTAATACATATAGGTTACATGAGCATTATACCTCGTCTGTACTTATCCATCTTGTGTATCCGAGTAGATGACACTTCGCCGCGCACATTGCTGGCTTCGCAAAGCCGACGATGAGGGAGAACGTACCAAATGTCTGTCCACTTGACCGTTCGAAGAGTCGCTCGGATTCTGAGAAATAGAAAAGTTTCGTAGCAAAAGAAGATGTGAGGTGAAATTATGACATCGGAAATTTCGCGAATACTCAGATTTCGATGAATATTTGTTATAAATTTCACACCTCGGTACCGACGCGGAGGTTGTGGTTGGCTCGATTCGGTATTTTGATCCCTTTCACCTCCCACTGGGAGAATAAATGTATCCGTAAGCACCCTTCCTCATCCCCGTCGCCGTTCCCGTCCCACTTTTCTCCCTCCGCGAATCAATCGACCGTTAATGTTTTACCATCCGCAACAAAGATCTGACTACCATCGGATAAAATTCGTATAATTGTACATACAGAGGTATAATGTACACACAAAATTGTTGTTCAACGTTTCGGAAATTACTACAGATATATAGAGGGTGAGTCGCCACAATGGTCCGATCCGGGAGGAGCTTCCATTGGCCGAGGCTCCGCCTTTATCTATTCTTACTTGTTATTTTTAAAATTCCTGTTGCCAATCGGCGATCAGAGAGCGCTACTATCGGGTATTCTTATTATTGTGCTCAAGCCCAGTCGTACAATGTATGGTTACGACGCTGAGTGAGACAAAAAAATTTACACAAATACGTTAGTCTGTTATAATGGATGAAGGCGGAGCCTCAGCCAATTGAAGCTCCTCCCAAATCGGACCTTTGTGGTGACTCACCCTGTATAACGTGATGATAATCAACACTAACGATATTAACGATCATTCGTTAATTTAATAGGATATTTTAATTGATTAATTTAATATAAATTAAAGTTTTTCAAAAAATCGTTCTACAAATCATTATTATTTCATGGGATGGTTCGTTAACGATCGATGGAATCTGGAATAATTTCGGATCACGCTGCACGTACGTATATGTCGCATTCAGGTTGTATCCATGTACATGTTTATCTATGTATATAGAAAGGGGAGGGATGAGGGGGGGGGGTACATTATGTATAGGGAATTACTTACAGATTGGTGGAGTCGAATTGGATGCGCCCCTACCTTGGGATCGCGTGGTAAATGGTGCCTAGGCCGATATACCTATCCTAACTATTTACCTGCATCTATGTAACAGTTTCCTGTGAAGCTAATAATTACATACCAATACTATTTTGGGAATTGCAGCAGCCAGTGGTTATTTGGCTAACTATAAATCTATACCTGTAATACACGTGTATATAATCGGGTATATAGGTTTCTAGATATATATATATATATTATATACATATATCTATATACCTATTATAGAGAATGCACGCTTAGAACGCATCCAGTTTTCATTCCCTATGTACTCGGACGGTATTAACGGTGCGCTATGGGTGGATAGAAATTGTCCTGCGCCGCGTGTTCATGTAATGTACGTACATACGTACATACAATGTGCATATAACAACTTAATCATAGAGTAGTTGAAAAATGGAAAGGTATGACGGAAAAATAATTTGCGGATTCATTTGTATATTTATTACGTATAGTTCGTAGGCGATAAATATGTATTCGAAATCGAAGCGCCCTTGAGGGATCGACGACGTTTCTTTTTTTGTGTGCCGATTTTTTATTGTTTTGTTCTCTAGTTCTCATTCTACTTTCTTTACCGATACTTCGGTGTGTCCGAGTCAGGAATGGTAACGCGTCCTCATGAACCCCGGGGAATTGTTGAACCCTGTACACCCGCACGTCCTGGAACATCCCTTTTCCTTCCTTCCTTCCTTCCGTCCGTCCGTGGGATGCTATAGCTTACTACTATTACATTCGTTCGGCATGGAACCTGCAGGATAAGATTAGATCAGATTAGGTCAGGTCAGGTTATTCCGATACCCTCACCTTGTCTGTCCTTCAACCTATTCCCACCACGTTTTATTACTCCATAGTCCCGGTCCAGTTTCGAAGGCTGCAGCCTCGTGCAGATATTATTTTCATATCGGAATGATACGAATGAACGAGGAATACGCGTGTGATTATTCGTCGATCTTCTTTTTTTTTTCTCTGATAATGTTATATCGTAGCCATCTTGGAACACGCATATTATTATCAATGTTTGCGAGTCGAGAATCTTACGGTACAGGTGCCCATGACGGGGTATAAAAGACACTAGAGCTTACGTACCACTCGTGCAAGTTGCTGCATTGCCTGAAAACGTTTCTGATGGTAAAATAAATAAGAGAGAAATAGAAAAGCGAGAGAAATTTTGTCTCGGGAATATAGGCGAGGGAAGAGATACTTGCGAGTTTGAGGTACGAGGGGGCGGGGGGGGGGGGGGGGGGCGGGAAGGAATAGGGTTGGTAAGAATAAGAATGAGAAAGTGGATAAAAATTACAAATCTTAGCCATTTATTTTCCCTGGAGTTTGTCTGCCCCTGACTTCCACCTACCCTACCTACCTACTCTATATAAGTAGCCACATACGTCAGACGATCTTTTGCTTTTTTCGTTTCTTTTTTTTTTCTGCTATTTTGTTCGGGTGCTCGCTTCTCAGATCTCTAATGGATGCTGTTGCGGGATCCTCGAAAGAAAAAAAAAACAAACCAAAAAAAAATTATTATGCGTTTACGATGTACATGTCATTAAAGATGTAGCTGTACAGTGTTTTTACACCAAGGTTTTTATCAAATTCCGATTTCATAGATTCTGATTCGATCTAATTTTTTTATTTCGCTTGTTTTTTTTTTTTTTTTTTTTTTTTTCTTGGCGCAGACGTTTTATTTCTGCGCAATTTTTCCCGATGTTTTCTTGTAACCTCGGCTCGCGTAGCGCGAAATATTCATACCCCTAAGAGGAAATCTCCGCAGTTTGCTGACTATCTGAGTACTCGACTGACTCTCGGTGGAATTTTCGGTCGAGCCTCGACGATAGCCTGGGAGTCCTCAAATTAGATATATATGCCATATACTTCACCTCCTCCTCCTCTGCCTCCTCATTCCTTCCTTTTTTGCTCGGGCGTGGGACGTTACCCATGGGTAGATACAGCTGAATTCTTTACAAGGGTAAATACATCCCTGAAAATCTTTTACGGTTTTTTCTTTTCTTTTCTTTCTTTTTATTTTTTCGGGATTTTATTTTGGTCTTCTTATTCTTATTTTTATTATTATTTCCGTACACCATATACCGCGAGCTACTGTATTATACGCCAAGTTAGAAAGATATAACACAACAAAGGAAGTAGAGCAAAATATATGTGAAGTATTTTGCGGTATCTGTTTCACTGTCAATTACCTGATTGCTACTACAGGTATAAAACCCCGGATTTTATACCATAGAGAGGGTGGTTATCCCGTTTTGTATTTATTTAACTGTAATCATCTTTATTGTGTTCCGTTATTTTTTTGTTTCTTTTTTTGTCATTTCGTTCGCCTAAATGCAGTCTTGGTAAACTTTGCGATGAATTTTCTATCATCATCGTCATCTTTTTGCTTCTGTTTTTTTTTTTTATTTTGTTGTTACCCGGAGTCCTGGGGAAGGATAATATAAGGGGTGCGGTTTCTATCCTTTTATTTTAACTTGAACTCCACTAGACGCGTTATCCTCAGTGGCGCCAGCGAGAGGTCGCGCTGTTTGGGGAGGCTGGATGGCGCCGGATGAAACTAGATGCAGACCGAACGGCGCCGGTGGATCGTAAATGCGGCGCCAAAGATACTCGGCTATTCGGCTACTCGACTACTCGAGCGAAAATCGCCGTTACACACGTAGAAAATAGAGACATATCCGTATAGAAACGTGCAACCATATCTACGGGGTGGTCAAGTTTAGAGATTGCAGAATTGTACAGAGGAAATTTAGGGACGCGCCGCGGCTTCATATACAAATGGGGAAAAAAAAGACTGTAGCGGAGATTCTTGTCAGACGGAAATTTTGCAGGCATATCAATTACCCTGTAATATTCGGCTTACGAACTGATCTCCAGAAACGAAGAGAAAAATAAACGATCATTACTTTAACACGGTCTTAAATGTTCGTCACTTTCTCACTTCCTCACTCTGACTTATTATTAGGTTTTGTCTCTCCTTACCTTCGGCTCTTTTTTTCGTTCTTTCTTAATTTCTCTGAACATTTTTTTCATTCTATTTTGTTACATTTTATTTCTCAATTCCCGGCTGTTTCTCGTATCGATTTGGCGTTCGTTACGGAATTGGAAAGGAAGACAAGAATGTTAGATAGTTTTAATTCTATCAGAGTCGCCTGCTGAAGTCAAAATTACGCGCATACTCCGAAATCCGAATTACAGCTGTGTATATCAACCGGATATTTTCTCTTTCTCTTCTTTCTCACCTCTCCCTCCACAATCGCTCTTTCCTTTTTTCTTTTCGTTTTTTAAATTTTTTTTCGTTTTTTTCCCACTGTGATTCGAGTCCAAGTCTTAAATTTCGGGCCTAGTGTATCCCATCTTCTCCAAATAAGGGTGGGGGGATTAGGGAAGTCGGAAGCATTCCGAATTACATTGCAGAAATGGAGGCAATGTAGCATCGTTAAACCTTCCAACGAGAAGAATCCCGGCAGATGGGTCAGAGAAAAAAACAAAAGAAAAAAAAACAAAAATCAGAAAAAAAAGATAAGGAGATGGAGTAACGGAAGGGGCTATAACCCTCGATGAGTAGCAACGTGCAGAAAAGAAATTGCAAAACATTTTTTTTCCCTTTCGCATTTTCGGAGACTTTTTTATTTTATCAGTTGTTTGTCGTGTCATTGTTTTTTTTGTTTTTTTTCTTTACAATCGTATAATATCTGTTCCTTGAAATTTTACTAAACTATATAAAAGTGGGTGTGACGTTGAGAAAAATTCATGTGTTGTTCGACGGTCAAATTCAATAAACGTCGCATCAGGGGGGATGAGGTTTCGGCTGGGAATGCCTGTCGGAAAGTTGTAACACCGGCGCCATCTCGATCGTCCTCAAGTTCTCGCAGTCAACTGTATACAACCTGCCGTACTACCGGTGTTAGGAATGTGTCGAACGCATACGCCCAACTTTCTGTAGAAAAATAAAGTATCTACCGAACGGAAGGGGAAATGCAAAATAAGAAAAAAAAATAAAAACATTCGAAGGAACGTCACGCGACCGATGAACTTGCCGATCTACACATTGTTTTTCTTCTCAAGGACGTAGCTACCGACGTCACTTTGTTTTAGCGTATTTTTTTTTCATCATTTCGAGATGCAACGATTATTTCTGAAAACGTTTCAACATCCCCCTCGGTTCTGTAATTTCGTTGACGAATCACTCAGCAGTAACAGCAGCGGTAGAGCGTAAGGGATGCTTCAGAGAAACGATGAGGAGCTTAACAAGTTCCGCTGCTCTCAACCGACACTCCGATAAGCTGAGCATTTAATTATCTGTACTTACTTTGTGCAACTGCGATGACGTGTGTATAGCGTCTGGTACGCTCGATAGGGTTGATTGTGAATCGTTTCACGGCCAAGCGCGCGTCTGGACAAATTTTTCGCGTGGCTACGCCGGCTACGAAAAGTTGTCCAAACGAGCTTGGCCGCGAACCGATTCACAATCAACACTCGGTTAGGTTGATTTTGAATCGCTTCGCGGCCAAGCGCACGTTTGGACCAATTTTTCGCGTAGCTACGCCGGTTACCAAAAGTTGTCCAAACAAGCTTGGCTGTGAAGCAATTCACAATCAACGTAACCGGGTGTACGTAAACTCCGTTAGGTTGATTCTGAATCGCTTCGCGGCCAAGCGCGCGTTTGGACAAATTTTTCGCGTAGCTACGCCGGCTATCAAAAGTTGTCCAATCGAGCTTGGCCGCGAAGCGATTCACAATCAGACTAACCGGGTGTACGTCGGGTACCTTCCTATTCCAATTGTTGCAGTATAGATGCCGAAACTCGATCGCCTCGCGTGATGTTCAATTTGATCTCGGAGTAGAGTTAGGGGTCTGATGTTAACGCGATAAGCACGTTATTATCACGATCTTTCGTGGTTTCCTTGTATGAAATTATTTCAACTGACCTGGATAAGTTTCGGGTTTGATAGAGGATACGGTTGCGGAGTGTATGCGGACATAGGTACACTTGTGTTACGAGATAACGGAACGGGGAGCGAAATTTCATTCAAAGGAACTACATGAAGATTGACAAGATTGACAGCTGCGACGCGGCATTTGTCTTGTTTCCATACCTCAATCCCTTAACTCTCTCTCCCTTTTTCTCTGTAGCGGCGACGCCACCCCTAGTCGCTCAATCGGTTTTTCTTCTTTCTTCATTTATCCTTTATCTGACACGTGACGCTCGCCAAAGTAATAGAATAACGTATTTTGCTGAGAAAAAAATAGCACGGCAGATCGCAAGAATATGTTTGGGGACAATTCTAGCGTGTATACCGATAGAACGCACTTTTCTATTTCAGTAAGAAACTCAGACTGTGCAAAAAAAAAACACAAAAAAAAAAAGAAAAGATGAGATAAAACGAATGGAATAAAAAAAAACAAAGATTGAGGTTATACACGCGGTAAAGCTTGAACATTCGTGAAACGACCGATAGAAATGTTACGTACATTTCCACCTACCTGTATCTAATAGCCGTGTATATAGTATATAATAATATATACATAAATGAGTATGTACATCGGCCGAGTGAACATTTCAAAGCATTACCGTGGATAAAGAAGGTAATACCGTGAATGCCATTTGAAGGTTGTGGGCGCAAACGAGACACAAAGATTCTAATGATGCCGGAGCCCGCGGCAAATATTCCCGATAACAGGGAAGCTAGACAGCCAAGTCCCTCTATTCCCTTCACCCTTCACCCTTCAACCTCCGCGCGGTTCGAAGAAGCTCGGGGTGGTTAGCGGTTAGTGGTTTGGGACTTTGGGGGTTGCGCGACCGGTGCGGACGCGGCGGGCAAAGAAATGGGGGGGGGGGGGGGGGGGGAGAAAGAGAAAGACTGGAAAGAATGAAACCTACATAATACAGTTTTCACCGTCATTATTATTTCTTCCACGACCCCGAGTTGCCTCGCCCGCTTCACTCTCTCTCTCTCTTTCTCTCTCTCCACTTTTTACGTCTTATTTCTCATTTCTTCTTAAACATTACCACCCCCTATTCCGCCCCCCCCCCGCCCCCCTCTTAATTTCCTCGCGCAATCCGCCAAGGCATATATAGTTCTTATTGAAATGCGGTTTTCAACTCTGAGGAAAAAAGGAAAGAAAGAAAAAAAACAACAAAATGATAAATAAATTAATAAAATGTGAAAGACGAATGAAAAAGGAAAGGAGAAAAAAAATTATATACTCACCGAACTTACCGACAATAGCTGTACGGCTATAATTGTGTATGAAATAGAATCGATAAACTATTGCCTGTAATTTATTCTCGACTTTTTAACGAGTAGTCCGATACTTCGGTGTGTTAAGATGTGTTGTAATATTTTTTTTTCTCCCATTCTCTTTATCGCGCTTTTACAACTACTTAGGAATTTTCTAGATTGCTATGGGATGGGTATTGTGACACTTTTTAACGGAGGGATTTCAATCGGAGGTTTGGGGTCGTAGCGCTGAAGTGGATGGATATTTTACTCCAGAGGGGACGAAGTAGAGGGGTAGCCGGTATTGGTAAGCCTCTGATGTATTACTGGCTGAGCTTGCGGAGTCAGCGGCAACCCAACAAACCGGACAATCCGATTTTTTTTTCTGTCTTTCTCCCCTTCCCTCTCTATTTCTATAGTGAGAGGACGGCGGGTAGCCAACTGCAGGGAAAAACGAGACTTTTGTATTTCTGGAAAAAAAGGGGGGAAAGTAGTCGTGTACACGTGTGTATAAAATATATACGTTCAGATATTCCTGAGTAAGGGATTGATGTCCTTTTCTCCTCCTTCTCTCCTACGGTGCAGGTTTTCCGTCTTCACAATGTCGTACGGAGAAAAGAAAAAAAAAGAGAAAAAAAAAAAATCCAAGGATTTTATGTTATCTTTTTTTTCCTCTCTTTAAACTAAAATTGTAATCCCTTACGATTGGATTTTCGAATCGTGTATCGTTCTTGGCTTCGGTATGCCTTTATTGCGTGATATTATATACGAAATATGACGAGTCGGCGAAATTCTGAAAAAGAAAAAAAGAAAAAAATGATTCGGGAGAACCGGTACCTTCGGGATATTCTGATCAGGAATTATACCTGATGATTCGAAGGGGCTGAAAAATCGCGAAGTGAAAACCTCTTATTTCTGAAAAACCCTTCGCGATTCCTTGCTACCCAAGTTTCCTCGATCTCCTCTCATTCCGTCTTCCCTCGGGATTGACCGACGGATCTACCCAACTCTGGAAGTGGTGCGCCAGGTTTACCTCGAGATACACGTGGGAGCGACGTCGTTCGTCGGAGTTCCAGTTCTCTATCTGCCGGACTCTCTAGACCTACGGACCTATACAGACAAGTTTGGCCGGGGCCCAATGGCAAGCCGCGCGTTACGAGCGACTAAAAGGACTCATTATGCAGTCAGACCAGAGTCGCCTCAAAGGGTGAATTGCGCTGCGTTCCCTATTCCTCGGCCCTTCCCCCGGCCACAAACAGTAGCTGAGAAACCGGGCGAGCTTTTCAGCCGTCCGCGCCCCCCTCCCCCGCTTCCTTCCATCCTCTTCCCTCCCTTTTCATTTCAAAAACCCCCCCCTGGCTCATTGTCGGAAACGAAGTCCCACTGCCGGTTCTGCTGTTAGGTGCATAGCACCTTTATGACGTACCTACCAACTGCTCTCTATGGTCATACTTCCTACTGGTCACGTTACCGCATCAGTTACATTATATTTTGTCGAGAATAATTTCTGTCGTACACGTATATAACCCGCAGATATTACGTAAACCGGTGGATAATGAACGTCTCGTAGAAACGTGGAGTATAGTAACAACAACTATACGGGGCTTGAAAAACTCTCCGGTTATGTACTCGTTACGAGAAATAAAGAGTTTGTTTGTTCGAATCGTTCGCTTCCCCATAATTCAGTGCGACCAAGTGTCCGTCGATACATAAGTACGACTGTGTAGGACACCGCGAACGGCCAAGGCCTTCATGTTAATGCTTGTCTCTATATGTACTTTGCCTTTATTTCACGTGTCAATTCTATTTCTTCCTTTTTTTTTTGTTTTTTCCATTCGTTTGTACCGAAATAGACGCGCGTCAATAATACTGTGGTCGTCGATAAAGAATGTAAATAAAACTATACGTGTACCTATACGGTATTTATGGAGAAAAAAGGTTCATCGTTTTTACCGAAATTTTTTTTTTTTTCAAAATAAAGTTTCCTTTCTTCTGGAAATATGAACGTGATTCTCATGGTTTGCACGATTGCGAAAAAAAACAGAAAGTGAAAAGGAAATAGAAGAAAAAAAGGAATGGGGAACGGCATCCGGACCAGAGCTTTGCACATATTATTGTAATTTTTTTTTTTTTTTTCGCTACGTTTTTTCATCCTTCGGACGAGTTAAAAGGTTTTGTATAAGATACCCAAGACTACCGAGGTAATTAGACCGCCCCTATCTGCATCCCTTCGCGATATCAATGGGAGGATTAGCCACCGTATTTGAAATCTGAGCTTTAAGCTTTCTCTGGTATTAAGTCACTGCAGAGTCTCTATAACTGCGAAAGTATATGTACATCTTGTATAACGTATATCTGGGCGTCGGAGTATATAAAATGGGTAATGAAATTTTTTAATATATACCTACCCGCGCCATGTGTGAGAAAGTTCGAGACGAATCTTCTATAAAGTTCAAATTTAAATTAAAAAAAAAAGAAAAATTATACATGCATGTAAGGGTGGGTCGAAAAAAATTTTGTTTTTTCTTCTAGCTTGGGCGTGGAATTTGTAGCTTATAAAAAAAGTAAAATCTTTGACAAAAATACAAATAAAATATGTTTCCAAGATTCTGAGGTGGCTCACTAATTTTGAAAATTAATAATGAATTTAAATTGTCGGTTTTTTTTGTTCAACATTTTCTTTTCACTTACATTCCTTAAAAACAATCAAGAATTTCCGCACATGTTCGTTTTCGGATGTTCTTTTGTTATTGTGATTTAAATAAAAAATTGAATAAATTGCATACTCCTTTTTTTGTTTCGGAGTAAAAATTGAGTCGACCACGATCATATTCGGCAATTCTTAGATGTTTTCAAAGATTGTAAGTGGAAAAAAAAATTTTTTCACTCGAAATCGAAAATTCAAATTCTTTAGATAATAATTTTCAAAATTAGTGGGCCACCTTTAAGGTGAAATTTTTTTTATTTCATAAAAAATGTTTTTTTCTAAGCTACAAATTATACCCTCAAGCTGAGAAAAAAAAAATGTTTTTTTCACCCACCCTAATGTATATCATCACGCAATGATCGCGGATTTATTTTTCGAAATCGCAGTATAAAAAAGTCAACATTTTCATCTGATATAAATTTTTCTCTCAATTCGCCAACAACGTGAATCATATATAAGAAAATTTCTGTTGCCATTTTTATTTTTTTTTTTTCGTCAGTCCTTCCGGTTTTTTATTCTACTTTATTTTTTTTCCAAATTTTGTAAAAGTGTAATACCTGTACAGAAGATACCTGTATATTTTGAATAATTTAATGCCGCGGAACTAAAAAGTCAGCGATGAAAGGGGGAGGAAAGGGAATGGAAAGAAATCTCATTCCCGCGTTCAGTCATCTCCCGTCCCCATGTTAACGTTTCAATATTTATTCGGTAAATAATACAATACTTAAATAATCAACGAATGTAGCAACGGCTATACTAACCTCCCTCCCCAAAAAATTTTTTTTCAACATCTTTCCCCACGTAATTCTCACGCCGCTTTCGCGGATGCCGCGCGTCTTCGTCTCGACAATACGATTTTCGAAGAATTCCGATATTTCATTTTTCCGTGCAAACCACCATTTTCCCGCCATCCGTTCTGCACTTTCTCGAAGGTACATACGGTACATACCCCCATATACATATTTATGTACATATAGGTCAACTCCTCCTCTATTTCGTGGGGTAGTTTAAAAAATGCATAAATTTCCGGTGAGCTTTTGCGGGAGGGAATTTGCAGAGGGGTAGTAGGTCTGGGGGTGTACGGGGGGGGGGGGGGGTGGCTCAAGGTTTGGTTGAGCGGACGCGCCGAGGTAGGAAGGAGGTCGGTTGAGGGTATACATCCGGCTCTCTGCTGAAATTTTTGAATTATGAACACCGCCATTTGAATTATGAAACGAAAACGGACCTTGTCTCTTAAGGGGTATAATACCGCTACGGAAGGAAGGAGATTATAGACTCGAGTAGCAAAAGCTTTTATTTAAACCTTTGTAACACCCGAAAGACCGAGGACCCCAAACCACTAACTCGTCCTTTTTCAAAGGCGTTCGTATCCCGTTCTCGATAGCGACTAACACATTTGAAAAAATTAAACCACCTTCGTGTAGCGAAATGCGGTTATTCTTGTCCTTATACGTTGAAACGTTCCCGTTAATTTACAATATTTCTTGACTCTCGGGGAAATATAGACCGTATATATTCGATGAGAGAAAATTGGGGTAGGAGGAAAATGGTAAAAAGGTTAATAAAAATTTACCCTCTGTTACGTATACGTTTGTATGGATGGGTAACGAAATAAATAGATTGTAGAGCAGTGGACGGGTGGTATAGGGGCTCGTGTAGGAGGAAAATGTAGATAATAACGACCTATTGATTTTCACTTAGAGAAGTCGATGTTTGCTTATATATATATTTTATTCAAGTTATCTTAGACGGTCTTAGTTTTGGAGCGTCGGTTCCCTCCTACCCCCCCTGTAAACCTCCTATTCGAATACTTCATTCACCGGGATCACCTTATATACCCCGTGGTAAAGTCTCCACGTTGATTTCGATTTCGATTTCGATTTCGACTTCGACTTCGACTTTGAACTCGGAACTCGAGTTTCTACTCATTCCTCGTTTCCATTTCGCTCATTGCTACCTACTACTCCTCCTCCTCCTCTGCCTCCTCCTTACCACCCCATACTACCCCCTCACCCTATCACCTCGGTCTTATCACTCCAGTTATTTATGACTACCAACCGAATGGCATTAAATTTCCATTACTTAAATATCGGCAGTTAATCGCCAGTACGTTATTTATTACATCTTGATATAAACGAGAACCTCCTCCTCGTCGGCGCCCTCCTCTTCTCCCTGACCCTCGTCGTCGGAAGACCACGAAACCACCCTACTCGTTATACTTATAATTCTGTGGTGGGAATTCAAGGTATTACGTTCTTTTCATTGCTGTATATTTTCAGTGTTGAAAATAATGTACCGCGTCTAAGGACGAGAGAAAGGGAGGGGGTGAGTCGGTCTTGGGATTCCATAAGGGTAGAGAAATGTGAGAATCTTCCCTTTGTATTTACCAATGCAGCGAGCAAAAATACTTGGAGAGAGAGAAGAAGCTCTTCTCCTCAACAGAGAGCTCAGTCAGGGTGAAAAAGTTACGCTTTGTTGGCTCAGGAGTTGGGAGAACATTGCCCGCTAGTGATAAGCTTCCAACAGATTTCGTGGCACGTATACCTAGAGGATCTCGATAATACTTTGGGGAAAGAAAAAATAAATGAAAAAGGAAACGAGAATAAAATAGTTAAAGAAACTACGCGCTATGTTACATTATCCTATGCGCCGAAAAAAAAAAACACAAACATCATCGACGATTTTGTGATCGAGATTAAAACATTTTTTGGTCGAAGAAAAAGTCGTATCTACGTACGTCTCCGCGATCGCGGCACAGAGTGAAAATATCAGTTTTTTGATATTCGCTTGTGAAAATATTGGCATTCGAAATCGTTTTCATTCACGCCATGGTGTTCGAATACCTATAGATATAATAGCGTTGAATCAGCTCAAGTCGCACAATACCCAAAGAGCCCAATAAGAAGAAGCCTCTTTCGCCTTGAGAAAAGCCCCGCGAGATCTATGGGGGGGAAAGGAGATGAAGAAAAACTTGGCACTCCTCAATCTTTCGCCACCTCTTTTTACGCGCCCCCGTATCTCGCGATTCTCGATACATATACAGGGTGAGTCACTCCAAGTGTCGAGAATGGGAGGGACTTAATAGGAACGCCATCCCTCCCCCCCCCCCCCCCCCCCCCCATACCATTCCGCTTCCTTTAATGAACAGCCTGGTTGAGTAGTTGTTGATATTTCTTTCCTACACCTACCAAGAAATCTTATCTTGTGTTCTCGTAAGAATTCCGGTCAACCAAATTCTTCTAGTTGTTGATTGGCTGAAGGGGCGGGGCTTTGTTCCTATCGAGTCCTTCCCATTCTCGACACACGGAGTGACTCGCCCTGTATAGATGTGTATATTTAATGGCGGGTAAAAAAGAAGAGAACGCAGACCAAATCGTTTGAAATGATAATATGATAAGTTATTTTTTTTTGCTCGCTGTTGTTTTGAAGCAAAAGAGTGAAAATGAAGAAGATGTGCGGGGCGACTGCTCGCGAATATCAATGCGATGAATTGGCAATGTGACGATCGGGTCACGGGGTGGCGAAGGCGAGGAAAAGTGGAAAATCGGGCGAACGGTGGAGGGTGGAAAGCTGGGATGTGTCGGGGTCGGGCATAATGGTCGAGAGCATTCTGAAAGTAAGCGAGTCACGACCCTCCAGCGGTAACAGAAACTGGAGGCCACAGTTTTCCAACTGTCGTGGGGGATAAGAGCGCCTCATGAAATGTCTCCACATTGTTCGCGGTAGCTTTGAGTGTTTGGACAATCAGAAAGCCGTAAATAGGAAGTTGGGAGGGTGGAGAAAAAAAAATAAATAAATAAAATAAAGATGTCCCGCTTCTGTTGCCGCCGCTGCTGCTGCTTCTTTTGCCCATTATTTTCAACAATTTATACGAAATCCAAAGACATAAATCCACGAATCACCCACAACTCGCACTCTAATTGACACCACCCTCGTTTATATTACATCTACACATCAATTTCAGATTTAACGATTCACTTTTTAATTTGTACAAAAAGAAATTACCCAAATTATGATTCTTAGATTTCAGACTCTAGAGATTCTAGATTCTAAATTTTTTCCAATTTTTCCCTTTTCGTCCAAAAAATTTTGTTTCGTTTTGATATCGTTGCACATACCCAGGTTGATATGGATATTCGAAATAAATACGGCATATAAGTAAGTATTTCTCTCCGTCGAGACGCCGCGGGCGGTTGAAAATGGCGATGAGGAATGGGGTTGAAGGGTGGTAGCATCAGTGGGGTGGTGGGTGGGTGGGTGGGTGGGTGGGTGGGGGGGGGGGGGGGGGGTGCGCAATGTATAATTTGCATAACCGTGTTAAGGAGAGCATATTCCGTATCAACAAAACAAAATAATAATATCGTAATACAGTAGAAGAGCATATCAGGGGCTGAAAGCTGGCAGGCAGGCAGGCAGCCAGCCAACTGCCACCGCTGTGGGCAGCATCTCCCATCTAAATAACCAGAAATATTCTAATTCTATTGAATCTACCTCGAAGTTTACTCCTTGGGGATTTCAAACGTCTGCGTTACATATACAGATATTTTATAGTACACAGTCTGCACACGCACGCGCTCAGCAATACCAACACAAACGAGTAAACACCCTCTTGAAAATTCTCGCGCTGTTGTATGAGGACTCCGTTCGAACGACTTCTCGCGCTGTTTATTTATTAATGTATTACATCGTCTTTGTTATACATATTCTTGAATTCAATTATATTATTCTCCATCAATTTTTGCCTACATTTCTTCCGGCTGTGTTTAGTTTTTTTTTTTTTTTTTCTCGTTTCTTTCCCTCGCGATAAAAAACGAAGAAGAAAAACGAAACGGAAATGCGTCTTCTTTGCAGGACTTCGCTCCTCTCTATCTAAGTGGCTGCTGAAACTAACGTAAGTTGATTTTGCCCTTACGGGAGGAGTCGGTGTGCAAAGTTATCAGCATCCCGTATATACAGGGTGAGTCGCCACAAAGGTCCGATTCGGGAGGAGCTTCAATTGGCCGAAGCGCCGCCTTCTGCCATTCATACTTGTAATTCTCAAAATTCCTGTAGCCAATTGGCGATCAGATAGCTTTACTTTCGGATATTCTTATTATTGTGCTCCAGTCGATACTCAGTGTAGAGTCTAGTCGTACAATGTATGGTTATGACGCTGAGTGACACAAAAAAATTTACACAAATACGTTAGTAGGTAAGAATGGATGAAGGCGGACCCTCATTGTCAGCCAATTGAAGCTCCTCCCGAATCGGACCTTTGCGGTGACTCACCCTGTATACAGCGATTGTTTAGGGCGCGGGACGAACGAATGCACCTGGTTAGGTTGATTCTGAATCGCTTCGCGGTCAAGCTCGACTGGACAATTTTTCGCAGTCGGCCGAGCTACGAGAAAAATTTGTCCAAACGCTCGCTTGGCCGCGAAGCGATTCAGAATCAACCTAACCAGGTGTACATACCGATCATTTAGAGTTCCGATAGGTCGTCGTCGTCGTCGTTGCCGACGTTGGTCGAAGCTTCCGGGGGGGGGGGGGTAAAGTAAGTCGTACACTTACCTCAAAGAACTCTGTGTCAACGCTGCTCCCGACCGTCCTTCCCTCACCCACACCTTTCCCCGAGGGAATTATGGCCACCATTATAACCGAAAGATTAGAAGACCTCGTAATACTTTTATTATCAATCTCCTCTCTCCCGACTCACCCATCCCTCTTCTTTTTTTTTTCTTTTTTCTTCTTCCAATGTCTTTGCGTTTTTTTTGTTTCTCTCTGTTTTTTGATGTCCCATCATCCGATCTCTTATACACGACCGTGAGATACACGCTCGTGTCTGTCTTAGTATTCTATTCCGTTCTATCGAGGTATGATAGGAAGATTAAGCGTATATAACTTCGTTATACTCTATAGTTGCACGTATTATGAAGAATCGTTATTATTTTATCGACCGATAACACGCGCTTATCAAATTTATGTGGTATATCTAATAGCTTTGAAAGTTTCTTTCTACACATAGAAGGTGAATAAGGATCGAATGGTCGAACCGTGACTATCATGAATGTGTATATAGAAGATGTATAAATTTGGTACATAGATTAGGGTGTTCCTTATTTGGGTAATTTTTGAATTCTGTTGCTCCTTGTAGCTCAAATGTTTGCAAATAAATGAACAAAAATGCTCGCGAAAGCTGGAGCTTGTACCTCATTGTCAGTTCTAAGCGATGCCTTCGAATTTTTTCCGTTTGAATAACATACGATTTTTCACACTTGGCAGTTATTTTTTTTGTTTTATCACAGCTGCGTGATGCTCCGAAAAATCTGAAACTCGGTAGACTTTTTTCTATAAATTTTCTACCATGTAATGTGATGTAATTGTCGGAGCTACAGCTCGACGGAACAAAATTTTCAACCAAATTCTTCGAAAATACTAATTTGAATTCTGTGTCGCTTCATCGCTACATCGCGAGCATATTTCATTTTGCCGAATTAAAAACTATCACATTCACATATAATAAAGATTAGTTTCTCAGCGTCGATAACACAGTTGTGTAGTAGTCGATTGAAAGATGAAACGATTGGAATAATTATTTATCGACGAAATGTTTAAAGTATTTATTGGACACGTGATTCGGAAACAACTGCCTCTCTCAACAAAAGTGTCAATTTCATGGTAAATAATTAATAGAAATTTTGTTCAATAGCAACCGGTACAGTCAGAAGGTCTACCAAGTTTCAGATTTTTTGAAGCAACACTGCTGTGGTAACAAAAAACTAACTTCCAAGTGTGAAAAATCGTATGTTATTCAAACGGGAAAATTCGAAAGCATCGGAGAGCCACAAGCTCCAGCTTTCGCGAGGTTTTTTTTTTCATTTATTTGCAGACATTTGAGCTATAGGTAGCAACAAAATTCCAAAATGACCGAAATAAGGACCACCCCTATGTAGATATATTCGATATTTTTGCACGCCACGTATACTTTCGGAAAGAAAATTGTCCCACGGGTTATTTTCTGGAGAGTCTGATGCGGCTGAAGATCGCCGCGTATGGTCATTGGGTGGGGTTGGTAGGATATTCGGGGTTAGCTGGGGGCAGGGTGGTTGAGTTTAAAATCGAGTCCCTAATTTCCATAGTGAAGTGCGAGCTCTTGCCCTCGACTCGAGGGCAGCTCGGTCTGGTCCGTTCGTCGTTCGCTTCGTATACTATAGTGGTCCGCTCCTTCTTCTCTCGTTCTCCAAAGTAGAGTTGATTTCAGCTTCGTAAGCACATATTCTTCATCCTCTCTTTATCCCCCCCCCCCTCCGCCCCCAACTCGCGATTCTTTTTTTTTTCTCGTTTTTTTCTTACCGCATACCTCATTCTTTACCTCGTTTCAATTCTACTATACCGACGAAAGCGAAAGAGTGTGTGTGTGTGTGTGTATGGGGGGGGGGGAACGGACGAAAAAAAAATCATGAAAATAATTTACAACTTGCCAACGGCGAGCTTTTCATTACGCGTATAGTCTTCTTTTACGGTTACGATGTTTATAAAAATTGCTTTACTGCTTATTATTAAAAAAAACAAAAAAAAAACAAAAAAAAACGCAAAAAACAACATAGGGTGGTTCAAGCACGAGGTGATTTTGCAGCGGTATCTAGGTGTTAGGGAGTGGAGGGTTGCGGAGATAGTTAGGAAATTGCGCAGTTGATTCTGTGCTTCGCAGTATACCGTGGCATAGTGAAAGCAACTTTTAAAGCTATACACAGTAGGGGTATAGTGTTGGTGCAATTACCCCGTTCTCCGGTACTTTTTCTCGGACTCTAAACCCCCTTCTATCCTTTCCTCTACCCCTTGGTTTCTGTTGCGGACCCCTCGACGTTCTCTCCCTTGTTTTGCTACAGTTGTGTAATGGATTCTTGATGGAAATTTAAACGTCGCGTACCGACTATACGACCGCCCCGGTGGTGGTCCGGTCCGGTTATCAACTTCTCTGTACTGGAAAATACAAACTACGTATGTGGATAAATAGGAGTAACAACCGACGTCGCATTCTGGAACGCAGGTACCACAGGAAGCGGTCGATATATACCTTGAAATTTAATTAACGCGGAGAACCCCCCGTGTAAAAACTACCGGCGAACAATGAAACTATTTTTCATCAATTTTCGTAACCATTAAACCTAATATACGTATACCATGTGCGTTACCATTAATTCTATGCGCATTTGAACGGCACTGTACATGGCCCGTGTTACGGTTAGATTTGTACACATCGGTATGCATGCATAATAATATACCGGTGGCGGACATCAGGGAATCGGATATCAAATTATTCAGACCGAAAACAAGTTTGAAAATTTTTACAATATAACATTATTATGTTTATTATTATCATCATTGTTCATTAACCGTAGTTATTCGTTACAATTGTTCTGCTCTGTTAGTTCCTTTTTCCTCGTTATACTTCGTCTTTTATTTTATTTCATTTTATTTTCTCCTTTGTTTGTTTCTTATATTGTATATATAGTTACTATATAGGTCATCGTTATTGTTACCATTATTGTTAGTATCATTATCATTATTGTTATTATATATATATATTTTTTTTTATACAACTCTCTATACATCCTCGCTATTGTATACGCCTATTTCTTTTTCTTTTTTTCTTTTTTAATCATTTTCATATATGTATATAATATATTATATATATATGCATATCGTATTCTTATCATAGAATATTCATATATATATGATTCTTTTTTCTTTTTTTTTTCATTTGGTTTATAGTATAGTATTTATATGTACGTTACGTATATATATACAAAAGCATCATAATATCTTCGGTGAACTCTATAGTACATGCCTATAACTATAGGCCCCTTTCCGGCCACAAAATTCACCACATTTCGCCCTCGTTTTGCGCTACATTTGCGCGGTTTTTCCTATTGTAAATTTTTTCCATAGTCTTACTCGTCGTGTGGAGATGTCACAATTGTTTTCGTTTTTTTTCATTCAATCTTCGTTTTTTCTCTTTTCGAATCTAATTTTTTTATTTATCAATTTATTCAATTTATTCATTCAATTTATTTTATTGTTATTCTTTTCGTTTACTTTTTTTGTCTTTTTTTTATAATCATGTGTCGTTTCTTTAAATATTTTGGCTAAAAAATTAATTGACAAAAATTCGTCACGGATTTTATTCGATCGTTTTTTTTTTCTCTTCTCGCATCTCTCGATAGTACATAGCATACAATAGTATGCATATACCTATATGTACGTTCGGTTTGGTGTTGAAATTTTTATTTATTCAGCTGTACGTTGCACTTCTTTTTTGTTTTTTTAATTTTTAATTTTTATACTCGTTGATTTATCTACCCTGAAAGCCTATTCCCCTCTTTTCTTTCCCTCGTCTGAAAAAACGTACCGTAACTATACGTCCGTTGGGAAATTTTGGCGTCATTTTTGTTATTCTTTTGTTTTTTATTTTTTTTCTGAAACGCGATTGAAGGTTTTTTTTTTACATACGAATGCAAGTGCGAATTGTTCACTATCTGACTTTCGTTTCTATCACAAAAAAAAAATCATAAAAAACGAAAAATTTGAAGTAACCCAGTAAACGGTATTGGTATTCAAGTGACAACCGAAAGGTGAATTAGACTAACGTACCTATTTAGAATTTTAATGATGATTTATTTATAAAATTCGCATGGAAATGAATGTAAAGAATTTTCGACACGTTTTGATTTACTTGAAATCCTCCTCCATTTTTTTGTCGGGGTCTTCGCGCTTTCAACTTTCTTTTTTTTTTACGTACGATCGTTGTTGCCATTTTTTCAAAAATATTTCTTCCGTTTTTTTCAATTATTTATTAATTTTTCTTCGATTGGCAAATTGAAATTAATTTTAATCTATTTTTGACATATTCTACCACATCGTTTTTATTTATCTCCGCGTTGTGTCGTCAAAGTTCTTCTATTACAATTTTTTTTTAATTTGATTTCGATTCCTTTTTTTTTTTCTCAATTTTTTTATTTTACTACAAGTTTCGTAATTCGTAATTCGGAGAGACAATTAGTCGTGCGTGTGTTCGATCGTGTGTGTGTGTAACCGTGTTATCGGGTGTGTGGAAAGTGTTTGTTTGTTTTTTTTTTTTCCATTTCAATTGTTTTATTACAAATATTTAAAATTATTCATTATACGACGTTGTGCGATAAAGAACTGTCGTCCCGCCACGTGTTAGCTGGAAAGAAAAAGTCATCTTTTTAAAAATCTCATTGAAAAGTACCGGCGTGTTACCGCAATCGAATATTTCATGGTTAAATTAAGGAGCTCGGCTTTACCTCTGTAGTGCATGTCCTTTGCCATCGATGGGCACTTTGCGTCCGGTCGCTGGAAACAGAAAGAAGAAAACAACGATTGAAGTCGAGAGAAAAGAAAAAGGAGATATTAATACAGACGAAAAAAAAAAAATTACGAAATATGAAAAAAATGAAGCGGCTCGATCGGGAACATTAAAAAATCTTGACTCATCAACCCCGCTCGAGTATCTCTTTTAACACGACCCTTTCGTTCTACTACGTCGAATATGCTAATTTTTAAGGTGCAGGCAAATCTGATGAAAATTAATCGATTCATTCACAAGTGGATGATGAAATGCGGGTGCGGAAAGTAGATACTAAGAGTCACATCGTTTCGATCGAAGAAGAATTTTATTTTCTTTTTTTTTTCAATCAATTTTTTTCACTCACCTTGCGGAAATCTATGTTTGTTCTAATGGTTCTGTGATGTAATCCCTGAAGTGGTCTGGCGTTGTTGCCTAGGGGTGCTTTCGGCGTTCCGTCCGGACCTTGCATGAGTTTTCTCAGTACGTATATCTTTACGGAAATATCAAAGGGGGGAAGGGGGGGGGGGGGGACGGAATTGATTATTCATCAGAATTTTTTGATTACGATCATTATTGTATTCTAATTTTCGGATATCATCAATTTATTTACCTCCTGCGCCGTTATGTAGATTGGTTTGTTCAGTATCAACCAAACGGCAGTTTCCCAACATCCTGGGTGCGTTGTGCTACCTTCGTAGGTCATGTAACCGTTAGTGTCGGGAAGAAGTGATCTCAACGATAAATGACGAACCGGGGCTTTATCCCCTGTTGGAGAAAAAACAAAAAAAAATAAGAAGAAGGAATGAAAAATTGTCAATTGAACTCGAATCGATATATGCGACGGATCGATCGAATCGTGTGAGTCGATTTTTGTTTCCAATCTCGACGCGGTTGAAAATTTTTCAAATTTGGCTAATTGTGTGGCCGATGAATTTTGGAAATTTGATGCTCTTCCCCCATCGATCCGATTGACACGTTGTACAGGGCGATTCACAAGTGGTCTCGGAATGGGCGGAGACTAGTCGACGTCACGCCTAGCTCTATAGCGAATGGATAGCGAGATAATCCAGAGAAGAAAATAGCAAAGCGATAGACTGGCCATCGCATTCGTTGTCGCGCTCGCATCGCGTCGTTTAGTCTCCGCCTATTCCGGACACCTCTTGTGAATCGCCCTGTACATCTATGCGCGGGAGACGATGAGGAATTGAAAATAGAAGGGATAAGGAGGAGGACTGAAAATTGGGGTGGGATTGAAGGTGGTGTATATGTGAGATATAGTTGAGCGTGTGTTTCAATCAATACGTTGTTAACACGGTAGCGGGCAGCGCGCTAGCCGTACATATAAATCACGAGACAATGGGGTGCTGCGGGAATGACATCAGGAATCTAAGTGTCCCATTGTCGTTTCACGTGCCCGCAGAGATGCGAATTAATGTAATAGCTCAGCTCAGCTCTTCTCTCATCCATTCTACCGGGTTCTTCCATATATACCGACGTCAACTCGGCTACACGAAATATCAAAGTTAACCCCCCTCCACACAATCCGCGAAAGTTCAACGTTATTATTTATTAATTCAACTTTACATAACAATTCCGATCGAAACACATCGGACGCGGTGTGTAGCCGGCGCGGATGCTGGGGGCTTGGAAAAATAGAAAATATCATATTTTTCTATTCATAGTTATAAAGGAAAATAAAATCTAGGTGGTTTTTTCTCTTTTTCGTTTGGATACGAATGAAAAACCCATTATTCAAGCGCTTCTTTTAGCGACAGAGTGGTACCCGCGATGTGGAGGTGGTAGTGAAGGGGGGGGGGGGGGAGGGGGAAGGCAGCAATTTTTCACAACTTATTTTTGGTACCACTTAGGGGCGCCCTGCAGGTCCAAAAAGCTGTATAGGGTAGTAGGTATCTCCTTTTCGCGGCCCGCCTATAGTCTAAGATATCTTTTTCTCTATAGTTGAGTGCCTTTCTCCTCCTCTCTCTCTAACCCTCGGCAGAACCTAACCAAAATTCACTCCATTTTTCGAGGGGCGGGGGTCCAACGTTTCAACAAATCTAGAAATTTCTCTTACATATATACGGGTGTGTACTACATATGTACCGCGTATAGTGCGTGTATAGATAGCTCGGGACATTTCTCGTATTGAGACTGGTTGACATTAAGGACGAATGATACTGGCGCGGGGGGGGGGGGGGGGGGGTGGAAAGAAGGTAGAGATTCTTAGCTCGCCATTCAAAACGCTGAGAGCAGAAAGTGGGGCCCCTCACCCCACCCGCGGTATTCCTTCCTCTTCTTATTCCTCCCGCTGATATTGTTATCATTATTTTTCGTTTATTATTATCCATGTTGTTATTATTACACCCTTCCATTCTCCATATCTGGACGCGCGCGGGCGATCACTCGCGCATGTTTCCAGTGCGCGAGGACGAGCCGATTGTTTATTTTTATTTATCACCGTACGGTATTATATAGTATACGAAACTTCTGTCTACCGGTGCCGCTTCCGTCACCCCTATCCGCGTCCCTGCATGGAACTTTAACTCTAACTCTCACCCCGTACCGTAGCGACGCGACGAGTCGCGACGCTTTGCCGTCGTCCTGATTTTCTTTACTACAGCGTCAACGTCGCGGAGGGTTGATCCTCTGTAGAGGTATACGGCATGGTATCCCTCTATACACCCATACCCATGGAGTCCTCGGATCTCCAGGACTCTTTCCTAACGTCGCCTCGTAAGTCTGTCGTATCTATGATGCCGGGGACGACACCCGACCACCCCATTTACTCACCCCCGACGATGCGGGGGAAGGGGGAGGGCGCGGTGCAAAAATGACAAATAATAACGTGGAAGAGACGAGACAGAAAAATATCAACGTTTTCTACGTTCTCTTCATGGTGAAGTACCCACCTATACCTATACCTATACCCGTCGTATGTGTAGACGAAATGGCGCGTTGACTATGTGGAAGGAAAAGGAAAAGGAAAAGGAAAAGGTGGAGGAGGAAAAGGGGAGGCAGGGTAGGGAAAAATATATGGTGAAAGGGAAACACGAGGTAGTAGAGAACTTGTGTGTCGCGTGATTAATGAAAAGCGTTTACTTGAAGTCTGATAAATTTCACACGTCTAGAAATTCTCGATCGTATACAAAAATACGTATGTATATTAGACTGGGTTGATTTTGTTTTTTTCGTCTTCACCAGCTTGGGGGTAGAATTTGTAGCGTATAAAAAAACCAAAACTTTCATGAAAAAAAAATATATATTTTTTCTCTTAACATTTTGAGTGGCCTACCAATTTTGAAAATTAATAATGAATTTAAATTTTCGATTTTTATTTCGGAACTTTTTTTCTTCGACTTGTGATCCTTAAAAACATCTCAGAATTTCCGAATACGATCGTTCGGACATTTTTTTTTTAATGCTATTATAGTAATTTTGAAATTCTTTTAAAAAAATTACATGCTTCGTTTTTTGTGCGAGAGTAAAAGTTGAGTCGAACACGATCATGTTCGGAAATTCTTGGATATTTTCAAAGACTATAAGTAGAAAAAAAAAAAAATGCATTACCAATTTTCAAAATTAGTGGGGCCACCTCAAAATATCGAGAAAAAAAGTTTTTTTTTCTTAATCCAAAATTTTGTTTCTTTATCAGCTACAAATTATACCTTTAAGCTAGGTGAAAAAAAAAAAAAAAAAATTTCAACCCACCTTAATGTATATTATGTTTTCGTAGATTCTATAGATGTTGATAAGTTTTCTTCAACCGCACTTCATATTATTTGTATGAGAATTTATTTATGAATTTATTTATGTTTTTTTCCAACATTCTAAAGCATCGGGGATGAATAGAAATTCTAAGGGTATAAAAAGTATTATGAAAAAAAAAAAAATATATCGTACGCGAATAATCCATTATTATCGCGCTCTTTCTTACTATTTTTCCCCCCTCTCTTTCTTCTCTCTCTCCCTTTCTCTACCTGTTTACTCTCATTTGTTTTTTCTTCGTTGATTCTTCCATGTTTTTTTTATTTTTTCTTTTTTCGTTACGTATTTTTTTATCCTTGCCCGTTGTACCGCGTGGGTCGTGGAGGGTTGGCTGGTGGTGGAAAGTGTATACTATATGATGCAGTTACCGCGCGAGCTTGAGGCGCTTCGGGGTTTGTGCTGCCGAAGAATTTTCTCCTCCTTTTCCTTCTTCTTCTTCTTCTACTTCTTCCGCTCTTTCTTTCGTTGCTCTCCTCCTCATTTTTCCCGTCATCGTCGCTGTCGTTGTCGTCGTCGTCGTCACGCTAAGGTAAAGCTTTGCGAGATAACTGGCGCGTGATAGGCGACGTGGCGCATTCATGGTATCGCTAACGTACGTCGTATACGGACAAGATACCTTCCAGTGAATATCCACGAACCTCCCCCCCCCCCCCCCCCCACCTCCGGCGCCCTCCCGACTCCCCCCCGGGTACACAGGATACGACAGGTAGGGTAGGTAGGTAGCTGGGTAGCTGGTAGCAGCTACCGCTCCTGGGTTGTACACCTTTTTGATGCCCGCTAATTGCAACCAACCGCCTCTGAGCTTTCATCTCTTCAAACTCTAACTCACTCTGCCGTTGTGGATATTACGCGAAGAGCGCAAGTCGTAAGCAACGAATGTGTCACCGACGTTAAAAAGTAAGGTGGCCTCTCTGAAAACTTGCACATCGTCATGCGCGCGTTTCTTATTCGCGCCAAGAATAACGCTATGCAATGCTGGTTTTAGGGAATTAGACGCGGTACTATACGCTACTTTAATATCCTTTTATGGCGTTACTTTTTTCGCTCTACCGTTTTGTTCGTTTTTTATTTTCTTTTTTTTCTCACTTCTCCTGTGATTCGCGATTCTGTTGCAAGCTGCACTTTACACTCACCTCTGTAAATAACCTTGTTGAAGGTGCTCGTCAATATTCTCAGTTCTGGATTAGGCGTGTCTCCCAACTGTAAGAAAAAAGAAAAAACTTCAATTCAATTAAATTAAATTTAATTGAATACACTGACACGAGCTATAGCGTGTATACTTGTCTATTATAGAGAAACGTGAGGAAAGAATGAAAAAAAAAACAAAAGAAAATAGAGAAAAGATTTGGTAAGCTAGAGATAATCGAATTAAACGGTCATGGAAGGGGATGATTTTATCCCCCTTCGAATTTTCTCTCCAATCGTTATTTACGAACTCATCATCCCGGACGACCCCGAGCTGATTTGAAAATGAAAAAATTGGCTCTTAGGGAGGTCTGCGCGAAGCAATCCTTCATGATCATCCCCCCCCCCCCCCCCCCCTTATCTTGTCCCTCACCGACGGTCACGGAACTGCGGTACGGGGATGGGAAAAGATTTTTGTTTAATGAACGGATCGGCGTCACTACCACCCTACCTTTTTCCCCTTCCCCCCGATTTTCACAGGGGGTTGCACAGGACGGTGCTCGTAATTCAGACAGATTATAGCCCACGGGGGCCTCGCCTCACCTCGTCTCGCCTCGTTGCGCCTTGTCCGCGTGACGTATCGCGCAAATCTGCAGAAAACTCGAGGAAAAGCTCGGTGAGAGTTGAATTCTATGGGGGCTGCTTGTTGGCTACACTTACTCGGCTGTACGCCGCCTGATGCCGGCGAAGGCGTTAAGTGACAGAGCGATGAGCTGCGTGGCGTTAATAACCGCGCCCATGTAGCTTTGGGACTCTTGAAAACACTTAAAACCATTTCCCAAGCAAAACCAACCCCAGACGTCGGGGGCTGGGGTGGGGGGTGGGGGTGGGGGGGGAGTTAGCCCGTAGCGGCTTTTTCGCGCGGGGGAAACCTTCCTACAAACCCACCTCCTGCACCTTTTCCTCACCTCAAGACGCCGATCCCTCGCGAATTAAGCTCTGCAAGTTTCGCCTTATGAATATTAAGAGCGGTATAAGAAAGACGAGGCGCTACTATACCGGCCGTCCTCTTCGTCGTCGTCTCATCCTTACGAAGACCCCAACCGACTTTGGGGAACGACTGAGAGGATTAGACGTCGCTTAACACTCGGTACTCATCCGCGTCAACTGCACCTATAGGACCCAACTTTTCCGAGGGACGATAACCCTAAAAATTTGCTGTTGGAATTTTTATTATTTTTTCCAAGACTCGACCCCCCCCCCCCCCCCCCCCCCCCCCTTCCCCACGTTGTGCGGTTTGCCTTATTGTCGGATCAACGGGAAGAAGGTTCGTTTTGGTTTAACCGCGATTACGTATACGCGTACATTGTATGCGCGCGACGATACGTCATCAAAACTTGAATCCTTAACGGTGTAAAATATGAGCCAGTTGATAATATCCCCTTGACGCGTCAACTTTGCTGGTTGGTTACAACGGCTATAGAGACGTTGATGTGAACTTATAACTCGTTCTTATCTACGTTAACCCTATAAGGGCGGGGGGGGGGGGGGGGGGGGGGGGGTTGAGACACGTGGAACAACGCTATGATATATTCGAGCTTGGATTATACCGTAGATGCGACAACATTTATCAACTTTCAAGTTATTAAACATGCGAGTACAAGCGGTGCGTTTTTTGGAAACGTCGATGTATAACACGAGTGAGGTAATTCCGTTTGAGTTACACTCTGGATTTGCCTAATTTTTGTTTTCTTTTTTGTTGATTTCATTGGTTCTTTTTTCCATGGTATACGTATCGGAAGAATTCGAGCTGTATATTTCGGCAAGCCGCAAAGTCGACCCCCTTGTTTTATACCAAGAGGTTCAATTTACATAAGGTAACGCTTTGGGAACACCTGCAAATCTTATAGGTTGAAAAGGAGGGGTTGGTTTTAAGGATGATGCTAAACAGCAGCTCTAGCAACCAACTACGAAGTACTAAGCAGAAGCAAAGACCTGCCCGGAGCGTTAAACTGCCCTCGTAATTGTCAATTTAGACGTAAACCTCGGAACTGCAGATTAAACCCTAAGGAGCGAGGAAGCTAGTGCTTCCTGTTTCCTGTTTCCTGCTCGCTGACGCAACTACTCCGTGTCTCGCCACTTCGGGGTATGTCGCTAATACCGGGGCACCCTTCTGTTATTCCTGAGGGATAGTCTGGTGCAGAATTCACCGAAACGTATGGCACGCGCGAGATTCTCTGATGCTTGCATTATTTTTCAGGATTGAATTTTTTTCTGCAACTCAAGATTTTTTTTTTAATTTCTTCATCTGTTGCAACCGACGGCTGCATCGAGCGAGAGGAATTTTTTTTCTTTTTTTCTCGTCAACATTCTGGCACAGTTTTATTTTCGCGAATTCGATCGAATCATTCGGATTACCGGCAGTTACTGGGTATCTACCGGCGCCTCCAGAGAAACGAAGACCACATTGGATGTTGGCTTCTACGCATTTTTCTCACCCTTACAGGTCGTTGTTTGAAAAATTCTGAACCCAGACTCGGGACCCGCCAGAGCCAAACTTAAACCCGAACGAACGTTTGCGCGTGGGTGGGTAATCTTGTGGCAAATTGTGTTAAAACCTACCAGCAACGCAGCTGTGTATGTCTGGTCGACTTCCTAACGCTTGGAAATCAAATAAATTCAACAGTCGGAATCGAAGAGGCAAATTTTTTTTACTTGAAATTTATACAAAATTACGGATGAGTTCACAGACAACTGAACTTATACAAAAATGAGATTGGATGGAAGCAATAATTTATTTATTTTATTTTTTTTTCTCTTCAATGTCATGTGTATTAGATTTTGGAAAATAATTCTCCTTCAGTAATTGGAAATATTTTAATTTCTTGTGACAAATTTTTATAGAACTTGAAATATTTTCGGATCGCCTCCCATGGATTAAAATCGAATCCTGAGCTCAAAGTACATGAGAATACACTCAGAACTGGAAAAAAAATGTTGATTTTTGGGGCAACAATGAAGAATTTTTAAAATCGATTGCAGGTTAGTTTTCAAAGGTATTTTGGATATCCTTGACTTTTCACTTTTCAAACCGATAAGCCGATTATAAGTCGATCAATTTTATAGACACATCAATTTAGCTTGCGGATTCGGATTCCTGAGATCGAATTCCTTAAAAAAAAACCCTTAGAAAAAAAATGTTGATTTTCGACCCCAAAATAGAAAAAAATCAAATGTCTTTGAAAAATATCAATAATTGGAAAGTCCTTACCTGAACCATCAGCGAAATAGCGACCAGTCCTTGACTTTTGTGCTGTGCCTCGCTCATGTTGTGATAAAGTTCAGCGTTGAATCCGTAGACTTGAATCTGGGATGGATGAAAAAAGAAATGAAAATAATTAGAGGTGATTTTCACAATTTTCGTATCTCAGTTTATTCATAATCCACGATCGTAGATCCGTTATAATTGCACAGCGTATAATTGAATCTCCCTCGTTCCAAATCTGAAGAATTCTTGAATCTCTTTGTTATTTATTATTCACCGCTGAAATCCGCAGTCGCGGTTAACTATTAAATGCATCTTAAGATATCTGCGGATAATTGAATATCCGATTCAATCCATGTCCTCATCTCTTCCGGTATCAAATTTCGGGGTTCAACAGTCGTGTTGACACCTCCGTGAGATCTATAGCGGGATTTGGATCCACGGGATTTATGCCTGAGAGTTAAGGTAGTACGAACATTCCACTCCCCCAGGAATACCGGGGGAAACCTCATAGCGTCTAGAACACGACGTGGTATCTCGCGGTACATATATGTCTGCATATCCATGAATATATACCATCGGTTTGATATGGATAGGTGGATGTCGAGAGCTTAGGTGGCTTAAGGTTTGGTACACATGTAGGTGAACCGTATAGGTAGCTGGCTAGTTGTCTTGAGGGTGTAGAAAATCGTCATGTTGTTCACGGGAACCCTGTGAAGATTCCAACCCACGATTATGCAATCGCAAAATTATTTAGGTGGAAACGATTAGGTACGTTCCGCTCACTCTACACACCTTCCCAAACCAGGAGCGACTCTCCTTCGTCCTCTCGCTGAAAATTCACAGTCGCTTTTCTCTGCATTTACAAAATCGTATTCTAATTACGCGGTGCTTGATACAATCTATGTAATATATATTACGTGTTTATTGATGTGTATAAGTCTGCGTTGTCTCTGTTTCTCCTTGGATCCTCTCATTACCATACAATTTTCTCATAATCTTTTATCTTCGTTTTCTACCGCATCTATCTTACCGACCCCATTTCAGCGGATAAATCGCCACTTGAGACTTTCTGATTTCATTGTTTTTCTTTCCCCGTACCGATGTTTGATCCCATTCCAGTTTACTTAACTAATTGCTTAGAATTATACGTATACTCGTTTAGTTATTGGATTGTGACCCCGTCACGTGTCTTGAGTTATAATTTACAACGTCCCCTTCTTTACCCTTTGACCGATCAAATTCAACCCCGCCTTTGTGCAATTGCATCGTATAATTTCTTCTGAATTTCTTCTTACCTCCTTTCTCTTCTTTTTCTCTCGGCCTCCCATTCGTTTGTGACGTTCGATTTTTCATCAGTAAAAAAGAAAGGAAGAAAGAATTTTCTCTCCAAGTCATCATGCTCGGAGGATCACTTTTGCGGTAATTACACTCGAATTACATGCGTATCGTCACGAAGGAATCAAGCATTACGGAAAGTGTCACATCCGTGTATTTCTGTCTGTCTACTATCCGTCTGTCTGCTACCCGTCTGTCTGTCTGTTTACCGCGTATTGTACGTACGTGTAAATAGAGCAGAGTGTGTGTCGCGTAATGTGAAGCTACAAAGTGAAGCATTTCCCTCCCCCCCTCGCGACCCCCTCGCCACCACCGAGCATCGTTCAACTATAAACGACCACTACAATTACCACACCGTGCGACTAGACAGTCAAGGGTTCGCACTCGTCACCCTGCCAGCGAGTTCTCTTGCAGCTTCTAGAGAGACGTTCTCTGCCTGGTAACTATCCGATGATTAAGGAAATTTCTACACAACTTCAATGGAAGTGGGTAACAGTCAGTGAAATATAGTAGAGGAATTTAAGCTTTGAGAATAATTAATACCTCATATTTCTCTCTATTTTTTTTGTAGAATACGAATTTAGATCGTCGTTTCTTTTACCGCATTTGACTCGTTCTATCGATATTTATTTCGGAATTTGTTTCTTTTCTTTTTTTTTCCATACGATAAAAGCGGATAAAAGGATTACAGAATTTTTCACCGTTTGCGAAACAATCTGCGGTTGTGTTGCCTAACCCTTGTTGCGTGATAATCTGCAGTCTGTGAATATTATCATACGACTATAGATATTTCTCGGTGCAATACGATACATCCAATTACAGAATCCGTTGCTCATCCCCCGTAGCGACCACCGATGATAACTTTGGAGCAGGAAATCTTCGCGGGGAACAAAACGTCACGATACAAAGAAAAGGGGGGGAATTATTATACAATTTATGACCTACCTATGTGCAAACTAAGGGTATTGTGTGGACGACGAGGATCGATAAGTATAGAAAGAACAGAGAAGAAAGCAGAATATGGAGTCTGGAGGGGCTTAACTATTCAATGAAGAATCACCTTTGTGAATTGGAATTTTTATTAATCTATCAAACCGCTACAGAATATGGATAATCATGAGATATCAAGCCAAACGAAGCCCAGGTCAACCAATGCCGCCTCCCCTACATTCTCCTCCCTCGCAAACTCACCACTTCACTTATGATTCCCATGAACGCATTCAGGAACAATACCCCATTCTCATAAGTGATTGATATCTGGAGCTGAATTTGATCGTGAGCTGTGGGACCTGTCGGCCCTTATGTGCCCGATGCAATCGGCTCATAGCTTCGAATTGACCACCTTCGCACGTTCTGTGTATACCTATATATACGTGTGTCGTAATTCAAATTGAATCTTAATTGAGATATGGGATGTACGCCCGGTTAGGTTGATTCTGAATCGCTTCGTGGCCAAGCGCGCGTTCGGACAAAAAACGAAAATTTGTCCAAACGAGCTTGGCCGCGAAGCGGTTCAGAATCAACCTAACCGAGTGTACCTGAAAATGTAGTTTATTTATTCGAAATTATCTCCTCAAAACTTAAGACCGAGGGAAACTGATTGCGTATACATGGTGGTAAAGGTGGTTCGGCTTATACCAATTCTCGAGGGGGTTTCGCTGATACGGGGAAACTGAAATTGTGTCTGTATTGTATGCAGTTGGCTGCCCTGCGGTGTACCAGCTTGGGTTGGTCGCTACCTACCTACGTACAGACTCGTATATGTATAGGTATTGTATGTGTGTGAGGTAACTAACCACCTAACAACGTATAGCCCGCACCGTTGCATAGAGGAGGAATAGAGGAAGTCCCTTGGTGCGGAATATAATCCTTAGGTTTTTAGGTATTCGAGGGAAATGAACCGCTCGAATCAATCTACCCTCGTCCTCCTCCTCCTCTTCCTCCTTCCGCATCGAAAGTCAAAAAAGGGAACGGGGAAGAGAAACCACGGCTTGGGTTGGAAAGGGAAGGTTGAGAGGGTGTCGTTCTGGGACGCTCGGCTACGAGGGGGTGGATCTCTTCAGCGGTAGCGTTCGTTCTTCTTTGATCAGTTATTCTGACGAACGCAAGCCGGGATGCAGAACCGGCAGTAGTGATGACGCCCGCATTTCAACGAATAAAGACAGGACGAGAACGTAGTCAGTCGTGTTAGTAGTAGTAGTCCTACCTGCCCAACATTCGTTGTCAGCTACGCTATCGCGCCCTTTTATAACTAGACCGAACCAAATCACCCCCTTCCTTCTTCACCTCGATTCTCATACTCCAAAATTTCACCCACGGCGATTATCCAGCCTTTCCTACTTTGATCAGTGAACTATTCTATAGGTATACCAGAGGGGGATTTATTCCGTCGTCTATATCCCGAATGCGCCTCAGGCGGCGAAACTGAGTCCCGCAGGATTGAGACAGATTTATTTTTTTTATTCCCGTTGGAATTTCGATTCAAAGGATTCGGCTAATGCCAACGTTTTAAATTGATGAAACGAATTTCGTTAGAATTTTGTCATTCGATAATTCTAGTCCGCCTAATCAGAGACATTTAATATTCGAACGGGAATTACTATTCTGCGGTCTCTATCATCGAGGTATTGGCACCCCGCTCACTCACTTATTTGTCCATCTATAGCCGACGAACTGCATACCATTGTCAATAATAATTACGCTGAGATCACACCCGGTGTTTGACCATTAGCAAGTGCATACTCATGGCGCGAGAAGGAGATTGAAGAAGATACTAGAACGGAATTGGGTTCCGGTTAAGAGAGGTACCGACGCTTCTCGATGCCCTTTCTACCCCGTTTTCGTGCCCCTACATCCGACCGACGTACTCGTGTAAGCTCCGGGTTTGACAGACCCTTCGATGTGATTTAGCCCATTACCTGATCACGTTTGAGCGACAGTCTCACTACGTCTGCATGGGCTTTTGCTATGTGAAATCATCCGTTCGGCACACGATCCTCCATCCCCCTCTCGTTTCCCATAATGCCAGCACCGGTATAAGCACCGTCGCCAATACCCACACCACCTTCGTATCGCCACCACTTATCGACCAGGTGATCGAGTGCCCGCAGTGGCCCTTGAGCGACCCTGCAAAGCTTCCACTACATCACCCCTCTCTCCTCTGTCTTCTCTCTCTTCTGTCACTTTCTCTCTTCTCCTCTCTCTCTCTCTCTGTCCCTCTCCGTGTTTCCCTTCGGAGACCGAAACTCGAACCCCAGGGTTCCTCTAATCTTAATCCTGATCCCCGTTCGCCTACCAAAACTAACCGAATAATACAGAAAATGTGGGAAAATGTCGGGGGTCGAGGAGCAGTGATTGAAGAGAGAAGATTAATTAGCCTCGTCGAGAGCCGCGTTTTGGAAAGAAGCTACATTACTAATCACTACGCTGAATTGTGACGGAGGCTCTTTTTTTTTGAGTCTTTTTTTGTTAACGGTAATAATTGATACCCCGGAAATGTAGAATCGTAGAAAAACTTGTTTGGGAATGACTGATCGTTGAACTTGATGTAATTTTAAGTTAACTCGTTTATTGATCACATAATTTGAATAGTTTCCAATTAATCTAAAAATAAGCAACAACAGAAACAAGTCTTTTTGATAATATCGTTAAATATAGTTTGGCGATCTTCACGCACTGGATAACCGTCTTTTCAAGGTCCAACACGATAGCAGTCTAAAAACAATAAAGTAGATCGTCAGCGCTCCAACATTCGGCCAAAACCGGGTTTCGTCCATGGACAGCTCTTCCAAGATCGATTGGGGATACCGGTAATGGCAATAGTCGTTTTCACGGGGACATTCAAGTTTGCTTCTTCCGAATCCGTACATCGCTACGATCGATGCTTCGACGGAATATCTGAGGAAACTGAGGTAGGTCAGGTTGTACATGAATCCTGGCATGTGTTTGAAAAGGGGGATGAAACCGGCAAGAGAAATCATCACCGCCATCGTTGCTGCCCCTATGAATGTTCCGTTTATCGGATTAAGTAGGGTCCCGAAGAGAAGGCCAATAGATTCTGCCGTTAGACCGGTCAGGGTACCGACCAAAAGGAACATCAGAAACCTATCCCACTCTATCGGTTGACCGGTTAGGACGTAGGCAATTACGCAGTAGATCGTTGTGAGTATCACCTGGAACGGAATATTGATCGAACTGACTGCGGCGAAGTAGGTTCTCAGGCAATACCAGTTGTTAAAATGTTCTTTCTGGAGAACGGGTAGTTCCAAAGGGAAACGAAGCACGGCTGGCATCAGAGTTGTGTAGCTTAAGAAGACCGAAGTGCAAAGTATGAACCTGATGTTGTCCAGACTCTTTGCACCATTGTTACCAGTGTCCAAGAATATTGTTCCAAGTAGAATACCGAGTAGCACGTGTAGGGCAATTTTCATCTGTACGGCGCTCCAGTCTCGGATCAGTTGGGTCATCGAACGTTTTAGAAGAATTTGATATTTGTGAAGTTCGAAAATCCACTTGGTCGTTCCCCCCGGCAGTGAGATTGCCCTGTTTCTTTGCTTATTCTTCTTGCTGTTATTCTCATCCGCAGCAGGATGGCAGGTCCATGTACGGTTCAAGTTCGCCGCATTTTCAAGTACGTCGATGAAATATCCGTATTCGTTACTGATCACTTCCGTGACGTAGTCGGCGGGGTTATGATAAAGCGGACAACACAATCCAAAGTCCTTGAAATAGGAAACCGTTTCCTGAGGCAGCCCTTGATAGACGCATCTTCCCTCGGCCAGAAAGTACACTTGGTCAAATGCCTCGTAAATCGCAGCGCTGGGCTGATGAATAACGCAGACGACCGTTCGTCCGCCTTTCGCCAGAATTTTTAGGGTGGCTATGCATTCGGCGGACAATGAAGAGTCGAGTCCGGTCGTTGGCTCGTCGAGGAAAACAACTCGAGGGTTGTCAACGAGCTCGACCGCGATGCAAAGTCGTTTTCTCTGCCCCCCGCTGAGCATATCACAGCGTACGTCGCGAACCCTTGCAATGTCAAAAGTCTTTAGGGTTTCCTCAATCAGTTCACTTTTTTCAGTTTCTGTGTAATCCGGGCCGAGTTTCAGCTCGGCTGCCAACCACATCATCTCGATCACTGTGAAAGTTGGGTATAATTTGTCCTCCTGGTGTATGTAGCGAAGCGCTCTTCTGTACTCTTCGGAGCCGGCCGATCTGCCGTCGATTCCGACGTAACGGATGCTGCCAGCTACGTTCTGACGACGAAATCCGGTGAGTATGTGAAACAAAGACGTTTTACCAGCACCAGAGGGTCCCATTATGGCGGTCAATTCACCGGACTTGAAGTAACCCGAAACACTACGTAGAATTTGTTTTCTCTTTCGGCGAAAACCGCTCTGCACCGTGTAAGTTATGTTAACAAATTCTATATCAACCGACGGACGGTTAAGTCTTATCATCGATGCCGATTGTTCGCCATTTATGGTAAGCGTTGGAACAATTAATTCCTTAGCAACGGGAACCTGGAGCGTGTTCTGCTTCATCGTGGTTTCTTTATCGTTCGAATAACAATGTTATACGAAGAGACGAATTTTCATCGACGCCCCAAGTAGATGGTAAAAAATAACTGTTCACACAATATCAACGACTCTTGAGACACGCGAGGCTTCGCGGACCTCGGCCCGATCTGGACTGCCGATCTTTCGCGAACTTTGAAATGAGGATAACCCAACGATGATGAACCAATTCTTCCGGCTTTCGCATGGATTTCAACTAATATTGTTAAACCAAACGTGAGATCGCGAGGTGACGTATAAGCAGTTCTTCAACACCAAGGATATAAAGAACATTTAATCGAATGAGAGGAGAAAAAAAAGCATATCATTGACTCACTCACCACTCGCTCACTCGCTCCCAATAAACCAGTTTGACGTCGAATCATTCCAACTCTATTTGTCGCCAACTGTCACACCTACTAATACGTCGTTGTATACGCAAATCCACATATCACGATGTAAACTATACCCGAAGACATGTGGAAACCAAGGTTACCGATCTGCGATCGTATTTGGTGCCCTCGCACGAATTTTTTTCGTCGTCTTCCAATCCCAGTAGGTTTGTTTTCCTTTTTTTTCTTCAACTTCTAATTTAATTATCGACACCTCATTTCGTAGGCAAACATGTACTTAAATTATGTACGCGGAAGGAAGTATTTCAAATTCATTGAATAACGATAAACATCTCACAGGTTCTGTTACCTGATAATACGTTATGCTAAATACACTCCAACTAGTACCGATATTCGATGTAGTAAAACAACTCGACCTAATTACTTCTCAACGTTAGTCGAGCATAAATTTAATCCCGGTTTCTTATTTTCCGTTTCGTTTCGTCTTCGTTTTTTTTTTTTTTTTGATTTTATTTAAAAACCCTGAATTTGCAGCTGAATATAAGTATTCCTGCACACCAACCTGCATTACCCATGATGGTTCGCGTGACGGTGCAAAATATAATGTCCTCTGCCAAAAGGCCAGTCTGTGTCGGGATGGGTGCGTTGGCGCTTCAAATCGCAAGGATATCGAAGCGGTTCTCGGAATTCGACGATATAACGGGGTATCAGGAATTGGAGGTAGTCGGAGAGTTCTCGAAAATTGAGATTTCTATTTTCTAGATCCTATGCATTTCGCATATTCGAACGATTATGAATATTACGAAAAAAAAGAGTTATTTTCTTTTTTGATATTCACAAATCTTAATTACTTTATGGAAATTATGCCGATAGAATGATATTTGCAACCGACCCGCACAAAATAATGTAACGATCGTGGGTCCGATGGTGAAAAAGTAAATAAATAACGCGAAAAAAAATTAAGTAAGAATTTTTTTTACATCAGTCCCATCTGATTTATTTGTCGTTAAGTTTCTCGTCAAACGAGATGTAGGGAGACCACGATGACGATTGCGAATTAATTTCATGCAATATTCGTATACGACAGGCTGCATGGATATTTTGTAATTAAATCGGACAAGGGCGCGGACGGTGTAGAGCCGAGCCGGTTATGCGAATATTTATTTTTACCGAACATCGTTGCCTCGTGCAAAATGCGTAAGCGGGTCTCCAACATTTCGTGGTTATAAAAGGATGAAGTAGAATAAAATTAGAAATCTTCGTTACTCGATCACAGGTTATGTACTTACTTCGGCAGGAAAAGCGTAGTTGTTCACACGATGTTCGGAACCGTGGTTATTGTCGCTTCCGTAATGGATATAAATTTCTTCAAACTGATAGTGATACGCCAACGGACCACCCGTTATATTCACGCGAATCTTAGCCTCTCTGTCTGCTCTGAACACGAGTGATTGACCAGTGTTGTGTAGGTGGCCGGATACCTGAAAAATATAAAAATATCATTTTCATTTTTACCCGTTCCTTCTTCGCCTTCTTTTTTCTTATTTCCTTTTAATGTCGTCGTTTTTCGTTCGGGTATTATAAGTGGCACCCAAGGAGATTTCTCATACATGAAACGATCTTGTCTCGTCTCGTCTCGTCTCGCCTCGTCTCCAGTTATACGAGGCCGATCGGCGTAGTCGTCGTTGTAGCTTTTGTTCATAACTCATTGGTAACGAGGCATCTGCGGGCGATGGATACTCATCATTCTTTTCGCATCGTGCGACGCGAAGTCGTCCTATCTTCGGTAGTTTCCGGGAATAATATATTTTCCGCCTTTGATACATGCAGCACTTTATTTTCCGTATACATATATATATATATATACGGTGTATAGTGTGTATATTTTTATATACGATTCGCGAGGTATATTATGCTCCTCTAGATCCTTGTGTTCTTGATCTTTTGGAAATTAGCGGTCGCGGAACGAGTTCCCGTTTTTTTTTTTTCCATATCACTTTTGTCACCCGTCGTACATTTACCACTCCTTAATTGTTTTTTTTTTTTATCCATTTTATTTTTTCAATTTATTTTATTTCAGTTTATCACAAATTTTTTTCAACACTCCAGTCAATGGCAATGGCGGCAATCTTTATCGAAGATCGTTGTTGAAAACCTCAATCGTAACCGCAAGTAGCGCCCACTTGGACGCTAATTTACCTCCACTTATTGTGAGTATATGTCAATTAGGAAACACGAATACGATATCTGGTACGCTCAACTATTTACGATGACTTTGCGCGCCGTCCATAATTAAACTCACAATCTCAAATGAAAGGTACTTATCAAGTACGAGAAGGTCAATCCGCGCGGTGATTTACCATTGGTATTGGTTATCCGGTAATATTCGCTCCTTCAAGATACATAAATCGATATCAATAAGAGAATATTGAGAAGAACAACAAAAAAATTATCGAACGAAGAAAAATACCGATAATATAAAAGCAATCATTTCTTTTTTTGCCAGTCGATATAATTGCATCACCTGTATGCATGAGATATAATATACTTGAAATAATATAATGACGCGTTGATGTCCGCCCGGAGAATTAACTATGTGTTGAATATGTACATATGGGCCATTTCATACGGAATCACCAAATTTCGAAAATCGTATTTTTTTATTCAGCCGAATTTTTCACCTCTTTTTGTATGTATCAAAAGACGCTTACTTGCAAATTTTTAGCCCTTAATCTCCAAAAGTTCTTAAGATATGCATTTTTGAAAATTTCAAAAAAATAACGGTGTGGCTAGTTTACAAAATTCATGACTCCTGATCCGTTCATCATGATCTAAAAGTTATGGAAGTCATTTTTTTTATCTTGAAATGTGGTTTTCGAAAAAAAATATGAAAAGATCAAATTTATATTTTCAAAATTTTTTGTTTCAATTTTAAACTCAAATTTTCAGTTTTCTTGAATAGTGACATTTTTGATTTTTTTTTTAAAGTGTATGTTACACTAAACAATTTTTTAAGCATTTTTTCAGAATGGGATTCGAATATCTTCGATTTTTTAATCCACTTTTTCTTATTTTTTTCTTCAAAAGTCCGCGTTTTTTGATAATTTATAAATATTTTGTGAAAATTTGAGTTCCCAAAATTATAATTACCTAATACCGATCTATAGTGCCAACCATCCAAAGTACTTAACTCACTCGATTTTTGCAATAAATCGAGTAAGTTAAATATTTTGGATTTTCGTAATGAATCAAGGAAGTTAAGTACTTTTAATGTTTGGTACTATAAATTGGAATTAATTATAATTTTTTGCACTAAAATTTTCGCAAAATATTTATAAATCATCAAAAAACGCGGACTTTTGGAAAAAAATAAGAAAGAGTGGGTTAAAAAATCAGAGATATTCGAATCCCATTTTGAAAAAATACTCAAAAAATTTGTTTACTAGTTTAGTATAACATACAATTTTTCAAAAAAAAATCAAAAATGTCGCTCTTCAAGAAAACTCAAAATTTAAGTTAAAAATTTCAGTTTAAAATTGAAAAAATGAAAATTTGATCATTTCATATTTTTTTTCGAAAACCACATTTCAAGACAAAGAAAATGACCTTCATAACTTTTAGATTATGATGAATGAATCAGAAGTTATGAATTTTTTAAACTAGCCACACCATTATTTTTTTGAATTTTTCGAAAATACATATCTTAAGAACTTTTGGAGATTAAGGGCTAAAAATTTACAGGTAAGCGTCTTTTAATACTTACAAAAAGAGGTAAAAAATTTGGCTGAATAAAAAAATATAATTTTTGAAATTTGGTGATTCCGTATGGAATGACCCATATATAATATATATATTATTTATTCCGTTCGCGTTAACCAGTCAGTCAGTCAGTTAGTCAGTCAATCCGTTCAATCATCATCCTTCCAGCGACTAATGAAAGAAAAAAATGAAATAAAATAAATAAAAAGTAGACGAAAACAATTCGACCAAAAACCGCGGTGGCACTGATGATTATGCCCTAAAATTATTTATGTACGTACGTGTAAAAAGATGTGAACCTGAATGAATAATAAATAAATAATGGAGAAATAAATAAATACATAAATAAATAATTAAACACGAAGTTTTTCGAGCAGTTATATAGTGAGAGTAGTATTTTTAATCACTGAAAAACGAAAATTAAAAATGTGGGATAAAAAAAAAAATATCTAAGTAATCCCAGAAGGTCGTTTTGATATGTGCAACACGAAGATGATTTTGTTAGAGAGTTTTGAATATATTAGAGGGACTCGGTAATTTTAGGCGTGCTAGACGACATTTATGTATTCGGAAACATTTTTACTTTCTAAATTCTCGTCGCTATGGCTTTTTCTACGGTAAATAATCAAACATCTCGAATTCGTATAGTTAATTAATGATTTGGTTTCACTTGGAACAGAATAAAGTCTACGATTATCTATTACAGTCAAATTTCTTCATATCAACTACGTCTAGTGATTCTTCTTTTTTTTTCTACCTTCTTTTTTCTTTTATTCTTCGATGGCTCGTGTTCACGCGAGGAGGAAAACCATATATTTATATTTATTAGCCTCAAGAGTCTTAAACTCTGATTCTCTAGCTGATTAAATAGGTAGTTCGGAATAACTAATAAAATATACTAATGTGTATTATTATAAAAAAAAAAAATTAATAAATACTGTCTGTGAGCTGCAAGAGTGAAAATTTACGTCCTTCAACAACGTAACGACTTTTTTTTTGTTTTTTCTATTATAATACACGTGGTTCGAAATAAACGGGTGACCTTATACATAAGAATTTTGATATTAAATATTTTTATTATTTAAATTATCATTATTTTTTTTGTTTCTCCACGTTTTTTTCCACCACAACACCATATCCGCGTTGTCGATCGAATATCACATGGCTCGCTATAATTCCCCTCGTCCATTTGCTCGTGTATATTGTACATATATGTTATATACAAGTTGAATTATTTTAACCGTCCGAGAGGACCGAACGATTCAGAAATGATAATCGAAGGAAGGCCACGATATTCGAGCCTAATTAATTATTGACATTACCAGGTACCGCAGACGGTTTCACGATCGAGTTGAATTAAATAACGGAATTAGAATACATCGAACTGTTCTAATAACGATCGACTATCAATCCCACGAAGACCGAAAAAAAAGAAAAGAGAAAAAAAAAAAATAACAGAACGACATCTGAAACTAATTCGATACGGGTTCGATAGAATTGATCATACACAAGTATGTATACGTAATTGGATAAAATGTGAACAAAAAAATGATTGCCTTCTGGTTGTTTATTTATTGATTTTTTTGTTGTGGTTGTTTTCTTTTTTAATCGCTCACGATTACTGTTCGGAATAGAAATAAAGAGAAAAAGGGTGAAGAATGCTTGTATGTTATAGCACGTGTAATAGAACAGGGTGGGGTAATGGTCGGTAAATCCCTACTGGGCGAAGCGATTTCGTTGCAGCATTGTTTGATAATTAACACGAATTCGGTGTGTCGATATCGAAATGGGTAGTTTGATTACGTAACGTGCAGCTAGGGGAAGACAATGGCGCCGATATTCGAGCGGAGGTTTTGGGTGTTTGCCCCCAGTACATACAGATTCAAAAACTCGGCACGCTCAAACTGCTTTTTGAAACATGTACAACAATACATACGAATACGTTATTTATTACTGGGTATGTAATTTTGGTATTATGTATCCGCAGAACCTTCCGTTACACCTAATATGCGTGTGTGCAATTGTTATTTTTCCAATCAATCAAATTGGGATGAAAAAAATTCATCGAAATTAAGAAACTAAGTAAAGAGCAAAATTGGTTTTTCATTCAATTGATTCACGGAGAGTTTATACCTCATTATTTACGATACCTTTATCTTTTTTTGAAAATATTCGAAATACTGTTTTTTGAATGAACCATAAAGAGCAAATACCACAACCGAAAAGCAAAGTGTAAAATACAATGGGAGGCCACACGTGCGTTCCGTGTTGAGCTGTACGGGGAGGGTGAGATCGTCACGTTATACGTACGTCGTATTATTGGAGTCTTTGACATTTTGCTGGCTTGACATTCTTTAATTTCTTTTCTTTTTTTTTCATTTTTTTCTATCATTTCATTCTTTTTTTTTTTCATCATTCTTTTCTATTGTTTTCTTTTCACCGAGGGTTGCTGAAAAGACGTACACCTATTACTACATGGTTGCCTTGTAAATTTTATTCTACAACAAACGAATAGGATCGTCTCAGACTTTTTAACTTTTTTTTCCCCCTTCTTTTTGTTCGTTCAATTTTTCTTTTTTTTTCTTTTAATCTTCATGCTATCGGAAAAATCAACGATGAAAAAATCGTAAACGGTCCCTCGTTAGCACTTGTATTTTTGAGTAGGTTTCTCTTGTTTTTTTTTTTTTGTTTTTAATTTTTTTTTCAATTTTTACTTTATCGGAACCGACGAAAAAGTATGCAGTTATCGTTACTTCGAGGGGTGGAGATTTTGATGGGAAAGAAATTATTTTCATTACTTACTGGGTGTATTAAAATATACCGTAATCAAGTTGTTTTTTGTTTTTCTTTTCTTCTAATGATTTTACTCGGCGAATAAAATCCAGCGGGTTCAATAATTAGATATCGTCTGGATGGACTGCCTCACGCTGCAGCGCCGTGAAAATTTGCAATACGTAAATGCAGGGGATGAGAAAAGAACCGACGTAAATCGGGGCGAGCGCGGGGGATGAATGGCGAGAGTTTGGGGTAAAGACATACGTTCGACTCGTTCTATTGTTTAATTTAAGTGCCGAAGTTTTAAACGGGTTAAATGGCGTATATAAATTCGCGAAATCGTGGATAAAGCCAAGTGATGACGTCAGCCGAATACCCCGTGTATACCTAACCCATACAATTCACGGGGACTGTATGTACCCGTCGCCTAGATGAGGTTGAAAAACTTCCGACAAAAAAAAAAGAAAAGAATAACTTTCTCAAACTATTCCTGTCAATTGAAGATCTCACGTCAATTTTTAATTCGTTCATCAATTCTTTTCGTTCTACTAAAATTGGGCGCATAATCCGTGGAAAATTTTTTCATCAGTTTTTTCCATGAAATACTAAAAAAGGATGTCAAGAGCTTCATTTTCATTTTTTTTTAAGTTCCATGCGATTTTTTTTACGCCGTTATAGCAATTTTGACGAAAAAAGCCAAGTTTTAGAAAATCGGCTTAATCTAAGAACTATGGGGTTTCGAAGGAAATGTTATGGGGGTAAAAAGTTGCACGGGTTCATATTGGGGTAGCTGGAATTTTTTCAGAATTTTCTTCTGAATTTTTTTTTCTTACGTTGAATTGATTATTTTTTTGAAAAAGTCGAGGTGAACAAAATTTGTTGAAAAAATCAGAAAAATTTCAAAAAAATTCGAAATAATAAAGCAAGAAGTTTTTTCAATTGATATTTCTTCTGAAACCTCACACTTCCCGAGTCGAGCCACTCCACTCATCAGAGTTCCGACTCAAAATGAAAGATGAAAAAAATTGGTTGAGAAAAATTCTAAAAAAATTTCAGCCAATCCAGCGTGAATCTATGCAACTTTTTACCCCCTTGACATTTTCTCCGAAACCCCATAGTTCTTAGATTACACCGTATTTTCTAAAACTTGGCCTCTTCTCGCTAAAAATGCAATAACGGCGCAAAAAAAATCGCATGAAACTTTTTTAAAGAACAAAAATAAAGCTCTTGCCACCCTTTTTCAGTATTTCATAGAAAAAACTGATGAACAAATTTTCCACGGATTATGCGTCCGATTTCCGAACAGCAGAAAATCGCGAAAAATTGGCCACATTGCAAAATTCGTACCGGGTCCAAAAAAAATTGTAAAATTTTTTTCAGAAGAGCGAAATGAAGCTGAATCTGTCCCCTTCAAAACGCCGTTCGAAAAACCTGATTATCTTTGTTCTTGACTAAAGTATCTAACTTTTAGTGTGATTAGAAATCTCGACAAGTGTATCCAAACTTTTGGCCGGCAGTGTATTAGTGACGTCTTTTTTCGTAGCGTTTATTTATTATATTTACCTCGTTACGGTTTACCACGCAAATATACTTCGGCAGATTTTCCATAATTTTTTTTTATTCACTCTCAGTAGCCGCGATTATCGTTGTTGCCCCCCCCCCCCCCCTCCGCCCCCCTTCCGCGCCAAGTAGGTAGTCAATTCTATAACGAAGTTATTAATTATGAAACTGCCTATTTAACGTCTCGAAATACCAAACATCCGCTCGAAACACTAATTTTCCATTATACAAACATTTATTCATCGTTTTCCCAAGATTCAGAACCTCCGTCTTCCTCCCACACGGACAAACAAACACACACAGAACCATCGCGGTCTGCATCACAACGACGAACTTAAACAAACTTTTCCTCCAGCGGTATAAGAAATAATAATTAGCACCCGAGATGGCGGGTGGACGGACAACCGGATAAAAGGTACTCGCAGATTTCTTATTCTTAAGTGCGTCTGTTTATTTTTTTTTTTTTTCAATGTTTGTCCCATTTTCCGTCTCTCGATATTATCCTTCGTGTACATAGGTGTACGCGTAGAATTTATACAGGGGGATGGGAATAAAATCTATAAATTTATACTCGCGGGCCATTCATCTCGAAAATAGCACGTATAATACATCCTCCCATGATCCATAAGCCGCGGTCACAACTACCCTTCGTAAAGTCGGATACAAGAAACCCTTCATTGAAATTCTATTGTCACGACGGTTTATCACACTCCGTAGACTGGGGTACGTGTTCCCGGAGATGCCCACATTTTACTCCTCCAGTTGTAAACCGTGTAAAATCATTCGATCGAAGATATAAAGAAGAAGAGAAAATAAGGAAAGAAAAAAGAAGCGAGGAGGAAGAGTTGTCGTTTATTTATTCATTTATTTATACTATGATGGATGGGGTGGAGTATTAAAACAGTGTGTGTGTGGGGGTCGGGGGGGGGGGGGTGTTTTTTTTTACCTTGTGCTTATCAACGTGCAGGGGACGCAGGTGAGGGTCGAAGAGCAATTTGTCCGGTTCCACGTTGATCGGACTCTGTCTCCTTCCTTTACTGCACAACGACCACTGTGGGTTAATGAGCCCCCAGAAGGACGGACCTGAAACACCCCATCAAGGGAATATAATTAACCGGAAGAAGCGGGAGATGAGACATATTAGTGGTAAACCGAGCTACTGTTCTACTATATGTAATGGGGTGGGTCGGAAAACATTATTTTTTTTTTTTTCCTCAGCTCGGGGGTAGAATTTGTAGATCATAAAGAAAACAAAATTTTCGATAAGAAAAGAACCTTTTTTCTTCTCAATATCCTGAGGTGGCCCAACAATTTTTAAAATTGATAATGAATTTAAATTTTCGATTTTTATTTTGAAATTTTTTTTTTCGACTCATAATCTTAAAAAACCTCTAAGAATTTCCGAAGATACGATCGTTTTCGGAAATATTTTTCTTGTTGTAATTAAAATTTTTTTTTTTCAAATTACATGTTTTTTTTTTTTTTTGTATCGGAGTAAAAGTTGAGTTGAACATCTACATCTATCACACTCGGCGGTTTTTAGATGTTTTCAAAGATTGTAAGTAAAAAAAAAATTTCGCTTCAAATCGAAGATTTAAATTCATTATTAATTTTCAAAGTTAAACGTCTACCGCAAAATATTGAGAAGAAAATAGTTTTTTTTTTTCAAAAGTATTGTTTTTTTATAAGCTACAAATTCTACCCCCAAGCTGAGAAAAAAAAATTTTTCGACCCACCCTAATATGTAGGTATATCGTTTTCCAATTTTTTTTAGAAAAGTAGAAGTTAATAGAAAAATATTCTGAAAATACGTTCGTTCGATTGGAATAGTTGAAAATTTAGAATCGACGTATAACGTGGAGTACGGGAAAAATATTTTATTTTTGAGACGCATGCGAAAAAAACGAAGTCCAGTTTATTCCCCCTGAGGAATCTAGCGAGCGAAGGTATTATCAAAGTTTTCGAAACAGGTGTTCGAGATTTTCGTATATATCTACATAAATACAACGGTTATAATTTTCCCGAACTGCAGGTGGATATCGAAAATCAGTTTTCGTAGGTGAAATGCGTATACCGAGAACTTTTATCATAATTTTAACTTCTAAAAGATATCGAATGGGATTTTCGATCTTCCGCCGTACCGACCTATGCCTTCGCGCAGGGAAAATTCTAAACTATAACCGAACTTCTCATGTTATTCGGATTCTTCACGGGGTTCACTTTTTATCACCACTATTATTTTGCACTTCGATTTTTCTTTTCGATTCGGGGCAAAGAATTAAAATAATTTTTTTTTTCAGTGTATCCTCACGTATTTTGAGCTCAGAAATCCGAATCTGCTATCTAAATTCATCCATGTATCGAAATGTTCGAGTTTATCGCGAATTTTTCGCTTTTCGGTGCAGAAAAATCTAGACAAATCGATCGGTTTTGATCGTAGCCCAACTCTCATTCGCTCGTTCGTTATTCGCATCCAACTCGATTCTACAAATCCGTATTTTTTCTAATCTTCTTTCGCAGAGAATGTATTTCGCAAAGGGTAGTTCTGTCATTCTGTCAGACAACGCTTAACCGACGCATATCCGAAATAACGTAGATTTTTGTTTCTTTCTTCCTTTCTTTTTTTTTTACTTCGGGAAGTTAGGAACGTTCAAGGATAATCCGCTATTATATATACTCGTGTGTTTTTTTCCTCATGGAATGTGTCAATCTCATTCCAGATATCTTCGCGATCCGAGGGGCGCGGGAAGGTTTTTTTCTTCCTTTTTCTTTTCTTCTTCTTCTTGTTGTTTTTTTTCCTCATTCTTCTTTTTATTTTATTATTTTCTCATCATTTGTCGCAATCAATCGATTAGCCATCTTCTTCCATTTCGTTCACCTGCATCACTATACACCTAACGTCGAACGGTCTCGCTCGCTACCGTGCGGGGATCGCCGATTATATTGGCAGGCGAAAAGTCCCCAGCGCGTTCTCCTAGAACGTCATCAATATCCTCATTCATTTGTCTTGACAGGGGCTCCTCGACCCCTTGCGCTTCTCTGATGCCCAAACATACCCCAACCCCGACCCCCTTGCCCCCCCCCCCCCAAACCCTTACTACCTTCTGCCATATGCGCGTCGTTGGCCGTACCACTCAAAAACCTTCGCAGTTTCGTCCTCCATCGGTGTGTCCTGCGCATATATATAGGTCGCCGTCGCGGAGCAAAGTTACCCTGCACCTTTCTACCTATTTTCTTTTTTTTTTCTTTTCCTCCTTTTTTTCTTATCACCCCTAAACCTCCTATTCATGTAGCGTTGCCTTTACGCGGGGGTATTTTTTTTATAGGTTTCTTCTTCTTTTTTTTTTCCTCTCTCGTTCTTGTGATATTTTCGAACGGAAGTTTTTTTATTTTTTGAAGAAAATTTTTTTATTTTTGCATGCAAATCGTTGTTACGTTAGCGGAATTATATGATATACCTAGTTTTATTTCATCTATAGTATGCTTAGGATATATCCAGGATTTTCAACGATGGGTAAAACTTTAACAACAGCGGGTAGATCAATAGATATACGATAGAATTATAGGATTATATCCGTTGAAAAAAGAAGAGAAAAATGATGATAATAATAATAATAATAATAATAATAATAATGATCGTAATGATAGAGGAACGGAGAAAAACAACGAGAATATAGAGAGGGGAGGAGGATGGGGATGATAAACCCAAGGCTTAAAAACTCAGCGGACGTCGAGGGGGTTGTAGGTATTAAAAGCAACGTCGATGCGAGTATAGGTGGTTGGTATACCGGTAGAGTGGAGAGAAAATTATGGGCGGATAATTAAAGGAAAAAAGAAAATCGTAGAGTAGAAAATAGAGAGAATGTGATGGGAAAGAAAAAATGAAACAATGGAAAAACAGATGAGATAGAAATAGAAATAAAAATAGAGACGAAAAATGGAGGGGGGGAAAGGGAGGCGTGATGAACGCCCCGAGGAGTTGCACACCGTACATGGTATACGTAAGAGGAATGAACGAAAAATTGTTCTTCGGGCGAATGATCTCCCCACGGGTTTAGAGGTTATAGATGAAGTTATCGGGCGTCGTGCTGCAGTAAGAATTGGATGGGGGATGATATTGATAAAAGTCAAGAGGGGGTTGTGATGCTTGTTTTCAGAGTTTATATACACCTATACTATACGATCCTTGGAGCTTTCAGTCGTTCCTGTTGACCCGATGCATCGGCGATACCAAATCTGGTCCGTTACTTATTTATATTTATATAGAGCAAAGAACGCTGTACTTGATAACGTTGAAAAATTTATTCCACTATTTTCGTACGTTATTTTATACATGGAATAAGGGGAAGGACAGCCCCCGTCGTACCGCCAGATGTCAGTCCTATTTTAGTCGAAATTTTGACGTTCGGGACACCAGACTTGTCGACAACCCTACCGACTACAGCGACACTCGAGTTGACGCGACTCGACTCTACACTACTCGACTCGACTTCACTTTACTTTTGATCCGTGATTAGAATCAGCGCCAACATCCCGTCGCCTTTCTTGGGGTTGCAAAGGTTACGCTACAGGACAGGACGGGATAGGATAGGACGGGACGGCCAAAAAGGGGTGACGGGACAAGAGCCTTCCAAAGAAGAGGGAGGGGAAGGTGAGACCTCGACGGCTTTTACCACGTCCTAGCTGGTAGACGTAAGTGGTTAGAAGCGTCGCGTCGCGACGTTTTACTACATCCGAACACGACGTATTCGCTCGACGATTGTGTCCGACGTATAGTATACGGTTTGTCGGTGGTAAAATAAGTATGCCGCTGCCGGCCGCAACAAGACGTTTATCCCGTAAGTGCAGCTGACGTATTTGGCCGAAGAAAACTAATCTGAGATTATTATTCGCGAGATATATTCGCGATAGATTTTTATCAACGGCGTATATAACCGTCGACTTATATACCCGTCCGGGAAAATCCGTATAAGTTATATACCGGTAAATAAATTCGATCGAGCTGACGAAGAAGGTCGAGGAGACAATAAGGAAAATGAAAATAAATAAAAAACAAAAAAGCGATGCAAAAAAAAAAAAGAAATACCGAAATTCTTTTGTTACTTGTGCGGTGTTAAAAATAATAATGATGGCAATACAGTGATGATAATAATAAGGAAAATGTAATGAAAGAAAAAGAGGAAAAAATGAGGGGGGGGGGGGGGGGCAAGGAAAGAATTAAATAAAAAAATTAAAAAAAATAACCGCAACCGCGCTCGCCTGCAGGAAGAAATATAAAAATTGTCGGAACCGGGTCAAAAGTTTTCCGCGGTAGACGCGGCGGTAGGGAGTTGGGGTTGATTGGGGGAGTTCCGAGTAGAAATGTATTCATGTATGCATATGAATTCACGGTAGGCCGCCGCAAGCGACCGCGAGACGCGAAACGACGAGCCGACGACGACGACGACGACGACGACGAGTCGCACGCGGAAGATGTCTGCCGGCTAAAACCCAACCACCGGAACTCGCTGAAAAACATCTTAATTGGACTCTGCACCACCCCCGCTAACACCCGACTCAAACCACCCCACCCCCCACCCCCCCATCATCATCGCCACCCTCGCAACGTTTCTCTCATCCCTCTAACCCGAATATCTTTCAACCGCTAACGACACCTACGTGCAACGATAGCCAGAACATAACGTAGGCAAGGCCTACCTACCCCCTCCCCCCCAACTCCGCCTCAAACCCACCCCACCCCACCCCGCCCACCCCACAGTAAGTAAGCTACGTGTGTACGTGTAGGAGGTACCTGGCTGCTCAATAATGCCCTCGGGAATAACCAAACAATGGAGAATAACAACAATAATAATTGTAGCGTTGATATATGCGAGGGTGCAGTTGATGATGATAACAGAAATGTTACAACAACGTGGGTATGATTACGATGACGAAGTAATCATCGTTGCAACGAATTAAAATCGTCAGTGCGTAGATACTTGATTTCAATAAAGTGATGATTTAATTTATTGATAATTTTTTTTTTTTTCTAACCACACGGTGAAAGGGGGGTTTAAATTCATTCATATCCGAGGGATTTTGAGTTTAGCTGTGTCGAGTTGAATCGAATGATAAATGCATTGAACATCATGTCAGCGAATAGCAACGCGATTATGACTAATGACGTTATAATATTATATTGGTTATAATTTTAATTGAAACTGGTGTCGAATCTACTTTGTTAACGAGGACATGTGGGCGGGTTGTTTTCATTCCTTAAGCTCTCGTAGTGGTATACACGAATTATACGTGAAATAGTGGTGGTGGTGGTGGTGGTGGTGGTGGTGGTGGTGTTGAGAGGGGATATGCTGCTTGTTAGCTTCCGCACTTAATCACTTTTGCTAATTGCAGAATGATTGCTCCTGCAGGCCTGAAGTTTCAATAATAGGGTTGTTTCCACGACCCCAGACATCACCCTCATTCCCCGTTACCCGTTACCTACGTTCCTCCTGTTTCTCATTCCCACCCTCGTAATACTTCGTCCAACAGAAACCAGTGCCAAGGTGTAGGCTCTGCAAGCTCGGGCACGTGATAAATGTGATAATAGTCTTCCTGGGGTGATAAGAAAGTAATCACTACGGTTGCACGGTATCCAATTTCGACCATTACCCACCTCCGACTACATACCCTACACCTTGTACTCCCACCGTACCGAACGAATCTTCACAGCAACTTTTCTTTCCAAGTCTTCGAACGGCACCTCGCGGAGGTCATTAGACTCGAATTTCCATCATCGGAAATCGTCGTCTTGTACGATTAGAATTTTTCCTAATCGGTACCACCGGAGACTGGAGAGTTTCGACTCTGATTACAGTCCGATGCAAAATGTTTAAAATCTGACCCTGCACGACCTTCGAGGCCGTGTCATTTGGAACGCCGATATTTTCCGTGTGCCGAAAAATCGGCCCATCGAAAAAAAAGGTGGTCAAACCGCTACGATCTTCCCTGTAGTAAACTGGCGAGATTTACGCCGCGGACCAACCGGTCGGTCTGATTTTATTAACTCCCATTATTACTTCGAGTAATAATTCTACTTATATACCTATTTGGATATTCGTATAAACCGTGTAACCATTAACCGATACAATAACACCTGGATATTCGCCAATGCTTAACTTTGCTGACTGCCAAATGGCGGATCGTTGAACATGGAATAGCACGATCATAATTTATCGTTTGGTATAAGGTGTACCGACTACCTACCAGAAAATCAGACGCGCCAAAAGTACATTACAAAAAAACTGTACGAAATATCTACTAGCAATTTCCAGAACATTTTTATGCCTAGATGAATTAATTTATTTATTTATGTTCCTTGCTTATTTTCCTTTCCACTTTTTTTCCCATTGCCTCTCGACGCGACGGCCTTCGATGAAAATCGACTTATAAATCGGTAATCGATTACCTTTATGGTATATTGTGTACGAAATTATAAGATTTCGTTGTATTGAAATGACGATCGGAATATACTGGTAGGTTTGTTTTTTTTCAACCGGGGTCTGAATCTTTGGAAAATTTTCTAAAAACAGTTTTTTGGATTTTGTTATATCTGTTAACAGAATTCTTCATACACATGGATAAAGGTGCTGAAATTTAGAAAAAAGAATCCAAAAATTCGGAGAATATTTTATCGCGGAGATGGTTAATTTTCTTCGATAGTTTAATTACACGCGGTAAAGTTAAAACGAGATATTTTCGTGTTCTGGTCTGTCTCAACTCGCCATTGGCTATCTACTTCCCCTTCCACAACCCTGCGCTACGTTGACCGAACGAGTTAAAATATAAATGAAATTATTTAAATAACGTAATTTAACGTGACTATGCGATATGGTAGGACACAGGACATCGTACACGTCGTTTTGTAAGGATAGGTTAGTTATGTCTAAACCGTATGTGGTGCTATACGGGCCACCGTGTATATAGGCACGTATGTATCTCTTATGTACATTTCTACATACCCAACCTTTACCTAGGTTATTTTACACCCGCCTGCGTGGGATATCCACATCCTACATCCTTTCCTATCCTGCACCTACGTACGACTTAATATACCTGAGTGCCTCGACTCAACTCTGCCTATACCTTCGTTCCAACCTTCCAGTCCTTGTTGTTTTTTTTTTTTTTTTCTCTCTACCTTTTTTAACCTTGTACTATACGGGAGGTGGTAACGCCAGCTGCGGGAAAACCGCGACGCGTCGTAGCCGGTGGTCACTTGCTTCGACAACGTGTTAGGTATGCATGTATGCATAGAATATGCTACTGCTTTCTATCCAAACTCTCTATCTCTCTCTCTCTCTATTTCTACTTCCCCATTCCGCACAGACCCCCAGCGAAAGATTCGATCGCAAAGGTTGTTTCTGAGAATCCCCAGAAATGATTCGGAAAATCGAAGCGGCAGTGGGTTTTTCTTCCGTTTTTCTTACCCTCCGTACAAACGTATTCACAATGCTTATCGAACCGTTCGTACGACGAGTGTGAAGAATTTTGGAAAAATTTCACTTTCTTTCCGGTGCTCTTTACCGTCGCTTGTTCGTGCTCGATTCTGTCTCGTATCCGTCGCTACCTACACTCGACGGCGTGTAACACAGTGTTTATGCTGTCCGGGATTGGGTGTATTACGAGCAACACGAGCAATTATCTTAGTTAATTAACAAATTTACAACCCTGACGTCATGTGTATACGTGAAGTGCGACGACCCGCCGCTCTACTACCTGTACCCGCGGTCATATCGGGGCGCGTAACATTTTCGCGTTGACCACAGGGTTGGCTAAAAATTTTTTTCATGAAACTATAGGTGGGCGTGGAAAGTTTTTTGGAAATATTCACCGCGCGGGAAAATCCTACGGCGGAAACGATTTTAATATCACGAGCCGGGAATTAGAATATCCGCACCTCGTTATTCCAGACCTTCCAACTCGCGACTCTAACCCTGTGCCATGCCGAGTTGCAGGTACTGCACTCGGAAGGTGCTAGGGAATTAAGGGGTTGAAATAAACATGCAAATGTTCTCACTGTTCTCACTTTGCACCAACCTTATCAACGCTTTGAACTGAATACGCAAACGGCACGAACTATATATTATTATGTACATATATACGTGCATTTATACCACCCTTGCTGCGCTTCTACGCCACGAACGTATATAGTAACCGAAGCTTTTCCCACAATAATTTTCTCCAGTAAATATTACTGCGAAATTCATTCTGTGGACGTGCGAAAAATTTTTTAATATATTTCTCGAAGATTTCCAGAAGAAAACAGAAAAAAAAAAAATTATCACAATACACGTCGTTAAAAGAATCTAGAAAAAAAATTATTTCGAAATTGGAACACAATAATTCCTGCAGTAAATAGAGGAAAGTAACTAAATATGGAATACCATTTTGTTTTCTTGTTATAAAACAAACATTATCACGAATCTAAGCTTTTTAATTATAATAACGATAAGTCATACATTTTGGCTTATCGACTGAATGTGACACCACAGTAAATGAGTGATATAGAAAATAGTCATGTATTGCGTCTTAACTTTATTGTTTGAGATAAACAGTGGTATTCCACATTAAGGATACTATTCCATATTCGGTTACCTTCCTCTATTACTGCGATATTCATTCTGCAGACGTGCGAAACATTTTTTAATGCATTTCTCAAAGATTTCGAGAAGCAAGAAAAAAAAAAAATGTATCACGATACACGTCGTTATAAGTATTTAAAAAAGAAAATTGTTTCCAAATTCGAACCGTCGAATTTTGACTTTTTTCTTGGCAATTTAAATTTGCATTATCATCACGACGAACGTGGAGGATATTTTCCGGGGTATCGTGGACGTATAACTACAAGTTACGACCGATGTAGTACCTTCGCCGTAGTTTTCCATAACTTTTTTTTGCCCTTCGCCCTTCGCTCGTAGTCCATTTTTTTTTTTTATTTTCATTTTTTTGCGCGCGCGCCTCTATATTCGTTCTCCAAGGTTTTACGATACCGCATTGTGCCAAACGATGTACGTACACTTGTGCCTTTTAAGGGGCAAGCGCGTTCCGGACGTACCGTAATACCTATGCCCACATTTTTACTTTCCCTACTTTATTTATAATCCTAGCCGCGAGTTAGAACCTCCGGGTGGTTGCGGTCGTTACATACTTTTACCTATATGAAACGATTTTTCCCCTGATTTTCGATTTTACTCGCCCGCAGATTACGAAAAAAAACAAAAAAAAACAAACTCGAACAAGTTTCAGTACAGATTACATCAAGGATTCGGAGGGCGAGGAGAAATGAACCTTTTTTTTCTTCTTGTAATCCAACTTTGCAAAAATTCGGCTATAATATTAATTCAAACTCTCGTTGGGTATCCGCGTGGTCTATTAGGTCCGTTCTAAGATTGAAAAAACGAAAAAAAAAAAGAAAAATTGAATGAAAAAAACCAACGAGAAGAAAGTAGAGAAAAATTTGGAGAATGAATGGGAAAATACCGACGCCCGGTAAGAATATGAAAAGGTATAAAAAAAAAAGAAAAATAATTATAATACCTAATATAAAAAAATAAGGGAGGAAGAAAGAACAACGTTGGCATTAAAAAAATTTCTCTCCTGTAGTAGGTATGCACGATTATAATATGCGGATCGTAAGTTTAAATTAAGAAAATTAAGATTTTTTATAATGTTATTTTTCTCTCCTCAGGGAGGGTGAGGAATCTCACCCTTTTATAATACGGGGTACAAGAGGTGATATTTAATATTTATGTACACCGACACGGAGATAACATTATCGGAGCGTGTTCTTGTTTATTTATTTTCGTTTTATTTTTCTAATTTGGATTTTGGATTTTTTATGTTTTATTACATCGGATATATTTTACCTGAAATCCCATCGTAGGTCCACCACTCTTCCCAGCTGGCTTGAGATTCTGTAATCAGAAAATGGAGGGGGGGAAATTAAATACAGAAAATATGAAAGATTAAAAATTTTCGAATCTACGCTCATTTTCATCGTTCGAAACTCTGTAGAAAAAAGAAGAAAGAAAAAAAAAAGATCTATGGTACGAAATGGAAGCAAAAAAAGAAGAGAAATAAAAAATGATACGAGAATAATGTGGGTTAAGGTGATATATAAACGGCTTTTAATAATTTAGCCGCGATACATAATTTAACTCGGAGCTTGCGAAAGCACGTGTAGAGGGGGGAGGAGGTTCATGGATTCCTGAGAATTCTTCTCGAGGCTTTACCCGCGCTTCTGTAGAGGAAAAAGGCAATATTTTGTATTTTTGCTTTCAATCCGTTACGAAAAATTCGACGAAATGACCGACGTGTATAAAGTAGGTAGGTACCTGTTATATTTATTGTGAACGGGATATCGTTATGAGAATTAAAATAGCGAGGTAGAATTAATTAGAGATGTTAATTGAATCGTAAATTTATTTTAATGCATCTCGATTGTATAATAATTTTTTTGTTGATTTTTAATGTACGGAGAGAATAAAATGTTCCATTGTAATTGACCCATATCTATATACAGGTATTAATGTCGGTATACAGGGTGATTCACAAGAGGTGTCGGAATGGGCGGAGACTAGTCAACGTCACGCCTAGCACTATAGCCAATGAACAGCGAGAATAAAATAGCCACGCGATAGACTGGCCATCGCATTCGTTGCCGCGCTCGCATCGCGTCGTTTAGTCTCCGCCTATTCCGGACACTTCTGGTGAATCGCCCTGTATATACCTCAAGTTCTGCAGGTCGGAGAGGTTTTTCGAATAAATTTACTTAAGTTTTATGGAAAATTATCGCGTTTTACAAGGTATACCGCATAACGTCAGTTGAATCGTACGTAACGTATATGTAAATACATAGTGTATACGTGGTATGTGGAAATTTACGTACGTGACGAATAAAATCTTTCCATATGTGTTCTCCCAACGACGGGTAGGTGTAGTTGAAGGGGTTTCGAGGGCCTGCGTAGTACATGCTACGTAACGTATACATATACGTCGGGGCAAAGGTGAACAATAAGAAATACCAACCTTGCCCCTCACGGCGCTATGGAAACTCCACAAAGTGGGTGGATTGTATCCACGTAGGTACTTGTAAGGTACGTAGGTACGTAGGTAGGTTAGGTGGTGGTAAACCTCAGCGTAATTACACACCCATCTACATACCTATGTATATATAATGCATCGCCACTTATTATTATACGGTAAATGCGGAGCGACGAAAGAATAAACGCGAAAACTTTATTTTAGCCGGCGCCTTCCAACGCTCGCTATTTTATTTTATTTTTTTTCATTCGAAATCATATTTCCCCCAAAATTATAAATTATAACGTCATACAGGGGATGATAATTTTGTTCTTGTCTTTTTTTTTCCAGAAATTTCGGTTCGGAATTCGGGGCGATAAATTTTCAATTTTAAAAACTACTCAACCGGGGGATACGTCAACTAGGGTGAATGAAGGTCGTCGCGGTGGAGGTAAGAGAACCTTTAAATACTCTTTTCGCGTGTTTTTTAAACTGGGAAGGGATAAGCAGCGAGGAGGGTTTCCACCCCCTTCGCGTGCGGTGCCGTAATCAGTTAATTCTTTATTGGATCGTTAATTTAAATTTATTCACTACACACGTTTTACTTCGCTGCCTGCCTGCAGTTAAAAGTAAAGAATGAAAAAAAAACAAAACAAAAAGGTGGAGGGAAGTAAAAGAGGGGTGGGGAAAAAAATTTTAAACTGACTCTCTCTCCTAACTGCTGTCAAAATTTATATTGTTTGTTTTTCAGACGTCATTTTGTTTACTCGTTCAATTGTTATGGAAAATGGCTTCCTATACTATGACATTATTTTTCATCCCTAATTAAACCGAATCCCCGATATTTTTGCATTTCTATGGTATTTCCCCTACTTCGCGCGCCCAGTTGTTATTCGGAAGTTCGTTTTCCCCAACTTATTCTCTACTTTCTTTTATATTAATTCTTCCTCACACCTGCTTTTCCTCGTTCAACGCGAGCCATCCACGTTTGATATATTCTTTTTCTTCTCTCCTCTATTCATTTTCGCAAGTATCCATATTTCCCTTTTTTTTTTACAACCCGCACCCACTTTCGGCTAAAAAACGAAAGTTTCTCCAAATTATTTCATTCCTATGCATCGGCCGCCTATTCACCTATACCTACCGTAAGCTATTTATCATACCTCCCCCCCCCCCCCCCCCCCCCGAACTCCACTAAGCTTATCGAGGATTAGTGTTTGTTTGGAAAATTATATTAACAAGACCGCACCCATTGCGGTATTCCGACTAAGCTATACGTACCTTCCTACCCCTTCATATGTATTCGTAAAATATTTCTATTCCCTACTTAAATATATTTATCTCGTACATCATGCCGGGGATAAAGACCCATGATAATCCCCTGCTTACTAAGTTCTTGGGAAAAAAGCAAAAAACATTCAAGAATTTTAATTCATCCGGAGGTCCCGTAGTCTTGAAGAAAAACAAAAAAACAAAAATATGTTTTTCGCAGAATATAGTTTGTTTTTTCATAACTTCAACCGTATACAAATGCGTGTAATCATACCGTCGTTAGTTTTAACATCGCGGGGAGAATCCTTAATTATCGTGTTTCGTTGCTTCGAGTTGACTCGCACCGTTTGAGGAAGTTGCTAGTCTACTAGAAAGGACGGTGATAAATGTCTGGGGATCCGTCTGCTTATCTAAGTTCAACGATCGCGGGACGTAGTAATAGTGGTGGTGGTTAGACGTGGCGGTGGTGGTTTCGTCGATTAAAGTAACGCGCACGACTTATTGTGAGGAGTTGGAGTGCAAGTCTCGTTGCTCGACGGGGGCGGCGGCCCCCGGGGTGGGTGGGTCGGGGGGGAGGGGGGTTAAGAAAGTGGGGAAATGCCAGCGGTGGAAAATGGGGATGGGGGTGGAAAAGGCGAAATAAAATTCTACGACGCAACGAGCGGCGAATGGAACCGCACGGAAGCCTCGCGAAGTCAAATAAGACCTGGTGGCCTATGCGGGTGGAATTGTAAACCGTTGGAAGTTTTCGCCTCTTCCTTATTTTCACACAGAGATGTTCGGATCGACGGAGAGGCGAAGGATAAAAGCTCCGGCAAAAAACAAGAAAAAAGAAAAGAAAAGAAAAAAAAGAAATAACTCGAGGAAGCTGAAAGAAGAAGAAGTAGAAGAAGAAGAAGAAGTGGATGGTAAGAATAAAAAGACGAAGAAATAATAAAATAGGAGAGGAAAAAAAAGCTCTACCGGCGAAGAGGAAGTGAAGTTGGTTTCTTCTTTAAATTACATTTGGCCACTCGTTGGCGACCCTGCCACGTCAGAGTGACAACTCGTTTACCCGACCCTTCGGTTCGCCAACTGGCCCGTTAATTTTGAACGCGTTGTGCGCTTCGGAAGATTCTTCGCTCCTTTCTCATCCCAATTTAACACTGACGTGACGACGAAGTTGCGTCATTTTGTGAAAATAATCCGCCGTGTGTTACTTGATCGAAATATCCCAACGATCGTATCGTTCGATCAGTTTTAAAAATCTCTTCATAGATTCTGAGAAGATTAAAATTTGACGAGAAAAATTTTCCCGCCATGTTATATAGTACGTGACCTTTAAATTTACATGGTCAAAAAATTGCGACGATATTTGCAGGCTCTTCAAAGGTTTCGATAATTACCTAATTTCTACGAGAAAAATACCCAGATTTATACGCGGTTTCACTCTTGGGGAGTAGAGGGATTCCCCGCTGTTCGGAGAGCCGCCAGTTCAAGTAAACAAGGGGAGGAATAGGGTAAATAAAAAGCAACCACCTTCGTGGAAGTTGAACGAGCTGGAGGGATTGGAGGGCTGGACAGATGGTTGAAGGAAGAGGAGAGAAACGCGACGAGAGTTTGGAGGAGGTGAAAATATAAATGAGCGCAGGGCGGGGGACGCGAAGAGATGTAATCTGGGCGACGAGCTTTATAGTTTTGTTTATTTCTACGGTAAGCTGGATTCCGCTGATGACGTAAAAACGTCGCGGTGTATCGTAAAATCAAGCAAAACGGTTACCATATTCACGATGGCCTTGGGGGGCGTGGGGGCGGAGTCTAAACGGAAGCAGTCTAAGATTGATCTGAAGAATTGGCACTTATTTTGTTCCAAAGAAATAGAAATTTTTGCAAATATCACCAAATACCATCACGTACGTAACGATAATCGATCGATTATCTGAGAATTTCTCGTCATTGATCGTCGATAGATTTAAAATAAAATCGAAAGCAATTCGTTTCGTCTGCCGGTCGCTGTATAAATAATGACTTTGAAAAACCGACCTCCAGATCCGACGGGACGTTTGGCATCGCGTGGAGTTTTCGACCCTGCAGATTGTCTCGAATGGCCAGAAATATTTTTCGCAATATTTCACCGTTAGTTCGATGATGATCCTCCGCAGCGTGGATTCTGGAGTTCTAATATATCGAGTTGGAGCCGGTTATTCCGGAGCACTTCGCAAACCAGTGGCAACTTGGGAAAGAAAATTAGTTTTTAGGTTTCCCTCGCTCTTTTTTTTTCTCTTTTTGTTTCATTTTACTTCCTTCCCTTTTTATATGGGGCTACCTACGAGGATTTTGCTTCCTGATTCCCAAATTCTGGATTCCGGATTCAGGATTCTGGACCCGCTACCTTTTCGACCAGGACTTTTAATTGGATCACAATCTCATTTGACCGTAGTCAGGTATAGTGATCAGAAAAGGATCAGCGCATCGCACAGATTTACCCTTACAGAACTTTTCGGAACTAACGCTACTCCCCACTTCGCTAGCTGCGCTCTACTTATTCGCGTTCCTTCCCTATCTTGTATTTCTTACTTCATGTCTCGTCTCTTCGTTGCAGTTTTTCTTTTTTTTCTTTTTCTGCCTCCAAATTCGTTATTACAAAAACGACGACTTCGCAATGAGGCCGTTAAAATTTACCGGAGGTTAATGAATTTCGCACTCTATTTCGCCGCAGTAATTCTTTCCATTTTACTCTTTTTTAATTTAGAACTTTTTTTTTTTTTTTTTGTCTCGCACCACACGGCCGACCGGCTATCCCTATCATACCGTCCCGCCGGTGCTTCCGTAATACGGCATATAAGGTACAACCTTCGGTCTGCGGTGTGTAAAGGCAAAATACTGCGCAAAATTGTTCGAGAAACTATTTTGGAATGTTTCGCAAACTATGTCATACGTAACGACGCCACTCGGGGGTACGTATACGTATAGTGTAGCTCTGTGGCTTATTACCACCTATACCCAAACCCCTATGCACGCTATAATTTCGAGCAATGGGGCAAATACTCGTAACACCGGCACGGGGAAAGCTCGATTCTCTTTTAAATTCAGCAGTTCATACGAGTCCGGATAATAGAGCTGAAAACAGATGAATAAAATACCGCGAAAAATTTCATCAAAAACTTGTGCGTACATTCCGAGCCGCAAGTATGTACAAAAATATCCACGTTTATATACAAGCTTGCGGGTGCGAATTAGGGGCGGGGGGGGGGGGGGGGAATCACGGATATACTACCGAATTATCGGTACCCGATCGCGGGAATAAAAAAATTCATTTCCGTCTCGCCGTTCGATTTACGAGCCCAAACCGAAAGGGAAATGTGCCTTTTTCTCAGGGACAGGAAGCGAGGGGGAAAAGGGGGGAGAAAATTGTATATTATATTGTTCGGTGTCACAGGTATGTATAGCTTCTCCAGCTTTTTTCTTTCTCACTATTTTCTGAGTCAAGATTTTTGTTCATTTTATCACATCACGACGTGTAAAAAAATTTCCGTCATGATCCGGTATCCTAGTTAATAAAAAATCTAGTTGAAGTTTCTGAAAAGAACATTTTCTCTTCTGTTTTATGAAAAAAGCTTGAGGAGTTGCGATACATGATTAACGCGTCGCGTAGCTGCGATGTGTAAATTTTATTCGGTAAGGATCACCACGTATTCCGAATATCATGCGTGTAGGTATCCTGTGCAGGTATATGTGAACTATTTATGTATGTATACATATAGGTGAAATGCGTGTACGCGCGCAAAGGCGGATAAAAATCGTATGTATATATAGTTATCTTTTTCTTTCTCTAACGGGGCGTTTTTCTTTATCTTTGTTTTGTTTTTTTTTTTTTTTTGGTTGTTTTTTAATTTTTTTATCATCCTCGCGGGTTCGGAGGCGGGAAAGAAGAGAGCAAGTAGCAGCTAGCTACGAAAATTTAATATTGTGTAAAAGCTTTTTGCCGTTTTAGGAGTAGCCAGGGCAGAGTCAGTTTTAACGCGGAGCAATTTAATATGCTGATGCCTCGCATAAATACCGAAACAGCACGCTTGTATATTATATCTATATACGTACGCGTGTATATGTGTTATACACACACATAGGTATAACGTACATCTAGTCTCGAGCCCACCCCTGACCCCTATTTTCATCCCTATCCACACATATGTGCAAGGTTCGTTCTGGTTACGCGCCCCGCAAAATGTTCAACATTATTTATACTCCAGATTTGAAATCCCAACCGCAACAAGCTCAAGCGCTCGGGTAGTTACTCGGATTCTAATAGCATGTAAATCTTCCGCCGCTAACGTTTATATAAATATATAAACATTTATATATATGTATAAATATTTGTTCGGATATTTTTATTCACTCGTATTTGGTCGAGATATGATGTACTACGTATGTGAAGAAATATTCAAAGTAACTACGAACTGACGCAGATTGTGCTGCTCCGGTAGTCGGCAGGTTCGAAGTTTCGTATGTACACCCGATGAGGTTGATTCTGAATCGCTTCGCGGCCAAGCGCGCGTTTGGACAACTTTTTCGTGTAGCTCGGCTGGCTATGAAAAATTGTCCAAGCAAGTTCGGCCGCGAAGCGTGCGTTTGGACAACTTTTTCTCGTAGCTGGGGCGGCTACGAAAATTTGTCCAAGCGACCTTGGCCGCGAAGCGATTTACAATCAACCTCATCGGGCGTACACCCGGTGGGATTGATTGTGACTCATTTTTCTATACAAAACCGAAGGACTCGAAGAGTCGGAATCAACCTGGCCAGGCGTACAATAAAGTTTGGTAGGATTTCGGGGGGTTCGTAGGTTTATAGTGTAGGTGAGGTGATGAGATGTACGCCGGTAGTTGTTGAGGTTATGTAACGTGGCGTTAATGGCGACGCGAGGGCCTTTGGACGATGGGGTTTTTAGCGAAAAACCCGAGACGCCTATGCTACCTGCTGACCACGTTTCTCGGAAGAGAAGGACTCTCGACATATAGTACGAACGTTGAGGCACGTCAGGCATTCTCGGCAATGGCACTGAATTTAATTAGTCACCCTTACGTGTCCGAGAGTATTTCGGGGTCGCGGTTTCAACCAGGCAAACGCCGGTGGAAATATCCCCTGTGGGTGGGAGCGAGGTGAATATTATTAAATTGTCAAATGGTATGTTGGGTGTTGTACAGTTACGTCCATTATGCTACTGTAATTAGGACAACCTGCCCTCAACCTCTAGGGTCATCCGAAACGCCGACTCTACTCCTATCGCGATTATGGTCTCTCGAGAGTTTAATAGTTCAAACGAATTACCACCTTTTTTTTTCTCTTAATTTTTTTCTCTTTCCTTTTTTTTCGTTCGTTTCAACCGATAAATTATCATTACGTCGTCGTTTATCGTTTGTCACACACGTATATATGTATTTTTTGCGTATTCGTTGGATGAGACTTTTTGAAAACTGGACAATTCAGAAATTTGATATGATTTCAAAATAAGTTGAGCATTATTTGTTTTTTCTTTTGGATTGTCAATTTTTCTTTGAAAACTGATTTAAACATATATTTGGTTTTATATATTTAGAAAAGAGATACTCGCGCGAAATTTTTGCTCCGTAGATATTTGTATAAAATGTAGACCATGGCGAAATAAAAGGCAACGAGGCCTTGTTAGCCCGTCAGATTACGGAATATTTTAGTGATGCCGAACATCCGGGGATTCCGAGCTTCCGGACTCCCTTCCAACTCCAACCTCCTACCCCAGACCGAACTACAGCTGAGCAGTTCCGGGTTCTGCGCGCGGGTTTCCAAAAGCAAAAAATCAAACACATGAATATTGTAATTCTTGCCCGGAAATTTTCCCCCCGTTTCCCCGCGTCGTCGTCTACCTTTCTTCGTTATTTTAGAAAATTGCAAAAATACATGCGATGTGTTAACTTATTTATAGGGGATGAATAATAAAATACAAATAGGAACGAAAAAAACGAAATATATCGAAGAATGATTATCAAAAAAAAATAAAAGAAAAAAAAGAAATGAAAAGCGCAGTGCGAGTTGCAACAGCATGTTGATATTGTAATTTATTTACGATATAAAATTGGATAAAAGTTGAATATAGTATGTATATAGGAGAGGAGGCGGTGAGAAAACTATAAATTGGATATCGGGCGTTGGAAGTTGGTGAAGGGGATGGGGGTGTATAGATAGAATGAAGAAAATGATGTGGAATTGGTAAAAATGTGAAAATCGCAGCGGCGCGGGAACAGCTAGGGGAACTTGAATGTATAGATAAACGCTTTCAGTCGAACGTCTTAATTGTTATTTCAAATATTTCCAATACCTTATATGTATCCCACGATATATATACGCCAAGTATAATAATAGCAACCTATATATCATACCCGACTAAACTTATCCCCTTCATCTTTTTCTTCTCGTCACTCGTCCGCAACCGGCTCGTTCAGATCTCCCAGACGTTTTTATTCCCGCACCCCGCGCCCGCCGCAACATCCGCAAGTTTTAATCTGTTAAGTGAATCGTGAGCCCGAAAATATAACCGACTCTCTATGTATAATATATCTCTATACATACCTATGTATACATACAAAAATCCTCTTCCTCTATTCGCGGGTATTTTTCACACGAAAAGAACAGCTCTGGCGTCGGGGCTAGAAAAACGGTGCGCGATCATACCTCTGTATGAATAAAATCTGTTTTGACTTTTTCTTTTTTTAATTTAAAAAAAAACAGCGAAAAAATTAAGTTTCGATTCGTGAAATTATAATGCTCGTTGAATGAATTCTTTACAATTTTCAGATCACACGATATTGTTACGAAAATGATTCGAACTACGGAGAAAAAAAAAGATGTGTTGTTTTTCTTCTGTTTTTTCAATTGAAAATATTCCGTTTTCAAAATCAGCGGTAGTTGATTAAGCCGGTGGTGCAGCGGCAACCAGATTGACGCAACGTGGGAGGGTATGAGAAAAACGAGGGAGAAAGAGGATTGAAAAAAAAAAGAGAGAAAGAAAAACGAAAAAGCTGGTGGTTTGTGGAATTAATTTTAGGGATTAAAAATAATTATTTGCCGCTCTCGTTCCTCTCCTAGTCTCATCTCTTTTTCTCATTCGCTTTTACTCCATTTCGCATGTTCATCGTGGTTTGAATCCCCTGCAGGTTCAAGCGAAAAAGGGGTGGAGTTGGGGGATTGAATGGGCAGAGTGGGTGGTGGGGGAATCGTACCGATAGTAGAGAGGATAGGATTAGTCGCCCGCGGTCTAAATTGGGTTTCCGTACAGTCGCGAGCAGAACATTTTTCCGCTACATCGTACGTATATGCACATGTGCAGGCATAGATATGTGATGCGCAGGCTCGTAAAAAATTGCATCGAATTTCGACGTATTCTTTTGATGCATCGACTATATTAATTCGAGAGAACTCGACTCGCAAATTATCCGCATTAATGGTTCGCGGAACTTGATATCCCACCGCCTCTCTACACCCGTGACATTATCACCCTTTCCAGGGAAAACTGCGCCCCTGTTTCGCCCCGCGCCAACGGATGTAGGAAAGAGTGAAAACCGGCGGGAAACGCGGTATGCGCGTACTAATCTTGGCTTAAATGAGAAAACTGTCAGGTTACAAGAAGATACAGCAGCAGCCGCCTCAAGACGCGTTATGCCGAGGAAAAGGGGCCCCCGAAATGGAAATTAAAATTAAGGACCACGTTCACCTCTCATCCCCCCTTCCCCCGCCCATCTCTCCTCCCACTCGCTATTACTTTTTACCTTTGCGCGTGGGTCGGAAAATATGGCTTTATTTTCGTTTCGTTGAAAAGAAATTTTTCAGGAAGTGAAAAACCATTACGATATATATTCAAAGATTTCATGTTTATTGGTGGCACTGCGTAGGTGCGAGCGGGTTTATTGAAACTAATAGTTATTTCGACGTTCAATTATTTTTTTTATGGGCTCGTGCCTATAGTGGGTGGGTTTGAAACGGTGCGGGGCTCGTTTATATTCCTTAAAAATTTCGAAGAGAGGAGTAAATTTCTTCTTTTTTTTTTTTTTCTCCTCTCTCCGGTGAAAAGATGCGATATGGTCGTCCCTTGTTACGGGTTCTGGCGAGCTGATTTTATTCAACGGAAATTCTAGAACGGAAACAGGAAACCATGGAATGATTTAAAAAGATTCTGATTTATATTCGTTACACCTGCACGTTTCAGAATTTCTTATTACGACACTCGTCATCGTCGCTTCATTTTTTATTTCGAACCGTCAATCTTTTCTAACAAACTACAAATACACGCTGTCTATACAACCTGCAGGAAAAACCTGGAAGTCCCGGAATTCTCGGGGAAATTTTTTCCTCTTGGAAAATCCTGGAATTATCTGGGAATTTCGGGGTCACTCAAGGAATTTTCTGACAGTATCTACCAACTTTTTGGAAATTGGAAAATGTTTTTTGTTCTATAAATTCAGCGAATCAATTTTTCATGTGCTTTATTCTATAGTTTTTGGGGCCTGAGATCTTAGGAACAGATACTGTTTTTCTCAAACTTCGAAATATGCAAATTTTCGCTCTAACTTATGCGTCTGAAAATCGAAGAAAGAAAATTGGAACTTTGTCTATCATTGTTCGAATGGTCCACGGACACAAAACCATAGGTTTCCTTACACCAGGAAAATTCTACAAATTGCCTGGAAAAACCTAAAATTCTCAGGGAATTTGGGATCCTGATTTCAGTCGACACCCTGAAATACGATACCCAAATTATATAACTGGATATTTCCAAGTCGTTTCAACGAATTGATTCGACATCGTCATTGTTCCAGAATTGTACAAAAATTGCTGAGCTGGGTCAGAAAAAATCGTTGAAATTTTTCGTTTATTTTTTTATCGAGAGTTCGATTCTCGTTGAAGTTTTTAATCGAAGGGGAAGGGCCGGGAGGGGGGGCAGAGGTGGACCGGCATCAGCTTCTCGAAAATCCTTGTTAAATATATACGTGGAGACGTCGGACGTCGCGACGTCTACGTCGATGTCGATGTTCTGTGGTCTCGACACTTCGCGCTGAGCTGCGCGTGCAGAATTTGAAGATAATTTCTTTGCCCATATCCTCATCCCCTTCATGTGCCGCAAAAGTTTGAAATAGATTTTATGCAATAACGTAAAAAGCAACGTGTGCCACGTGGTCGGGTGCAATTTTTTCTTCCTCATTTTCTTGTTTTTTTTGTTGTTTCGTTTTTTTTTTTTTATCTCGTATAAAACGCTCTCAGCTCCCCGGTGAAAGAATTTCGCTACATCAGTTTTAGGTATTATAAATCTGTACGTGCAGCGAGCGACGAAAGAAAATAATTAACGTATAATACGAGGTTAAGAAAAAAAAAATGATGGAAAGAAGAAAATCTTTATTTTTTATGGGGCGGATATTATAAAGCGTGGACGAAAAAAAAAAGATAGAAAGAAAATTCACGCAGCGAAGAGATATTTATAGTTTACGGACAGGGAATCATAGCGGATACCGTATTAGCACCGGCAAATCGATTCACCAATTTCGATAATGCAGTGTATCTAATTCCAAGAATACCGATCGGTTTATGTATACCTGACTATACATAAGTATATTATATCTCATAAATATATATACTATAGATGCCGGGTGGCCGCCTTTCCTGTAGGGCGTGCCGGTATAGCGGGAGCTTTTGAAATATGAATGTTATTCGAGGGCAGAAGTTAGGGCCTCAGCCCCGGCCACTTCTCCTTCTATTTCTACTCCGTCTAACTCAAACCCTCGTCTTATTGCACTTTCCAGAGATCGAAACGGCTCGCAAATATAGACCAACCTGCAACAGCTTCGATATCCCGATTCTATTTCCTACTTTTACTTTTACTTTTACTTTCGCATTTCCTACGATTAACGATCTATAGATCCCCGGCATGCGGGGATCGCGATGATTCACCGACTCCGCGTGGAAATTCTGAAATTATTCAACATCCGAGCTAATCCAACTGCCATACGTATATCTTATTAATTTTCATTAAATTCAGAGCTTCAAATTTAATCGTTCAATTACGAACCTACCCCAATTTTTCATTTTCATTACCGGACAGTTATTTCTACATCCATCTGGTTTCGAACTTTCACACGTATGGTGTAACGAAAGAGACGGGGAGAAGGGGTTTGAAAAATTTTCCCCTCGCCCAGCTTCTCCTCTCACTTCTCTTCGCTACTCGTCCCCGCTGTACAATATGACAAATAGAAGGGTTAATTATTTCGATTAAAATAATGTTGAGTTAGGAAAATTCATTAGCTAATTCATCCCTGCCTGCGTTTCAGTATTATATACATATAGTACCTAGTGGGAGATCGATGTGAGATGGAGAACAAGTAAAAGGTGAGAAAGGGTCGGGGGTGATGGGGGGGGGGGGGGACTAATTAGCTAACTTATTGCTCAGCGAGAATAGAACGCATCCCTCTATTATACATTGCTGTAGATGTTCCCCATGTCCGTGTCTCTTTTCCAACACATATAACATATGTACGTATAGGTATATAGGGTCGGATATATGTATATAAGTATATCGCGGTCGTGTTACCGCTGCGGGTCACAGAGCTTGCGGCTAGCTCCTCATGTCACACAACCGTACGACGAGGGTGGAATTAAAACTTGCTCCGTCGAAGGCAAACCGGAAGTTAGATAGAAACGACTCCATGTAATACCAACACTTCGCTCCTCTCCACACGCCAATGGCCGTTGTCCGTCTGTGTGCCTCTCTTTATCTGTGTATCTCTATGTCTCACATTTATATACATATATTTATGGATGTATATAGGTATGTGTGTACTGTAATAGAAACGGAAACTAGCTATTCGTCTCTGTTGCGTATCTATATATATTTGTAGACTGCATTGTTTTATCCATCAACCTGTGACCGCCATTTTATCCGACCGGCAATTGCTTTTGTTTCTATCGAAACTACGTTAGTTTTGATAATTTTTGAATTTGAATCTTTTTTTTTTCATTCTTTTAACGTACGAAAGAGATTCCGACTCGCAAACTCCTTATAGTGTTTTTACCTTTTTTGTTTTTTGTTATAAAAAATGGAAAAATGAGTCGGAATCGATCTCTTCGGATGTACGCGTATAGATATTCAGAGTAAGCACACTCGGATAATTTTATTCGTTCATTTATTCATTTATTTATACATTTATTTATTTACTTATTATTTTAGTGAAGTGCATTTTGATGAGCCGAGAGTCTTTCGTGTCCATAAATATTCCATTGACTCAAATATGAGCGCCTCGCGTATAGCTGGGAGTTTTGTCAGTGCGAAGTAGAATTTGCAAATAGTATATATGATCGCGATGAAAAAAACTGCGTCTACATCGCTATCGGATTCGAGTCGAATGCGAGAGATAGAAAAATTTTCATAATTTAAATGGCAACAAAAATATTGTAATATCCGAGTGCAAGTTTTGAATTATAAATTATACGCACACGTTATACGGATGCAGACCCGCGTTTAGTTATTATCGTTTGAAACGATGACGAATCGCATGAAAAATTAGAATCGACGATGTGCCGATAGAATCGCTATTTTTTCCAAAGTTTTTTTTTCAGTATCTCGATCTGGACATACCGCAGATTCTTCGAATGGAAGAAAAAAAATAATAATAAATGAACAAATGTCGAATGAATAAAACAACGATTCACGTTTTTATATACAAGTTACATACATACGCATAGGTCAACCGCGCGATTTAGTCGGTATAAAGAAATAAAATTTCATCGTCAAAATATTTTTATACGTTTTTTATATAATTCGTTAGTTCTAATACGTATATTACCTATATATTTGACGCTCTATATCGAAAATATTTTTGTAAGAAAACTTATGAAAATACATCAGATATTAATGGCTTTTGCGAAATCTTCATCGTTAGATATTCTTATCGAATTGGGTCAAGTGATAAACTCCAAGATTTACGGTTCGATTATAATTACCCGAACTCGAGAAGTTCTTTTTTTTCTATTATAGTTCTTCTCTCGTCTATTGGCTAGTTTTTTGTTTTTTTTCTTTATTCTTTTCCTTTTTCTGCGGGTAGAATCGTTACAGACGGTATCATAGATATTTCTTGAGAAAAATATATTTGAAAAAAATATTTCTATTTCCAAAAACTGAACCACATGATACGGCAGTTATTTTGCAATCGACAAATTGAAATCCACTTCAGAACTTAGATTGAAAATAATTAAGAACTGCAACGGGAAAAATTGATCAATTTTCGAAGTGAGAAGCAAAGAAAATTGTAGAAAAAAAAAATTCCCCACCCATAATACACCTGTACATATACAAGCTTTTTCGAAACAATGCTAACGAAGCAATTTCGGGGATGTTTCACACCCGGTGATTCGATGGTGGAAGGGATGCTCCAAGAGATTAGGCAAACGGCAACAAGGGTGTAGAAATACCTTAGGGAAGGAAGAAGGGTGGAGGTGAAGAAGAAGCGAAGCGAAGGGTTTGGTGCCGAAGGCAGAGGGGGGGGGGGGGGGGGTTGTGCGATGAAAACGCGATAAAGGGATAAATTGCACGGGGAATCACCATATCTCTGCCCACGTCTCGCGTCAGAAGCGGATAGTGATTTTCCATTAACCCATTGTGGCACCAAACATCCCCCCCCCCCCTTCCCCCTTCCCCCTTCCCCCTTCTATACGTTCTTCCGCACCTACGAAACCTCCGACTCTCTTCTCTTCTCTCGCCCGTCACTCTCTTCTTCATTCTTCACCTTCTTTTTTTTTTTTTCTTCTTCATTCTTTCATTTTTGTTTTTTTTTTCGCCTCTTCTCTCTCCCACACACCGTGCTAATAGCATATATCTATTACTATATATTATACCTCTATACTCGTAGTCTCTACACCCACTAAAACTACTTATACTTTCTCCCTCGACGAACTTCGCATACATAAAACACGTATGTTTATATCCATATATGTATACACTCGTAGGTAGATAATGTGCACATAAGCACGTGTATGTATAGTATATGTATGTATTAATGTATACCACCCTTCTTTATCTGGTAACATACCTTCAGGGCGTCTATAATACCCAGTCGTATCGCTAACCCCTTTTTATTGTTGTACGTATTTCCTTGTGTGCAGAGTTCTAACTATACTATGATAATGTTGGATAGATAAAGCCGCCTGTGCCATTGAAAATGAAAGTTGTAGATTTTCCGATGATAAACGAAGTATGGAAGGTTACATAAATTCGGGGGGATAAAAGAGACGGTTGTTTAATACGTGTCATTTTTCTCTCTCTCTCACGCTTACTTTTTTTTCCCTCCTTTTTTCCTCTTATTCTCGATGTTCAAAACGACAACTTATCTTTTTTGTTTCGTTTTTTTTCTTCTCCAATTGATTTCAGGCGGACGATTACATGTACGCATGTATGTCCGGTTTGATTATCTTGAAGGACGACGGAAGGGTCGATCTACTACCATTTGAAATCCATTGGAAACTAATTCGCCGAGGAATAACGGCTGACGTCAATAAATGGGGTTCGAGTTTACCTCGTGCCCCCGAAACCCCGCACCCTATTTACCCATGACTACTCTGACGGAGTAAATTCATTGCTGGTCAGTAGGAAAGTTGGTAGTAGGTACGAAGGATCTCGATGGAATTTCCAAAGGTATTTAATCAATTTGATTTTTTAGATTTTTTTTTTCTATTTTCACGATGTTGGTAAACATGTTTATTCTGAAGAAGAATAGAAAAAAACTAATAAATCGAAGGCCTCGGGGCGACGAAATTTGATGGACAAGGTGTAAAAAAAAGTGGAGAGGAAAAAAAGAGCAGAAAAAAAAATCATCAACTACACACACCCCTTTTCGTAGGGGTCGTGCTCGACGTGTGGCGTAAAGGTACGCGCGGCGAGAGTGCTGCCCGCCTGCAGGGTTTCTCTCCCCTCCCCTTCCTTCCCGTCCTCCTACCCTTTTCCCTTTCTCTTCTCTTCTCTTCTCTTTCCCTCTCGCCGCAGACCGCGAAGCAACAAGTGAGGGTTATGGAATAAAGAAATTTTCAGACAAGATCCTCTCGAGTTTCGCAGCTGTCTCGCACAGGGGTGAAATAATAATAAAAAAAAAAAAAAGGAAAGAATGAAAAGAAAAAAAAAAACTGGAAAAAAGAAAATGAAAGAGTAAATGGAAAAAGAAAAAGAACAAGAAAAAAAGCTCAAGCTCACTCTCGATCGGGTTTAAATAAGGGCTCTTGATTTTATACTCTTTTAAAATTCTCCCCCTTTTCTTGTTTTGTAACATATTATTTCGTTTCTCTCTCTCTCTCTTTTGGTTTTTGTGTCTTTTTCTCATTTCCCGTTTCACGTCGGCTCTGTTTCGCGGAAAACGTTTATGTTCGGAATTGGTGTAGATGAGACGGATATCTCCGTGGGAACTCGAGGTCGTCTCTTAAACCATCCAATCAAACTCCCTTCCCTCTTCCTCTCCTCTCTTCTCCGATCTGTTCTCCTCTTCCCACCACTTCTATGCGATTAGCCAACTGTGTTACAAACCGACGGTTACCTAACAGCATATAAACTTTCATGGATATGTAGATACTCTCCATTCACAACAGGCTATCCGGTTACTCGCGAAATGAATTATTACTATGACGCACCAGCTGCTGTCCACATCGCGTTGATGACGCGACGCTATATACACTTGGTCGGAATTTTCATTAGCTTAATTTATTTCCTGAACTCTAATAGCGCCAAAAATTCTCCCGTCAATTTTCAAGTTTCAATTTATACTGAAAAACTTTCTACATCGTACACCCGGTTAGGTTGATTTTGAATCGCTTCGCGGCCAAGCGCGCGTTTCGACAACTTTTTCGTGTAGCTGGGCCGGTACGAAAAGTTGTCCAAAAGAGTTCGGCCGCGAAGCGATTCACAATTAATAAAACCGGGTGTACACCGGGTGAGATTGATTCTGAATCGCTTCGCGGCCAAACACGCATCTGGACAACTTTTTCGTGTAGCTGAGCCGGCTACGAAAAATTGTCCAATCGCATTGCGACCAAGCACACGTTTGGACAACTTTTTCGTATAGCTGGGCCAGCCACGAAAAGTTGTCCAAAAGAGCTCGGCCGCGAAGCGATTCACAATCGACACAACCGGGTGTACACTGGGTGAGATTGATTCTGAATCGCTTCGCGGCCAAGCGCGCGTTTGGACAACTTTTTCGTGTAGCTGGGCCGGCTGCGAAAAGTTGTCCAAACGAACTTGGCCGCGAAGCGATTCATGGAATCAACTTAACCGGGTGTACGATCGTGCGGAGGAGGGATTAATAACGTTACGAAGACGTACTCTGTCGATAACCAAGTACTTTACAGTTATCGATAACTAAGTGCACGATCGTCGGGTGACATCGATTCCAGAACCATAGAATATATACGTGAACAGATAATCAGGGAAACACCGGTGATGCATATTCGCCACGGGCGTCGATCGGCATTCAGTTCTATGCATGTATATTATGGGGTATCTAGGTATAACGCAAGGGTAGAAAGCGGATTGGTATAGCAAATGTACGTACGTATATATACCTATGTAGTCGCTACCAGACAGCGAATTGTTTTCCGATACACGAGGCGCTCGAATGGCGTGGGGAACCGTTGCAACGGGGACTTAGGCGGTATTAGCCCGCGTTGGATGTAGCGAGGGGTTGGTAACGTTCTCCGGTATCTAACAACGTACAAGAGAGATCAGCCGGATGTGTCTGATCTTTCGAGGAGGAAGAAGCCAGGATATGAGCCGTGCTCGAATCGCGCTAAACCAGAAGATTACAAACTAAAAAAAAAAACAACAAAACAAAAGGACGATTAATTTTTCGCGCGCGGGTCTTGCTTCGAATTTCGATAATGTTTCGATCGAGTTTTTTTCGTCCGATGTCAAAACTCGTGCGATGCGATATGAAAAGCACAAGTGACGATCATCGCGTGTGAAAGAGAAACGAAGAAAGTCTGAAGTTTGAACTAGGGGGTCGAAATAATTGCGGGCGGTTCCGAGCCATCGCTCGCGGAGTTTCAGTCGTATAGCTAACAGGCTCTCTACGGTGAAGGGGTAGCTATTTAGGAGCTTAGCACCTCGGTGGGTGGCCGTCGGCAATAGCTGCTGCCGCTACTCCTACCGGTGGTGGCGGCGGCGGCACTTGGGTAGGGTTTGAAACGGCGGGTGGGTGGGGGGTGGGGGGGGGGCTGTGTGGGCTTCAGTCGGGGGTTACCCGGCCTGCAACCACTGTGTCACCTTTATCACCTTTATCACCTGCTGCAAATTGCCGCCATTTGAATGCTAAGCCCTCCGCCTCTTCCTCCTCCTATTCCTCCCGCTCTCACCTACTCACTGTACTTCCAGCTACACCATCCATGCGGGGATATGGGAACGAAGGGATGAAGGGATGAACACGGATGAACGGATGAAGGGGGTAGTAGATAACTGTTGATGCTACTGCTGATTCTCTGGCTGGCTGCTGCTCGCGTTTCGTTGGAGATACTATAAACGGATTATCCAGACAATTTTCACAAATCGGTACGTATGTAGAAAAAATTTTTTTGTCATCCTCACCAATGGAATTCTTCTATTTTTTTCTTTTCGCAAACATCCCTTACGTACGCGGTCGTTACTCTACAGTTCTCCGTGTCGCACGTAGATTTTTGTTTTCCGTATAGAAAAATTTATGCATTCAATTTTTTTTTTTGTTTTTTTTTTTTATAAATCTCCCAACGCCGATATATCCCGCAGAGAATTTTTGTTTTTTCTTTTGTTTCTGTTCAACCAACGTTCTTTCCCATCTATTTATTCGTCGTTGTCACAGAGATGAGTTTTTCCCGTTTACTGGTGGCTCCGCAATCTGCCATGTGGGTATCTGGAAAGCAGCGGAAGGAATTGGAGAAGGTGAGTTGCGGGATACATATATATATACGTGTGTTATATGTGTAGTGTAGGGATGCAGCGGGGGGAATGAGGGGGAGCCAGTCGCTGGATCTCTGGCAAGGGTTCTTCCGGTAGCGATAACTTAGCGACGTCGACGTCGACGTCGGCGTTGGCGTCGGCGAGCTGGCAACTCACGGATGTGCGCGCCATTTGCTCTCTGGAAGAGAACCTCAGAGTTATATATTATATACGTATATCCATGTATATATACATAAATTTATACATAGGTATACATACACCATATGCAACGGGGGGATGCGACTCCGATACAGCAAAATACCAGAGCTGACTGACGTGTATACCGAGTATTATTTCATCCCCCCCGAACCGCAATAAGTTTGCCCCAAAAATAGAAGTGGGTAAGAACTTGAACGGCGAAAAAAAAAGGTAGCGAGAGAATCGGCATGATTTTATAACCGTCATTGAATTTTTCCTTTTTTGTTTTTCCGGCAAGATTTTATAATCGTCATTGAATTTTTCCTTTTTTGTTTTTCATTATTTATCTTCCTCACTATTTTCCATCACATTTGCGAATATGCTCGTACAAATTTTGCATAACCTACCGTACACCCATGCATACCCAAGTACATGTATGTTGATTTTTGTTTTTTTCATTCTAAGGATAGATTTAAAAGCTCGCGCGTTTCTCTGGCGGGGAATTTTTTTCGTGACTGGATACAGAACGTTGCACGTCGTATATTAGCGGTAGTATATTTCTACCGGTTCGTATACGATATACATATAGGTATATGACCATAAATGCGCGGCAGTCTAGCGAAGAGTATATAAGTGATAGCGAGTACATATAGTTTAAACATTTTTTTGTTTTTCTCCACATTCATTTTTCCATTCATTTTCCTTATTTATTTTATTTTTTATTTTTTATTTTTAATTTTTTTTTGCAGCTTCCGGCAAAAACTACAGTGTGCGTTCGTTCGGTGGTTCGTTATCGTACTGAAATTCCGCGATCTTAAGTTTCGTTTTTGTTCTTGTTTTTTTTTTAATTTACCGGCTATGTACGGATATTCACTGCGGAAAGACAGAGAAAGAGAGAGAGAGAGAGAGAGAGAGGAAAGGTATTCCAACCCTTTAAATTTTAGGGTCGCGTGGAGGTCGTGAGACTTAGGGGATGAAGGGTGGTTTTAACGCATTGAACAAACTATACCCACTTTATATGTATACATCTACTTTGACCGCGACACGATATTACCGCAAACTATTTTCCGCCCCATACCAATCCCTTTGAATCCTTTGCCTTATACTTCACCCTCCTCCCGCTCCTCCTCCTCCACCTCCACCTCCTTACTTACCCCGTCGTGGTATCCCTTTATTCGTCAACGTGGAACGAGTCATAGGAGACTCGGCTATGAGTCCGTGTAGGTTATACTACTAATTGTTTGCGAGGAAACTAATAACGTTCGTTGAGTGACGCGCTTATTGTTCAAATGACGTCGCGCCGGTTTAATACGAACCCCCCTTGACAAAGGGGGGTGGGGGGGGGGTTGGAAAATAGGGGTGGGGGGAGGGGAATGGGGGAAGGAGTGCGATGGTTGAAAACGTTCAAGAGCACTTTCTGCAGAGCTCTTCAGTCTCCTGAAGATCCTTTGAGGATCACACTTTGAGTTTTCCTATTCGAGTGTTGATTCTGACGATTTTAACATCAGCTTTAAAGTACCGAGTTGAAAAATCCGCGAGGAAAGAAAGGTGGGGCGGGGGTGGGGCGGGGTCGATTTATGATGATCTAAAAATTACGTATGTATCGGACTGTGAGAGAAGTGGGACAAATTTTGGCGGTAAGATAATTTAGCCCTTTGACTTTTCGAGTCCACGTTAATTAGCAAAAGCCAATTGACAGAATTCTGCATAAACGATAATTAAGGTACGATTTCGTTGTGAATTATAATAAGTACGTATATACGAGTTTGTGGATAATATCGTTAGTCGTGAAATGTTTCAAGGATGTTTGTTTGTTTTTTTATTTATTTATTTATTTTTTTTTTTTCTCTTCTCGAGATACTTTGCAGTAACGAACATCAAAGTGGCTTCATTTTATTTATTTCGAAGAACCGCGAGTGATCCGGCGACTTAAAATTCACGCGGCAACAACGCGGTATGGATAGAAAATGCCGGGATTCAACCTCCGAGGTTATATGAATCTGTACAAAAGCGAGATGTCGGATGAAAATAAATCTAATGGACAGGGGGCAGAGACGTGTAGAAGAAAAATGAAATCTCTGCATCTTCTTTTCATAGTTCATGGATGTTTTTTAGGGATTGTTCCGCCTTCCCTTATATGTACGTACGTCTCACATGTATACGGTGACGCGCGTGAGTTGATTCCTTCCTCACTACGCTTGGGTTCCTTCGTTAGTTTTTGTCGCGTGCGAGTTTTTCCGGTTAAACGTGGAAATAAATTTTTGTCGATGATTTTCGCACACCGCGTATAGACCCGAACGAAACGATCTTTGTCGGTTCTTTTTTCCGTAGCAGATTTTCCGTAATTTTTTTTTGTTTTTTTTTCATTATTTTTTTCCGGCAAAACGTTCGTTCCGGGATGAGAATTGTGTGCGTACCGTAAAGCGTACGGAAAAGCAAGTTTAGGGAGAAACTTGTGACTCGTCGACGCAATTATAACGATTCTAGTTGTAACTACGGTCCACCACCGCCACCCTTCCAAAAGTCGCTTTTATACACACCCCGGGCGATTGTACACTTACACTATATACATGTATATATATGTATATTCTATACGGTTGAAGCTTTTCAAGCCGCGGGCTTTCAACGCGACGCGCTTCGCAGTTTTCGGTAAGGGTGGTTTGAGTGGGGTGCGGGGGTGGGGCAGAAAACCCCGAGACTCGACGGGATTAAGCTTTGCAGCTTTGCAACAGTGCCGAGAAAAGCGGGAGGTGTGTGTGGGGGGGGGAGTAAGATGGGTGGGTGGGGGGCGGAGGGGGTGAAAAGCTAGGTGACCGGACCCAACGAAACTCGCAAATTATACCCATGTCTTATTATTTGACTTCTGTTTAGCTACAGCCGCCCATGCTATAATACCTGGGTATAGGTTAGGTATATGAATGTGTGTATCACAGTTCTGGGTTATACAGCAGAGACATGTGATTATATGTATTGTACGGTATTCGAATGTGTGGCGGTGGCGGGGGGGGGGGGGGGGCGCCGAAGGGAGAATTTATTTATTATTCAGATAGTTTAAAACGTACAAGCGGAAAAGGTTTCACTCACTAACTGTGGTTCACGTATTCACGTAGTGTGTATAGTGAGAATATTATATAACGTAGAAAATACACACCGACACCAAATAACACGTTGAATTGTATGGGTTTGTTTACGTGTACATACAGTGTATATGTATATACAATATATCCATACCCGCTGTATGCCCCGATGCAGGGGGCGTACAGTATACATATAACCGTATGAACTGTACACCGTTGGATATTCGGTTACTTTGCAATGCCACTGTGAAATATGTTTCAATTATACATGCGCGAATATTCGTAAAAGTTTTAACCACACGAATCTAGTTACCGCCCGCCGACGCCGACGCCGACGCCAGCCAGCCACCCGGTAACGGTAACGCGCGATACAGGTGAGGGTATACAGATGCATAAAGGGCACATCTATATATCGTTTTGGTACAAATATTCTAGGCTGATCGCGAGTTTCTCTGAATTGTATGGGGATGATTTTCTACGCGTGTAAATACACGTTTTCAGTTTTTGTCGGAAACGGCGCGCTTGGAAGGAAGGGGGGTGGGGGGCGAGGGGAAGGATTTCATTAATCAGCTTTACTCATTATTTATTTTATTATTATTTTTTTTTTTTCACTCGATTTTCTTTTGTTTCATCGAACAATAATACGTTCGGAACTTTGCTAATTAATATTATACATCACACCGCGGTTTCATTGTTTTATGTTTATTTGAATTTTGTTTGTTTTTTTTGTTTGATTCGATTTTTTTTTTCTTCTTATGTTCGAATCCAAGTAAACGCACGTAATACATATACCGATCATTGTCACGTTCATGATCGCTCCACCCCTCGCTGTGATTTTTTTTTTTTTTTGTTTCAACTTGCGGATACGTTACGAGGTATAGTGTAGTTGACATGACGTGACGGTAGACGGCGCCGTGAAGTTCAAAACAAAGATAAATAAATACCCGCCTGCCTACCTACTCTGACGGTGGGAAAATAAAATAACTAGAATGGAGAAATAAAAAATGAAACAAAATAGCAACGATTTATAAACAACAAAACCCGATTTCACGAGCTAATGTATACCGAAACCAGGGAAACTGAATCCAACGCAGCGGACTGCAGATAACAAGCGACTCGGTTGTGTATCGTTCGAAACACAACGAACCTTCGTCGTCCACCCGCCTATAGAATAACGTGTACGTGAAACGGAGGACAGATTGACGGGTTAGAAGAGAGAGAAAAAAAATGTGAACGAAAAAAAAGAAAATAGATAAACAAATAAAAAAAAAAAAAACGTTCAATTCTATTTTTTTTACAGTTTTTTCCCCATTCACCGCACATAACGACTGAATTGTTAAAATCTTATGGTTATTTGTACGGTGCGAAAGGAAAAAGAGAAAAAATATGAATCGTGGGCTTTATATGCTGCGGAAAGTGATTAAAAATGTGTTTTTTAGTCTTTTTTTCTTTTAAATTCTTTCGTATCGTTTGAAAGCTCGCGATTATTATACGGGGGTAATTTAACGGCGTCAGCTTAAAATGTAAAAACTGACAACTAGCACTACCTACCTACTTTCTCATTCTGCAGAGCGTTGATGCTGAATTAGTAAATGTACTGTTATAAAATATGTCGACGAGCTTCGTAAATCACGCCGTGGAAACATTCCGTAATGGTGAAAGAAGCGTGCAGGGGGCAGAGAGGAGGGGAAAAAAACAAAACCAAAAAAAAAAAAATACAGAGAAAAAAAATTGTCGCGAAACAGGGACGGTGTAAAGGGAGGAATAAAGTAATAGAGAGGTGCGGTGGTATGGGATAGAAAAATGGAGATAAGCTCCGGTGCTACCGACCATCCTTTACAAAGATATTCCAATTATATTTTCTTTAAACTCGGAGAGCGCCGACCGGTATACTTGCTGACGTTATTATATACGTATACATAGACGCCCTATATATGTATATCGTCACTCTATACAGACTAGATAAATATAAATTCACAACGGATCTTCAATTTGGGTTTTTAAATTGACGTTTATGGGAAATTTGGAAAAAAGATTCTACTCATTAACGTTATTTTTCTGTTTTTTTCTTTAAACAGAGTCTCGTTTAGTTTTAAAAAATTTCCGGTATACTTATCGTTACATACATTATACGAATATACGACGAATTGTTATGTACATTACGTAACAATGTACACTTGGCGAGATCATAAGTGGTGGAGTTAGACGAAACGCGATGCGATTTAGGTTGATGTTAAATATCCTAGTCTAGACAGCAAGTGCTTTTTAGGTCTACATTTTTCAGCAGTCTCGGAAAAATATGAACGAGGTGTCATTCGATTCCTGACAGCATGTAGAAGTTTCTTGAAAAAAATCAACTTCCGCTCGCAAAAATTCCAAAAGTTATAAACAATTTAGTGAAAAAAAAATCGGGGGTTTGGTTCTTCGCAAACATCTGAAGAACTAATTGAGATTTTCGAAGTTCAAAAAAAGATTCGAAAAGAGGAGGATATTTCCATGAAAAAAGTCCCGACGTCCGGAACTATCGGACCATTATTTATAATTTTTCCAGAGCGGTGAAAATACGGCCGAAAACGTCTAGTCTGGCTTGCCTGGCTAGAAGACTAACCGTTTTCGGCCGTATTTTTACGCCTCTGGAAAAATCATAAATAATGGTCCTATGGTTTCGGGAGTGAGGACTTTTTTTAAAGGAAATTTCCTCCTCTTTTCGAATCTTTTTCAAATTTTCAAAAATCTCGAATAGTTTTTGAGATATTTGTGAAAAACCAACCCCCCGTTTTTTTGTCACTAAATTGTTTATAACTTTTGGAATTTTTGCGAGCGGAACTTGATTTTATTCAAAAAACTTCTACATGCTGTCCCGAATCGAATGACACCTCGTTCATATTTTTCCGAGACTGCTGAAAAATGTGGACCTAAAAAGCACTTGCTGCCTAGACTAGGGATATTTAATGCCAACCTACATCTCACCGCGTTCCGTCTAACTCCACCACTTATGATCTCGCCAAGTGTACATTACTCGCGTATCGATGTATGGGTTTAATGCATGTCCACATAACCTCACTTACGGTTTGCCATCGTTGAAGTCTGCGCGCGCTTGCGTTCGTGCCGAAGTTTAAGTGGTTATGCGAGCAGTTGAAAGTCTCGCAACGTATACATTAACCATATCTATATACATGTGTCAAAGTATATGCTCAATAATGCATCTAAATTACGTACAATATACCCATGTACAACATCGATGTGGTACATAGTGAAATTAGATCGCGGATTACAAGTAGCCGTCTGCGGGGTGGACCGACTTGTATTATTATATCCTCGGCACGAACTTACTTATTGCGCTTACGCTCTACGTTATACATATTTTTCGTACAATCTTGCGTATACCTGTACATGTACAATATTCTTTTGAAAGTTTTGCTCTTTTATGCTGTATAGGTATTATGTATTATAGGTATGCATATACATGCATACCGCAACCTTATGTCCCACCTTTTGATTTGATTTTTCTTTTTTTTCTTTTCAATTTATTTTATTCGATTCGTTTTTTTGTTTTTTCTCTTTATTTTCTACGTTCTTTATTTGCCTGCCACGCGTAAAAGCTCCGCGATTATTTCCCAGGCATTTTTATTCACCGTGCACAATTTTCAACGGTATACACCACAAGTTGCAGCAGCAGCAGCAGCAACAGGAATGAAAAATGAGCAAAAAAAAAAAAAAAAATGAAAATGGGGTGGCAAAAAAAGGCTTCTCGTAATATTATTGGGTGTATATGAAAACACAAACGTCGTCTAAAAAACCACTGCAGTTCCGGCCACGCGATTGTGCAGCCGGAAAGAATACTGCGCTATAACTGCAGCAGCTTTTTCAGAGGGTCGTATGTGGAAAATGAGATGAAGAAATTACCACCCTCAACTTTTATTTTCTGTTTTTACTCTGGTTCGGGACCAACTTCTTTGTCCCTTCTATCCGTTTTCAACGATGGTCGCGTCGCTTTTTTTTGTCACTCTCCCTCTCCTCCCCTTTGACCTTCTTTTTTTTTTTATTCCATCTGCTGCTTCTGTTTACCCGTTGGCTGCTCACTTCGGTTCACACTTTAATATAGAGCTGTTAACTACTCGACGGAATTCCAGCACCCTCACCCCATGGTACTTGTCGTCGTCGGATTTCAACAAGCGCTTAGGGGTATTTTTCATTTTCCTCTCTTTTTCCCATAAATATCAAGCTCGCGCTTATATATATACGAGAATAGCAGCGAATGCACGTTGTGCCGGGTAGCTCGGTCGTTCCGCTCTCTCTCTCTCTCGTTCTCTCTCCGGTGTCACCCTCGCCTAAGTTGAAACTGGTTGGTAAGGGTAGAGATGAAGATGGAGGTTGAAGTGGAAGTGGAAGTGGAAGTGGAGGTAGAGGTGGATGGTGGCAATCTTGATTCGTGTACGTGGCGTCGGTACCTGTTCGTGCAGAGGTTACAGAGGGGAGCAGCCAATCCAAAGTTTGGCAAAAGCAATTCGGCCAGTTTCAAACGCCTAATTCTGCGCACGTATCCTCGGCACCCACGTGGTCGGCATTGCTTTCGTTATATAGAATATTATACTTGACAACGTTTCGTCATTTCCATTTCATTATTTAACACCTCGGATTTCCAACTTCGACGCTTTTATTTTATTTACAACGAGTCTACGATTTTCATATTACATATATTTCTTATTTCTCTCGTGTACGCAAATTTTCATATTCGTAATTAACTGATTCGTTTAGAATCAGATCTCAGACTGTGAGGAATGTTTACCGTACGTATACAATTTTCGTTTATTATATCTTAATAATCCGCATCCGTAGTCGGCGAGGGTAGGATGAGAAAGAGATTACCGATGAGACACAGGTTTCCCTTGATTCCGAGACAAAAGCTCTTCTGAACTCGTCAAATTTCGATTCAATAATAAACTCAGAGTTTGCCTTATCACCTTTTGAGCGAAATGAAATTTTCGTATTATATGTATAACTTGTATATAGTCGCGCTACCATTTCGCCATTTCAGAATACCTACGTTTCCCATCTATGTAACGTATACATCACCTGCTTGTCTTTCCAACTGCCTGCAGATCGGCCCGTTGCAAAACTCCTGAAATGTACTTTCATTTCTCTTTCCCTATATCCTCCTCCTTCTCTTTTTCCTTTATTTTACATACATATATATTTCCTTCTCAGAAGCTAACTGAGCCCTTACACACACATATATATAGTCCTTGTTCTTTCTGCCCCTCGGCAGTTTTCTTTCACCAAAACCATTTCAAGCCTGAGAGACACGAAGCGATCCCTACCTACCTACCTCTACCATCCCCTCAATTGCCATACCTATCTCTTTCCAACCCTCCCTCAACAGACAAACCGCAGCGTCGTACTCTCGTCAATCGAGCGTGAGTTTATAAAGACTTCATCCTCTTCCCTCGCGGTTTCCTTTCCCACTCCCTCTTTCCCTCCACATCCTTTTTGTTTTTCTGTTTTTGTATTTTTTCGTTTCTATTCGACGTACACAAGTATTTTCTATTTTCTTTCTCTCGATCTTAACCGCGTATGGGCCGGGAGTTGGGCAGGAAAAAAAGGACACGAAAAACACAAAAACACCGAAAAGATAATGGTTTATTTATCACTGGCAATTGTCTAAAAAAAAACCGTAGACCATAACACGGGAACTTCCTCTCGTTATAAGCTCGAGCTTCCCTGCCTCTTTTGTATAATATTCCTGCGGCTACCCGGCGGTGCGGTCATCTCGCGGCTTAGGAGGAACGGTGGAAAAAGGGGATGAAGAGAGAGAGAGAGAGAGAGAAAAAAAAGGTAAAGAAGAAGGAGAAAGAAGAGAAGAAAATAATTAATGTCGTAAATTTTCTTTTTCCGCTATTTTCTTATTCATCTCCGCGCTCACGTTATACCTACTGCGAGACGGGCTACGGTGACGGGAGTCTCTATACGCTACGCTACGGTGGATTTTTGCACTAGATTCACGACGCCCCCTGTTAATCTCATCAGTCATCACTATACCTCGACTCTCGTCATCCCCAAGCTGCTGCTGCTGCGAGACCAGGAAACTAACATTACGGAGCGAGAGAGATGTGTAAAAAAAAGAAACAAAAAAAGAAGGTAGTAGAATAAAATAATACTCGCGTTTCTTCCTGATCGCGGAATTATTATCTCTGAATTTAAATATCAGTTGAAAATTCCCCTTTTATCGTAGTTGTTTGTTTCGCCGATGATTATTATTATTATTGTTATTATTGTTTTTGTTAATCCAAGTGAGCGTCGGAGTTATTCGAATGTGGATAAAAATTGGGAGGGGAGGCCGGGGGGGCGGAGAAAGTTGAAATTTGGAAACGCTTGCTTTCCGGTACGTTGGGTATGTCAAATTCGTTTGTAACATCGCGAAGAGATGTAAGTTAGCGAACTAGGCAAGGATTGTTTTTCAAAAGTTTTTCACTTTTCCAATGCGCTCCGGAACCGAGTATAGGGTATATCCGTGACTGGATTCGGGAGTATGAGAACCACCCATAGTGTAGTACCTCTTAAAAGTTACATGCGACGTATAAGGTTCGTGGATAACGTAAGAGGAGGAAAAAGAAGAAAAAGGACAAGAGAAAAAGAAATCAAAGTACTTTGACTGTGAGACGGAGATTTCGAAGCTTTCGAAAATTTTACTCTTACCCTGCAAACCTACGCGACTTCTGTCAAGTATATCCGATCGTATTGATAAAGTACACATTTTTGGATCGTTCGTTAAAAATCCCATCGATAATAATTTCCGATTTTTCTTCTTTCTTTTTTTTTCCGAAAACCTCGAGGCGTTGTACAGTATAAAGTAAAAGGCAATCAGCTTTTCGATATTTGACGAGTTCGCGTGCAAATTTTTTCATGTTTATGTTCTTTGTTATTATATTTTCACCATCTTTTGGCTCGATTTTTTTTTCTCTTATACATAATTATCATCGTCGTCAACGTTGTATTGTTGGGTAGTGGTGTTTTTGTTATTTTTCATTTATAATTGACGTTGATTTTTTTGTTTTTTTTCTCTTTCCACGGCACCGAGCGGTTACCTATAACGTCTGCTAGGCATCGGAGAGTTCCAGAAGTTTGCGAATTTGAATAGGCCTTTGTTGTTGCGGGTGGAGTTTAGAGGGGCGGAGGGGGCTACCCAGCTTGTTTGCAAACTAAGTTCTTTAAATCCGTACGTACAACCGACCTTCCATAACCTACCGCCCCTGGGCATCGCGCCGTACCAGTTAAGTTTGACTTTGCTGGTTTTATAAACGCCACAACGAAGACGATGTCCCGTAGACTTTATACTTACCCTCTTACATTTTTATATACCTACGTTTTAGACGCGGCCGGGTCACGTTTACCTTTATATGTATACGTATACGGACTGCAGGTTATGGTAGTGAAAGGTTGGTACATAAAACCTCCCCCAGACGTTTATTTTTGGCAGCACGTTTTTTTTTTCCGTTTTCTCCTTTTTTCTTCTTCTAGTTATTTTATTCATTCATTTATTTATTTATTTATTTATTTTTTTTTATACGTCTGGCGAAGAAACAATGTATATATATATATATTATTTATATATATACATACATATATAAGAGCCGAAAAATCTTCGCTGTGCAAACGTAGGAAAGATGCCGAAACCGCCCAGACGCCAAGACGCCGTCTGCACTCGAGATTAAAAAAGAAAAAAACAAAAAAAAAATTGTTTGGGGAGAAGAAAAAAAAAAAAAAAGGCACGAGCGGTGAAAAAGGGAGGCCAACAGACCCCTCCGCCCCCTTTTTCTTGCTCGATAAGGTCTGCATACTCAGCAGTACGTTGCCGCCTACTGTAGGGGGGCTCGAGTAATCTCGGCAGGGTGATAATATTATTCAAGCGTCCGGCATTAACGAGTGAAAAGCTCCTTTTGAGACGCGATCTTCATTTTCTCTCACTGCGCAATGTCAACAACGTCGTTCCCGCCCTTTTTTCCCCGACTTTCAGCTCCTCTATATTTCTGGATGATGAAGAAAAGGGGTGAAAACTCCTTTGTCATCAACCGAATGCAGCTACGAACTTAACTCGGAAGAGTTACAACTCCATATAAGTTTTCGATTACAATTCCTTTTTCTCCAATCGAAATTTTACGAAAGGTTTCAGAGTGATTTTTTTTTCATCACAAACCCCATCCTATAATTATTCTCAAATTATTTACGACTTTACAGATTTCATTTGGAGAAAAATTTTTTCTTCGTTTTTTTTACCTACTGATCTATTACTTACTGTATCAGCCTCGGTATCAGCTATAGATTTCGTTCTAAGAATCTTCAGATTATTTTTGACGGATTCGATTTTTATTCACGCTCGAGATGGCACAGCGTCTGATTCGAGTTGAATCTGTGTTTCCGTGCCCCCTCGATAATGACTTTTAATTAAGGTGGAATATCAGTTACCGGTTCGGGGACGGATTATCGAAAAAGTAAGATTAAGCGAGGATTAAGGGCTTGACGTACCCCGGGGCGGCGGTGGCCGGGTCCGGGGGGGGGGGGGGATGCCACCCCCGTAGGTTGAGGGGATTCGATATCCGGTTTATTGCTCCGCGTTTTCTATTGGTCATTCGCGCTCGGGCTATATAAGGACTCCCACACCTTTGGCGTCGCTTTCGGTAATCCTTCGGATATATTTTCACAGCCAGCTATACAGAATTATTACCCCTTAACGTCAAAGATCCAAAATAATTCCAATCAAAGGATCGCGCGAATCCCATAAAAAAATGAAATGAAATGAAAAAAAAAAAAAAAGAAAAGATTTCATAAAATTCTGCACATTCACATGTATACCGCGTTAAAAAGATCTTGGATTTTAGAATTCCTCTCGACATTATATTATCAAGCAGATTTTAAATACCTACCCAAAAAAAAAAGTAAGAAAAAAAAGAATCTTCGTTTTTTAAATACCTACATCTTTACCGTTCATTTATATTACGAGATTCGGGGCTAAGTGCTGCAGATAACATTTAAATACACATATAAGCAAAAGATCTCGCTGCGCCGAGCACTGGGTAATATTTATGCTTAAAAACACACACACGTATAATACACCTGTGTATAAAATCTATGTTTACTTTTTCTTCTTCTTTCTCTCTTTTTCTTTTCGTTTCTTTAATTTTTTTTTTCTGTTTGTTTGTTTTTTTTTTACCGGAAGCCCCGCGCTCTCGCATACCGTGAAAAGTATTTCCTTTTATATTTATGAAAGGATTTCATCCAGACCCTTGAAACATCTTTTTAATAAATCGCGGTGGCCGCGGGACGCGCATCCACCACGTCGGCACCATCCGACAGTAGAACAGCATCGGCAACGGGAGCTTTTCAACCTCCACCGTACCCAACACCAACCATCCCACAATCCCGCTCTATATATATCTACTCGTAGTCCCGTTAAACCCTTCTCATTTCTCCCTCTCTTTTCAACATTTTATTTCATCTATTTATTTCAAATTTTCTTGTTTCTTTTTTTTTCTTTTTTTCTTTTTTTTGGTAAATTTTTACTTCTTTTCTTTTGGTTCTTCTTTTTTTGCAATTCCACCCTGTATACTTCAGACACAACGCGAGATATGGTGTATTTACTTAATCATCGCACTTATTATACACGTGAATGGGAATCAAATATGAGATTATTATGAGAAAAAACCAAAAAAAAAAAGAAAGAACATCGTTATTAACTTTTTCTATTCGTCGATTCGTTGCTGCGCACGATGCGGTGTTCGATTGGAAGAGTATAAAAATTTTGAGGACGTTGAATCGCCTTGAAAAATTTTATGTACACGTGCTCCGCGTACCCCAGACAGACAATGGTATTCCTTATTTTTCTTTACAAATAATTTTTCATTCCCTTTTCGCTTCTATTTTATTTTATCTTCCTTTTTTTTGGACTTTATTAACCGAAGCTACGTCAGCACGTTTTGTTGGGTTTCAGGCGTATATAGCTACCCACCTACTATACCCGCCATTCTGCCCGATCAGAGTTCGGCAGCATATAAGTATATGATATAGATTATGCTTATACCTACTCACCCTGAACATATGCGTGGGGATTCACCTTTTTGACAAGTTTAACTTTATACACACGCGTAACCATGGGATAGTCGTGAAAAACGTGAAGAGAAAAGAATGAAGAAAAGAAAAGAAAAAGAAAAGAAAAAAAAAAAAACAATTCGTTGGGACGATCAATTTTATTCTCTTCTATATATTCCTGTATGACGCGATACACGCGTGTGGTACGATATACCTCGTTCGATAAAGAATAGAAAAATGTATTTTTCCTTTTTTTTTTTTCTTAATTCGTTTGTCATTTTCTTTTTTTTTAGTTTCTCCTTTTTATGGTTGCGAAGCACACTTACCGTTTATTGCTGCAAAAACGCTGAGCAGACAGAGAAATCGCCACCGTCCGTACATTTTAGCGGGTTTATTACTACCAGTTCTCCTTCCTCTTCTGTCTTCTCCTTCTCTTTACTTTTTTCTTTCCTTTTCTTTTTGTTCGTTTTTTTCCTTTCGAACGGTGGACACTTTTGCTCTCGCCTTATGGGCAGACGGAGCTTGAATTTTTTCAGTTTTTTTTTTCGTCTTTTTAGTTCCGGTTATTTTTGTCTCGTTACTTTTTTTTTATCCTTCGTTTTTATACCTGATGTGTTTAAATTTTTTTATGGGTTTTCGAACAAGTGCTTTTATTTTAATCCAATCGAATCTCCAGCCCCCGGTGACTCGACGCTGCAGGTATCATCATTTTTTGTCGTCACGCCCACCTTATCTATCATCATTCATTAATTATGAGATTAATTAGTTGTTTTGTTAATTTTATAAATCGACGATATACGCAACACGAATATTATTTTCAATACCGTTTTCAATTTTATCGAACGTCGATGGATGTATTTATAATTTTATGCAATACACCCGTTCGAATTTTATACAAAAACAAGAGTGACTGAAAATTTTTGATCGGCAAAAATTTCAGACTAATTAAATTTCTTACGAATCAATTACCCCTATTGCATATTGCGGTTTGTAACGAACAAGGATCGGACTAACGGGGCCGGGAAATAAAATCAAATGACATCAACGAAATCTTAGGGAATCTAATATTTTTTTTTTCTTGGTTTCGGGATTCAAATCTCGTTTTCACTTATTACTGGGTTCTGAGTTTTTTTTTTTTTTTTTTGAGTAAGGGTCGACCATTTGGGGATCAGCGACGACGCGACGCTGTCGTCTGTATCTATCTTTTTTTCATCAATTATGATCCGAACAATTATTACGATCGTATCTATACTTTCGACACATTTTTTTATTTTTTATTTATTCTTTTCTTATTTTAAAAGACACCAGTTAGATTTTCGACGATTATTCAGTTATTAACGCGATTTTTTTTTCTTTCATATTTTCGCTCATATAAATGTTTTTATTTTATTTTTTATATTTTTTTTTTTAATCGAAACTTTACTTAGCCGGCGATATTTTTGCAGCACGAAATGTTCGAGATTTTCCCGCGCGTTGCGCGATTTAGGAGCTGAGAACGTGCGACATACGGAAAAGTTGAATTAGCTTTATCGTGCGAAGCTCTTTTCTTCCGGAGCTTGCGGCGGGCACTGATCGCCGGCTTGATGAAACGGACGCGTGCAACCACGTTTCGTACCCCCACCACCGCGAGTAACGCGAACTTTGAACATCCCCTACCAATGAATAACGGCGCAAGCGCATCGGGAAGCTTTTGATAAGAAACTTGGGGCAATAGAGGAAACGTACGGCGTGCTTGCTGCTGGTTCATGCATCTACTGTACGCGCGCGTTTCAGAGAGAAACCCATTCGCGCTTCCGTGACGCGAGGCCTTTGCGGCTACGGCTTTTGCGGACACGAGGAGAACGGGGTGGGCAAGAAATTGGACATAAACCTAAACCTGGAGCTGAACCCAAACCCTAAGTTAGACCTAAATCCTGAACCAGAATCAAAACCAAAACTCGGGAACGCGTGTATCCTCTGCATACGTAAATGTACACCCGGTTAGGTTGATTCTGAATCGCTTCGCGGTCAAACTCGTTTGGACAACTTTTCGTAGCCGGGCCAGCTAGACGCGAAAGTTGTCCAAACGCGTGCTTGGCCGTGAAGCGATTCAGAGCCAAAGCTCGGGAACGCGTGTATCCTCTGCATACGTAAATGTACACCCGGTTAGGTTGATTCTGAATCGCTTCGCGGCCAAACTCGTTTGGACAACTTTTCGTAGCCGGCCCAGCTGGACGAAAAAATTGTTCAAACGCGCGCTTGGCCGTGAAGCGATTCAGAGCCAAAGTTCGGGAACGCGTGTATCCTCTGTATACGTAAACGTACACCCGGTTAGGTTGATTCTGAATCGGCAAAACTCGTTTGGACAACTTTTCGTAGCCGGGCCAGCTAGACGAAAAAGTTGTCCAAAAGCGCGCTTGGTCGGGAAGCGATTCAGAATCAACCTATCCGGGTATACATGTGTACGTTTCTACGTAATGCGGACGCAAAACTTGCAGTTGAGGGGTTCGGTGCACCCAGCACTGCAGTTTCTCGCTGCGTGGGAAAAGTTATTACCTCAAAGGGGTCGTTAGCGTTAGCAGCGCGCGAATTAGTATAATGTGGCTGTTGCAACGGGGCAGGGAACGGGGGGTTTCGCGGAGACGGGTGGCGCTTTCCGTATCTCTCTATATTTCCGGGATTCCCCTCTCAAGCTCTCCCTGCAACGACGTCGTGCTACTCACAGAAGCTACCGGATACGGGGGCGGCAGCCAAGTATAAGGGTATGAAACTGAAAAGGGGGTAGGGCTCGCGGTTGCACCGACGCGAGCGCGAATCGGTGGCTTGTTATGAACGGATTAAGGGTTGTAATTAAACGTGTTGAGTCAGCGGAGGTGCGGGATTGACGACCTCGCCGTAATTTAGCACTTCCATCCCTCCCGTCGTATTTCAGCGAATAGTTAGACGAAGACGGACCGACACGTGGACTGTGATTTTTCATTTCGCTATGGGTATACAAATTTCTACTTTCTTCTCCATCGTACTTGTGGCTCTCTGATCTGAATATTCTCTCACCCTCTCCAAGCGTAATTTTTTAAGATAGTTTCTTTTTTTTTAGTTTTATTTTTTTACACTTTTTTCACAGAGCAATTCAACTAATCGAACGACGCCCGCAAAATGACAAACGTTTTATCGTCGATCCTATGCCGAATCGATCGACAGGAAATAGGTTAGGGAACCGAAATTACTCGTCATTGAAAAAAAAAATCATAGAATTGAAATTAAAAGGAGCTTTAAATTTGCGACGGCGAACAGCACCGACGATTGAGTTGATAATTCTATAGGATATAACTGCCGATATTCGATGGATTAATTCAGTTTATGTTCATAGAAATACAGTTTCGCCTGAAACTGAACAAGCCTTTCCCTCTTTGACCCCCCCGGCCTCCCTATAGGCGAATGACCAGATCCACGATTAACCCCCCGGGGAAAGGGCGTGCCGAAGATCGTGGGTGGGATAATTGAAATTACTTGTTTCACCAAACCTGTACAGTATATACACGTGATTGGATTTTTTTTTGTTGTTTTATTTTTCACTTCTAACGGACATCACATCGTAATTTGTGGTTCTGTTTGGCAGGGGGTCCAATTTAGCGTCGCGCATTATTTGTACGTACGTACGTTTGTAATACGTATCATCAATTATTATTACGATATCTTTTTTTTTTTCCATATCAAATCGACATCGGAATCGAAATTGCGATTGAAAAATGTGAAAATATTAATTCTCTCTTTTTTCGCATCACGAGTGTGAAAAAAATTTTAGTAGAAGAAAATCCTTCGTTTAGTTATGAATATGGACAACCTCTGATTTCGTACCCGACTTGATTACGTGTATCAAAAGTCTCGTTACTTTGAACTAGAATATTAACAAAGAGTTTGAAGGTTTTCTTGGATCCTATGGAAATCATCACGCGATAGCTGCAGCAGAGCCACTGATAAGCCTTCGTCGTAATCCATTCCGCCATCGTTTCCTCTTAAACTTTATTCAACTTTATTTTATCCTCCAGTCCCACCGCTTTCCGATTTGAATATCTCTGCTGCATTGGGTGAATCATGAGATCATCAAGCGCCGGAGACCGTAAGGGTTATAAAATAGTTGGCACTACGTCGCTTAGGCGTCTTCGCGTAGACAGCCTACGTTCCCTTCCGATCATTACGCCTTCCAATATAGTCGCTTCGAACCGCGAAATCCAAATTTTTTTCTCGATTTTGACGCTTTTTTCCAACCTCCTTTTATTTTTCATTATCGCTTCGAACGTTATCGATCGATAGGCACGGGGGAGTTAGCGAGCATCGTTTTTACCCCGTATCAAAATCCTCCTCATCGCTCAGTTAGTTTTCCTCTTTTTCTGCAAGTTTTTCTTTTTTATTCTTTATTCGGAAACTAGTACATCGATCACGAATATTTCTGCAACACGGCTTAGAGCGACGCGACTTCTTAATAAACCCTCCCCTTCACCTATACCTGTACCGATTGTTTACTCGTGGCGTATAACGCAGAGTAATCTGTTTTCCCATCGGATCTCCCACCGCGATTCAAGCCAACATAAACCAAACGGTCGAAGCCGTTAGGATATTTCATCCCTTAATCGGCTGTACGTGTGTATCTAGTCGGATGTTTTTTTTTTTTTTTTTTTTTTTTTCCATACCATTTTGAAACTAGGCATCATGTATATACAGATGCGAATCAACCCTCGAGTTTCGCCTCCCTTGAAATTTCGTTGGTTGAATTTAGTATTTTTTTTGTTTGTTTTTTGTTTTTCGTTTTTCGTCACTTCAAACGTTCGAAACGCGTCATTAAAACTCGACGAATAACCCACCGTTTGTTCGCGTTTGCGAGCTCCTCGTAGTTATCGCTATGAGAACGTTTTGCTTGTAATGGGGCGGGCGCGGGGCCGAAGGGGGAAAACTACTCCTACCGAAATTCGAGAATAAACCGCAGGATTCACGGCTCCAGCCATAAAGGCCCGGTCTGCAGCCTAATCTCCACACGGACGGCGGGGCGGTGTTGGTTGAGGGGCCTCGTACAACGGTAGGAAAAGCACCCCTCTTCAAAAACACCCCCCGCCCCTCGGAAAATACCGACGGTAAATTCCTCGCCCGAGGTGCGTCGTCGTGTGAGGTGGGCCGTTGGGTAGTTGGGCGTTTTGGGCACATTTTCGATGGAGGGACGTACAGGGTATAGGTGAACGTGTACACTTATTTACGTTATACCTACATGGATTCAAACGATCCATATGACGGTGGGGTGCAGCCCGGGGTTCAAATGGCGCTGATAAGAATACCCATAGATTTATGGTACTACCTTAACCTACGACCAAGAGCGAAGTCATCCCTTACATTCGTCCCTAACGTCGTTTTTACTCGCTCAGATTATAATATAGTTCCGAAGATTGTTACACTCGACTCGAAACGACTCCAATGTTAGGATAACGCTTTCGCGATGATTTTAATTTCCAGGAAAATGTCATGGAAAATAATAATCACCGCCCACATCGAAATCGGATCGTTTCCCGATTTTCAATAAATCTCATGTTTTTCATTCCATCACGTATCAAATTTTTCTTTTCTTTGGTTTGTGTTTTTGCAACTCTCTCAACCTTCTCGGTTGGTTCGACCATCGGATGAGTTATACTGTTCCCTTATTTCGGCCACTACTTTCTTCCAGGACTTTCGTCGGTCCCGTTGCGTCGTACAACCTTTGGTCGGTTGGTTCAACGAAATTACGTACTTGGGTAGAATTTACGGTAGGTTCAATTATGAATGAAGTTCACCCGCCAAAGTCGCCCTAGATGACGAAACCTTCGCTCCCGCTCATCAACTTTTCTTAAAGCTGACGGAGTTTTTTCAGCCGCACGTACTTTTCGTTCGCAACGAGGAATTTTTCTCGTTCGATTATTTTCGTGAGAAATAATTTTTTTTTTTTAAACTACCTCAGAACAATCCTTGAATTAATACAGGGCGCGTCGATATTTCCGTGATACCGGATATTAAAATTTAATACCACCTTCGCTGTGTATAAGACAAAGTAAAACAGGATATTGCGAACCCGGGAATTGTTTCACTTGCATCTGCTTCAATCCGTGGAGGGTTCGATCGTCGCCTTTCCGAAATTATGATTATATAAAAACGTTGGACGGTGGGTGAATCTAGTATGAGATGATATCGCGTTACTAATGCCGAAAGGGCGTATCTCAAAAGCTACGCCCCTTTGGCTTTGCAAAGTCAAAAGGGCGTATCGAAAAAAAAATTTCTCTAATCAACTTAAATATGAGTAGAATACATGAACCTATGGAAAAAATGATAAAACAATTCTTTTTGAAATACGCCCTTTTGGCTTTAAGAAAAAAAATTCTTAAAGCCGAAAGGGCGTATCGTTTTTTTTTTTTAATTATTATTGATTATTAGGTCTACAACAAAAAAAAAAATACAAAGATAGTAAAAATAATGACTCCCCAACTCAATTTATTCGAAAAATTCCACGGATTTATGTATTTTACGCATATTCAAGTTGATTAGAGACAATTTTTTTTTCGATACGCCCTTTTGGCTTTGCAGAGCCAAAAGGGCGTAGCTTTTGAGTCACGCCCTTTCGGCATTAGTAACGCGATATGTTTCCTTCCTTTTCTAATTTCTTTTTATTTTGGAAATTTCGTCGCAAGAAACACATAAAAGCGTCTTTGCGAAATAAAACTGGCCCATAGCTGATCGGGACTGGATTACCTATATCCTCGATGATTACCACGTCGGAAGATGAATGTGCGAACTATACAGCTTTTAGCTTTCAAACACCCAACAGCGAGCCCCTTCTAAAACTGCAGGAAATGCCCACGATTCAACGTTCGCGATATGCTCACCGCGTGCGCAATTATCTTGGGACGGATCTCTCGGCGTGCGGAACGTAACCCGTCAAAGAAGAGCGAAGGGTTGGCGGGGCGGGCGAAAGTCCGTCGTGCTTGAAGAATTAATTGAATGCCAACCTGCAGGTTCAGATCTCACAACCTTCATCAACCCCCCGTCGTAGCTTGAATATCGTTTCATTTCTCGCCGCGCGTATGCATTCCCGATCCACTTTGCATTCTTCTTTTCTCTTCCACTTCTTTGTTTTTTTCCCCAACTATCGAGATACATCGATGAATAAAGGTGATTTGCACAAGTTTCGATTTTGACATCCGTACGGTCTGCGCGAACAATTAGAGCTGCAGAAGCGAGGCACACTTCCGGTTTATTCATTTCTCTTCTTCTTCTGTTTTTATCCGCTTTTTTTGCTTCGGAGAAAAATTCGTCCACATCCCAACACACGATATAAACCAACGCTCAGTTGCGGTAACTCGATCCCGAAGACGCTCCTCTAGGTATTATCTGCAGATGGTTTCGTTTCGGTCCAAAAAAAAGGGAGTATAAGGAAGCGAGAAAGGAAGGAAAGGAGATGAGGAAAGGGGACGGTGGAATGACGGTGGTACTTAGCCAGCATCTTCTAGCAATGCGAGATTCTCGCTGCCGCTGTTGATGTTTTACACGTATAAACTACACACGTACGGTAACATTTGGTTGTGTAATGGAAGTGGTGGGACGACATCGCCGGCGTAGGGTTTCCCCTTACGTATGTCGTCGGACGTATACGTGCAGTCTTTTCTAGCCCTGACCGTCGTCGCGTCGTCCCCAGTCGTTGCTAACGGTACAACAAACAAACTTTTCACTTAGCCTCCGGCGCCGTTGGAACCCTCACGCCTAGCCTCCACGACCACCACCGCCGTACCGACGCGAACAGCTCGTAAAAAATAGAAGAAAAATAAAAAATCAAACAAAAAAACAAAAAAAGAAACAACAAGAAGAATCAAACGAAATAAAAAATGAAACTCTTTTTGCTGTACACGCGGACAGCGAACGATTCGAATTATTTCGTTCATCGACATCCCACAAGTATACCCCCGCTCATGTATATATTCACTTTTGTTACACTTTTTTGTTGTTGTTTTTTCCTTTTTTTTTTTTTTGTTCGTTTTTTATAACTCCGCACGAACCGATGTATCGAATAACGCGGGACTTGGTGGAAAGCCCTGGTGGTGTTGAATGCGGCTCATTTCCTTTTCTCTTTTTGGTATTTTTTTCCTTCGTTTTTTTTTCACCCGCTCCAGAAGGTGTTGGGAAATCGGGTTGGAATTGGCTGTTGCTATTTCCAGATCGGTCGGGTCCCGCACTCATTCAATCATTCACGATTCTGAGCCGTTACTCCGCTATTGAGTCCCCCCTGTGATTTGAGCTTCGCTCAAGAGAGATTGGCGATCCGCCAGGTATAAGAAGTTCCTATATTCTCTCTCCTTCTCCTCTGACCATTTTTCTACATCTTATTTTTCGGGAACACCGAGCGGCGGCGGGGGTCAGGGGGGGAGGGGGTGGTAGCGAAACTACCGTGTTTGATATTAATAATCGAGAAGGGATAACTACTGCAGCTGCTTGATTTACATTTGACTTTGCATTCCTACTCACCCCCTTTATTATTACCTTCGTTAGTTTAACTACGTAGCAGGTACTAGAGATTTTGATTGGTCACGGCTTGAACGAGCTTTTAATTGTCCGCCCCATCGCTCGCATCCCATCGTTTGCCCCTCCCCCCTCTTCTCTCCCATTCCTCCTTCTCCTTCGTATCCACTCACTTCACTTGCCCCCCCCCCCCCCCCCCCCCCCTCCCACGTAGCAGAGAGAATTTATTCATCACGGGTTAATAATAACGAGATATGCGGAAACATCGTTTTGCGGTTGAGAAGTGAAAAAAAACAAACAAATTTCTTGTTTTTTTCTTCACAAAGAAACGAGAATATTTTTGCAGGTCATCTATACGTACATGTACATTTATTCATCAGAATTTTTATACTTGATCGATTCTCGTCATGATCTACGTTTTTTTTTAGGAAGCGTTGTTAAAAATTGCTTCGCGACGCGGGGCAGGACGACGACGATATGAGGAAAGGAGAGAGAGAAAGAGAGAGACGACTGAAGGATATGAAAGATCCGGTGGTCCAACCCTTTCCAAAAGATTTAGGAGATTATTCGTTGCCTACCCGTGATAAGGGGATGCTGCTGTTCACTGTATAACCGCACGTTGAGATGAGCGTTGAATTTTTCTCATACATTTTTACACTCGTATATGCAATTCGCGAAGAGTCGTTGTCCCGCGCGTTTGGTGTGCAGGTAGGGGAAAAACAAGCTGTTCTTCAAAAATTATGTCTCGGTTGAAATTTTTTTTTATTATCTACTTGGGATAAAGAAATATACAGGCTGAGTCATCACAAAGCTCCGATTTGGGCGGAGCTTCAATTGGCTGAGGCTCCGCCTTCATCCATTCTTACCTAGTAACGTATTTGTCTGGATTTTTTTGTCTCACTCAGCGTCATAACCATACACAATAATAAGAATTTTCGAAAGTAAAGCTATCTGATCGCCGATTGGCAACAGGAATTTTGGGAATTACAAGAAAAAATAGATGGGGGCGGAGCCTTGGTCAATCGAAGCTCCTCCCAAATCGGACCTTTGTAGTGACGCACCCTGTATACACATCTCTTTTGATGTACAGTGTCGTCCGGATTTTCCTGTGCATAGTTTTTTGTTTTTTTTCTTCCCACCGTTAATTATTAACCCGCGAAACCATCATCTGAAGGAAGACATTTCGCTGTGATTTGAAAATCGTTTACTGAATATTTACCCCATGAGAATTTCGTGTCGATTCTCTCGTTTCTGCACGTATTACAGTTTTGAAGTGGCATCATCGTAGTTGCTTTGTCGACGTCGGGCGTATGAATAGTCAAACGTATGGTATGTAAAGTCTGTTAATTTTTTTCTTCTCTCTACATCTCTTTCGGTTTTTAAATTGAAACTATCAACGCGCGGGAAAAAACGAAACGATAAAAAACGGATGAGCTGTAATGAAATGAAATGAAACGCTTCGATCGGCTGGCTGATCAATAGTACCTTATAACCCGCGTCATCCACACTTTTTGCAATCCTTTTTGTTAGTTTTCTTTTTTTTATTTCCTCCCTTTTTTTCGCACTTCCGATGCGACCGTTCAAACAGTGACAACGTTTTCGGGATATGCGCATTTTCTTTATTCATTTTGATTCACAATTTTTTTTTTTTTCTACCACCGGGCTACCCTCATTATCGTAATGATGGTTTCATCGAACAGTGTCATCGTTATTATCATGTTCTCTTTCTTTCTGTTGTTGTTGTTTTTTTTTTCTTTCACATTTTTTTTCAGAATGGTTTCACAGATAAAAGCGAGAACCGGTTGTGTGCGATGCTCCAAAACCAACGACTGGGAGCTTCTCGCACGTACACGAGGAAAACTTTTGATTACAGCCGGAAGCGTGCAACGGTCGCCGACCGTAAATTTCTCTCTTACTCTCCGAGGACCGCCACGGCCGGGCCGTCCACGAATTACAGTAACCTCGTTACCACAGATCTGATACCGATACCAGGGGCACGTCGTTTCTCCCCTTCAACTTGCGCGGCCTTTTCTTACGTACCCATTTCTCCAGTACCCATATTTAATCCTTACCCCTGTATATACAGAAAACCCCGCCTGAGGTGTAATTTTAGGTCAGAAATTTCGGAAAATTCATATACATATATCGCGTTACTAATGCCAAAAGGGCGTATAAAAAAAAAAAATTTTCTCCAATCAACTTAAATATGCGTAAAATACATGAATTTGTGGAATTTTTCAAATAAATTGAGTTAGGGAGTCATTATTTTTACCACCTTTGTATTTTTTTTTCTTGTTTTAGGCCTAGTAATCAGTAATAATTAGAAAAAAAAAAATACGCCCTTTTGGCTTTAAAATTTTTTTTTGCTTAAAGCCAAAAGGGCGTATCTCAAGAAGAATTGTTTTATCGTTTTTTCCATAGATATATGTATTTTACTCATATTTAAGTTGATTAGAGAATTCTTTTTTTTTGATACGCCCTTTTGGCTCTGCAAAGCCAAAAGGGCGTAGCTTTTGAGATACGCCCCTTGGGCATTAGTAACGCGATATTTACTAAACCAGATGTCATAAACTCGTTTAACGCTAAATGTTTCGGCGGAGAGAATAAAATTATGGTATTCGGTAAACAAGAATTTGTATAGTTAAAAAATAAGTCACTAGTATTTTGCTATTTTATTTTATTTTACTTTTTTCAATTTTGTGGGAATCGTATAGGTAAAATGTGTGTGTGTTTTTTTTGCGTATTTCCATCGGTTTTATATGTGTAACTATACGTTGAACATCGTGAATCGAGCGAATAACGAATAGCTACGTGGTTGACCGTATAATGGCAGGAACCCATCGAGCGGAGTCCGAACCAGCGGAGATCAAAGGATTAATCACCGGGCATTTTTAAAAGCTGTGTATAAAAATATGAAAACTTTCCGCATGCAACCTGCGAATATTACATATAGTATATCGATTCGGAAAAACGTCAGTGTACAGGGTGAGTCGCCCCGAATGTCCGTTGTTGCAGGTTGGCAAATTTCCGTACATCCCATCCGAGATAGATGTTTCAAGTTCCATTGTAACCACGTGATATCTACGACGGTTTCGGTGTACCCCAAAGATTTCGAGTTATGGTCGGCCAAAGCTGCGGAACGTAGAAATTGAACCAGGAGTACCGCAGTGGCTGGAAAGCAAAATTACGCCGAAGGATATATCGCAGGTATGTATGCAAAGAGAACGGCTGAAAGCGGATGTACATAGCAGGAATTTCGGGGTATTATAGATGCAGGCACGTAACTTGTGTTTGTTACCGTCTAATAATAATTCGGTTTTGCTCGCAGCTACCGACAACCTACATTAAATTATTATAACATTTTCAAAAGTTTATTCTCATCGCGCTAGGAACGTTTATTCTGCAGTACCTACGTTACGTTGTTGCTTCGTTTCGGAGTTCCGTTTGGTAAACAGAAACCTTGAGGGTGGTTTCCGTTTTAAGGGGGTCAGTTCCGGTCCGCAAGGCTCGCTCGGTACCTCCTTAAAAATTAAACAACTGAAAAGGTTCGCCGACAACGCGATATCCCGAAAAGCGTTAGGGCAACGGCGAGTGAACGCCATTAATGTGAAAACCCTATTCATAAGGCGTGAGAAAAGTGAAGGGAAAGATGAAGAGAATAGAAAAACAAATGAAAATTCACTCGGAATCTGATGCCCGAGGCTCCGACGGAGTAGATGCTACAAAAACTATACACGATTCAAATCTACCTATCGGTGCGGTTGATCATTTTGGTCGGACACGTCGTCTGGTTTTGGTAACAGGGGTTCCCCGAACTATGGGATTCGGTTAAGGGTGAGATGGAGAGATAGATGGAATGGACGGAGAGTTTGATTAGGGGGATATTGAGGGCCGAGAGGGAATAGGGAGGAACAGTTTCGTGTCCGGGTGGACTATCAAGTGGAAGGTACGCGCGGTGCCCTCGTCTTTATCCTTTCGAGCTATGTAGTGAAGTTAGTCGCCCATTACGTGGAGAAACCGGACGAAGGAAACGGCTGTTTATTCATATAGTCTCGCAGCTACCAATTCAGGAGCTGAACTACGGGATTCGAAGGTGGGGAAAAAAGAAATCCTAATCTTTTTATTTCATCCCTTTCGAACAGCATTTTCAAAAGGCGATCTCCGCCGAATGAAAAAATTTAAACGAACGAAACGCTGTACTTTGGTTTTATTCATAATCCAACGAGGACTTTAATCCGAATAGGGTGTGTCGGTTGTTTGTGTCTTTTTCTTTTCGTTTCGTTTTCGTTTTGTTTTCTCTTTCTTACGGGGGTCTAATTTGTCGGACAATTCCGCGCGTTGGCTTTTGTCTACCGGAAATGGGGTGAATCCGTTGTTGTTTAGGATCCACGTTCAAGGGACAAGAAAATATGTGAAAAACGTTTCCTGAGGGGAAACTTATGTGGATAAAATAACGGAACTTGTCAGACACCGCGGGTTATCCTTATTTCTTGTACTCGTCTTGCTGCGGGTATTTTTTTGTCCAGTTTTACGCAGTCATTACCGTTATTATTACCGTTGTTCGGAGTGATTCCGATTTTTCAATTCTCTCGGCACACGTCTTTGATCTTTCGAATTTGAAGTGAAAGACCTTGAAAAATCGACTCGGTCGGCAGCGATGACGGGGGTATATAAGTTTGGTTTATGTATTCGTATAAAGTCTGGGCTTTTCGATGAGTCTAAGGTCTAGGGGTAGTGAAATAAATTATCATAAGTTAAAAGCCCTTTCACACTTCTCTGGATAATCCCGAGCAGTGAACTGCAGCAGACAATTTTCGTCTCGCTTATCTAACGCCGAGTGTCTCAGTTATACCCGCGTATATTTTCGTCTCTTTTTGTCTCGCGGTAAAGAGGGCGATCGAGAAGAGGAAGAAGAGTACAAGTAGAAGACGGGGAAATTAGAAGGAGGAGAAAAATAAGACTCAGCTTTCGCATAGCCCGGGCTGCTGGTATTGCGCGTTAAAACAAAGTTAAAATCTACTTTGCATAAAATTATTTTAAAACTCCCTGACCCGCAGCTGTTACTCATGGTACTTATTTCCTCAAATTACTTCCTCGCAGAGTTTTCCACGTATAACCTATAGATATACGCGCAATACGCATACATGTCATCCGGATAATCGTACCAAAATCCTGTAATTTCCTCGCTGGTCAACTTCCATCTCTCTTCCCATTATTATCCCATTTCATTTATCATGTCTGCAGTTTCTCGTTACTCGAAATCTACTCGTCCCTTACAGTGGTTAATACGTGAGTACCGCGACTCGTACGGAATCAATTGATAGTCCGAAGGCGTACGTTTCGTCGCAGCCCTAGAGCCGCCAGCCACCCTCCACGCGCTTCTTGAAACGGTACGCTGCGCGATTCTCGGTTATTCCCGATCTCCCTCTGTCGGGGTAGGAATCGGCGACGGCGGGCGTCGCGACGTTGCGGGCGGTGAGCTGACTAAACATATTTCTTGTTCGCTACGCCGTTTTTCCGTCTGACCAAGCGCTCTCTCTGTGCCGGGAATCCCCGTCCCTCCATCCTCTGCCCTTTTTCCTCATCTTTCTCCCTCTCGTCTCGGAGTGGGTGGCTTCGCCTCGTTCATTTCTACCCACCTCGCGAATCCAACGGCAGATAACCAACTCGTGTGTTACAATCCCGCTTATGAATGATAACCGAGGAATGATCTTCTACTTTAATCTATACCACGCGTTATACCGCCGTAACCGTTATTAATATCTACCCCTCGTCCGCGCCTAACGGGTGATCATATTCAACCCAACCTAACCTGACTTTTTTTTTCTCCCCGATATATTTGTGCGAAAGAAATTTTTTCTCCCCTCCATTTTAAACAACATGATCGAACGGAATACAAAATTCATGTTCATTTTTTTTCCTTCTTCTCATATATTCGGCCCGAAAATAATTCTCTTCACATTCGGAAAATTGGATGGAGAGAAGAAATTCGAGAAGTCAATGCTGCAGGACGAAGTTATAATATAGAGAAAGAGGGAATGGCAGACGGTTGTTCTTCTTTTTTTTTTATTACTCTGTTTTACTTCTCGATCGATTCCGATCGACGTTTTTTTGCTTATGGCGAAAATCGCGTATCGTATACGGGACGACCCGGTATATTTGTTCGGGTCCCCTCAAGCACGCCTTTACGAGCAGAACAAAAAATTTATAACCCCGAGATGGTATTGAATTCTTGCTAGGCGCCAACCGAATACTGATTACTACCACGTATGCGTTATACCTATCCACCTACCTTCCCATTCGCGATGCCGTGCATACATTTCTAGGCATAATCTCCAGCGTTACGTTTACGCCAACTGTAATAATACCAAAAACGACAGTGATTATCAAAAGAAGAAAGGTTACGACGGAGTCAGAGGAATAAAATAATCCGAAATGATCTTTAACATCGGGAAAGTGTTCGTTTTCTGAGCGGGGAACATGGAAAGGTATGCGAAGGAGAGCAGGAGGAGGAGGAGGAGGATTTTTCAGGACAAGTTCACAGCTGCGTCGACAAGATGGGGTGCGACTGGTGAAAATTCTTATATAATATTCAAAATCCTTCGGACGAACGTTTCGCGGAGGAGTGTAGAGACCGGAGGCTAAGGAAGAGAGAAGAATATCAGACTGTAACGTCGTATGCCCCAGGCTGCTGCTTCTGCTGCTGCTTCTTCTTCTTCTTCTTCTTCTTCGTCTTCTCCTCCGTGCAACGACGCGACTGCTTCCTCTTTCGTCTTTAATCTAATTTAACTTGAATTATTAAAACTACCATCTGGCGGCCCCTTTTCCATACCCCCTTGAAAATATGTACGTATATGTGTACATGTAAAATGTATGGAACATTCGTACATTACTATACACGCGGAAGGGCAGCTGTCGTAGTTGAGATGTAATTAATTCTCGCCATCATATTTTTTCCGACACATTTGGGAAGGGCTTCGTTCGTTCGTTTGTTTGTTTTTGTTTTTTTTTTTCACCAATCCTCCTACTTTATCGAGTGGGAATGGGAGGTGCGGACTTTAATTGGTATACAGAAAGGACGAAACTACCCCTATTCCCCCGTACTCCGAACTAAGGGTACGCCGCAACTATTCGCCTGTTGTTATTTAGTCGTTTGGGGATGTCGCCGAACTGGCTGGTTGGCTCCTGAGGGTAACTGACTGCCTGTGGTTGTCAGCTGGGGGTTAAACTGGGTAAGGCAAGTAAACCGAAACAGCTGAGCTAAGTGAACTTGCCACCGGCTCCCACCCGCTTGCCTACCTTCCTTTCTATCTACCCGTCTATCCATCTATCTATCTATATCTTCCTAACGCGGTACCGAGACCCAAAGTTTTCTCATAGTTCTCACACCCAAAACGATTTTGAATTGCTCATGCCAGCCAACTCCGCCGAACCTCCACACAAGATACTTATACCGGGCTGTGTGTTTGTACACCTTTTACGTATCGCACGTATCTATATCTCGAACACCTCTTCTCAGACTCCTATTTTCCTGCGCACCGAGGTCATGGACCCTGTAGCCCCAAAACTCCTTTTATATCATTTTACCGCTCTCTTTAAAACCGTTTCTATATTGTCGGCCGCGATCGGGTGAAAATTTGAACGATTCGATCGAATCTCGCAGTAATTGAGATCGCAGTTTGATGGGGGAAGAAAAAAAAACAAAAAAAAAAAAACGGGGTAAGACAATTGAGGGTATAGTTTGTCGATTGGATTGACGATGGCAATCAGATTTTGAAAATGAATTAGATCGGTGGTTTGTTTCCGCCATAACCTTTGCTCAGTTAATGTCGTACCTTCTTACACCCTCCTTTGAGTCTGCGATATAACGAATGTACATAATCACTTCTGGCTTCCAACTAATTACCAATTAGGTAATGAACAAAGTGACTTATTAATTAATTCGCTCCGGGGCGATTGTTAGACTTAATAGCCGGAGGGCAAAGTCCGAATATATTACTTCGTTAAATTTAACCACCAGATAATATCGACGATGTTATCAACTATCCGCGATTCGCTTCTCCTACACCGTCTGAATTATAACAAATAAAAAAAAAAAAAAAATTATAACTGTTTCAAAAAACAAACGACAACCATCTCCCCACGCACATTTATAACGCCCCTATATGCATGCCATCGATCAAACTCTTTTTTATCTCGAATGTAATACAAAAAAAAAGAAAAACAGAAAGAGCAAATCGAAGATCAAAGATAACCGTGTGTGCGAAAAAAGGGTTAACCTCGTATATGTATATCTGACATCGAATCTCGAATTGAAAGTTCAAGAGTATATTTTGGAATTTATGTAAAAAATCAATAAATGCTCGCTGAATTTATAATAATAATTCTTTTTTTTTGTTTTTATCTACACAGCGAACGTACACATATCATACCTTTCGTTACCAAAGACTGTTCGATTCGAAGGCATGAAATATTTTGAACAAAGCAAGCGTCGGTTTCTACCCTCTACTGGAATTGAATATCGCCGTTGAATATACACTAGTCACGGCTGTCTGGCCATATCAATCACATTACGGGGTAGTGTATAGGGGTGGTGGCACCGAAACGCCACCCCCTCGTGCTTCGAAATCCGACGGAAGCTCCGCACCCTGCGCCCATACGCCCTGCGGCCGATCCTTCTTATTCGTAATATTCTACGAGCCCTTATCAACGCCGGTACTTGCGCCTGTCTGATTACCGATCTTCCTGGAATTGTTTTACAGCCCGTCAATCCGAATTTATCAAATTATAAGTGCCGCCGATTTTCCCTACGGATTTATTCAATTATCTTTCGAATTTATAAGTAAATATCCAGTCCGCTGATATCTGTAACCTAGGAATAAACAGTAGGGTGTTCGTTATTTAGCAAGTTAGTTCAAAGCCTGATAAGAATTTTGCAAAAAAAAAAAAATTTCCCATACCGTTTAACCCTGCCTATATATGAGGATACTTTTCCCCATTCATTTAACATGGAGTTTTTTGCATTTTTTGGAAATTAATTTTTTTTTCTTGCTCATTATACTCAATAACTTACCAAATATTCTTGATTCTGCTTCTGTTGCATAATCCCTTTGGATAGAGAAATTTTGATATTGGCGTCAAAAATTTATTTTTAACGTTTTTCCCAATAATTTTGTTCCGTTTACCGACCACTCAATATTTGTTCTGTATTTAATGTCGAATTTTATATCGTACGCTTTTAATATTAACTTATTGAAGATTTTAAATTATCAATCATCAATGATTCATTTTAAATTAACTATATTATACCCCATTACGGCGATTTTTTTTTCGACTATATTTTTTTTCAGCCCCTACCTGAAATTTAGTCGAATATGTCGAACAAGAAATGGTCTGAAAATTTCAGCCCTTAAAATTGATTTTAACCACTTTTCCGGAGCATGGAAAGATTTCCTATTTAAAATACACGTAAATTGAAAGTTTTTTTTTTTTTTCCAAGATTCTATAACTCTGTTATCCCCGAAATGGTCAACTTTACTAAAAAAATATAAAGAAAAACTTTGTTGGAAATGTTATTTCCTACAAAAAAAGTCCCTTACACCTAAATGCTGCGCTCAATATTTCTTGAGAAAAAAATTAATGTCTAAAAATTACAAAAACTCGTCATGTTAAATGGGTGGGAAAAATATCGTCATTTAGGCAGGTTTAAACGGGATCGGAATTTTTTTTTTTTTTTTTCGCCAAAATTGTCGTCAGGTAATAAACTAACAATTCGAACGATACCCAAATGAAAAAAGCCGATTCGGTAAATAACGGACATCCTAATAGACAGTCTTATGTTTTTCAAAGTGCAGACGACTACTTTTCCTTTGACTTACATTCCCCGAGTCCCTCAACGTGGAAATAGAGTTCAAGTTAAACGATCCCACGTTCTATTTCCTGAGATCACATGGTCGCGGTTACACGCGGGAACATTAATTATTCGGATTGATTCGACTCAGGTAAATACGGAGAACTGATCGCGTTCGTTAAAGTGAAAAAGAAACTTATCTTTCTCTTCGCTAGATTATTTGCGCCTTCTTCGCTTGCTCATTTCTTTGTGAATTTGAAAAGAAAGAAAAAAAAAACATTTCCGAAACTAAATGAGGGTCGAGAGAATACTCCGTGCAGGGTTTTTTCTTTTTTGAAAAAATTCTTTCGAAAACTGTTGAAATCTGCATTATTTCTTACCCCATCAGATTTTCGGAATGAGCCTCGATTCTCGAGAAGGCGTTACACTATCCTAGACCGGTCTAGCCTTCAGTGGGTTAAGTTAGGTCGCGCTGGGTTTGGCTGGAGGGCGGATGGTCGGGGGATGAATCGAGAGGTGGGGCCCGGGGGGTAGGGGGGGGGGGGGGGGCTGATGCGAATTGAATCATGGGGGCGTTTTAGCGGGAACGTGAGCGGCGTTCGAAATTCAAATCCTCACCCCTTCTAGCCTTTGCCTAGGTATGTAGCTATGTGGCAGGTACCTGGCCGACTCCGGCATTCGTTCTTTCCCTATTCACGTGAAGCCCCCCCCCCCACTTTTCTCTCCCTATTTCCCTTTCCTCGGTTCCAACCCCATCACCTACATCTAAAACCCCCCTCGCAGCTCGCAGCTCGCAGTTCACTTGCTCACCGAAAGCTCCGGCCGCGGGACCCGACTGCATCGATTTTTAAACTTGTTCACCGAACGGGGGAGTTCGCCCTTTCTGAATTTGCTCGATTGAAAATTTACCTGATGTGCCCGGCGTACCAAACAGTCTCTCTCTCTCTCTTTCTCTCGTTGAAGCACAGGAGGCGACGGGCAAGGTATGGAATCGGTGGCACGGTTTGTAACGCCGACTGCCACGAGTCGCTGTACCAAAAATGGAAGCGCGTATGTGTTTTTTTCATGTCAGCAGCGGCGATGATTTTTCCTCACGGTTTTGTAAAGCGACGGGGAAAATTAGATGTGGACAAATTCTCTTGCGAAGGAAATATCGGGACGAGAGAAATTGAATGCGTCTGCGGAGGATATTAGCGTGCAGAAATAAAAATGGCGGAAATCGACTGCAGCGGGGGGATGAGATTATTGTTTTCATAATTGCGGGTTGATCGGGCGATCGGGTGGAACGGACGAAAAAATTGTTCTGCAATATTTTTTGAAGAGGGTATACCGTCGGTTGCCCTGGAAAGAAGAAGCGGTTGTCGAAAGGTCGCAACGTTGGCGTCGGCGGCTCCAACTCCGTAGTGAACTCGAATTTATTAAATTCGCATCGATTGACAGGGGGTAGCAAATGTTTGTCGTTCGCGTCACACCTTTATTTTATTTTATTTCACTTTTTTTCTTCTTCTTCTCTTTTCTTTTCTCTTCTTATATACATCCTACCCTATACCCGACTATCTCTTCTCTTTCTCTGACTTTTTTAACCACCGATTTTTCCATCTTTGTCTTCCTAGTTGAGTTAGGTTCTTCGTGACATCCTCTTGTTCTTCTTCTTGTTCTTTTCGTTCTTGTCCTCATCCTTATCCCGTTTCTCTTTTTTTCTTGCCTTTTTCTTTTAATTTTCTCAGTCGCCGGTCCTCCTTCGACTTTTGGAAAAAGAAGAAAAAAAAAAAAACAAAAATAGAAATCGAACGAAAAGTCTGTCTCTGTGAATCGTCGTTGCCGGTGCAGGTGGCTCAGAGAAGGGGAGGAATACCCTGAAGAGTTCTACGCCGGTGAGCAGCTCGCTCACGATATTTGGGTGTTACGTAGGTTGGTACCTACCTTATATCTACCTATCGACCTACCTTACAGCCAAGTCTGCCTATGCTCCTCTTTTTATCGCGAATTTTTCTTCCCTCGTCACTGGTACGCTTATACACATTGCCATGTAGAAATAAGGAGAAGGAAACGGAAAGGAAAAGGTGAAGGAGAGTTGCGAAACGTGAATACACGAGGGTTGAATTTCTGACGAGATAATTTGAGGCTTCGCTTCTAGGGATACTTGAAGAAAATAAAGAAAGAAAGAAAGGAATAAAGAGGGCCACATAAAGGTTGGGGGGGGGGGGGGGGGGGGGGAGACAGAAAGGGAAAAATACCTCCGAGGCGATGAGCGCGAATGAAATGGTCTGTTTGAAATCCCCTAATAACGTCAATTCGCTCTTCTTCTTCGGTAACTCCAGGCTCCTTGTTTCACATGCCCATTCTTTATCTCGCATTCACTCGACGCCCGAACGAATTCAAAACCGCTTCAAATCACTCGCAATTTTTACGTCAATTATTTGCGTACACAGCGAGAAGAAAAAAAAAAAAACAACAATTCTCCCCGCTCACAACGTGCGTCTTGTAATATTTCGAAAAAACCTTCTTCATACCCGCGTCCAATGATTTTAAGCTTTATATATATATTTTCTATGTTCTTATTTTTATTTTCATATTTATTTCACCCCGGCAACTGGGATAGGGGGGGGGGGGGAGGGGGGAGGGTTTGAGGGATATGGCAGCGTCCGGTTTCACGTCAAGCGAGTGATGGATCGAGGATAAATGGGGAATATTGACTGGAAATATTAGAGATATTAAAAAGGCTCCACTCTCGCCGAAGAAGGCGGAAAATGAAGGCGGATGTGCCGGACGCGGCAGGAAAGACGATAGGGTTGAACTTTGGGTAGGGGTATGAGGATTGGAAGTGGGGGTGGGGGTATGCCGTAGAAATAAAACACTTTGCCTGGGAAAGATTGAAATATGATACGATTCCCGTTTTTACTTGCATTGAATATATCGATAAGATATAACCCACACCCTTATGCACGTGCATACACATATATATACCCCGATGTTATGTATATATACCTACTTTGCTGTCTAACAAATTGCTCCCGGTACGTAGCGAAACACGAGCCTCGAAGCATATCCCGCGTTATTTTATTCCTAAGTTTACTTTTAATCGCTGATATTCGTAGATGGATCGTGTAGCTAAGGATACGGCTGAAGTGGTTTTATTTTATTGAAATCTACTATACCTGGCTGCTCACGCGAGTAAAGATCGATTATATTTCAATCCCTGGATGATTATTTCGTTATGATTTGGGCAGATGGATCGAGGGTGGGAAATTTCGGAAGACCTTCGATTTCGCGGTTGCAGTTCGGCAGCTATTGCGTTGAGTTGTATGTTCTGCATTCGAAAAGATGTACGGCCATCGAGTCCCAGCGGTATCCGGGTTGGATAAAAAGTGATTGGCACTTTCTCCATTAGAAAATGAAATTTGCAATTCAAATATCCGAACGGCGCCAACGGCAACCGATACCCGCGTCCTCTCGGCGCATGCGAGGCCGTTCGAGGTTTCCCATTGGTTTTGCAAATTCCGTTCGGCGTTTATTCGGCTTCTTTCTAATCGGGATTGAGACATAAAGAAAAACGAAATCCCTCTCACTTTCCAGTCGAACCAAAACCACCCCCGTCACGCAGCAACTCCTGCTTGTTTCCCTCGTACCACCCGACGCTCCTCCACCTCCGGCCAAAACGCTCGAGCCAAGAGCTCCTCGGAATGCCGATTGTGCAAGCCCCATCCATAAACAAAGCTATGTTTTATTTATAGTGAAGCTGCCACGTCGTTGGCCGAGTGATCGTAACGCGTGAGTTTTGTAAAAGAACTGCCTTTTTCAGAGTTTGCTTTTATTTTTCATTTTTTTCAATTTTTTTGTTTTTTCGTATATATATAGATATTATACCTAGACTGTGCCCAGATAAAACGAACATTCTTTTTTCTTTTCGGTCTCATGCTAAAATTACGTTTTGTTGTCACAAAAACAAAAAAATTGTGTCAAAATTTCCGCCGGTTATTTTCATTTTTCGGTTAGCGCTCGCGTAAATAAGAATCGTTCTTAAAAAAAAAAAAAAAAAAATTTCCCTCAACTTTATGTCTCAATAACGGATGAAAAAAAGATCATGGTAAGATTTTGTGGGGAATTAATAATTCTCTACAAAGATAACTTTTGACCGAACTAAAAAAAATAGCTACTTTTTTCTGGAGCTAATAAAACTTAATTTTTCTCCAAAATTTATAATCGTATTCATATAGTTGAATACTTGCAAAATAATTATATTATCGATTCAACTCACTGATTAAAATTTTTTAGATAACTTATATTTTTTATGCTTCAAATAAATAAATTAACATTGGGCTATTATTATTATCTACTTTTATAAGAATTTGTTAAAAAAAAAAAAATAGTATAACAATTTAATTTTTTTTTTATTTGATTTTTTCTATAGGTATTATTATTTCTATATTAGAAAACACGATATTTGGATGAATCTAAACGTGAAAACTATTTTTTTAGATCGTAACACTTCGTAAAAAATTTAGATAAACGAGTTTTATCGATAAAATAATTTCTTTTCAAGTGTTCAACACTGAATAAATTTAACAAATTCAAGAAAAAACAACTCAAGTTTTATTAGCTCCAGAAAAAAAGTTGCTGACTTTTTTCTAAATCGATTAAAGATTCGATTCCCTACAAAATCATACCTATGGTATTTTTTTACCCGTTATATTCAATCATTTATAAAACATGAAGTTGAGAAGAAAATTTCATGAAAAATTCTTATTTACGCGAGCGCTAACTGATAGATGAAAATAACCGGCTGAAATTTGGATACAAAATTTTTTTTTTGTGACAGATTTTTTTATGGGACCGAAGAAAAAAAAATATTCGTTTTATTTGGCGGATTCTAATAGATATCAAAGTCCTTCCCGTTCCTTCCCGAAAATTTATTTTTTTGAATCAGCGATTTTCAGCGATTCCTATAACTTTTCCAGATTTCTAGTTCATTTGTTTATTGAACCAGAACTCGCTGCTGCTGCTTGCCACCGGTTCGGTGCCTTTGGTCGATGAATCGAACGGCGAATATTTATCAGATCGGCTTTGACGCTCCGGTTCTTCCTCCCCGGGCCTCTTTTTTGCTCTTCCTCTCCGCATCCCTTTTGATATTTTTGACTGATACTTATCTCTGCATTTCATCGGCGCGTTCCCTCCTGTGCGTAACACTTCCCGCCACACTTCGTCCTATTCCAGCATCCATTTTGAAACGGGAACAATATTTTACCGTTCCGCGAACGAAACGGGAAAGGGGGAACGAGAAACAAAAAAAATTAAAAAAAAGTGTGCGGCCCATCTCGTCAAAATATATATATATATATATATATATATATATAATTCAGCGAATAACGTGCGCTGGGAACAGAAAAAGAGAGAGAAAGAGAGAATAGGAAAAAGGGGGGTAAAAAAAGGCCCGATAGCGAATTGATAAAATCTGGCAGGGGGAAAAACAACGTACGTGTTTCAACCCCTTTCTTTTTTCTGAAGCGCGGTTATGTTACATGTGGTTGTATATCAGATGTGTAGTTGTAGTTGCAGAGGGGAGTCTGGGGCCTTGAGATCCGGCCGTGACTGTAACTATAACTGTAACGGTGTAGTAAAGCTATAGGGTGGCGTAAATTGTTAAGGTGCGCCTCGTCTAGTTATAAATTAGAAAAGAGGCAATCTTGCTGGCACGGTTCCTTTGGTTGCTCTCCTTTCGCCCCTGGCGACGTCGGTCCCTTCAGCCGCCTTATACTTTCTACCTTCTGCCTGCTCACTTCGCTCCAGCCTCGGGTTTAGCACTGGCCATAAAAAAAGTCTAACAACCGAGCAAGATTACTCTGGAACGTACGCTGCTGCTGCTGCCGCTGCTCCTACCGGTTCTTGCTCTCAGTTTTCTTCGCCTGCACCAATTCGGTTTTGGTCGCCACCACCTTTTTCTTCTTCTTCTTCTTCTTCTCTTGCGCGGCTGTTAGTAGCGCTCTTTGCTTTTGGGCGTCGCGACGCCGACGTTATACGCCGAGGCCAGAGAAACCGATCCTCGTTGGACTCATTCAACCACGACACGACGATGTTTCTGTCGTGTATTGAATTCCCACCCTTTGCCGCTGATTAAAACGACCCCGAAACCCGCGTGTCGTCAGTCGTCTGTCGTTTTCGAATTTCCTCTCAGTTTCAGAGCGTCTCGCGATACGATCAATTAGGCCTAATAATCTGGCGGAGAAAATGTGGCGGAAGATGAATCGGGGGTCATTTGAAAAAATAAATTTCCGACGATCTCATCGGCACTTTATTTTTAATTTTCATTTCAATCCGCAGTGAAGTTTGATTTTATCGCAGCCGTTCGATAGTCGATTATTTAATTGCAACCATTTCTAATTTAACGAAATTATTTAATTCACGTTCCCATCGCGGACATGTGTCCCCATAGCGTATCTCGATATCCTCGTATAACGTGGGGTAAGATTCTTGTACTTCAAATTCCAAATACCTCGAAATTCCTCGACTCTGACCCGGACAAGGACGAGCCTTTGTGCAGACGGTGGTTAGAATTTTCTCGCCTTGTTCTCCAATTTTATTCCTTTTTTTTCTCTCCACCACTCCCTCTATTTCTTCCCGGCAAATAACAAAGAGAGAAAAACGCGAGGTTTCAACTAACTGGCTAACGACCAAAAACGAACGAAAGATCCATCGATCTAGCATTATAATTATCACAACCTTTACTTAAAATCATCACATTCATTATATCCATAATATAAATGTCTTTGTGGAGAAAAAATTATACACAGAGGACTAAAGGTGGGAATAAAAAATTCCTCTCGCTTTCGTAGATTTTTTTTTTTTCCTTTCTTTCGCTTTCGTTTTGACTGTTGAAACAGGAAATTCGTACGACCTTCGATCTGCACCACCGCTGTGGTGCAGATTGATGCGGAACGAACGAATGAGATTTCTCCGGAGCCGAACCAAATAACAGAGAATATTATTCGAGGGTGGAAAAGGGCGGGGAAGGGATTCTTGATGGGGTGGGGTGGCAGAAAATGGACTCTTGGACAGTTAGACAGTTGAAGGGAGTGCGAAAGTGGAATAGGATGGAGGAACGGAGGACAAAGTCCCGCCCGCACGGCGGGTTCTTGTCACCTCAACTTTGTGACGGGAGATGACGTAGTTACCAAGTTATGCTTTTGTTTTCCCAAGACTTCCCTTTGTGTCTTGGGCACACGACGCCAAAGTAGAACCGCCAGGAGTACCAACAGAAGCTTCCTTAATAACTTATTACTGCCGCAGTATATAAGCCGTATAAGGTATAACTCGGGGTATATAAATTGTAACTGAAGAAGAGAAATTGGAGGAAGGTGATTCGAAATTGGAATGTATTTCATTTTAGGGGTAGTTTCATCGCGCTGATCGAACCAAGAGGGAAACGTGTCGATCGGATGGGATCTTCTTTGCGTCGTATATACAGGGTGAGTCACTCCAAGTGTCGAGAATGGGAAGGACTAAATAAGAACAAAGCCCCGCCCCTTCAGCCAATCGACAACCAGAAGAATTTGGTTGACCGGAATTCTTACGAGAACACAAGGTAAGATTTCTTGGTAGAAATATCAACAATTATTCAACCAGGCTGTTCGTCGAAGGAAGCGTAACGCTATAGGGGGATGGCGTGTCTATTAAGTCCCTCCCATTTTCGACACTTGGAGTGAACCACCCTGTATATGTATTGAGGTAAAAGAATAGAATAGACTGAAATAAAATGGGGGACGTTTGACGGACGGACGAAGCAGGCGCCCCTTCGTTCGATTTGGCAACACTCAACCTCTTGCCAGTCGTGCGCTTCTTCGCTCAATCGAGTCCGGCATCTGCAACCCCGTGGAGTCTCGTTCGTTCGTTCCATCGACGGCGGCGGCGGCGGTATATAAATTGCCCACGGATTGATAGTTGCTTCGAAAGCGAGAGAACGAAGAAAGGAGCGAGGGAGTATAGAGGGGAGGAAGATGGAGGCAGAAATAGAGAGATTCGGAGAGATTTTGAGATTCTGGTCATGTCCGAACGAGCTACCGGCCACCGTTGGAGAACGTAGAGCGTATAGAACGTAGCCGAGTAAGCCGAGGCAATACCGTAGTGTCCATACTTGTCTGACTCAATTATTACTTACTACTTGTTAGCTGCTGTTTAAGTTTCGCCACCCTGACTCCTCGGGATCTGGAAGATGGGAAACGGACGGGGGTGGCCAACAACCGGGTCGGTCCGAGTGTCTTGCATGAAATGGAGGGTTGAGAAAAGTGCGGGCAGATCGCGGGGCTTCGAAGTAAGGGACAATTTGATTTTCACCGCAGATAAAGAAAGCTCTCCCCTCATTATTGGTTCTTCGAAGCTTCTCGTAACCACCGAACAACCCTCCTTCCACCCCTCATCTGTCTAGGAACCAACCAGTTCTCTTCCTCCTACTCTTCTTTCTTTCAGGGTTGAATTCGTTCGGACGTGAGATCCAACCCGCGGTCCCGCTCCCCCTTTTTTCTCTCTTTCCTTTTCTCTTATATCTTTCTTCTCCCATAGTTTCTTACATTTCCTTTTTTCTCACAAAAACCGAGGCGTCGTGCAAACTCTTGCCTCGAATTAGAAACACGACGAACAAGGAGCTTTCTACCCCTCGTTACTGAAACACGATCGACGTGCGCCCCTGACGTTCACGTATTCTACGTATTCTGCCTACCTCATTGTCCGATCAAACCTCGAGCTCTACTACTTCTTTTCACCGAAATTTTTTCTCGCGTCTAAAAAAAAAAGCTCAATACCAAATTTAGTCTAGATCCATTTTTGTTGAGGTAGTTCAAGGTACGGTTTGTGAGCGATGGGATCGAAAATCGACTGTTGCGGTATTCTGACGTGAAGCTGGGTGAAAATGAGGAGAGAGAGAGAGAGAGAGAGAGAGAGAGAGAGAGAGAGAGAGAGAGAGAGAGAGAGAGAGAGAGAGAGAGAGAGAGAGAGAGAGAGAGAGTTTGTTGAAAAGAGAAAAAGTAAAAGAGGCAAGAGTGAATGAAGAAGAGGGAAGGAGTTGTTCGTTGTGGTAGCCTCGCTGTGTTCTTAAGCCGAGTAATTACCCGGGGGATTAAAATAACGGACACCGTTCTTTGTTTTGCTTTCAACATCACCATTAATACTTGCCCTCCTCTCACCCTTCCTTTTCATCTTTGTACAACCGGTCGACGAAAATTCAAGCAAAAGTGCATGCCTCTTTGGGATGTAAAAAAAAAGAAAAAAAGAAAAAAAAAAGAAATTCGGGGGTTAAACGAGAAAAAAAAGAGAAAAAGAGAAAGAAGAGGTGAGTTTTTATTTAATAGTCTCCCGGCCTCGCGCAGAGTTGTGGTTATACACAAATATACTTTATGCCACGGAAACTTGTACGCGAGTATTAAACCGCTCACCCCCGAAAAAAAAACTGACGGGGTTGAGTTACTCGCCTCTGACCGCGCTCTGTTATTATCGCAGGGCAACTTTCTTTTTTACGGTCATCATCATCACTTTTACGATTCTGATCATTTCCTTCATATTATCATCTTCCCTACGCCCTTCTCAACTTTCTTTTCTGTCCTTTCTTTTTTTTTTTCTCTTGTTATTCATCTTTTTCTTTCTCTCTCTTTTCTTTTTTTTTGCATTATTCTCTTTGCATTTTTGCGACCCGAGATCAGCGAGTATCTCCAGGGTTCGGTAGACGCCATCTGCCATCCAATATAGAAAAAAAAGAAAGGGAGAAAAAAGAAGGTACGATATAAAAAGTAAACCAACTGCGCTTCATTTTACCTTGTGGTACCCCCGAATCCCACCTCCTCTCCCTATTCGCCAACAAAACGTGGATACTTTTAAGTACTTCCAAAGTACAAATTGTTGGCGATTTTTTTTTTTTTTCTCATACTCCTTTCTCTACCGATTTTCGAGCATGATGCCATGCTGATATACGTGAACGCGAAGACTGAAAGAAAATCGCACTTGTCAGGATATGAGACGCAGGTGTTTCGCATCGTTTCCGGGGGCAGGAAACTAAGACGGACGTGCAGCAGTTTTTTAAAATTAAATTCTACCTTGACGCTATATGGTGAAAAAATGAAGAAAATATGTTTCTTGTTCGAGCGAACAATCGTCATTATTGTAACCCACATTCGGAACCAACAACGTTCTCATCTTTGATTTTATGGGGAAATTCTAGGCGGTGACATCGTTATTGTCCAAGTTCCGAACCAAACGAACTATATGCACGTCCATTTATGAGTTGAACATCTGTACGTATTTACGTACGTTGAATGTACGGGCAAGTAATGTGGTCAACTGCATGAAACTTTACGGTATCGTGAGGCGCCGCATACCAATCGTGCAGAATTGGTTACCAGGAAGTATTCGGTGTTCCGAACCCTGTTACGGTGTTATAGATAGATGGGGATGGTCGAATTAGCTGCTGAATAGGAAAACTTTGATCATAGATACCCGCTTTATCAACTGTGATACATACCTAGTTAAAGCTTCGATTGTTTCTCACCAATATAACAAACAACTTGCCGATGTATTTTAATCCTCGCGGTGCAAGAAAACACTCGCAGATGCAATTATAACGAAGTGAAATTGGAAATTTCGTTGTTCCAAGAAAAAAAGAATCTCGAACCTCCTTCGCTTTGGAATGATAGAATTTGATATTTATTCTCGCAGTAGAAAACTGACAATGAGTGAGTGTCAGTTGGGTGTATTGTTCCGACTCGGGAATCCCAATCCGTAGACTAAATTAATTTAACCCTTTTGAGAGTAATGAAGTTAGGGAAGTTTTTTCCGACGCATAAAAGAATTTTCTAAGGATAAGGATTATTTTCGACGGTAGGAAGATGTTCCTGAAGGATTCGGGTCCCTGCACTCGAAATTTATTATAAATTAGTCGCAAGAATTTTTTCGCTATTGTCGGAGGCAAAAATCAGGTGTTCTTTGAATCGTTTGAGAAACTGGAGGAACACAAATCCGTCGAGTGAATTAGGTTGCGACTGAAAGCATTCGAGATATTTTAATTATTCCGCTTCGAAATTCAAAAAAATGAAGCCAAAGTAACAGGACAATGGTGCGCGGTGCGCATATGCGATGTTAATACAATGGGAAAACAGTTGACCGTTGAATCAGCTATCGATTGATAACTATTTATTTTTTGTTTTTTTAATACTTTGACAGAAAAATCCTTTTCACCAACGGAGACTTTCTGGATAGAGCAATAATTGCATCTGATTGACTTGCAATTAGTACCTCGCTCATAGAATATCGTGTGCTTTGTAATTCCACGGGTACGGGGAATAAAAGCGTTTGGTTCTGTACCGAATACATGTAGACAACTAGTAGATTATACGATGGAGTAGTTTATGAACGTCACGCGATTATTATAGTACTCTCTGAATGTATAGATAGATTAATAAATCTGCAGGGTGTGCCTTTGAATTGATCTCCAGTTTCCAACGTCAAACAGAATAAATCTGCTTTGTCAGAGAGCGACTCTCCACGGGCTTTGCTGACGCGACTCGATTCGACTCAACTCGGCTCGCTTGGTTCTGTGACTTCTTTCATTCTCTTTCACTCGTCTTTTTCTCGTTCTTTTTTTTAGTGTTTTTTTTTTTATACCCATTATTTCTACTTTCGATCCCGAAGTTCCGTGGGTTTGTTCATTTCCCGTTCGCCATGTTACAACTTGAGACGAATGATTTTTGCGCGGGAATTAGTTTTAGAGTAACCCGGCCTGAATGTGGTTAGCGAGAAAGAAGAAGAAGGGGGAAAAAAAAACAACAAGAAGAAACTGTCCCACAATGAGAGGATCTAGAGAATCGTCGATTTTATCACTTTTATTTGCTTCTGTCTTCATGGTTTTTTCTTTTCACGTTCCCAAGGTTCTTATCTACGAAATACCTGTTACCAATTGAATTTGTAACGTACGGGTGAATCGAAATCAAGATCTGGATAAAGATAAAAATCGAGATCGGAATCGAAATGAAGAACAGAAGAGTATAAAAGGCTAACAGAGTCGCCCTTTTACCTTATAAACCGATCCTTTCGAGCGGTATATGAGACGAAGGCGCGGGTAACCCGTGGTTCGTGGAAGTCTAATCCACGAGTTGGATGCCGATGGCAAAGGGCGAAAGGTTGTCGGAATAAAGAGCGCAGATTCAACGAAAGGTTGCAGCTCAGCTGCCCCGGAGCCTTTTTCGGAACCATCAGAGACTCGTCTAGTTCATAGCAACGGGATGAAGGTGGTCCTTTTAATCCCTTATCCCTTATCCGAGAAGCCAGCCGACCCCCAGGTCCAATTTTAATTCCCCGAATTCCGCCCAATTTGAGCGCAAAACCCTAAAAACTCATCAGATAAACTCCCACCGGGTAAGAAAGCTAGTGCTTAGTTATCGTTCCGTAGTCGTCTTCTACAATTCCTGGCGGTGCAGCGTACAGATTCTTGAAAAAAAAAAAAAAAAAAAAGGATCAAACTTCGCGGGGGACAGACGCGTGAGGTTTTCAAAAGTTTTGGGAAAACATTTGAAACGGCGGTCGGTTTCTTTTTTTTTTTTTTCAAAAAATCTACCGAGCCTGCGCGTTTATTTCGATGAAATTTGATTGAAGTACCGCGGGGTTGATTGAGCCTGTTTTACCAACTGAGTTGCAAAAAACAGCCTTGATTACTCCGCCGCTATCTCCGGAGGCGTTTTCCCTCCTCTTTCTACTATCCCTTCGTTTCGCCGCGTGGACTAGCTTCGCACACCCTAGGAGCTATCCCTCTGCCTTAACCCCGGGGCAAATCGACGTTGGGTTAGAATTGGGCGGAAGAAGGGAACCGAAGGGGGGCGGAGGGAGCGGGGGGGGGGGAGGAGGTTGAAACACAAGAACCGGCCGACGGCAAATTGCCGTTTCATGCCGTGAAAATCGATCTTTTTTTTTCCTCCTCTTCTATATAACGTTGCCCCGCGGGGTTCTGCTATTTTCCCTCTATACAGGTATATGTATACACATTATACCGTTCCTCATCGAACGACGAGGGTTCGTCCACGGATCATCGCGTAATAATCGACTTGTACTCTTTTCCAAAACTTACTATTCATCGCGCGTCACAGACAAAAAAAAAAACAAAAAAAAAAACAGAAAAAAACAAAAATCAAATAAACAAAAATAAAAGATTGAGAGAAAAGACGAGGAGGGTGGCAGAAACTTTACCCTCCACGTCCCGCGTATATAAGTGGAAGTAGATGACCATGAAATACATGCGAATAAGAAGTAAAATATAATAGCGCGATACCATCAACGATACAACGTATAGTATAATTGAAACAAGTAACGTTATATGGAGGGTTTTGACTTTATTTGAATAGTCTTTTTTTTTTCTTCTTTTTTTTTTAACGCTGGCATCGGGTGCTGGAACGGGAAAAGAGGGGGGAAGGGTGGGGTGACAAATCAATGGATATTAAATTATAGGGTGATTTAGAAGGATGGCTGAACAAGTATTGATGCATACCACTCCGATATTAAAACTAACTGCCGTTATAATCCATATCCAATCACTTTGGGTCGATTACCGGTTCCAGGAAATGGCTTTACACCCACCAGCTAGGTGGTGGTTTGCCCCGAACATGAAGCAACTTATTCGGTTACTTATGACACGCGGCGTTCGGAAATTCGGAAGCCCGAAAAAAGTCAATCAATCCTTCGCAATGTGAAATGTCTAATGATTTCGATTTTTATTTTTTTTCCCGCAAAAATTAGCCAATTATATACTATTTACCGAAATCACTCCGTATGCGCGATAAAAAATTAATGATAATAAAATGAGCTTTTGCGGATTACCTCATCGCATACCGCGGCACCTTTTTCCTCCACTCCGCGTGTCTCTGCGGTGGGCAGCAGGAAAATACATAGTTAAATCCAGCGTAAAATGAAAGTGTTTCTTCCCCCCCCCCCCTTCCCCTTACCCCGGTCCCCATCCACTGTGATGGCTTTGTACCGAAGACACTTTCGCGTTTACGCCTCGGGGTTTACGGCTTGCGTCTGCACTTAACCTTCTATGAGCCAATGAAGTGGCTAAATCACTCTACACTGGACATTTATATCGCGATTTCCCGCCATTTATTTATCACCCCCGACCCCCGGCCTCCCCCCCCCACCCCACCCCACCCCCGTAGCCATTCTCTCAAAACCTTTCTTTATTTATTTCACCTATATTCTCTTTTCTTATTTTTTTTTTTTTGCTCGTTTTATTGTTTTCTATTACATTATTTATTTTCATCGTTAACCGTCGACGCGCCCATGTGGTAGGTATATAAGATCGTCCCTTCGCATCGCTATCGAGGTTTGGTTATAGAAATTTTCTTAAAATTGAAATAAGAAGAAAAAAAAAAAGAAGAAAAGAAGAAGAATTGTACAAAATATTAAACACGCAGAGAAAAATGGCGTATGCAGTGTTCGAATATAACGGGAGAGTAAATTTGAGTTTGCGGGGTGTGGGCGTCCTTATTTTACTTTTTTTTCTTTCTTTCTTTCTTTCTTTCTTTTTTTTTACGATGGAAACGCGTCTAAATCAAACTCTCCGCGGGGCCACGTGTTGGGGTCAAAGGGACCGGCGGCCAGAGCTATAGAAGATGGGGAACTGCCCTGCAACCCTTGCTAACCCGCCACCAGAGACCCCGACTACATAAACTTTCTATATTCGTGAGGGAATGTCAGACGACTTTTATAGATTCAACGATTTCCCTCCATTCACCGGTCGGGCTCCTTCATTTCGACCGACTTTTATGCCCCCTACCGCAAAGTTTATGCGACTGTAAGACCCCATACTGCGCAGGGAGTTCAGAGACCCTGCGACATATCCGAAGGTTATACTGCATGTTTCTACACATGTTCACAATCATAGCCAAACTGCTTCGATCGGTGATTTCATTTTTCTCAACACTTCAATCTCCACCTCTCAAACTTTCCGCTGTCCTTTTTTTTTTCTTTCTTTCTTTCTTTTTTCCTAAAGATTACGTTTCGAAACATCAAATGTTCGCTATACTTTATCGAATAAAGAAATATGATAAAACAATGATATCGGTAATATAATGATCGTACAACAAAATATACGCTCTTCGTTTGACAAGTATTTTATAGTCGATACAAGGATGACGAAAATAATAAAACGCGAGAGGGTCAACGTGGATTTGAATATTCAATCGCTGGGGTTATACGCAGTTGGGGGGGTCGATACTTTGATCGCAAAAGAAGAAAAACTGGGAATAAAAGTCCAGTCTTGGTTCTAAATGCATAATAATCTTCCCATATAATAGTCCGTCTTTGGCGAGACCACGGCGAGGTTATCGATAATTCAGCAAAGGCTACGAGGATTATATCCAGCGTAGCATCGGTCACCCTTTCTGCATTAGATATTCGATATATATCTGAAGACCTACGACTCTTGCGTTTCTTTTTCCTCTTCGCGCTCTCAATTTTTTTCTTTTCGCATTCTTTTCATTCAAATTTTTCCACGACGAAACGTGACGCAGGAAAATATATATATATATATATATCTCGTATAATTCCTCGTGCAGAAGAGGATGAACCAAAAATGACGACGTTAAACCTTGTACGGCGTGGAGTCGTCTTAATTTGGAGAGAGGAGAAAATGAAAATGAAAGAACAAAAAAAAAAGAAAGAAAACAGAGAGAAACTAAAAAGGGCAAGAGAAATAAAACGATAAAAAGAAAGAGAGAGAGGAAAAAAAGTAACTCGGCACAACCGACGTTATCATATTTCGTTGAGTGAATCACGCCCCTTTTTGTCATCACCCGGACCAACAACCACCACCGTCACCACCCCTTGCAACGCAGCGAGGCCATCCCGTACAGGATTTTTTTTCTCTCCACGCGGCTCCGCGCGCGCGGTCAATAAAACTCAATCGAGAACATTGCTTGCAACGTTTCGGCCGCGCTCGTTGTCCCGCCGAAAAAGCTAATATCGTTAATAACGTTGAATATAACGGAGAACTGGCGAAGGGAAAACTGGGAATTCTCGACTATCGTAATCCACCACCGCGGAGTGGAGCGTCGTAAAGAAAAAAAATTATATAATATAAAAAGAAAGAAATGCCACAAAAAAAAAAAAAAAATGAAAAAAAAAAAAAAATACTGACGCATTGGAGATTATTTTCTGATTCTCACATCCTCAACGTATAATGATACTTATTTTTGGCTCGTTTTTGCGTACAAGATCTCCGGGGGATTTTTGCCAGATAAGCATTTTACGCGAAATATTGCGAATAATCTCGTGGATTCGATAATTTTTTTCTTTTCCTTTCTCTCTTTTCTTCTTTTTCTTTTTTTTCGGTCTTTTAAAGAGACTGTCCACAACAGTACATAACAGCTGACGCCATCAACAGCTCGAGTACCACCCGCACGTTGGAGTGGCGAGAGGGTCTGAAATACGGGGCAGAGAGGAATGGCACTTGAGCTCCATGAGGAGGACCACCGTTCAATCCATCTGTCAACTGCCGAGCGGGACCGAGAAAACGAGAAAACTGCGCCGCTGGAGCCGGCGATTATGTGTGGGTGAATTTTTATGAAATTCAAAGATTCAAAGCAAGAAAAAGTGCGATCTAATCTTATCGAGATTATTTTTTAATCACAATACGACTTGTTCTTATACCGTTATTAATTTCACGCGAAACTGTATAATATAGGTACCGATGAAATTTTCATGACGAGACAGTTTTTTTTCACCTCGTTTGAAGAAGAAAAAGATCACCAGTTAAATTTCTCTACTTTACATACCTACGTATAGATACTAGTTTTTTTCGATTTTTTTTTCCATCTACTCTGTAAAACGTAGCAGTTATATTACTGCAATTTTGCGGATCTCAGCTATAATTCTTACGTCATTTCACACGGACTTACCTTGTTAAAACAAGACGGTTCCGGGGGGTGGTTAAAAAAAAAAGGGGCTGAAAAATATCTGACACATAGAACAGGGTGACATCAGTTGACGTTAGTTTTTGCCCCGTATAACAATATGGGAATCCATCCGCCCGGACCGATCGACCATCGGTCGGCCAACAATCTATGGGCCTTCAACTCTCGGTTAATCCAGGCTAATTAGTTACCTGCTTCCACCGAGCTGGACGTTCGTGGCTGCCCACCGCCCTCTCAACTACCTTCCTGGGGTTGAAGGGCGGAAAGGAGCGGGGGGTGGCGTAAGGGGGCGGGGTTGGGGGCGGGGGGAAGTGAAGTTGGCCGGAGAGCCATTTACAAATTGGAACCGCGACAGTGTAATATAAACAATTTAAAGCTTCGAATCAATTAGGTACAATCGATAAGTTTCGCCTTCTCCCTTTTACACCCACCCGGGCCGCCCCCCGCCCCACCTCCTCAAATCCCATGGTTTATATGCCTTTGTGCAGTTGCCACCCCCTAATAATCGGATCGGGACCAATTGTACCCGACATCTTTGAACTGCCCGTAACGTTACGTATACCCTTAGAACAATCCCTCTAAATTTATACCTTACGTAGATCCCCCCCCCCGCCCCCTAACGCCCTTAAATCGCAATTGGAAATTCTCAACCGCCCATAACGTATTATATGTATACGCTAATTTTATCCATAATACGCTGCACAGCATTGATTTTTGATCGCGTGTATTTATCGTCACCTGCGCTGCAAAATTTTTTTTTTCATATACGAGTAAAAATATTTTTGTTAAAAAAAAAGAAAAGAAAGAAAATTCTCTTCGGCCGGGAGCGGCGAGGAGTACGTATATAATATAATAAATAGCGACGTATCTTCGTAGTAAAAAAATATGTAAGGAAAAAAAAACAAAAAAAAAGAAAAGAATGATAAAGTTATAAGTGCGTATTTTATCCGTCGACGAGGGAAGGAGAAGGATCATAAGTGTGTAGTGTTGTAGTATCGAAGAGAAACGCTCTTCATCCCCTTCGATTAACAGGATTTCCTCTCTCTCTCTCTCTCTCTCTCTCTCTCTCTCTCTCTCTCTCTCTCTCTCTCTCTCTCTTCTTCTCCGCAGATGGGTGGGACGATGGTAAATTTTGATCAATCATGAATTTCCCGATAATCGTCGCTGTGTGCCGGCCTCGGCCGAACATCGTAACGGTAACTTTCACCCTACGACACCCTGGCCTTGGCTCTATTCAACACCAACACTCGACCGTTATTATTATCAGACTATATTTTTTTTTTATCTGCCAACCATTTTCCATCGCGCACATCGTACCTCGTATATTTATATATAGGTATGTACACCTTACGGTACATATGGGTATATAGGTACCTGCGTTGCGAAAGTTGGTCCGCACCGTTCGACGCTCGACCTATCAATTGCTATCAATTTTTACCTCGACGTTTCTACGCCGAGCTGCGCGATCATTTTAGGGACACTATCTTTTTTAGCCCTCTAGATTTATGATATATCGTATAACGTACACACACACATATACACATACGCGCGTATCTTAGTTTTTGTTTTTTTAAACAAAAAAAAAAAAAAAAAACAAAAAAGAGAAATGAAAAATTATTTCATAAATAATTTCTCGTTCAGAACGCAAGATTAACTTTTACACGTACGTACATTTTTAGGATTTGAAATTAGTCTGGATTTTTCGAGTATTCGAATAATGCAGCTTTTGAAAAAGCGCGGATTTTATAAGACGCGGTTTTTCCGACGTTGGTTCGGAAAAACTCGGAGAATTTTGAGATGATTTGAATTTCTACCGTCTCATCAAAGACCCGGAGTGTAGACGAAACTACTAAAAGGTTAATTGTGTCTGTTTTGTTTCTTTTCCGTTTCTTTTTCTCCTCCATTCCACAAAATAACTGCTCGATTTTAACAATGGAGATATCAGGTGTCACAGCAGCCGTGGGGAGTTTTCCAGTACAGGGACATACAATATGAACAGACGTATAGGGATACCTATTTACGTACACGTGTACAGGAGGTTTATAAATGGAGGATATTCATGTCCATCGTGTGTATAGTTCAGGTGTGGGAAGAATAAAAATAAAATGAAAATGGGAAAAAAGAAATGAATAAATGAATGAAAAAAGAAGAAAAAAAAAGGTGGTGCGGCGTGGTACATTTTTTAACGACGTTTTAACAGACTCGCGTATGGGACACTCCGAACAATCGATCAATGCCGACAATTTTAAACGAACGAAACGAACGAATTGAACGAACCTGAACGAGGGTTGTAGCGCGTGCATGCGGTGGGTAGTGAACATGCCCGACTATAAATGAAATTGAAAAAAATCACCCGTGTAGCTATATGTAATAAATACAATGCAGAGGCAGAACTCATAAATTCAAAGTTGTCGCCGCTCTCCGAACGTAGAGGGTCCTAGCCTACCCCGTAGGTATCGAAAAATATATATTTTATACTAGCGTATATGTGGCTACGCAGCGTATACCGAATATATGCCACCTCGATCCGCACGCGTTTAACGCATTATACGTTTCGGTACAAAAATTATTTTCTTTCACTTTCGATCTGTGTTGAATTTGATTTTTTTTTGTTCGATTGCAGTAAATATTTTTTTTCCGAAAATAAACATAGAAAAACTGTACGAATTCTCGATGATTAAATTTTGATACTTTTGAAAAAAATATTCGAGAAACAAAAAACGAATTTTTTAATTACGTTGAGTAGTGTATATAATGCATTTTCTCGCGTATATTCTACGTATACAGTGCGCGGGATTGTGCGAAGAGCTGTATTTGGCCACGTAGTGTGTGTTTGCCTGATTCCGGCAACCGGGAGAGTTGCTGCTCGTGTTTCAATGCTCCCGGAGTAAATTAATACACAATAGTTACGCAGCTCTGGCGTTTGCGAAACGTTTTTCATTCGTTCTTATTTTGATTTTAATTTATTTTCTATTTCCCCCCCGCCCCCCATGTTTTCAACGCTCCACAAAACCAACCGTTACTCTTAATGCTGTTGGTTCCGCGCACTAATTTCCAAATTTTCAAATCCCATATGGCGATATGCAAAAATCAACGTATTATTAGTTCTGCGCATTCACGCGCCGCAGCACCTATGACGCGTGCGGTTTCTGCGCCGTGGAACTTGCGCATGTCGTAGCAATCTCATCTCATAGTTCGTGGTTGAACCGGAGTCTTTTTATGCGCATAACCGAGTGGCCAGTATGCAGGAGGATTCCCTCTGTATATCGAAGGTTTTAGGTAGAAAAAATTGAAACCCGTCTCACAACCGCGCTTATATGCATCCCTCAATCCCCGGATGAATATTTGATAACGAAAGTTATGTCCCTACCAAGTTCAACCTCTCCCGAATATTATTCACCGGTCTCTCTAATACACACCTCGCACTACATACGTAACTATGTACGTCTATCTACATACACATATATACCTACATAGTCACGTATGTACAACCATTTGGACAAAAAAAAAAGAAGAAAAAGAAAAAAAGAATGGCCGGAACTTTTTTACACGTTTATTTTAGTCTCTCTTCCTTTTTTCTTTTTTTTTCCAAGTTCCATGTTTGTCATATAGATTATACCGAGCCCGCGGTATATATGTGGTGCAGTTACAAGATTAACCGGATGTCCGGTATTTTTGTTTCATTTTATTTATTCATGTCGTTTTTCTCTTTTTACCTTTTTTTCCTTTTTTCTATCTCCTGCAGCGGTTGGGAAAAAAGAAACTATCGAGTGTCCGGAGTGGTGATTATTTTTATGTATACGAAGCAGAGGTGTATAATGTATGAAAAATATTCACTGTTGTAGGTGAAAAAAGAAAATAGGGTGGGGGGGGGGGGGGAAGGACCGGAATGAGAGAGAATGGGCCTTGATACTTATGTCAGTGATTTGCACGTGACCAGGTTTTGCAACTAACTTCCGGTCTATCAGACCCCATGGCCGAACGGCGAGCTATAGGATCTTTTTTTTCACGTTTTCAAGAATCCAAAGGATCAAGGAGGAAGTGGAGAGGTAGGAAAACGAAGAAATCGCTTTATCGCGAGAATCGGTAGTGCGAGTGAAATTCGATGCTTTTATTTCGCGTTTATATATTTATTTTACCCTGCAACGCACACTCGACCCACCGACATCGTTCAATTCCATTCCATTCCGCGTTCGGCTATTCTCTTTCTTTATACAGTAAATATATATATTTCTTTTTCCCTCTCAGCTGTTTTCATTCGCCTTGATTTCTCTCCGCGTTTTCCTTCGATCATCCCCACCCCGCCCCTCTTTTGTTTCATTTATTTATTTTCAACGCCCCCTTGCCGTTTTACTTTTCATCGATCCCTCGAAATCCATCCACATCCCCATCCTCATCCCTACCCATTTTCTCTCAACTTACCTTTCGCTTATTGTACAGTTTGACTTTAGACTTACAAAGCTCTGCGGTTGATAGGGTTTACGATCTTTGCTCGATATTTGAAGCAATCCTCCCCCCCGAATTCACCCTCCATCGATACCTACCCCTAGTTATAACTCTATCTCTCTAGTTATTCCGTCGAGTATTTAACCCCAACCTCGTTTCTCCGACTTAACGGTGTTGCAACTCCACTAAAACCGTTCCTAACCAAACTCAACACCCCTGTTGATCCGACGCCCTCCCCTAAAACCCTCAGATTCAATACCGCGGTCATTCCGTTCAGAGTGTCAGATTAACCGTTATGAATCTCTCCAACCAGTTAGTTTACCCAACCGCCACAGCGAACGCCAACACCAAACCAAAACCAACCCCGGAGGACGCGGATGAAAAGCAACGAAGCTAAAGCAGATGGAAAAATGACGAATGCCGAGATATTGTCGAGACAAATACAAAATCGAGGGATGAAAAATGGCCAACGACGGGTTAGGAAATGAACGAAAGTGTTGAGAATTTTTTCCGGTTTCTCGTTCGCTGGAAAATAGGTATATAGTAACTGAAATCGTGGAGAAAAAAAATATATATGATCAACACACTTGGGAAAAAACCAAGATATTAAAATAGAAATTTTTGATTTTGTTAGTTTATTTTTTTTTTCATTCTAATTGGGTCAGATTTGGAAAATTTCTAGCGACGGTTGAATCCAAAATGGCGTTTGAAAATCGGTGAATTATTATGAAAAAAAAAAAAAATCTATCGAAGACTGAGAATGTGACCGAGGCGATGATTGCGATATTTTTTTTTTTCTTTAAATCTAATAAGAAAAGCGAACGGGACGCTCGGCCGATTAATTCGTTTTAGGGGTTGATTAGAGATTCCATCAAATATATGAGGGCAAAGGTCAGAGTATCGCGATTGATTTCAACGGGTATACAAAAAGTGATTTTTGGTAATATCCGCGGGCTATTCCATCCGCACGAAAATCTAAAAAAAAAGAAAAAAAAAAACAAAAAACAAAAGCGAGAGAGGAGAGGAAGGGGATGTTGACGAAATGTGAAGCAAAGCTTCATTAACGCCAGGCTTTTATTCATCTGACAAGCTACGCTGAAACTACATTATTCAATTACCGACAATAATATATATATGCGTCCGTTATGTTTTTTCACGATTATAAATTACGTTGATTTATTTATGTATAAATATATATACATATACATGTTTTTCGCATTTGCATCGATTCGTTCGTTCAATTTACCGTAAATTCTTATATTATACCTACGTGAAGTCGAACGACTTCGGATCTCGAATCTTTTCTTCCAAAATTAGCGATGCCGCAGTGTTCTGGGGGCGGGAGTGTGGGCGGTCGTACACAGAGGGGAGGGGTTTGCAAAAAAGCAAGTGTTAATAACAAGAGAAGATTAATTACCCAGCTACTTCGAGTTAACGCGAACCACATGATTAATCATAATTAACAACGTCGAGAGTAGCTGTTTTATGGGAGGGAGGGGGGGGGGGGGGGTAGAGGAAGGGGTCTTCAGTTTTTTCATGAAAATTACCAAGAACGAGAGCAGGTAAATAATCCTCCAACAAGCGCAACGGCGCTGCCCTCCGCGCCTTAGCCTCAGCCAGTTTTATTACATATATAATTTATATATTATATATATATATATATGTATATTTAATCATTGTTTGTTTGTTTTTTTTTTTTTTATCTTTTGTTTTTTTCTTCTTCTTATTTTCGCAAATTAAGAGATTGTAATAATGGCCCTAATGTTCCTTTACCGGCAGCAACTTGCAACGCCGAGCCAAAATTACTTTGCCACTTATAAGTATATATATACGTCATATAGCATATATACATACCTCATACTTATTACCTATCCCAACCAACCTACCCGTTATTTATTACTTCTTATTACCCCGCCGAACTTTTAACCGCACTACCGCTCCGCGGTTTTAACGAGATTATACTACTACGCGTCTTCTATCCTTTTTCTTTTTTTTTTTTCTTCTTCCTTTTTTTCCCCCATTTTTTCCCTACACTAATTTACCTAATCGTGACCTATATGTGCGTGTATACATTATATATATATACATATAAAATGGCTTCCGACTCCAAACGATTAATTTTATTTTTCATTTCCTAATAATATCCGTGTAACGCGCGGTATACGCGTAATTCTTTGACTTTGATTTTTTTTTTTTTTTTTTTTTTTTCAATCAATCCTCAAAATATGGAAGGAAGGAAGAAGTCGAAATATAAAAAGAAAAGGATATAGAAAGAAAGAAAAAAAAAGAAAAGGAAATAAAATGAGCGACTCCGCGACGACGTGTCGAAGAGAAGTCTTCGGGTTGGTTTGAGCAAGCGGTAATCCTAAGACGGTCTGAAAGGCGAAATGAGAAATACTTTTCCGAACCTGCAGCCAATCTCGCCCCACCCGAGCTTAAAGACTTCATGCACGTATACACATACATACTATAACGCCTTATACCTTATATACCACATCCGTTCGACGGATTAAGATTTTGTTAGAGTTTTTGGATACCTATACGCACGTTCATTGGTAATATATTGAGAATCGTTTTTTTCTTTCTTTTTTCCTGTTTGTTTTTTTGTTTGTTTGTTTTTTTTCTGGCTTCCACGATGCAGCTACGATTTTTATTCATTTTTTCTAAATCTGTGAAGTTATTTCGCGTGGCTAATGGTATAAGGTCGTATGCGTCAATATTATACGACCTTATACCGCGTGTAAAGGTAAAAGGGCGCATCCGTCATTTTTTTTTTAATTTTTTTTCTCCATGGTTGTAAACGCTCCAAAATTTTCTAAACGCGAAAATACATCGATGTAAGAAGAAAAAAAATCGCCTTTTCGTTCATTTTCAAAAAAAATCGAAGATAAAGGTAAAAGGTCGTATGCGAAATACGAACAATAAATCTTTGTCTTCGAATTTTTTATTTTCTAATGAACGAAAAGGCAAAATTTATTTTTTTACATGAACGAAGGGGAAATTTTTTTTTTTTTCTTCCAGACGTATCTTCGTATTTCACAAGTTTTTGGAGCGTTCGCGACTATGAAATAGAAAACATAAAAAATCGCGAACACGACCTTTTTACCTTTACTTTTTTTTATACGACCTTTTGCGACGAAAATCGCATTTTTGGCGCACACGACCTTGTACCATTAGCCACGGGATTTATTATGGTATGTATACAGTACGTGTATGATAAAAGAGAGATTTAACGAATGACCACGAAATAATTGTACCTACCATCTGAAAATTATATTCAAAGCGAATGAAATATCTCATTGGAACGGTTAAACCAGAATTCTCTACCCCTCGATAACCGGCAGCTATTTTGGAGGCTATTAAGGTGAATACACCCCTTAAAATCGGGGTTTCCGCTTAATTACGGACGGAGCGTTCTTAACCTTGTATATACGTATATACACGGATTATCTAGAGAAAGTGAGAAAATTTTTGGTTGCTAAAATTTTCCTCCGCCTATATTATCGGATCGCATTGTAGGTCGGTATAGAGTATAGACATTAATATAATTCGTTTCATTTCGCATCTCTTCGGTGTCGGGGTTATTTAGAGTATAAAAGGGGGCGGAAGAAGGGGGCTGGTTGGCTGGTTGGTTGGTTGGTTGGTAAAATCGGGGTGGGTGGGAGGATGGGGCATTCGCGGTGATACGAAGTGGCGTTTCTATTTAATTAGAATCGATTGGAAATGGAAATTGCTTTGGTTAAAGGCTGCGGGTTTATCGCCAAACGCGGTCAGTAGGTAGGTGCAGGAGAATAGCTTTGGAGGTACGTAGTACGTACGTATTACTACCTTATATACGTAGCGCCGACTATATACTTACATTTTGTGGCGGTGGTTCGGAAAAGCCTTCTCTAAACCGCCTGCACTCAAATCTAGGAAACTCGAATCTCAACCTTCTCTTATCCCCTTCATTTCATTCTTATCCTTCTTATTCCTTTTATATTTATTCATTCTTTCAATTTTATTTTTATTCATCCCCCACCCCCCGGCCCCGCACTTTTGCCCATCGGAAATTCATCGGAATACATTCTTCATCCCCGCCGCATTCTCGATTTCAAGTGATTTGGTTAAGAGACTTCTTTTCCCTTTATTTTATTTGTTTTTGTTTTTTTTTTTTTTTTGTTCATCTTCTCTTCTCAGTGCGCCGCAAGTGTTTGATCTCCTTTACAAGAGAGAGATGAGAATGAACGGATCCGGGAAATGCAGAAAAAACGAGAACGAAAATATACGAGAGAAAAAGTGTGAGTGTCAAACGAATGGCAGCCGGCGAAGATCGAACCTTGTTCGATAGATAAACTGAATTTGAGAAGGTACTTTACGCCCCGAGCTTATTTCCACCGACCAACTCTTACAATTCTAACATTTTAGCTGCGGGCTCTACTAGGTAAATCGTGTCGTTTCGTCTCGTCGTCTCGTTGCATTTGCCTTCATCGATATGATCCGCAACCCGCCCAACACCCGATAAGAGATGCGAATCGTACAGCGACAAACTGAGATCAAATAGGGGTGGTTATACCCCCTATATATTATATACCTCCTATCAGCCCCTTTCATACAAAATCTATTTTATACTTCATTTATTTTTATCAATTTATTTTCATACTTTCTCTCCTTTTTTCTTCTTTTTTTTTTAATTCACTTTTTTTTTGCGTAGCAATTTGATTCCCTTCATGCCGTATACAGGGTGGGTCACTTCAAGTGTCGATAAAGGGAGGGACTTCATGTGCACGTTATCCCCCTATATGAATAGCCTGGTTTTCGTAAGAATTTCGGTCAACCAAATTCTTCTAGTTTTTGATTGGTGAAAGGGGCGGGGCCTCGTGCCTATCAAGTCCTTCCCATTCTCGACACTTGGAGTGAACCACCTTGTATACGTACCGTGAATCTTACCCACCATACCTTATTGTGCAGTAAATACGATCGATTTTTCGTTACAGCTGATATACGTGGAGCGTAACATGTGAATAGAAAGATAATTGAAGAACAAAAATTGGATTCTTCTTGAAAGGAAGAAAAAAAAAACGACTCAACCCGAATTTCGACCCTGAGGAGCAGCTGGTATGTGAGTACCTGTATACCGTGGATATACGTAAAAAATGAAAAAAAAAAAAAAAACGAAAACTAATTTGGAATCTGTTTAATAAGCTTTCAAAATGCGGTGATGGTTTTTCGAAAGTTCATCGAGTGATGAGATGATGAAAATCAAAAGAAGCAACCCGAGCTTTTAATTATTTATCCCATCACTTGAAGTTTAACAACCCGCCATGCGGTTTTAATAGCTTGCTGTATAACGAAGAAGAAACGTAAGAGAGACGAAAAATCTGAAGAGGTAGAGAATGTATAAAGGATGCGAAATATAGGGTCGTGAAACGTCAGTTGATGTCAGGTACCTACGTGAAAAAAGTACCGGGTATAGTATCTGAATTTAAATTGCGATCGAGTTTAATTAAAATAATCGTTAGCGAGTAAAAAATGCATAGCTGTGTATGAAATAAATTATTTATAAACCAAAGAGAGACAGAGAGAGAAAGAGAGAGGGCGCGGGAAAAGAGCTTGCGAAGAGTAGAGGAGAGGGTGGCAAGGGGGGAGAAGGGGATATATATTTATTCTCCTAACGGGCGTACATTCTTTTGCATAATGAATTTTTATTCGATCTACCAACCGCCCGCCATCACCATCGCTGCATATAACCTAAAGAAATGGACGTATACACATTTATATTCAAACTGCAGTTTTTTTTGTTTTTTTTTTCCGATTTTTTCGTAAAATCTAATCCAAAGTCTCGATATAATTTTGTCATAAATAGTTTTTACGCCTACAACAATTTTGGAAATAATGAGCCACGAAAAAAAAAAAAATTTTGAAAAACACAGAAGAAAGAAATGAAAACTATTGAAGAAACATGCCGTTTGAATTCATCCACAAAAAAAAAGCTTTCAACGTTGGAGCTTTTTTGTTGACGGTCGCTAAAAGCTGAAGCTTGCTTTTCCTACCGCCGGTAGAATGTGGAAGATTTTTGTTACCGTGAATAAAATCGAAGTCGAAAGCTTTTTTCGTCGATTCCTTAGCCGCCGCAGGTGTTGTTATCGGTTGTTGACCGATGTATTATCTGTAGTAAAAGTTCTTCGCTTCATAAGCTACGGGAGATAAATTCACTCGCGGTGGTTAAACGCGTCGAAAATCGATCCCGGTCCAGAGTCCCGACCGTCGGTATCTACCGGAAAGCTCCGAAAGCTCTGAACTTATAAAGTCGCGGAGTAATTCGACGGATTCGAAATATGAAGTGAGGAATTCTTTTCATATTTTATTTTTGGATGATAAAAATTGAGTATGTGAAATATCGATCACCATTTTTTTTTTTTGTCATTTTCAAATCGATCTCAATTGTGATATTTTTTTTTATTTCATGAGATGATCGCGGGCGAATCAGATGAGATGGTAACTTTTTCATTCGATTTATAACATCGGGAAATGGACAACCGCCGATGTAATAATCTTTGCAAAAGAGAGAAGGTTTCGCTCGCGGCCTTAGATTATTCGAGATGACGGTTTGTTGATTAATTAAATTTCAGCTTTTGGGTAATCAAACATCAACATCGTGGCGTACGTACACTACGGGTAGTCTTCTCCCCTTCGTACTGATTGAGTTTTGAAACGTCAACAAATTTTCCTGTTTTCAATGAAAACATCCACAACTCAAATTGGCGGTCAATTGATGAATTCATTAAAAAAAAATTCACGCAAATTCTCGTACCCGCGTATATAGGTATAGACGGGCATGATAACTAAAATATATTCAACAAATCCCCCGGCTCGGAGCAATCACTCCTATATTTTTTGGTTTCCTTTTTTTTTTTTCTTTTTTTTATCCCTCTTTTGAAGCCCTCCACAGGATTATCTTTTATACGTATGACATAATGGGAAAAATTGGCATATATTGCAATACGAAAATTTCTTTGACATTATTTTCATTCAAAGGTAGACCGATAATTATGTTTTTAACAAGAATAATACGACGACGACGAATTAATATTTCCATTAGATATGATATGTAAATTCGAACCGCTGCAATGAATATTTATTTATTTTGTTGCGAGTTTCGTTAAGTTGCGAGTTACATGTCGGTGCATATAGTGTGGGTGAAATGAACATAACGCCACTCCGGTGTGCCCGGCGGCAATAAATCACAATCCTATATACTACCGCATCTAGTGAGTGACGGAGCGACGACACGTCCCCATCGCTTCGGGCATTAACAAAACAAAACTAAACTAAACTTCGCTAACGAGAGAATGTTTTCGAGACATGTATAGTATATACGCCGTAATAACTTCTCCCCTCTTACGATTCTAATACACCTTTTACATTTTGCATCTTCCCCTTTTCCCCTTCCACTTTCCCTCCTTATTCACGTTTACACCTTTCAAGTTAAAACTCTCATCTCATTTCGTCTTCATTCACATCTTACGTCCCCACTTCTCTCTCACTTAAAACTTATCTTATAATACGCGCCTTGCTGGTAATCAAATTTATATCCAACAAAGTTCATCCCACGTTATTTTGACCCCAACACCACGCAAATGTGCAGAACTCGCGTTCGATCTGTACGTACGTACGCGCTTAACGTACGCCCGGTTAGGTTGATCCTGAACCGTTTCGCGGTCAAGCGCACGTTTGGACAACTTTTTCGTGTAGCTGAACCGGCTACGAAAAATTGTCCAATAGAGCTCAGCCGCGAAGCGATTCACAATCAACCAAACCGGGTGCACACCCGGTGAGATTGATCCTGAACCGTTTCGCGGTCAAGCGCGCGTTTGGACAACTTTTTCGTGTGGCTGAACCGGTTACGAAAAATTATTCAATTGCTTCGCGGCCAAGCGCGCGTTTGGACAACTTTTTCGTGTAGCTGGGCGGGCTACGAAAAATTGTCCAAGCGAGCTTGGCCGCTAAGCGATTCAGAATCAACCTAACCGGGCGTACATCTGCATTCATCTTTTATTCTTCAAGGGTCGCATACCCGATTTTTTTATCCCGCGTATTTCCATGAAAAAAATCTAAAATAAATCAAAACTTTTGCGCGGCAAACCCCTGTTTTGTTTTTGTAATACCTTATATTCATTTGTTCAGTCTTGTATTATTTTGTTGTTGTTGTTTTTTGTTGTTGTTTTTTCTTCATTTTGATTGAGCTTTTCACGTTTGTTCGCGTAAATCTATTAACTCGTAACAAAGTTTGGCGCGTTCAAATTCACACCCTATCTCGCCGTTTTATGAATATATGTATATAAGCCTGTTTATTATTTGCAAACAGGGTTTTCAGCTCATCTCATATTTCATTTCATGCTTATAGGTATACGTACGTATATAGGAACGGAAAACGGGTGAAAGTTGGCGTGAAATCTACGCCGGGACTGCCGTTTTAACGTTGGAGAATTTGATTTCCAGTCGCATTACCTTTTATTTCATTCCCGTGTAACTGATCCTGGCAATCTCGTATCTCTTTGCGACCAATTCATCTCTCTAACTCGATACAGGATTTCCACTACGCTCTTTGTAACGCTCGTACAGTATATACATATATATTTATTTTTTTTCCCCTTCCAACTTTGTACCTGAAAACAGCGTCATGTAATTTGAGCGATTCAATTTCTTTCGTACATACATTTGCACTTCATTTTGTTAGTTTTATTATTTATTCACTCGTCCCAATCTTTCCTCATCTTATTTTCATTTTATTTCATTTTATTCCTCGATATCGGAATTTTCTCGCTCACAGAGGCATGTATATTATTCGACTCCGCGTCAAGCTTTTTGTCCAAATTTTCGAATTTTCACGTGTCCAGGAAAAAAGAGGACGTTACGGGGGTTACGAGGTATGTACACCCGGCAAGATTGACTCCGATGTCAAAGTCCTTCAGTTTTTTATAGAAAAATGAGTCGGAATCAATGTCATCGAGTGTACATATCCGTATGCGGAATGACCGTACTAATCGTTTCTTATCATCGTCGTTACATTACGCCTATTCTCGAACGCTTCGCGGCTCGACTCCAACGCGAATTATCATCATCACTGAATTTTCTATTCGAAATACCACAGCAAACCCTGCAGGTAAAATAACAACATTATAGTTTCGCATCTCCTTACATTTATTGTAATTTGCTAATCAATGTCCAACATCTCCTTATACGAGTATCCACCATCTATTAGATGGAACAAAAACTAAAATAAAAATAATTTCAATTGACTCTCTATTAAAAATATGACTCAGATCATTCCCGTTCGATATATAAGTATCTATGATGGTACGTAACATGGATGAGAAAAAAAAAAAAAAAAAATTCAATCAAGAAGAAAAAAAAATTCTAGCTAATTATAACGAGCTCGTTTAATGAAAGACAAATAATAATAATAATAATAATGATAATAATAATAAATCCGCAGCGGTGTTGAGGATTCAACCTTGTTCTACGCGATTTGCTGATTTTTTTTTCTTCCGCTTCTTTTGCTTCTCCACGCGTTCATATAGTTCATGTCTTTCATGTCCTCATCGTGTATGGTTATAGGATCATAAACAATTGTCACGTAGGCAATATAATCAGGTGTAATTCAACTATGTGTCGTATTGTACGTACATAACTCTGCACAGGTATGTACATTGTACATACTTATGTAAATATGTATAAATCGTGTAGGCAAGTTGTTTGTTTTTTTTTTTTTCTCTTTTAATTTATTTATTTCAGAATACGTGTCAAACTTTAGCACCGTTTTAATGTGATATAACGATTTGTACGTGATTGTGTGTGTGTAGGGAAATGACGGGTGTCACTCCAGTGGAATGAATATACATATATATATACATATATATGTTTATATACATGCGTAAGGTTTTGAAATTAAATCGTAAGTATATAGAAGTGGGAATTAAACGTTCGTATCATTTCGTGTTTATAGGTGGGATTTGTATGCATACATACAGAGTAATAGGGTAATTGATTCTACTTATATTATATTCCAATTGTTATCTCGGCGATTTACGGTAGGAACGTTCGGCTGTTTTCGTGGTGGCGGGTTCCTCTTCAATCCGCGTGGTTATAAGCCGCGCATTCGTCCTCAGTTTACGGCGCAACATCGTGAAACTCGCTGGCTAACTCAAGACGCGCGAGCTTTTATTTCAATCGAGTACGTCAAACCTCAGATACCAGTAGTTGTTGTTCCAGAAGGTAGAAAATTAAAGATAAAATTCACATTCAAATCGTCGATATTGAAAAACAAATAACAAAAATCCAATCGATAAAACAACCACATTACCATACAGTCTTTCTTTCAATTTGTCCTTTTAATTTTCACTCGTTTTTAAATTTTTCTCTTTCCTTTTTCTTTTTTTTTTTCTTTCTCTTCTCTTTTCGAACAATCGCATTCGATTTCGGACGTCATTTGGTACAGTTGAGAATTTTTTTTCTCTTGATTGGTTAAAATCGTAATGACAATTAATTTTGGAGGGGGAAGGGGAAAAATCGCGTTGCGGTGCAGATTGTAAAGAAATTTCTTTTTTCATCTTCTGAAAATTCATATACCTGTAGATTTCATAACGTTGACGAGATCAAGTTGACGATACAATACCGTACATTCTGCAGCGAAAAATTAAGGGCAAAAAAATTTTCAATTCAAATTCAACGAGCTAATCAACTCTTATTGAAATAAACGAATCTTGGAAACGACGTCTTGACGTAATACGAGCCGGGTAGAAAAAAAAAAGGCACAAAAGTTTCGTTTCATTTCATTTCATTTTATTTCCGTTTCATCTTTTCTGATCGTCGTCTGTAAACCTTGTAAATTAACCGCAATCGTCAACTGTGTGCGTAAAGAAGAAAGAGTAAATTTAAAAAACAAAAAAAAAAAATAAAAAAAAAACTGCAGATTAATATATTCTTAGTCATTATATCATCACCGCACGATGACGATTCTAATTAATTCAAATAATGATACAATTATTGCGTTACAAAAAAAAAAAAACAACATCATTAATAATAAAAAAAATAAATCAATTAATTAGGTAAAATGAATATCGTCAATTTTATTCTTGGCAAAGAAAATTATTTCAAATTGTGAAATCTTATAACATATATATAGATTGGTGCGCGTGTGTTTTATCCCAAGATATTTTTTTCGCCCCCGCCCCGCTACTATATATATATATATATATATAAATATTTATATGTATACATGTCCATATATATAGAAACGGGAGGGAGGCTGCTGCAGTTATATATGATGGAGGGTGAGAAGAAAATTAAAATTGAAATTAAAATTAAAATTAAAATTAAATATACAATAATAATAATAATAATAATAATAATAATAATAATAATAATAATAATAATAATAATAATAATAATAATAATAATACTAATAATAATAATAATAATAATAAGAGGAAGAAGAACTGATGCACGAATGAGAACTATATCATTTATTTATTTTTCTTTAATTTTTTAATTTTTTAATTTTTTACTCAAACTTATTAAAATTATAATTGCGAAAACTGGTTCGAAAAAAACGAAAAAGAAAAAAAAAAAACGACTCAACTCTTATATACTATATTATACGTTTTTGCAGCAGCTGCCGTAAAAGCTCCATATACTATACATATATACCCCACTATCGCTATACATATACATACTATTATACGCTGTATTTCTGGTACGTGACTCGAACGTCTGGAATAATTTTTTTAGTTTTTTTTTTCAGTCTTATTTTTTCACAACAAGTGAAATTCTTTCACAAATTTCTTATAAGTGTAATCGCGATTTGATTAATTTATTTATCCCGTCACTTGAGCAAATTCTCTAGATTATAGTCTTCTACCATATCTATATATAATATGAACTCAATTGAGTTTATCGAGACTTGAGGAACTTTCATTATTATTATTATTATTATTATTATTATTATTATTATTGTCATTATATAAATGAATGAAAAAGAGAACGAAATAATTAAATGACTCGGAGAGATCCGAAAATAATTATTTATAGAAATGACGATGCGTTTGAATTAAAATAGTGATCAATTAAATCGATTGATGATGATATCGAGAATTAACTGTGCAGACCGCGCTCAATGCCCATATTGATCGATGATTGAGAACGATGGACCAAATAAATTTGGTGATAAAAATTGAAAAAAGAAAATCAAAAATGACAATAGAACTATAGTTTCGTTATTCCTATGTTTGCTGTATATTGATGTGGCGGAAGATGAATTAAGGAAATGATAAGAGATGAAGTTTGATATGGATATTTGAATCCGTGGGAATCTGTAGTATAAAAAAAAACATAAAGAGACGCGGATAAAAATTTCCAATCGTCAAGATGACCACGGATTTGGTACCGACGCTGCAAACCAACGTTACGAATGCGACGATAAAATTCGATTTCGCAGATTACGACGTCGATGAGTCTCTCACTAATTTCAAATGGAGAGAATTGGCTCCAGCTCTTGCTGTCTACAGTTTTACTTTCTGCCTCGGTTTAGCTGGTGAGTATATTATTGAATCCTTCTTTTTTTTTTTTTTACAATTTTTTTCAACAGAAATTTTCGCATCGAACAAAATCCGTTAATCCCAAAAGATATTTTTGCATGCGTGAATAACGTTTTAAAAAAAAAAAAATCTCATTTTTCAATTTTATAAAATTGAATTTGGTTGAAATTATTTTGTACGACAACATCGAATGAATCCATCGAAACCGCAGATCGTCGATGAAATTGAAAATAGGTACCATCAAATATCGGAGTTGACGCGTGAATTTTTTTTTTGTTTTTTTTTTTATTTTTTATTTTTTTCAACGCGATTATGTCAGAGCCATTTCATAATAATTATTCACAAAGTTCGTTCGCAAAGTCATCTTGAAAAGTAAAAAATTTGAATAAAAATTTGACACTTCACACGTATAAGGTATGGTACTATGTGAGTAGGTACAGCGGTAAAAAAGAGAGAGAGAGATAAAAAGAGGGAAGATGAGAAAAAAAAATTAAAAAAAAACTTAATACCACCAGCAGTAGCAGCTGCTTGTTCAATTTTAACATCTGCTTTGCTGCTGTGGCTGCTATGGTTTGTTTTACTAGAAAAAGTAATAAAGAAATGAGAGAAAAGTCCCATATATATATAACGCGATAGATACTGTACAGGTATAAGAAATCGCCTATAGTACGTTAACCACGAGGACTTGTGAGAAAAGAGTTTTCGATTTTTCTATTCCGATAAATAGAGCAGAGGGCGATATATGGCAGAAAAATATTAGAAAATCACAAGTTCCGTGTAAGTCTCACGTACCATCCGATACAGCTTCCGCGCGGGCATATAACGTGGTAAAGTATAAAAGACGATAAACTGTCTTCGGCACACGTATAGCTGTGGGGAAAACGATGCTGCAGGTGCTCCATGGGAATCACGTGAGCTAGTGGAGAAGAAAATCTTTTCTAAAAAGTTCAACAGACCGCGCGCTGATCACGAAGTAGCTACGTTAAAAGACGGGAAAAAAGGAAACGTGAAAAGTTCTGCAAGCGCGAGCGCTCTATGCGGAATTCTGAATGAACGTCGAACCGCAACCGCGCACGACGTTCGTTTTAGAGACTTAAAACGTTCTTACCTAAGAGTCTCGACCTTTTATATGTAACTTCAACCTTCTTTCACGAATAGTTTGTTCTACCCCGTACACGGTCACGATCATTAGCCATCTAACTATTTAAAAAAAAGAAAAAGGACCTACGAAACTATCCGCATCCGGTGCAGCAGTGCGGATCAACGGGGGCGTGGCTCGCGGATAGTTAAAAAGAAAAATTATTAATTACCCGCCGAGTTTTCTTTGATCGCGTATTATTTATATATAAATATAATCTCGTAATCTCGTTTTATTTAGTCGAGAGATTTTTTTTTTGTTATATTTGTTAGAAAAATCTTTGCGATGATTAGAAATTCAGAGATTAAAGACACATGATATTTAATTAAGAAAAAAAAATTGATCACAAAAATAGAAAGAGCCCTCGCGAAAAAATACCATTGAAAAATTGTATTGTAATAATTATTATGGCAACAAAAAAAAAGGGTGTGGCTGATGGAATGTCTAGAGCTGCAGATGTTATTATAGCACCTTTATAACGTTGACGTTTAATATCGTAACTGAATCGAGCATTTCGAAAAGTGCGCGTCTAACTAACTTACATTACATCGCTAATTTTACTAAGGCCCTGAGTAAGGACGTCGCGTTAATTGTCATTTTATTCATCTCCCTGTACATCACAGTATTTTACAGGAACAAAAAAACCAAAATCAAATTAAGATGAGAAAAAAAGAATGCAGTTTTCGTTCGGTTTAACCGAAACGTGAGCGAGATTCTGTTTAGAAAAAAATCTTGTCGAGCCCAGCGCAGATATTTGTAAGAAAAAAAAATGAAAAGAAAAAACTTTGATTTTGGCTTAACGAAATTAAAAATCACGTGCTCGTAAGCAACCGCTGAAATATAGCGAAATATGATAAATAAGTGCATGGAAACTCGGTGATTTAATTCATTTGGTTTTTCTTTTTGATTTTTCATTCACGTATACCGCGTTTCCGAGCTGGAAATTGGGGACCCTCGGGGTGAGTAGCAGGTTGAACTATATTAGGCTCGGTAAAAACTCACGCAGTTATTTACTTTTATCTCGTCATCGCAGGTAATTCAACATAAACTTTGGAGGAGCTCAACGCAAGTGGGTACATATATGGGGATTTGATTTAGACCTGTGTACCTTTTGAAAATCGAATTATAATTTTACTCGAAATCCCGAACACGACGAGGCATAACTTTACACACATATATATAACCTACACCCCTCGTCAAGTTTGCGCTGTGCACGTAAAGTACTCCATTTATATCGTCCGTATCGTCTTAACATTATGATTATAAAAAAACATTGGTATATTAGGGTGGCCCAAATAAAACGACTATTTTTTTGTTTTTGCGTCTCTTACAATAATATTTTAGTTTATCTTGTTTTAAGTACCCCCTCCAAAGATCAGCTCGAAAGAAAAATTTTCTAGAGGTCGCTCAAGATTTTCAAAAACTTTCAAAATCGTGAAAATTTTTTTTTTTTATACATTGGTTTTTTTCTCGTCATTCTATCATATTCAAGGTTGAGAATTATGGAGATTCTGAAAATCTCAAGTCGATATTTTGATTTCTCAAAGTCGCTCCAAACGTTTTTGACTTTTCAGCCTGAGTATTAACGAAAATTTAATGGAAAAAATTGTTTTTAGAAATTTTTGAAGCATCTCGTGCTTCGATTCCATTCTTTAGCACGTCAACTTCAAGGAAAAAAATTGAAAGTTCGTTTATATTTGGATTTATAGGTCGCTCGAAAACGTTGTAATAAGTGCTTTACTGTGAACGTTAAAAAAATTTGGAGCGACTTTGAGAAATCAAAATATTGACTTGAGATTTTCAGAATCTCCATGATTCTCCACCTTGAATATGATAGAATGACGAGAAAAAAATAAAAAAAAAATCGATTTTTCACGATTTTGAAAATTTTTGAAAATCTTGAGCGACCTCTAAAAAATTTTCTTCTGAGCTGCTCTTTGGAGGGGGCTTTCAAAACATGAAAAACTAATTTAAAAAAAAAATAGTAGTTTTTTTTGGGCCACATATTTTGTAAGTAAAATTTATTGCCAAACCGAAAAAAAACTTTTTCTCTTTCTTTTGCTTTTATTCAATGAAACTAACTCTCGCTAGATTTTGAGAAAATATAACGTCAACTGTACAAATGTAAAAAAAATGTTTAATTTAGGCATATGTATGGAAGACGTTCATAGAAAAATAAAACCACTTGTAACATACGTTGCGTAATTAACGGTATAATATAATAACACCCTGGTCATTATTATTTTTATTATAGATGAATATTGAATTTTTTAATTAACACCAATTAGCCTTTGGCGAGATGGTTTGCGTGCATCTGTAACTTCGTATGAAAATCTTTGTGTCCGTAAGATATTCATACGCATATTATATCTATGGGACGTTCCCATAAATATGGTAAAAAAATTTTTTGACGGAATGATAAATTTCGGTAAAATAAAAAAAGACTCCGTATTTGTTTATTCATTTGTTTAATTTATTTATACGCCTGTACCTACCATAATATGTAGATTCTGACACGGTTAAAATTAATGAAAAACAAAAAATTGAAAGAATTAATAAAAAACGTAAGCGACGCGTCTCTATCCCCATGTATATAATTTGTGCATATATTTTGTTCGGCAAAAAACTGGGTGCTCCTCTATTCGATTTACGTTATATTCCCTGAACCTGAAACCTGCACCCGCCTACATTTAAACCTATACACACAGTATGTGGTGTGCTCGACGAATTCACGTATATCGCGGTTGCAGGATGTCGAGTTTGAGGTCGAAGAAAATCTCACTGCAAAGTTGTTAATTAAAAGAGACGCACAGTTCGTACGAAAACCACATATATGTACAGTACATAGGTTTACGGCTGCGTATAACAACTTTATATATTAACCATAGAAAACACTTTCTCATGAATAGAAGAAAAATAAATTAATGGATCAAATAAAATTCAAATGAAAAAAAGCCAAAAATTGACATGAAAAAAATTTACCATCAATATTCTGTATCATGAGTGTTATTTTTTTGGTTTCTTTTCACGTAACGATATACTTCGAGATTCTGTTCACATTTTGAAACTTTTCTGAAATTCTTTATTTTTCATTTACAGGAAATTTGCTGATAATCGCCTCCACCTTATGTCCTCGTTTGAGACCGCTGCCTTCGACACCAACGAACGTATTTCTTGGCGGTTTGGCGACTGCAGATCTACTGCTAATCATATTCTGCATACCTGTTAAGGTGAGAAAATTTAATTAATTTTATGATTCTTGAGAGAAAAAAAAAAATAAATAAAATCCCGATCTGCGTTACGTAGTTCTAAATATGATAACCTTACTGGCGTCCTTCCTCGCCACGGGACGATCGGCTGGATTCAACGAGATAACCCGATAATCTCGAAATATCTTGGGGTCTAAATTTAACGGGAATATTATACAAAATCTGATGTACAGATCCCCCAATAGGTGCGGCCCGGTCGGGGTGATTTGGGTATTTCCGAGGCTATGTGCGATGTAATATTGCGGAGCGAGTCGCGCGTATTTTCCGTTGAGTATCTTCACCTCTGCTCATATAGACGATAACGGTCGTCGTACACGCGTTCCACGTTTATCCGTTCTTCAGTTTCTCTACTCCACATTGTTTGCAGGTTAATGACAGGTAATCATCACCCGCAATAATTCAGACAAAAGCAACCCGTGAGTCAAGAATTTCAACGGTTTTATCCACTACCCACTATACGAACTCTAAATTTTCTCTCTCTCCCCAGATTTATTCGTTATAAATTTTTTTTTTTTTTTTTTACCATGCATATGTGGTCCGATTTTTTACTATCGACGTATGATTTGACGGTAACATGCAAAGACGTCGCAACCTACAAAAAAAATGTTTTTTGTTTTTTTCTTCAAACAATTACGCGATAAAAATGTATCAATTGCTCGATAATTTTTTCGAAAATGTCGGTTAGGACGTTGTTGCTTGTCACCGTCTAATCGAGATTTGATTTACGGTTTTTTATGTGATATGAATTTTTTTGAATAACGTTTTCGTCGGCTCGTCGATTATTAAATATTCATTATTTACGCAACACAAATAAAAATTGATATCATTTTATAAGATTTCGCGCATTGTCCGCGCGTTTAGGCAACAACTACCGTATCAGATATACTGTAGTTTCAAAGAAACAGCATTTCATTTCGGAACTAGACTCTACCATATGCACCACGTACGGGATATATAGATATACGTATAGTTACAATTATAGAACTTGGCACAAATTTTATACTTTATTTTCATTCAAAGTCAACTAGACTACTAGCTACTATATACGCTCTCCCGTGTGTCGTCTCAAGATAATATAAAAAACCGAGCTAGGAAAAGCTCGGAAAGCTCGTCGGTAAAACGGCGCGACGTTCACCTCATTACGAATAACTTTACATTCCAACCAGTCGAATAAAAAAGGCAAGAAAAAGAAAAAAAATTCTGATGAAAAAGGAGAAAGCCGATGTAACAAAAGTTGATAATCTCTTCTAGACACATACCTACATACATTCCCGTACATTCGTTATACGCTCCCTTTTGAATTTAAATTCATCTGGTTTCGTTCTGATCCACCGCATGTTAATTTTTCGTACTTTAACATTAATTAGCAGTTATATACGGCGAGAGGTGAGAAAATTAATCGAATTCTTTTTGTAAAAAAAAAAAACAAGAATATATTTTCAGAAATACAAAAAAGAAAATCTCAATTCCTACTCATGGAATTTTCAAATATTTGGTGTATTTGTTGAAATTCGATGGATTTTGAGATTCCATTTTCCGCTCTACACTTCAGGAACGCTCCTTATCGTTCTGAAAAATTCTAAGAAATAATTAGACATCAACAATGATTCTCATACGATGATATGACCACAGAGTTTTAAAGATGATATAATATTTCGTAGACGTAAGACGCGCTGTAATGAAAATTGCGGGTGCTTCAAACTGACGAGAATAATATCGAGCAGTTGAGACACGTAGAATGATTGAATGATTGGTCACACTTTACAGTGACAACAGTAGATGCTGATACACTATGCATTATATACTGCATATTACATTAATATATCGTACATCGTAGCTAGCTTGGGTCATCGCAACCGACTTATACAGGGTGGGTTTTTCCGAATTTCGCGCTCGACCTCCTCATTCATTTAGCGCATGTTCGTTCTTCAAATTTTTCTCGTGGGCAGCGCGTTGAAACTGGGCAAGAAAACCAAACGAGGCTCCCCCCTTTCTCGGAGTTCGGAATGACTCACCCTATACATTTTAATGCCGCTCCTCGTTTCGATGTATTTTATTCAAAAATCTATGCATTCGTGGGAAGAATATAAAAATAGGCGGGGATTCCCCTCCGCGAATTTTTTATATAATAATTAAAAAGTAAAAAGAACAAAGAAAATTGGAAAAAAACCGTAGGACAAGTTTTGTTTTTTTGAACATTATTATTATACTCTATAATAATAATGATAATAATTTCCTGCGCGTTTCTAGAAAATGACATGAAATTTTATAATGTATAAAATATATTATGATAATTATTATTATACTTTGATAAATGATTTAATCCCGTGACACTGCAATTAGCTCTTTTCCCTATCTTGTGTATCTTTCTGAGATTAAATTTCTTCAGTTTTTTTCTTTCAATTTTTCTTTTTTTTTTCTTTTCTTTTTCTTCTAATTCGTCGTTTTCATTTCCATCCTTTTCTCTAACTTTTCTTTTCAATTATATCTTGTGACAACGACCTATACCTATATATACCTACAATATCCAGCAGAGCAAAGTAATTAGTGCGCATACATTTGTTCTTTATTATGAAATATGTAATAAATCTGATGTGTACCGAGAGTTTTGCTTTTGTCTTTTTTCCTTTTCTTTTCTTTTCAATTCTTTTCTCTATACAAAGATCACGAATAGCAAAAGAAGAAAAAAAAAACAAACAAACAAAAACAAAATGTAGAACATTTTTCCAAATCCGATTGACGAGAGAAATAACTAAAATTTAACTAGAATAAAAAGAAAGAAAATAAAAAGTGGAGAATGAAAAATTGTGCACTAAATAATAAAGTTTCTTTAGTGCGTATAAATATTGTACACGCTGTGTAATCCATAATGCAGGTATTTTACGGGAAAAACTTTCTTTTACTTCTTCTCCGTGTTCATATTTTCTTTTTATACTATTTTTTTAAATTTTTTGTCTCGTCCTTCGAAATTTGTATTTATAGTTCTCAGTATACTTATAATAATACTTGTGCAGTTATTGTTATCCTTATTATTATTAATACTATTTGTTTTTTTATACGCTCACGACAGGATTCAGAACACTGCAGATCGCGGGATTTGATGAGTAGGAATATTTATTGTGCACAATCGCGGGGTGTTTCCCTTGAGATAGATGTATCGATTTGTTACAGTCTTCGTCGTGGTATAGTCCGCATATACCGCATACAGACGTACGTAAGTCGCGCGTGATCTATTGTGATTTATACCGATCCAGATATGGCACCTGTGGCTTTTATTGTTTATCGGTACTCTGCCCCCCCCCCCCCCCCCCCCCATGGCCCCGGCTGCCTGCCCTGTGTTTGCCAAATAGTAATATATAAATGAGAAATATACAGGTATGTGCAGATGTGGATTTTCAAATTTTCTTTTTGTCCTTTCTTTTTTTTTTTGTATTTCTATCGCGAGGGGTGGAAAAGAAAAAAAATATACGATTGTAATAATTATTACTAGAGTTTTGGTAAACACAGTAGGGTGGTCGTTAAAAATTGCCCCAAAAAAACCTTCCTTTCGATGAAAAAATACGGGAGATTTTTTTTTTTTAAACAAAAGTAAGTATTTTTTTTTTATAAAATCGCAGTTTTTTTTGGAAGTACCTCGTAAAGTATACGGATTTTAGAAAAAGTTATCAGACCAATTTTGTCGGGGATTCGATTTTCTAAATTTTTTTATATTCCAGAAAAAATAACGTATGTAGGTCTTAAAATGTTGACTATATGGAGTTAATGAATCTATCATTGAGAATATATCCATCAATATGAATTTTATGAAGAAAATGCAAAGTATCTTTTTTGTAGAAAATTGAATTCCCTACAAAATTGGTGTCATAACTTTTTCTCAAATCCGTATACTTTACGAGATACTTACAAAAACTGCGATTTCATCAAAAAACGAACTTATTGTTAGATCGTTTTGAGGCACGTGTTATTTTTGTTTAAAGAAAAAAAAAAAAAAAAAACAATTCTTTCGTATGTTTTCATCGAAAGGAAGGTTTTTTTGGGGCGTCGGAAAAATTTCATTTTTAACGACCACTCTTATACACAGGGTAAAATAATCTATGGGATTTTTTATTTATTGTAGAGAAAATATATTCGATGGATGTAAAAATGATCAGATGGAGATCCTGAAAATATGACAATAACAAAAGACGCAAGAAATGATAAGAAAAGACCCAGATATAAGCCAACTTTCGGTACACGATCGATTATTGAGTAAGAATTCCAATCGAAAATACATGTACATTGTACAGCTATGAAATATCCGGAATGAAAGAAAGATTCGCGAATAAAAGGGTTGAGAGGGTGGGGCAGAGGATTACGGATTGCATTTACCGCTGTTCCTGATATGCTGCGATTTAATCTATCGGAGAAATGAAAAAGATAGAAGAGGAGAAAATAAAATGAAAATGAAAATGAAAAGAAACAAAAGATGATGTACGTAAGAAAACCTCGAGGGGGAAAAAAAGGAAGAGAACGAAGATGATTCTAGAACGGTTGTGGGGCTTCTTCGCAGTAGATTTTTACATAAGCCAGTCGCATAAGACTCGTTGGCAGCTGATATGTGGCCAATTAATGAGCTATTATGTAAAATCAAAGACTGTAGGCGGTGGTGCAAACCCAGCGAATTTCACGGGTAATTGCTTTTACGACAGAGTCTAATAAATCCAATGGGATTGAAATTCGACGTAAATGGATTTTTACCGTAAAGTTATGCACGGTGGAGAATAGGAGTTTAAAAATAATTCTTTACCCCCTTGTTTCTCCCCCTTGAATATAAACAAATATTTTCACCATTGATCGTCATTACATATACTGCAGGTATATATTTTATGTGTATTACATAGGTAAATATAGCCACCTCCATCTCCCTGTCGATGCTGTGTCGGGACCCCGCGTGCGAATCGATTACACCCAACCCGATAGGTATTAATTACAAGAATCCACCGCCGCATTCATTTGCCAACATGAAACCCCATTTATAATTTTGTATGCTGATACGGAAACCAAGACCCTAAACTTTCGCGTTTTATATCGCCTATGTCTCCACATTTTTTCTGCACGCCTAATATACCGCGCAGATATACTGCAGGGACATCATCGCGCGTTAGGATATATAATTCTCGTCGTAGACAACGAGCAATTAGAATTCGAGCATGCAAAGCGAAATTGTTGGGTGGATTTTTCAAGGACTCTTATTATATCTCAAGTGTCACAAACTACCGCCATGCACACAGTTAAAAAATAGAACACACATACCTTTATAGGTATACGTTACGTTATACCTGCTACAGTTTCGTCACGCGGTGATTAAAATTTCTATACAGGATACGCTACTCTCTGATCAACGTGCATTTTGCAATAAGCAAGCGATCGATCACATCGCGGAAGTGTGCTCTATTTATTTTTATTTTTTGTAATTTTTTTTTTTCAAATTCTACCCGGAACTATATATTTTTTCCTTGGTCAGGATATTGGATTATTTTCATCAACTTCAAAATCTCATGTCCGGTAATCATACTACGCTTCTATTTTTTTATTTATCTTTCAAATTTTATCATCCAATCTATAAATCATAATTTTTTTTGTCGAAAAACCTGATTATATAATATCGATTTGCGATCACGTACATACCTATGTACAGAGAGTTTTCCTGCATACTGGTCAGTCGTTATGCGCATGCGCCGCGAGTTCGTGTCCGCGAGTACCGCGTGAAGTACGCTGACCTGCCGTCGGTAACCTGATTTGGGTTCCGCGCCATTTTGTTCGCACGTTCATGACGCATGCGTATAACGAGTGGCCGTTACAGGAGGACTCCTTGTAGATGTAAAAAGTTTTGCACAGTGATCTGGTTTTGTATACATAGGTATACCTTATACCGATAGAATTTGGATGCGCCCACGGGAATCGGAAATGTTATTACGTTAAATTTCCAAACGAGTTAAGGGGGATTCAGTTTGGAAAGGTCAATCCGAGTGAAGAAGCGGGTCAAGGGATGAAAGGATCAACTCCTGGCTATCCTGTGAAATCCTTTATACATGTATAGTTTCTGGTAGAGTGCGCGGATTCCGTGGGGTGGCTACCGTCGTACGTTTGATGCCTTTTCGACCCGTTTACAGTTATCGACGAAATCGCGAAAGGATCACCGGGAGGAAACTGACGTATACCGTATATAAGTATATGTACTTGATACACAGAAAAGCCCGTGGGCACCGAGTACCTGAAAAAAAGAGGGAAAGGAAAAGAAGGAATGGCAGATAATAAAATTCCATTGGGTTTAATTGGGTTCATGAGGTGGTCAATTTATTTTCATTATTCAGATGACGTACATCAAAGCGCCGCACTTTCTTTGTTTTGCATACATCAATCATTTTTTTCTTCACTGATATTTTTCGACTCTAGAGTGCGAAAAAAATTTTTAAAAAAATCCGAAAGGAGAAAATCTGTTGCTTATACAAGAGCGCAAATTGTATACCGTGTTACTTCAATTAGCTGATTGAAAAGCGGCGTAATCTTTAGAATCTTTTCAAGATTTTCCAAAATGATGAAATCGTGAGTTTGAACTCAGAGGAATTTGATCCAGAAGATTATTTTTCCCCCGCCTTTCCGAACACCGTACATAACGTAATGAATACCGGAAGAAAAGAAGTCTGACTAAAGGAAAGTTTGACTGGAAATTCTGAGACGATTTTAGCACCATCTTTGTTTTTTTTCTTCTTTCGGTTTTTGTTTCTTCGCTTCAATGCACGTTCCGCGATTTGTACGACGCAACTTTCGAATCCTGATGCTGAGATTGGCGAAAAAAGAGAAAAGTAAAAATAACTTTTCCTTTTCCCCTGCCGCCTCCTTCTCGTGGAACGATTTAATAGGGATCACGTAGTAGTACTTACCTAACCTTACTTTATATATATATATATATATGTGAGATAAAATTCTAGCGTGGCAAAAAGGTCCTCATCGTTTGTATTACGACGCGGCGGTGCGGCGGATATCGGAATCCTTTTTTTTGGGTTTTTCGGAAGACGAGAAGTAGGAATAAAAGCAGGGCTTTCGCGCGAGAAATATATCTCGTGGAACAAAGCACTCGGATGATGGTCGTTCCGAAGGTCAAAATCAATTGGCGAGCTGATCTTTTATCAAGTTTTTGTTTACCTTCTTCCTACCTCATACACCTCACGACAGCGGAATACGAGTGTAACCCCCTAGATTTTCATCCCGAAGGAACTTGATTGCCGGACGCGATGGAAAGCATCTGCAGTTTCGGGAACTCGACGCTCGAACAGTTTCATTTGTTATTTTTTTTTTCGTTTCTTTTCTCTCCTGCAAGTGAAATCCTTTTTTTTCTTTCTTCTTCTCTTTGTTCTTCTCTTACACGCTCGTTTATTAGAAACCTTGTTAAACACTGCGGGAAGCAACGGAGAAATCACTTGAATTCTGCCACGAAGAAAATCCGTTTTCGAACGAGTTTAACTCCGATTAAAATGAACGGATGAGAAATCCACGGTCCTTAAAAGGAAATCCATTCTAATGTTGCACTCGAGACTTTTACCGTGGTTATATTCGATGAGTTGTATCGTATCCGGGGTTCAAAGAGCTTCATGAAAGCTTGCATTATAGTACATAATATTTAAAACGGACCGCAATCCCATCGATTTTCTGCTTTTATTTTATCCGCCGGGATTTTTTCTTTTCTTCTTTTCCAGATGTTCCTACGTATTTCAAGTCCGTTTCTGATATTGGAACAATATTCAATACCTATACGTATACGTACAATCTATTCAAGAGGTTGTACTCTATATATATGTAGATATTAATTTACGATAATTCTTCAGAATTTACGTCATACTTTTTCAAGGGTCATTATTTATTATAAAATACGCCGTGGTTAAGTTTCTCGGTTATCATCTTCTGCACCGTGAATCGTATTCGAACAAACAAAGTCGTATAATTATATTTTAATTTGTGATATCGAGCGCCCCAAAGATTTATTTTCTCGAAATTTATTCATTTATTTAATTTTTTCTTTCAAATATATATGGGTATACATTAATTCCGATGATAAACTAGCTGCAGTCTCCGCAGATTCGTAAATACTTATCAATTTTTATAAGTATATTATTTTATGACGTTATATCTCTTGATGAGGTAATCGATTTCTTTTGTTTTTTGTTTTTTTTTGTTTTTCAATCTCCCGTGTCGGCTTACGCATTAAATCAATCACAGCTGCTGGCCACATAATTGCTAAGAATAGCAAAATCGATCTACGCGCGTTTTCTACGCTATAATATTCAAGCCCCTTCATTATGTATACGAAGAAGAGATGATAACGAAACGGATCTGCAGCAGATATTCGCATCTCTTGATAAATGATGCCTGTAATGGTCCTCGAGAAATATTATTATCCAGTGGGATATACACATATGTATATGTATATATATTCCGATACAGCCGAGAGAAGATGAAAAAAAAAACACTTCTAAGATATATCAGACTTCTATTTATTCGAGGATCAATTTCACTTAGGACTGAAAATGGAGGTTTTAATTTCTTGCACCGTACGTGTTTGTTTTTTTTCAATTTAATCGTCCTTCCAAACCTTCCGGTTCTGTTCTTATCGTTCATTCTTATTATTGATTTTTAATATTTTTTTGATTTCTAATTTTTCAGTATATGACGAGGTTGAGTGCATTTACAAAAGTAACGGTATGATAATAACCATAATAATGACGATGAGGGGGGTAAAATGGCGAAACTGTTATACTGCACAGTATATATTCCCCTTACAATATTTAGCTCCCCAGATCGTTGTCGCGTTACGTTGCGTTCGTGGCTTATACCTACTCATATTGTTAGTTAATATCTGACACCTGAGAAAATCCCACGCGGCAAACAAAGCGAGCTTCTTCTTTGTTTTTTTTTTTAATCTCTTCTTCGTTATCCTCAGTCTTCTTTCTCTTCATCTCGTTCGTCTCCCTTCTTGGAAAAGTAAGACTTCTACAGTGACGTATACGTATAGCTGGTTTATAGGTGACACGAGTCAAGAATATAACCCCGATGGTTAAAGATGGCGGTTGAGAAAAGGCGGTGAAAGAGGGTGAAAGGGGGTTAAGCGCCCCTGTCGCTGTTATACATGGTTATATCGTCCTTGTCCTTCAGACACACGTTGATAATTATTCTCCTCACGTATATCCTGCGCCCAACTAACGCGAGTGTCAATTTTTTATGTCATTTATTTTTTTCGTTTTTCTTCTCTCTCTTCTTTTTTTTTCCTTATTTTTTTCTATTTATTCCTCATCATACGATACTTCTATTTTTCATGACAGTTTGTTTCTTCCTTTTTTTTTTTATAAAAATATATACGTTTAATATATAGTATGTATCGTATAAAAAACTCTGCAATATTTTCAGCATATATTCACCTACAGCATATATGCAAAAAAAGAAGAAATAAATAAATAAATAAACAAAATAAAAAAAATGAAAGCACCGTAGAGTAATAAAAAAAAGAGTATAAAATGAAAAGAGAAGAATATGAAAAAAAAATTCTCTCGCCTTCATATAATTTTAATATTGTATGAAAATCGTGACGATGCATAGAATTTCGTACAGATACAATAGACTATTTTGGTTCAGTTTTTAGTGTATTTTTTTTTTTTTTGTTTCGAAAATTTGCTTAGTTTTAATCGTTCAATTTTGTATGCGTACAGGTATATATTTGGTTCGGATATCCATATAGTCGGCTGCGGTAGATGATGAGATATAATTATTATCGCCAAATGACACGCGAACAACACCTTATACGCGATATTATATAATCCCGATCGATAATAATCATCGTGTGCATAGCGATGATATTAAAGGGGTTGAAATTTTCGCGGGAATTATATTTTGAGACCCAGCGATTTCTGGGGAATACAAAATAAAATTGGTATTCACGACATCTGGGGGTTGACAGACCCCCGACGACCCTACACGCGTATTATAGGTCCTGTGAACTCCGAGCTTTGGCGTGAATAAAATATATTAATACTCGTGATACGTCATTTTTATTACTATAGATATCCACGTACATATAAACTCAGATCGATCAACTGCTGCCATCGTAAATAGGAAAAGTAACTCTCGCGTCGAGTTGACTCCTGCACCGGGAAAAACCCCCTCTGATAATATGGATATTTGAAAAAAAAAGATAAAAAAAAAGAAAAAAAAAACTTTACTATCGTCAGATCTGTCATTTTCTCAAGCCCCTAATTATTTATTCATATACCCGAGTGTACATAAATAGTGCCAACTGTGCGTGTAATATATGAAGTGGGTTGCAGGTTGAAAACCTCCTCTTTTTGTCACTGCTATACGCGAATGTTATAAAATATTACGATATACATCTCTATAAAAAGGAAAAAAAAAAGGAAACTAAAGTGAAAAAAATAAAGACATCCTTTGATGCGTGTACGTATGCATGTAATATACCTTATACCATGTAAACAAGTACAGGCTCTATAGCAATTTGTTTTTCATCCCCTTTGTTGGTTATTCTATTTTTATTTTTTTTTATTTTTTTTCGTTGAAAACTTTTCATTTTTTTTTTTTTTCAACTCGTATCGGTTTTTCTTTTACACTGCACGTGCGTTGATTATGCAATCCTCGCTCACGTGTGCGTTGCCCTGTGGGATTGGATGCGAGAATCGTGGAACTGATTGCGAGGAAAATTTATGTACACGAGATGAGTAGTTACCTGCAGTATTACGTAGTGTAATGCGAGATGAATGTGTGTGGATATTTTGTCTCGAAGATATTGAGGATGGTGAAATTTGGCATCACCGGAACTAAATATTGGCTTCGGATATTCCGTTCTTTTTCGTCACGTTTTTTTTTTCACGCCTTTTATTAATTTTTTTTGTGTTTATTGAACCCGTTCGCATATATGTATGTAGATAAGGAATAAAAAAGGGGTGCGCATCAACGTGTGTCTATTTTTCATTCAGGCTTAAAAAACCATTCTGGCTCCCCCGCGTGTCGTCCGACTGCGTCGCCTACATTTCTCCCGAGGGGGTTGAATACTTGGCCAGAAATTTTAAGACACTTACGCGCTACTGTTGCCCCGGGTATTTTCGTTACTTTTTACATAACCGCGACGACGCGAAGGAGATGAGGGGGAAAAAAAGGACGTGTCTACGAGAAACTATAGAAATACCAAAATGAAAAGCTCGAGGAAATCGAAAGAATTATCACCGTATTTCCTTCCCATATAGTCTACCGTTTCGAAACGATGAAAAACAAAAGAAAAACAAAATGTCTGGATATATAAAAACAAGTGTTTCGAAATAAATTCAATAACAACAACAAAAAAATGTTGCACCCCTGCGAACAAGTTATATGGTACGATAAAGAAGTTTTTGGCTTTCATGTTTTTTTTTTTTTTTTAAGAATTTTTATTTTTATTCTTGGGCAAGGAAAAAATGTCCGACATTGCAACCGTCACGTGGTTTATATCTTGAATAATCCGATGCAGGTGGTGGGTTTTCGGTGGTACATTTTCGGTAAAGTGCTGGGGATTCTAACCAAAGTTTATTTTCGGGTCACAACCCCAAAACTTTCAGACTTCACCTGTTTTCTTCAAGCTCGACATATTTTCGTATAGATTCGTTGTAAAAAATCAGCTAGCCATTTGTTCTGAGACTAAAAGTTGTACCTTCGCACTACCCAAAATATCAAAAGTCGCCCTAAAATTTTGTAGGCAAGAAAATCTTAAACAGGTATTATTTCCGTCAAAATATGTGAGATGTTTTTTATGCAAAATTTTCCGCTCTATTCGATTCCGGAATACGAAAAAAATGTGATGTTCTAGGTCTGAAAAAAAACCGAGGTGACCTTGATTTGACCTTTACAAGGTCAGTTAAAAAAAAAGTGGATGGCGTCTAATTTTTTTCTTTCTTCGAACCTCGCAATTTTTGTGTCCAAATTTTTTGCGCACGACCTGATCCTTTGGAGTGATGAAAATGGTTCAATTAAAATGGGACACCCTGTGTATAGATATAGGATGCCGAAAACTAAGGGAAAACGTTATGTCATTAGAAGTCTGTGGCACGTGAGAAAGTGACAGAAATTGGTTGCTATCGTTAGGTTGACGTCAAAGGAGTCAATGAGAATTGAACCTGAAAGGTGTATAAGGGATGACGCGTCACCCGACGCACCCTCTGCGATGTATATAAATATACAGTGTGTGCGTATTACATACGGGATAGTTGTTTACTTGAGAAATTAATCGTGAACCTCCAGCTGTGGATATAGGAAATTAAACTTTCTGACGGCAGCTAGGGGAAAATTAGGTGAGAAACCAGATTATGTATACATTATATGTATAATGTCAGGCGATAATTATTCGCTAAAACCTATGCTACGTACGTCACTACAAAGGTTATTATATATATGGGGCTGTCCACGTCAATTCGACACGGCTCCAGACCTCGACATCTCCGATTTCATTTTTAATTTTATTTGTTTTTTTTTCAAATCAAGGTCTTCGGAGCTTTGAATTTTTTTGACTTTGAAAAAAGAACTTTTTCTAAAATTCGGAACAATTCACAAAAGTTCTGTGAATGACACAGAACAACCTTGCACTCGCGGAAACGTGGGCAGAATTTTTCTTATATTTTTTTTTTCAATTTTAAACATTTTTTTTTACAGAAAAATGCTTTACTAATGATTGTTATCTTGCTAAAAACTCGCAAAAATCTTTCGAACCTTCACTATTCAGATGTTTAAAATTTTTTAAAAATAGAAGAAAAATTCTGCCCATATTTCTGCGAGTGGAAGGTTGTCGTATATCATCCACAAAATTTTAAAAAAGGTCCTTTTCTTCAAGTTTAAAAAATTCATAGCTCCGAAGGCCTTGATTGGAAAAAAAAAATGGGGGCGTTCTCCAGAGATAGAATGATAACATATAAAATTAAAAATGAAATCGGAGATGTCGAGGTCTGGAGCCGTGTCGAATTGACGTGAACAGCCCCGTATACGAATTTCGTCCGTACATTTATATATAGCGATTTTCTTGATATTCCCGGCACAAGGAATTTTCAGAAATTGTAACAATCTTCTTTATTATAAATTCATTAGCTACTTTCGGAATTGTAGAAATTTCATATGATTATTATAATTGAATTCGATGAAATAAGCATAACCCGAATTTTCAAATATTCCATCTAATTTGTCTGTTGTCTAGTTCAGTTTGACCGCCGGTGAGTTTTCAAACCCACCGACCAGTTCTCATAATTTCTTACGCTTTTCTTTCCTCTTTTTTTTTCTCTTGTTTTGTTTTTCTTCAAACCGAGATTATGCGAATGATAAAATATTCCTAGATCGCTAGAGGCGGTGGTAAATAATGAGCGTGAGGCAGCAACGGGAACTAACGTCACCTCTCGGTATATAATATGAACGTAGACGACGCAGCGACGGGAACTAACGTCAACTCTTTGGTATATCTATACGAACATAGGCGACATTTGTAACGTCACTTTTACAATGGTTACGTACAATACAATTTCTACGTCCATATATCTCTCATATGTACGTACACATTGTATATAATATGTGCAAAGCACCTCGAGGTAGTTTTTGTTTTTGTTTGTTTCCTTTTTTTTCCCCCCTACAAAGAACTAAAATAACCGAGCTTGCAAGTCACGCACTACCACCTTATTATATTCCACATTATCGAACATGACGGTGTTTCTGCAGTAGCGACTAAACTATAGGTATAACAATTTCTTACGACGTTCCGTCGTTACGGTAATACGTAACGTAACGTTGCGGTTGATTCAGATGGTAGAAGCTTGCGAATCGCTTCATAGGATCGAATAATTACTACCTACCTACTCCGCGGCCATAGTCTAAATGGGGTGAGTTTCGAGCTGCGGGATATTTCGTACCTAAGGAATTTCTCTACTACACATGGATTAATTTCTGCTTATACAGCGTTAACTTTGTACCCTTAATATGTGCCAAAGGCGAATTGCTTTATTACCGTTCGTGTACGGTGAAAACCATTTTCACCGATTCCTCGACTCCTCCTCCCCCTCTTCCTCCTTCCTCTTCTCGTACTTTCAAACGTGCAGACGGATGCGGTTTGCTCACAGCTCGTTGGTTCGCTCGGAAACGTGAGAGCGACTGATACATACATAGGATATCATGCGCCCTGCATATTCCCATGGAAAAGTCAAATCTCGAGATAAATTTTCGATATCGTTATCGTTCAAAAAAATATGTACATACCTATGGTGCATTCCACGCTAAATCGAAAACTTTTTACCCCGACCCCTTTTGATTTTACTGAAACTTTTTTATTTTCTTCTACCCACGTTTTTGAGAATTTTTTCACCTAACCCAAACAAAGTTCAAAAAAATGCTACTTTTTTTCTTTTCAAATAGCGATAACTTCCTCAAAAATCGACTAATTGGGACTTTTTTTTTCAATTTTTTTGATTTTAAATGTACTTTTAGAAAAAAATACAACCAAATTATTCCAAAGTATCTTTATTTTATTTTTTTTTTTCTAGATTTTTGAAAAAAATCTAAAATTTCTCGATGATTACCATTTTTAATTTTTTTTATGTTATATTAAACTTTGACATTTTCTACGAGCATACGAATTTTTGCAGATTACCGTTTTTTCGAGTTCTATTTTTTCCCTATTTAAATCAATTCAAAAATTTAAGTTTTTTTCAATTGACAAACTCAATTAAAAAAAAAAAACAGAAAGGTCGATTTGGCGTGGAATGCCCCCTAGATATTAGGGTGGCCCAAAAAAAACGACTTTTTGTTTTGCCTCTCCCACGAAATTATATTAGTTTTCCATGTTTTAAGAGCCCCCTCCAAAGATCAGGTCGAAAAAAAATTTTTTAGAGGTGACTCAAGATTTTCCAAAATTTTCAACATCGTGAAAAATCGATTTCTTTCTTATTTTTTGGTTTTTGTCTCGTCATTTTATCATGTTCAAGGTTGAAAATTATGGAGATTCTGAAAATTTCAAGTCGATATTTTGATTTCTCAAAGTCGCTCCAAATTTTTTTAACCTTCACAGTGAAGCACTTACAACGTTTTCGAGCGACCTTTAAATCCAAACATTAACGAACTTTCAATTTTTTTCCTTGAAGTTGACATACTAAAGAATAGAAACGAAGCACGAGATACTTAAAAATTTCTGAAAACAATTTTTGCAATCAAATTTTAGTTAATACTCAGGCTCAAAAGTCGAGCCTTAATGAAAACGTTTCGAGCTTTCGAATTGAAAGTTCGTTAATATTTGGATTTAAAAGTCGCTCGAAAACGTTGTAAGTGCTTTATACTGTGAAGGTTGAAAAAATTTGGAGCGACTTTGAGGAATCAAAATATCGACTTGAGATTTTTAGAATCTCCATAATTTTCAACCTTGAATATGATAGAATAACGAGAAAAAAACCAAAAAATAAAGAGAAAATCGATTTTTCACGAATTTGAAAATTTCTGAAAATCTTGAGCGACCTCGAAAAAATTCTTTTTCGAGCTGATCTTTGGAGGGAGCTCTTGAAACATGTAAAACTAATATATTTTCGTAGGAGACGCCAAAAAAAAAAGTTCTGTGTATTTACAGAAATAAATAAACGGATTTCGTTCGGAATTTATATTAGGTATATCCTGTGGGATTATCGAAAGGAGGAGGTGGTTCGATATTTCTATCGGTGAAAAATTCTTGTCGTTGGTATGTACGTAGGAAGTTATAGAAATCTACATAGAAATTTGGAATTTTGATGCGCGAAATCAGAAATATGGCTGCTGTGGTTATAAAAATTGAGATGACAAGATGGCTGCATATGTATAATACGGATTATGAGAAACGTCGAAAATTTTTCGAGAGCTTGCGGCTGACTTCTGAGTCTTCTAAGCACGTATACCCAAATCGTTTTTCACTCTGGCTTGAAGAATATCATTCCGATGCAGCGCAAGATCTTTCTCGCTATCAGCAACAGGCTGCTTCGACAACTTGTGAAATTTCCGGCCCGCTGAATCTACAATTTTCATCCCTATAAATATGAATAAGAAAAGAAGAGAGAGAGAGAGAGGGAGGGTGAGACGAAACACATATGAGTTTGTTTTTTGAAACTTAGGTGTGAAAAAGAAAATAAGAAAAGTGAGGGAGAAATCTGAAAAAAATATACGAAAGCAGGGAGGTATGCGAATTATGGATCGAGAAGGAATTCGAGTTTGTTTCTTTATTTTCATTAATTTCTTGAATCATTTCTCGAAGCTGATAATTGTGCGAGTTTCGTTCAACTCCGATTTATAATAATTCTCCCTCTAAGAGGCGGCTGCATGAGATATAATTTTCTATGGGCTTAAGACCCGACGAATTAAGGGATGAGAATGTGGCGTGAGGAATTCGGGAACATTTTCTAGAATGGGGCAAGGTTTTGGAGAGTAGGAAATTTGAATACGTGCCTTTGGAACTCTTGGCGTTAAGGATTCCCTGGATTTTCTTCCCCTCCCCCCCTGTACCCGTTTTACCCCGGGGCTCGCGAACACCCTCGTTTCTCCAGGGGGGGAGGGCGATGTCGATACTGTCAAAGCAAAAACTCCGCCATCACAAAATAGACCAGACTCAAGTCGAGCTTTTCTACCCTCGAACCAGACACGTCAGAAACTGAAGGTACACCGTTCGCCTGTCACCGCAGAACGACTCTACGAATACGTCAAGTCGAGGAAAAAAGTTACTGCAAAAAATTCTCTCTCTCTTTTTTTCTCTCTTTCACTCCCTTCCATTTCAGGACGAAGACTCTGCACTGTCAAGGATGTTCTTCTGTCTGATAGGATAATTCTAACATCGCTACGTGTCTTTTAAAATTGTGACGCAGCCTCTTTTTTTTTCTTGAAATCCGCTCAAAAATTCCCTTTTTCTCATTCGTTCGGTCTTGGGATATCATGTATAAATTGTAGACGCGAGTGAAGATCTCGTGTCCCATGCACGGTTTAATTCGTTGAGAATTCTGAAGACCCTTTCTTGATTCTCTTCTTTTTTTTTTCATCTTTTTTTTTTTTCTGTCCAACTTTCTCGGTTTTAATTGATGTATAGAGACTCGGTAATACGATTCCTTGTACAGTACATACATACAAACAGAATAAGTTACACGGTGAGCAACTCGTGGTGAAAAGTATTTTCTCACCCTCGTATTACTGCGGCAGTAAAGGAGCGTGTAGGTAGGCGTCACGTACTGGGCAGCCGTTTACGTTGCTCTAAAGTCTCTTTCGCTAAACCTTTTGAAGGCGACGCTCGTTAGCTGAAAGCGAAGTAGAGGGTGAAAAAAAGGAATATAAAAAATAAAAAGGTGAAAAATAAAGCAACTGACAAAGGGTAGGCCATGAGCAACACCAACAGCAGCAAATGAAATAAGAGGGATGAGAGGAAAAGAGCTTGCGAACCCCGCGACGCTAACACCTGCAGAGAGATGTAGACATACAGCTTTTGCTAAAGATTCGTCGTGTAAATTTGAATTAACTTATATAAGCCAACGGAAGTGATAAATATTTGCCCTCTTAAAAGTACGCGTCCTTAAAAAGAGGGAAATTTTTTTTTAATTACTTAAGGAATAGGGAAATGAGGGATAAGAGTTATACTCCCGTCCGCCTATCAGAAGCTGCGAGCCTCCCTTGAAATCTATACTTATTTCATACCGATTGAAAATTTAGAACAGAACTGATTTATTTTCCCCTATAATTATGCAGCGAGACGAAAATTTGTGGTAGAATACATAACTTGTTAGTATATGGTATATATACATATGTATATATTTTTTCCAACAGTTCTTTTTTTCACCTTATTTTAGATTATTTTAGCGCCCAAATCTTGGCGAGCTACCAGAATTGCTAAAATCTTAAAGCTCGGAGCTTCTGCTTCGACCAGATTGGTCTTACAAATTACACAAGCAAAGTGAAGACAGTCGTCTTCATGTATATACATGTATGTAGATTACGTACGTACATATGTTGACCGGAAGTAATCGATTGAGTAACAAACTATTAAAACCTTCACGACAGGACCGCAGAAATTTTTTAATGTTTCCGTTTTATAAATTCTAAATACATGTGTACGTTTATTTATACAAATAATGATTTTTGTGATAAATTTTCCTCTCGACAGTTTGTGTCCGATATTTTTATTACCTACGTCTCAAGAATTGGCAAATACGTCATTGGCAGCTGGAACGATTTTTTTTTTTTCTAAGAGATCGATTTATTTCGATTGTTCTTCAATGTTATAGCCGAAGTGATCCGGAACGGTCTGTCGTTAAGCTTTCGAAGTTTGATTTTTAGAAGAAACCAAAACAGAAATAAAAATGATTTATCTTATAAATTCACATCACATTACCCGCACGATCGTAAGTATTTTACAAATGATCGTGGTTAGAACGGTGCCCATTTTTTATAGTCTCAAACAGTAACCCTGTCAGATAGGCAGAATTTCACAAGGACTTCGAGAAATAAACAAAAAGGAGGTAAAATAAACTGACAAGAGAAAAAGAAGAGGAGAAGTTGTTCTTGGTATTTCTTTTTTTTTCTTCCGATCGTTCACATTTTGTTTTTCCTGAAATTGAGATTGGGAAACAGAAGATGTACTTATTTTCTGGCCTGCCGCGAGGGCTCGCGATTTCCTCCGCAACAAATTCTCTCAAATTGTTACATCGCGTTGTTCCTAAACCGTAATTTCATTTCTACTATATTTCGGTACCTCCAGGGGTACAACCTGAGGAGTTATATACAGGGTGCGTTCTTTCAAACTCCAAATTCGGGAGGAGCTTTTACTTCTGATTCGAATTTTCTCATTTTTCCCACGCTTCTTATTCTGTCATCCGTAATTCCCTTCTCTTGCGTTACAAATATATGGACAAAAATTATGGACTATATGTCTTCTTATAGGAAATTTAACGCTCTACAAAAAAGGTTTCTTCTGATTTTTCGCTAACTATATCGGTTCGATAGATATTCGAGGTCAAAGTTGAATGTATGGTCGATTTCGCAGTTTTTAGTCGATTTTATTGAAAACCAACTTTTGGATTTGTCTTTAAGACCAATAGGGTGATTCTTCTTTTGGGTATATTGGATGAAAATATATGAAGAAAATTTTTTCTTCATAAATTACAAAAAATTAAAGAATCTGGCATACATACTGCAGAAACTTTTTTGACTCACATTTATCGATATATTTATGAACTGGCGATTCAAATTCGGAACATGACCAAATTGGTCATTGGATTTCTATAAGAACTGCGAAATCGACCATACATTCAACTTTGACCTCGAATATCTATCGAACCGATATAGTTAGCGAAAAATCAGAAGAAACCTTTTTTGTAGAGCGTTAAATTTCCTATAAGAAGACATATAGTCCATAATTTTAAGTATACATATCAACGACTTACAAAATTGCAAATAACAAGATGAGATTTTTACATGTTATTTCCGTTTAAAACTTTGACTGCCGTGGGGGCCAGGTGAATATTAAAATTAAGAGCCGGAATTTGGCAGGCATTTTTTTAAATATATTTTGAACCGATTTAGGACTATCGTGAAAAAAAATTCCAAAATACCCAAAATAAGGACCACTCTAATGTATATGTGTATGCGTATATACAGGGCGAGTCGCCACAAAGGTCCGATTCGGGAGGAGCTTCAATTGGCCGAGGCTCCGCCTGCATCCATTCATACTTGTAATTCTCAATATTCAATATAAAGATAGCTTTACTTTCGGATATTCTTATTATTGTGCTCAAGCCGATACTCAGTATAGAGTCTAGTCGTAAAATGTATGGTTATGACGCTGAGTGAGACAAAAAAATCTACACAAATAGTAGTAAGAATGATGAAGGCGGAGCCTCAGCTAATTGAAGCTCCTCCCGAATCGGACCTTTGTGGTGACTCGCCCTGTATAATAAATAAATATAAATACATAAAATTGTTTGTAAAGCAGAAAATCTATGCGAACGTACAAACGAAAAAAAAAAAAATCAAAATCAAGATCTACTCCAAATTTCCATATCAAGTCGGTACTTTCAATATTATAGCGTTGTTGTATAATAGGCGGCATTATGGGGAGTAACCGACGTTGATACACTCGCTTAATTAGAATTCGTAACACCTTAATACAAACGCCCGTGTGCGCCTGCTGCGGCGCCTACTACCCCTTGTGGAATTTAAACATCTCTGCGCGGAGTACACATGTATATGTTACATATACATGGGTATTTATATATGTAAATGTGAATTATGTTCATATGTGCCGCTCTGAAACCGGGACACGATAATAGCGAATGGTATGTCACAGAGGAACGGTGGTTGCGTGTACATATATACCTTATTCCCAGGTTTAATACGATATCAAAATTTAATACGTCTTCGTATATACCTCATGTTGTTTTACATATAGGTATATATATTAAGTGTGGTAAACCGAGCTGCAAAATACGCCGATGTGGAGGTCTCAAAGTTTCTTATTAAAAGCCGGCACTTGTCGACATATACGCGTGTAACTTATGTTATATTATGGGAACGATTTATCGTTATAACGATCTTTTATCAATTTTTTTCGTTTTTATTACATTTCAGATCGCCAAATTATTCTCCTACACATGGAGCATGGGACTTTTTCTCTGCAAAGCCGTCCACTACATGCAAAGCGTATCGGCCATATGTTCCGTATTAACCCTAACAGCGATGTCCATCGAAAGGTAAGCCGAAAGGAAAAAAAAATCAAAAAAACTTTAAACTTTTCTTTCTATTTTACTTTGAGAAAAAAAAAAAAAAATAAGAAAAAATCAACTTTTCATCGTAGTATCTCGTATAGACGCGTATATTATTTCAAGGGCATAACCTTATACGGGTACGTAAGAAGTAGCTGAGCTTTACTCGTACGTTAGACTTTCTTCTTTTTTTTTTCCTTTTCTTTTCATTTTTTTCCTTTTTCTCTTCTTTTTCTACCGAGATAAGAGTTGCAGAAGTGAAGTTGTGTTCGTTCGGGGCTTAGGTGCCCCTTTCTAGTTGATATTTACGATAATACTTGCTGAAATACGGGTAGGTGTACCAACCGAATGGAGAAGGGAAGGTAGAATTTTTTTGGAACTCTCCTTTTTTTTCTTCTTTTCAGAAAATAGAATGAAATAAACACGTACACAGTGTTATACAGAATTATATACATAAATTTCGTTCTTTTTTTTTTCTCTACTTTTTATTTATCAAATATATGTACTTTGCACAACTACTTATTCTTGAAAAAAGAAGTGGGTTTTTCTGAATCTCGAAACGAATCGGCGAAATTGCAATTGATCGATGATATTTTTTTTTTTTTCTCTTGTTTTTTCGAATAGAAAAGAAAAAATATGTGAAAAAAAATTTATTCGTTCACATTATATACCGCAGATAATGTTCCTATAATAATTTTCAACTAATTGATCATGTAATAAAAGTTAGACGACTGTGTAACTATATATACCTAATATATATGAGGCATTTCCGGAAGGCGAGTTCCATTCTCTATATTCTCTTTCTTTTTTTTGTTCTTCCATTCTAAGCTGTTTTTTTTTTTTTTTCTTTTTCTTAATTTTTTTCATGTACTACTTTACTTCCCTTCTTGTCTTCGGTCCTCGCAGAAGATTTCCGAGCTCGTAGCGTATAATCGTCGGTCTTTCTTATATACTTACACTATATACCACATATAGCGTATATCTTCCTCTTTACCCTTTAGAAAATATTATATCCTCTCAACTCGTTCGCAACTGTTCTACTTATACATCTACTACCATCTTTAATTCTACTTATGTATATACTTCTACTTTTCTTCTCGCAGTTTAAACCATCTTGTTTGTACGATTACGTTAAAAGCTCCCCTATATACGGTTTATAAAACCTCCTGCAGCTATACCCTGGAAAAAGTTCTGCGGTTTTTTATCTTACGGCATAGTTTAGAAAGTATAACCATACGTATATATATATGTGATTTATTTTATTCTTCTTTACTATATTGCTCTTCATACTTCATTTTTTTTTTCATATTCTTCAGATACTACGCCATCGTACACCCCATGAGGGCTCAATACACCTGCACTATAAGTCAGGCTAGAAGAATCGTCATAATGACTTGGATAACTTCGTTCCTATTGGCTATACCGATTATATTCACACAGGTAAATATGACGGTTGTCTTTTTTTTCCCCAATTTTTTATTTTTTTTACTTTACCGTTTCGTTTTTCTATCGATTATAAAATTATACTATGAAGAAATTTATTTCGATCATCGTTCGTTGTTCATTTATTTGATCAATATTTTTTTTTTTTGATTTTTCAGAGACACAAAGTCGTGGGTAGAAAATATTTGGCCTATTGGTGCATACGTGATTACGAGGCAGGAACATTATGGCGTCTTCACGAACTTTACATGTTCCTTTTAGTACTCGTTGTTCCTCTTATCGTTATGGCGTTTTGCTACACGGCAATATGTTGGGAAATATGGAGGGTGATGAAGAGAAGATATCACATGACTTCTCGTCACGCGTAAGTAAATTCTCTGATAAATATAAATATCACGAATACCTACCTAACCTGATCTGACTATACATTTACATTTCGGTTTTTCTTTTTTTGTTTCGTCCAACAAAAAAAAGCTAAAAAAAAACGTAATTTGGAGAATGATGGCTTACGATTTGTCACGCCAGTGCAGGTGACCTAACGACCTTATAATGTAGATGTACGGGTAGTGTGTAGCAATTTTTGGTAGAAATTTCGTATACAAATATTATCGACTTTCTTCTTATTTTCTTCTTTTTTTTTTACCTCTTACAAACTATTATGTTATTTTCTATACATTCTATCGTTCTTAATCGAAAATTATTATCGGCCAGACGCGTGCCGTCGAGAAAAGGGTGAAAAGAAAAAACGGAGAAAAAAAGAGAAAAAAAAATGATTGAATCCAAATTATTCGCATTCTCAACCCCAGCTCTTGACTGAATTGAGGTAATGCGAGGCTTGAAATTTACTCAATCAGTTGATGAAATTACCTGTCAAATAAAGAAATCGTTACATGTCGCGAGGTTTCGATTTTCGTGAAAAAACTAAAATGCACGGTTCGAACGATCTGAACGTTCGTAATAATTGTCAAACATAGCAAGAAAATATTTGACTTTTGCATCTCCGATTTTTTTTTATAATTTTTTATGTTTCAGTACTGGTCGAGACTAGCCTCCGTGATTTTTTCAATTTTTTTTGTCAAACCGTTTAGGATATATATTATAGCTATGAATTTTTGAAAAATTACGTTTCCGTTTGTTTAAACGCCTATAACTTTGCGAAAAATGGGCCAAATTAGACATGTTTTTTTTCAAAATCTTCGTCTTGAAACGTTCTTTCGATAGAAAATATCGAAAAATTTTCAACACGATATTATTATGAGATATTCAATTTTCAAAAATGAATTGTCATTTTTAACACAGTATGTACTGATTGATTTTTTTTCAAAATTTTTTATAAAAATCCACGCCCCATTCAACGAATTTTAGGTCTAGTCTGATAATAGAAAAATGATGGGATCCATTCTTCTTCTCAATTTTAATTTTTTTCCATCAATTTTTATGTATTTTTTTGAAATTTTCATGAATTTTTTTTCGTGTTTTTCGTTTTGGACATTAACGAAAAAAAACAAGAAAGACATGAATAAATAGAAATTGCAGAAGGAAAAAAATTTTTAATTTTTAATTCCAAAAAAATATATAAAAATTGATGGAAAAAAATTAAAATTGAAAAAAAAATACATCCCATCATTGTCCCATTATCGGACTAGGCTTAAAATTCGCTAACTGGGGAGTGGTTTTTTACAAAAAAATTTGAAAAAAATCGGAGATGCAAAGTCGTATAGTGTCCGAGTTCGCTTGGAAACCCCCATATGTATCAGTTGATTCGCGAAAAAAAGAAATTTTTTTTTCCGGCCATTTGAGGTATATAAAAATTAAATCAAACGAAAGAAAAAGATATACAGCTATACCTGTGTACATATTTATGTAAGAATATGAAGAGAGAATCTAGTTGAGAAAATCAGAAGAGAAAGAAAAATAAACTAAAAAAGAACAAAAAGATTTCAAAAAAAATGTTATCAGACCGCTCGCGGGATGCAAATTTGAGAAGTGGAGAATTCCTGAGCCGCGTGATGCGGAGATTGCGGAGCGTATACCTACGTATAGGTATGAGGTACTACTTTTCCAGGAGTTGGAAAGAAAAAAAAAAGGAAAAGTGGGATTCCATCAGGCATGGACTCGTCTCTGGAGAGCCCACTTCCTCCCCTAATACAAATTCCTCCCTCGGGATGGCTCTCTCTACTTGCCCGAAGGATTTCTTCTGATGCCCAAGTCCAATTACCCCCGTGAGCGCAGCTTTCTCCTCTCCTCTTTCTCTCTCTCTTTTTGATTCAAGCGGGCCGATTTCTTCACCACCTGACCTTCAACCTCTTTCAAATTGTACCGAATATAACCAGGTTGACACACCAGTCCTTTGAATTTCCGCGAACAAAAAAATCACAGAAAAAAGAAACAATGGAAAAACAACCCCCTTCAGGGCACGCGACTTGGTTTCCATTTTTTTCTGATCGTCGCCGCGTAGCTTATATTATTATTATTATTATTATTATTATTATTATTATTATTATTATTATTATTACACTCGATACACTATCATATTATCAACCTCTCGAGGGTTGAACTTGTTTTATTCATTTTTTTTTTTTTCTTAAACCCCCGCCGCGTCTCGCAAAGTTTTGATGAGATGTATATATGTATATTTATACATCTTGATTCAACGCTCATTACGTATACTACAGTTAAATTTCTATTCACAACAAAATTTTCATTATTTACCAACGTTGAAATCGTCGGTTGCATCATTAACGAACATCATTTCCCGGTCGCCGCAGGGGTTTGTTTTCTGTTTCATTATTTATTTTTTGCAATATAAAAAGAACGTTATCGATACGATTAGTACGTGTTGTCAACTCTTATAATTGCCTCGCTCGCGTATATATTTTTTTGATCAATTAATTTATATTCATTTTGTCTAATTAACAATAATTTGAATTCATTTTTTGATAAAATGTCTCGATATACCGCAAATGTCTCCCTCAAAATTCACATGAAATTCTGTTTTTTTTTTTGTTTTTTTTTTTCAATAAAATAAAATGAATTAAAATAAACAAGAATAAATCTGGTGCGGATTGAAAAGTCGAATGAGAATGAAAAAAAGAAGAGAGAAAAAGAGCGGGATGTTCGATGTTGAAGAAAATTGGAATAGCTCGTCGTTCGTTGGCACGTGACTCGGATAATAGATTAAAAAATTCTGAAGCTCCGATCAGGTGCAGGTTCTCTTTATAATACCTACTACCGTGGTACTATCGGTTCATCGATGATCTCTGAAGTATATAACATATATACAAATGTATGTAGCACATAGGTATATAGATATCATATCTAACGTGTATTCCGCGTGAGAGAGAATATGAAAAATGAGAGGAGACAATGACGACGGGAATGAAAAAAAACGAAAATTTTTCACAGTTTGAATCCCACCAACAATACGGGGTCGGAATGTATTCCGATGACCGACCAACACGGCAGCACAAGAAACGGAAGAAGAGGACGTCGTGACGACGGCAGGACGGAAGAAGAATCACGCACGATGAAACAGGTATCGGAATTTTCAAATTCTGCACCGTACGGTTTTTTTTTCCTTTTTCTTTTTTTTTTTTATTCACGATCCCGGATATATCTATTTTTTTAAAGCGAGTGTTTGTTCAACGAAAAAGGTAGTGCTGGAAACAAAAAAGAGAGAAAAAAAAGAGCATCGCTGTTCGCGTGCCAGAAACGATAAAATCCAAGCTACCTCTCTATTCTCTTATATCTTCCTTTTTCCCGTACTTTTCTCTTTTAAATATACATTTTTATCCCGTGAGATATTTGGCATCTGTCCGTTATGTAGAATAAGGCATGAACCCTATCTCTCTCTCTCTCTCTCACTCTTTCTCTTTTTTTTTTCTCTCCTTGATTCGAATATATCTGCGCAAAGCTATCATTTATTTATTTCTATTTCCTTTTTTCTCCCTTTTTTCTTGCTTCTCATATCCCCCGTCGTATATTTTTCAACTCGAATCTCTGCATCTTTTGCAACGTGCAGCGATGTGAACTTGTATACATGCAATTCTCTCAAGAGCACATTTTATCTATAAAATACAGGTAAACTCATAGCTTTTTGAAAAAAAAGAAACAAACAAAAAAATAGGTAATAAAAAATTGGAATCTCCGTATATATTCACTAGGTATGACTATTATTTTTTGATTTATTATCCCCCCCCCCCCCCCCCTCCCCGCCAGCTTTTATTTACCTACTTGAATATTTATTTAAATTTCGTCGATTTTTCTTTGAAAAATATCGTCGCGTATAGTTTTACGACTGCGCGCACGTTATATATCTAGAATATTCTATTACGCGTAATTTTTTTATTTTACGGAAGACAAATGAAACTCATGTTCATGCACATCGCGTGTGTATGTATGGGTCATTCCACGCCAAGTCGACCACTTTTGACTCCGACCCCTTTTGATTTTACTGAAACTTTTTTGTTTTTTTCTACTCTACTAAAGACGTTTTTTGAGAATTTTTTCAAATTGACATCAGCCAATGGGGCTTTTTGTTGAGGCTCGTGATTTTTCATTTTTGGCATTTTTTTGAACTTTGTTTGGGTTGTGTGAAAAAATTGGAAAGAATTCTCAAAAACGTCTTTAGTAGGGTAGAAAAAAAAAGTTTCAGTAAAATCAAAAGAGGTTGGGGTCAAAAGTGGTCGATCTGGCGTGGAATGCCCCATTATATATATGTGTATGCTTTTGTAATGAGATAAAATTGGTGATAGAGAAAAGAGAGATAGCGAGTGGAATTACGAACTCCTCATAATTTTGCATCAAGCTGACTTGACTTGGTCTTCGTATAACTCCGTCAGTTGCCTTTACGCTGTCGGGTCAAAGCTCAAATTTCAACACCCTTTACCATCCAGTTTATCCTTAAGCTTGCATAGGTTAACGAGGAAGGGTAGTAGTTCACTTCCTAGTTTCTGTATACCTGCATCAGATTCTGCAACGAGAGATTATTCCGTTTTCACATGTACATGTGTACATCCGTTAGGTACATATGTATACTACCACATAACACTCGCGCTGTAATCTATACTCTTATACACATAGTTATAAATGATAAACGTCCGGTGATCATTAATTAAATTTATATAACCACTTGTAAATTTATATACCTCGAAAGTTTGAACCAATTTTTTCTTTTTAATTTTTTTTTCATTATTCAAAGTCACTTTGACGAGTATACGTTTATAACAGGTGTGAGAAAATTGTAAGTGATGAAAGAAAAAGGAAGGAAAAAAAAATGAACTCGATTTTTAGGTTTTAAAATGTGGGGAATATTTGATTTTTATTTACTGCGAATATGATCGATAATAATGATGTGTGGGAATTGGTTTAACATTTGTTTCATGTTCATGTACAGGTTGTGAAAATGCTGGTTGCGGTTGTGGTTCTTTTCGTGATATGTTGGGGCCCGATGTTGACCGACAACGTATTAACGGCGTACGGAATTTTGGCCCGCGTTAAATCTGGATCTTCGAAACACGCCAACGTAGTTTTCCAACTAATGGCTTACTTCAACAGGTTCGTAGCTATAATAGAAGAAAAAAAAAAAACATTTTATACACACATAATTTTCAACGATAATTAGGTCAATTCCAAAAAACAAAAATTCAAATCGGAACATCGATCGGAATTTCATGTTATCACCCTCGTTGAAATATTCACAAAAGAAAAAAAAGAAAAAGTGAGAAAGGAATTTTTTCACGGGGCTTTATATAACTTGAACCATCAGAATCTCCATCGCGTTATCATTCCTTGGGTGGTTCGTTATTGGAAAACTTTTTTTGAGCTTCGTCACTAGGTATGCCATGTATACGTATAGGTATTAGGTATTGGGAAATTTACGCCAACCCTTATTCGCGTTTCTTGCGAGCCTGATCGTAGATTTACTATATATAATAATGAGGATATGAAACCCTCATATGCCAGAGGCAGGAGGATATCATATGCAAATCGAAATCTATAAAGCGATTTCAAATACCTATATATACATACGACTATATATGTATATATACAGCAATTTACACATCACACAACGCCAGGTTTATAACGGCGTTATTTGAACGCGGGCGATAGGTTAAATCCACATAATTTTATACCATGTAGCGTAAAATCAGAATTCCTAGCATACATACCACCTACATCATCCGCAAGTATACATATATATATACGTATGTATTATATAGATGAAATCGTTAAGTAAAAGCAGAAGCAGAAAGGTACGTTGCCCCGGAGGCAAACGTATTTACAAACATATGTGGAAATGATGTATCAAGTTATCTAGCATGTTACATAGCCGTACGTCATATATAATACACATCTAGCTGCTATGTGCCGTCGGTTACTCGCTACATATTTACACATGCAAATTCGAATCTCAAAATCTCTTCTTGAACTGCTACACTGTACATACATACATAAATCTCAAGATAAAAAAAAGTATACAGTGTGAGTCACGGCAAAGGTCCGATTCGGGAGGAGCTTCGATTAGCTGAGGCTCCGCCTTTATCCATTCTTACCTTCTAACGTATTTGTGTAGATTTTTTATTTGTCTCATTCAGCGTCATAACCATACATTTTACGACTAGACTCTATACCGAGTATCGGCTTGAGCACAATCACAAGAATATCCGAAAGTAAAGCTATCTGATCGCCGATTGGCAATAGGAATATTGAGAATTACAAGTAAAAATGGATAAAGGCGGAGCCTCGGCCAATCGAAGCTCCTCCCCAATCGGACCTTTGCGGTGACTCGCCCTGTATATGTACACATGTGATGCACATATATACATAGATTCGATTTTATTAAATTCTGTATAACGCCCTCCACAGACTAGTAATATTTGATTAGGAAATTTACAAACTCAAGCGAATTACGGTAGTGTATATGCATAGGAGTTGGCGTTTATACGGACTGAAAGGTAGATACTAAAAAGAAATAGCAAAAAAGAAACTATTTAATTCCGAATCCTTTTTTTTGTATACAGATCTGAAATCACTTTGTTTTTTTTCTATTTTATTTAGTTTTGTTTTTTGCGCTAGGTAATCCGGTGAAAGGATAATTAAAAATTAGATAGATACTTGAAATTTAAAAAAAAAAATTATCCCGTTGGAAAAATATTACCTAATAAGGATACGCATGTATAGGTATATATGAATATAACGAAAAGAATTAAGCTGCTTTTGAAAACGATTTTCTCTACCGGACTTTACGTTAAATATATACCGTGTATATACCCATTGTATGTATACCATAAATCATAGTACATATAGAGAATAGATAAAAATCTTTGGGGTAACGAGAAGAAGTACATCATTCACATCGTTATTTCTACATCGATGAACACGACTGACTAGAAAAAGAAGAATAACTGGTCAGAATTGTTCTTTATTCTAAAAGTAAGAAAGAAAATGAAAAAACACACACATGGGTTGGGATATAATATTTCCAAAACCATGTCGCAAGTTTATATACTGATATATGTACCTATTTTTGTCTTTAGATTTAAATTTCTTTCCCTAGATATTTTTACTTTTAGTTTCAATGCTCATATCGACGCTCTAATTAGCAAATTGTCTAACTCCATTGTTGTAAATTTTTCAGGAGAGCCAAAAAACGTTTTGGTAACAGAAAAATGATAGAATTAAAAACAAAACATTTGAATATTGTTAAAAATGTTTTTTTTATTGAGTACATGTATAAAAATATGTCGACGTACTAAAATTATGTCAGCTGAGAAGCTTTTTTGGAGTTGGACAATTTTGATCCTGAATTTTTCAAATCAGATGAGGAGTTGGACAATTTTCGTGCGGCAACTTTTTGAACTGAAAAATTTGAATTACACGCTTACCAAGTTCAGGGCGTGTGGAGAATGATATTTCTCAAGAGAAAATACAAAAAAATGATTTTCGAAAAAAAGTGGAGTTAGAAACTTTTCTACCGAGAGCATCGATATATTCCTCGTCTCTCGTAATTTTCAAATACTAATACCATGGGCGTGTTTCTCAAGTGAAATTTTCCGTCTATTTTCAGCTGCATAAATCCCATCGTCTACGGATTCATGTCGAAGCACTTCCGCGAGAGTTTTCTGTCAGCGGCATGTGGAAGTTGGTGGTGTTGCTGCCCTAGAAGAAACTATCGTTCTTCAGGTCGCGTGAAGCGACACCCCAGTTTGAGCCAGACGAGGACGACGAGTGTTCGGTCAGTAAAATCGAACCCTCTACAGTACCCGAGGAAGAAAAAAAACGGATAAATTGAAGGAGAGAAAAAAACAAAAAAAAAATTGAAATAAAAATAATAGAACAATCGAAAGCGTGCAACTGGAGAGCTTCGCTTGAACTCGACCATGCATGAACTCGAAAAGCACAAGAGGTTATCCGTCCTTCGGTCCGTCCGTGCCACTACCCTTAGCGTCACGTCGCGTCGTCGTATTCCCTGTATACTTAGGTACATTATTGTTAGGATTTAGCTGCCTATAAACCGCAGAAAAATACAGCTGGAGCTTTTGAAAGCAGATACCGTGGAAACAACGCTCCAAGTATTCACGAGGTTTCATATTTTAGTCAAAAACTGCGCGGATTAAAAAAAAAAACACACACACACACAAAAAAAAGAAAGTAAAGGAAAAGAAAGATGATAGGTATGAATTATTGTTTTTGGCGTAATCAGAAAAAAAAAATTCGTTCATTTTTCTACTAGATTCATCCGTAAAGTAGCGATTTTATTTTATTTGTTTTTTGTTTTATTGTTTTTTTTTCGCCGCAGACCGCGTAAAAAAAATTAGTTCGCCAAATATATTCCGGAGCGTTCGCCGTTCGCGTATCTCGAATAAATTTATTCCGGTACTTTTAATGAACGTTGATTGAATAACTTCTTATTCCGGGGTAACAAAGAGAAACGAACACGAATATATTCAAGGGTGATATATATATACGTACCACATATACATACAATAACTACGAAGTGCGCCTTGCAGCAGGAACCAATTCTAATTTCAATTTATTCATTGAATTCGTTTCTTGAATTTACGCCACGCCTGCACGCCCTTCCTTATACTCCATTTAAGTATTTCTTCCCATCAACCATAACTGGGTTATGGAAAAAAAAAAAAAAATTCGCGTAAAATTTCTCCGGAGTTTTTTTGGATACCAGAAAATCATCCGAAAGATTGAAGAAAACGGATGCTCAGATATCGCGTAACGTGGTTCTTTTTTTTTCAGTTAAATTTTTTCTTTCTTCTCTTCAAACGCCGGAAAATTGTCGCGTTGTCACCACCGTTGGAAAAATGTAACAAATTACTCGAAATATATGAATAAAAATTTAGCGATTTGCAAAAAACAAAAACAAAAAAAAAAAAGCAGTCGGTACAGAAGATAATAATGATCAAAGTGTTCGAAAATTCGACTGCCTAAAAATTGACAATAATTGAAGTAGCAAAAAAAGAAACCGAGGAGATATTCCTTTCATCTGATCCACGAGTTTCGTCGCTATTTTTTCCTCGAGTTATTCATCGTTGAAATGTCGATGTTATAAAAATTCAGATTGATAAAATTTTCCCCGTATCACTTTTCATGATCTTGCAGAAAATGTTCATTGAATTTACGAACACGCGGGTATCAAATAAGCTTCATTCTTACGGTTTTCAGAAAAACAAAAGTATATCAGAATTCATCTACTCGTCCCGCTTTTGTTCGCGATTTCAGACGAACCGTAATTTTTTTGTTTTTTCTCTTTTATCTTCTTCTCTTTTCTTTCTCGACGTTCCATAAATTGATTTTCCTACGTATTTTGATTCTCTCAAATGATACTTTCTCCACAAGTTACATACATCAGATACTTTCTTTTCCTCTTCTTTTCTTTGATTCTTTTCAACTGTTTTTTTTTTTTTTTTTTTTTTTTTTTGTTACTATTCGGTAGTTTTCTGTAACGCTCGCATACGTGAGTAGCTATATCGGAATCTATGAATACTCAGGCATATATTGATTGATTTATTAATATTGTTTTTCTTTATTTATTCATTTTTTCATCTCATCAATTATTCTGTATATGTATACCGCAGGTGGCGTCAACTTTCGCTGAGCATGATGTTTCCTTTGACGAACACCGTTAAATCTACTCGTACAGTTGTGGTATAGAGTAGCCAACTACTACCCCCCGTACACTCTACTATCATGTGCGTAGAAACTATCAATCTGAAAAATTCAATTAGAATTATAGGTGAAAAAAAAACAAAAACATATCAACAAATTTATGTGTCACATCCACACGTATCATTATATTTATGTTATACATACCATTGCATTGGTGGTAAATAATAATAATAATAATCTCTTATGTAAAAATGCAATCTAATATGCGTGGGTAATGAATAACGCTTTGTTGCTTTAATTAATCTCATAACTCAAGATCAATTATACGAGTTTAATTGGTGGCTGATCCACAGAGTCGACTGCATCGCGTATCTCACTAATTTTTTTTATTTTTCAAATCCGATTTCCGACTCCCACTTTATCATTTCGTTTTAATTTTTTTACTTCTGTTGTCTTCACCGCCATATCTTTTGATGTTTCGTCCTTTCCTTTTCATTCGCCATTGATCACCGAGATTCGTGAATAAAACTAAATAAATTAATCGATCGATCGATTAATCAATTATTAATGAATAAATGAAAATGAAGGAGGGGAAAAAAAAGAATCGATAAAACGAAAATCGCACGCGGTGCGTTCCCATGTATATTTTATTTGTTCACGTTATCGAGTATGAAACCCGCGGGGTACCATTTCTGCGCTTTTATTTATTCTACTTTCTTCTCTCCTTCCGTTTCAACATTTTTTACCGCAGTTATTCATTTAATTGTTTTATCGTATCTTGTTTTTCTTTAATGTATTCCGTTTTTGGACAAAAGCGTGCAGTGTGCGCGGACATGCGTATTAGGTGTGACAAATATAGGCACGCGTTTGCCACGCGAAGTGTGAGATTTTGAGGTTTTAACCCCGTAACGAAGACCAATTGTCCGGGTCTTTGGACGTGAATATATTATTCGAAATAATTATCCCTCGACGTAAACGTTCGCGCTGTTTCTCGCTACTGCAGATTCGCATAGCAATATAGTATGCATACCTATTGATTGTACATTGAAACAGATACATATGTATATACAGATATGTAATACATAGTTATGTACAACATAAGCTATGTGCAAGGCTAACAGCTGCGCGAAACGGACCACGAAACAAACATCCATACCCATATGCCAACCCCCTGGTATATTTGCTATGAATTTCCTGTACCCACGTGTCGGTACGTGTGCCAAAATTACTCGACACACCTCTGTACAGCAGATGTTTCAATCACCAGAAAAAAAAAATTAAAAAGAAAGAGAAAATTGCCCGTAGAAATAAAAGATTAGCAGTAGAAATAAAAGATTAGCATGGAATTGAAAATTCTTAATTCATCTCTCGCACATTCAGGTTTTATTAAACATATACTATTTTTTTTTTCAGTCCCCACCTGAAATTTAGTTGAATATGTCGAACAATAAATGCCCTAAAAATTTCAGCCCTTAAAATTGATTTTAACCACTTTTCCAGAGCATGAAAAGATTATCTATTTGAAATACACGTAAATTGAAAGTTTTTTTTTTTTTAGAATCTCTATAACTCTGCGGCATTTCATGATATCATATTGGTCTTGGTCGGAATTTATGCAGAATCGAACGATCTTTAAAAGTGTCCGAGACGGCATACGTGCAACTCACGCCGGTAAGATGGTACGGGGCATTAAAGTTAATTTTTACCAAAGATTCTCATTTTTTCGCTGTTATCCAGGAAATGGTTAAAATTGTGAAGAAAAACTTCACATTTCCCTTTTAAAAAAGAAACTTTTACTCCACGTGTATTTTAAATGGAAAATCTTTCCATGCTTTAGGAAAGTGGTTAAAATCAATTTTAAGGGCTGAAATTTGTAGGGCATTTCTTGTTCGACATATTCAACTAAATTTCAGGTGGGAACTGAAAAAAAAAAAAAATAGTCGTACCATAAAAATACTATAATCAAAATATAAAAATCGTCGCGGCTGTCGCTGGTTATTTTATACTTGACTAGTTTTTTTTCTATCATTTATTTTAGTCTTCTACAGTTTTTTTCCCTAATTTCTTTCGTCAAATCATACGAGTTTCTCAAATATTTGAACGAGCGATAACGAATCAGATGCTACACGATATGAGTATATCGTAATGACATAGTTTCTTTTTTTTTTATTTTTGTTTTTGAATTTATTTATTTTTTCTTCGTCGATAAGAAGGATAAAAAATTCAAATAAAAGAAAAAAAAACAAAATGCAACCGGAGAGAATTTTGTTTACAATTACTTTGCGCTGTATATATATATATATAACATATATAATAATATATCGGTATATATGTACCGTATATATGAGTAGCGTATAAAGTTACGGATATGACGTTGTTGTACATTTGATACGGTGCACGTTTATACATGAAATAGAAAAGTGAAATAGAAAAACAATAAAGCCAAGCGTATTACATATATATATGAAATAGACAATACGGTGTGAATAATGCAGATTCTTTATTTAAAAAAATAAAATGAAAAATACGTATGTATATATAAATACATACCCTAAATATGTACTTTATCCCGTATATAATCCGTGCTAATTTATCTTTAAACCCCGAAAAATTGTGCAGCTTTCTAAGCCAATTAATTTTCCCCGTCAAAGTAAATACGTATATATATAGTATATATTAATATAATATAATATAATTTTGTAAACTCTCGGGAGCAATTGCAGAGGCAACCGAGCAAGGGGATTGTAACTCTGAATCATCCCACACAATCACACACTCTCTTCTTCTTTGATTTCACATTGGGGTGAACGGAGGGGGAATTAATTAATTGATTAATTAGGATTTATAAACTTTTTCAAACTTTTCATTCTCATTCTACTAGTCCAACCATAAACGTGATAATTTATTGTTAATTCTTACGCGTTTCAGGTGGACCTGATTCTACCTCAACCCTTGGAATCGCTACCGCGACGAGGGAAATTATTAATTAATTATAAATATAGAAATATTTGTATATCTATTTTATTTATTTATCAGTGAAAAGAATATTTTGTTACAATTGTTATCGATATCATAATTGTGTTTTGCTGTGAATTGTTCTGTTTTCTCTCTCTTTTTTGTAATAGAATATAAGAACCAGAGTTTATTAATTTTATATTCTTCGTCTTCGTAATAGATTTCTTCTTTTGTTTTTTTGTTTTCTTCTTTTCTGGTCGATTCGTATAGATCGATCAGACCTTGTTCGTTTTCGAAGGGACGTTGGCATCCCCGTCTCTTCGCACGTCCAGTTTCTCGTAACAGAAGCTGATTGAAACGTTCAATTTAACGTCGGAAAATCCGTCGCTATAGATGGACATACATATATAGCTACTACATTTATATATATGTATACTTGGAAGGCTATCCACGATCGGGATGAAAATTAGAAAAAATAGTTTCCCGTGAAACGAAAAAGGTGTTGCAGAAAAACCGACGGAAAATCGATTTTTGTTCAACTAAACTTGACGGTTGAAAAATAGCCGTGAAAGTGGCTGCTGCTGCTGCTGCCAATGCTGTTGCTATTAATTTCTTTTTTTTTCTGTTCTTCGTTTTACGCGTACGAATAAGAGAAGGTAAAAGTGTGAAAAAAATTTCATTTAGAATCGTGTCGCGGAACGAGATGACACAGAGTAAATTTGAAGAACGTTATGTAAATTGAACATGTGTTATTTTTCTTGAAACATTCATTCAAATGTAAATAATGTAAATTACGATGATTATTTGAGCCGTGGGAAAAACGTGTTGAAGTTGTTGAAATAAATTGTCTCGTTCACCTTTGATCTATCGCTACAATTTGGGGCGTAGCGAATTTCTTTGGTGAATGTTAAATTTGATGAGGGGTTCGCGTGCGGTGAAACTGTTTTTTTTTTTTCTTTCTTTCTAATATTTTTGCTTTAATTTTGATCAAAAATATTTGATTGCAGCTGTATAAATGTCGAAAAGAAAAAGAATAATTATTTTCACTTAGGAATAAATTTGACTAAATAGAAAACAAAATTATAAAATGATAATCGATAGGATCGATGTATATATTTGAATATTGTAATTATAATTTTACGTAATTGATGTACAATTATTATACACAAATGTTATACGTACTATACATACCTATACGCACTAAAACTATTAATAATTAATTACGATGTGATGAGAAATGTACGATTGTCAGATACATCGGTCATGTAATTATGGTGTTTATGTTTATCATCAATTATGTAAGATGTGATGTAATTGATGTTAATGATAATGACGGGGAGCTAGAATATAATTAATTGTGGATGGATGTATATGGATTATATTAATATAAGAAGCTTGCGATTCGCAAAATAATTTTAAAAATTTCTTCAATTATTGTTCTATCCTCGATCTAAACGAAATTCTTTCTTTTTTTCTTCAGAAACATCGATAGAATAATCTTAACCAACACGTGGTGTGGTCAGAAAAACGTACCTTCTTTTGAACATCGAATTTATGATGAAAACTACCTCCTTGGGGTTCCGTCCGAAGAATATATGAACTAGGTGTTTGAGCTATGCAGATTACTGTAGCATATACACGCATGTCAATTATCCAAACTTTATCGCCAACTGTGAAGCACGACAGTTTCTTGGATTTATGTTTTTTATTATACTGAGTTTCTTGGTAATTTTTCTTCTTTGTTTCTTTTTCGAAGACAGTGCTATGATCAATGAAAGTACCTAATTTTGAGGGTAGTATGGGAACCAATGATCTAATCTTTCTTGAAAATAGGAGCTCGGCCGGGAAGTATCCATTATCTAAAGGCGTAGATCTGTACGATAATAAACCAACACTGATGTCCTCACATTTTGTGATGATTGACTTAACAATTTTAACTGCAGCTTCTACTGCACTATTACTTTCGGAGTACTTGGGTGAATTTTGTATGTGCAGAAAATTGGGTGCCTGGATCGGTTCTCACAATCTCTGGAATTCCCAACCTTGCGAAAGCTTTTTTGCATGCCTTAATGACAATGTCCTCAGTTAGGTTCTTTAAAGAGAAAATTTCGAAGTATCTTGAGTAGTAATCTGTAATGATAAGATACCACTTTTTGTACTTTAATAAGTCTATGCTAACTTTTTGGTATGGTCTGTCCGGGAAATCGTCCACGACAAAAGGTTCTTTGAAATTTCTTCTTTTCTCAATACAATTAGGACAAAATTCCACAACATTTTTTAGCTGAGTGCTGAGATCAAGCCACTAGACAGATTGTTTGGCCATGTCCCGACATTTAGTAATGCCCAAGTGACCTGAATGGATTTTGTTGATTATATCTAGTTGGAGGGGTGGCGGTATAATAATTCTCGAATTGTACAAGAGCATTTCATCGCAAATAGAAATATTGTCTCTTAGGTAGTATGGTAGGAACTCATCCTCCAACTTGTTTTTTGAAGGCTATTTACCGCGTACGTAACTCATTATCTTTGAACAAGTGTAATCTTCTTTTTGCTCCTGTTCAATTTTTTCGAGAAGGCTTTTGGAAGCAGGTAGACTGTCTGTTATGAGATTTATATAATCATCTACTTCTTTACTAAATTCGCTATACTCAGCGCAAGTATTAGTTTTTACGTTTCTCGATAAGTAGTCAGCTAATACCAGTTGTTTGCCCGGTACATAGACAACGGTATAATTGGATCGCATCAACCGTAGCCTAATGCGTTAGAGCCTAGGAGTTAGCTCATCTAATTGTTTAGTCTGTAATATTTGCAAAAGCGGTTTGTGGTCTGTTCCCAACGTTACATTGTGTAGACCAAGAATGTATTCTTTATAGTAATCTGTACCAAAGGCTAAAGCATAGGCCTCTTTTTCGATTTGACCATAACGCTTTTCGGTACTATTTAGTGGTTTCGATGTGAATCCGACTACTTCTCGTTCGTTAGTTTCATTGATTTGCATTAGGGCTGCGCCTATACCATAACTCGAAGCATTCGCCTGCAGAATAATCTGTTTACCATAATCATAATGAGCAAGCGTTGGTGCGGCGATTAACAATTTTTTAACTTGCTCGAAGGCTTCCTTTTGTGGCTCTAGCCAAATGAAATGAGCATCAGATTTGAGCAGTGAGTTGAGTGGCTCTAGAATGTGCGATTTATTGGGAATAAATTTCCCTGCGTAATTTACCATGCCCAAAAACTGTAACAAGGAATCTCTATCGATAGGAGGAGGGCAGTTTACAATTGCTATGACACGCGAAGGAAGTATACTGATCCCTTTTTCTGAAATTTCGTGTCCTAGAAATATGACCTTATTGACGCAAAATATACATTTTTGTTTGTTCAGGGTAATACCGGCTTTACTTACAATTAACCTCTCCAAGACTATACGTAAGGTTTTGTCATGCTCCTCAACTGTTGCAGCGTGGATGATAACGTCGTCAATATGAGCTTCAACACCGGGTATATCTTTAAATACTTCTGAGAAATACTGCGCGAAATAGTCGGTTGCGCAATTTACGCCGAAGGGTAGGCATGTATACATCAATCTTCCGAAGGGTGTAATTACGGTAGTTAGCGACTGACTTGCATCATCTAATTTGATTTGGTGAAAACCGCTTTTTGTATCTAGCTTACTAAAATACTTAGATCCTTTCAAATTAGCAAGAATGTTGTTAATTTTCTTAACAGGGAAGTGCGATCTCTTTATACTTCTGTTGAGTCTTGAGAAATCACCGCAAATCCTAACTTCATCAGAATCTTTTCGTGGCACAACTACTATTGGACTACACCAGTCCGTGGGAAAATCAACTGGTTTTAAAGTGCCGTCATTTACTAATGTTTCTAGGCTAATTTGTACTTTTTTGAGTAAGGTAATTGGTACTGTGCGAGGAGTAGACTGAAAAAATGATTTCACGTTCTCCTTCATATGAATATGCAATTCTCTTTTAAAGGAGCCTACACCTTTGAAAAGGTGCGAATATTCTGTGTATGGATCAATTTTTGATGTACTCGAGTTTATTCCAATTTTGTTTATCCGTTTCATCAAGTCAAATTTCGTAATTTCAGGTTTTCCGAGTAAGTTATTTTTTAAATTCCTGTTTTATTACTGTTGACGAGATCCAAGTTTAGAACTCCGAGAACTGGCAATTGTTTACCATCGGGTCCATAAACCATTTTTTCCGTAGTTTCTTTTCTACTTACAAATTGACTTGGTACACAATTTTTCGAAATACAGGAAATATCTGCGCCCGTGTCTATTATAAATTCCATAGGCTGCTCAAATTCCTTGAAGAATGCAGAGAATGTGAAGTTTTCCTTAGTGGATTCCTGAGAGTTGACAGCGCCCAAAAATGCACAATCGTCATCGCCATCTTCAATCCGCCTCACACCTCTATTGCTTTGATGTCCACTTGGATTCTCGGTTCTGCATACCTTGTCCCAGTGACCTTTTATTCCGCACTTACGGCATTTAGAATTGTTTGCCGGACACTTATTCATACCACAATGTTTACTTAGACCACAGCGACTACAGTTGTCGGATTTATGATTGTTATTATTATTATTTCTGTAGCCTCCATTTTTATTATATTTACTCGTTTTATTGTGAATTATATTAACATTAGCTTGTTGAGGGTGAATGTTTTTTCGCATATTTTTGCCTCCTTTTGACTGGACTTCCGCTTGACGCGCGATGTCGATGGCTTTTTCAATTTTGAGATCCGAGATAAGTTGCAAGCGCTCGGAAGTACGAGAATCTCTGATTCCGATTACAATACGGTCGCGTATTAGATCTTCTTTTAATGTATCAAAGCTGCACGATTCCGCCAGTGTGTATAAGGACGTAACGAAGGAGTCGACAGATTCGTCCGGAAGCTGGATGCGTGAATTAAACTTAAATTGTTCGAAATCAACATTTTTCTTGGGCTCAAAATATCTCTTGAACTTTACTTTCACGACCTCCAAAGAGGCTGCAGCAGGCATATTCGGATGAATTTGCATTAAGATTTCCTCAGCCTTTTCGCCCATGGTATATAATAGCAGATCAATTTTTTCCTTGTCTAGTTTACCAGCAAGACCTGCAAAACGTTTTACCCACGTAGACCATAATTCCGGCTTCGAAAAATCGAATTCCGACGTTGTGTTTATGTTAGGAGGAACAATTGCCTTAACCTCTGTCGCCATGTTATTTGATTGTTGAGCACTTAATACAGTAAATTGGTATTTGCACATTTATATTTTTACTTCTGACACCATGTTTTAAGGTGGGGTAGTAAGGATACAATAACTTAGATATTTGTGTAGTTAATCGTAGTTTTACTTTTATTTACTGCATGTGGTGATACCGCCC